>CM052889.1:64954077-64993782 GCA_028534135.1 Potos flavus | reverse complement strand
TACAATATACAGTGACTACTTCTAACGTTTATAGCGTTTTGTTCATAGCACAAAAAGGTGACACCGAGGTGTGCTACCGTCACGCTGGGTGGAGCCCTCGGGAGCATGTACGGCCTCGGAGGGCTGAGCTGACAACACGGGGGTCCCGAGCAGCTGCAGGGAGGGGCAGGCGAGCCCCCGACGCGGAGCGTGGGGTCCCTGCACCGCGGCCAGGCTGCTCATCTGCTACCGACTGTGGGGTTCGGGGAGTAGCAGAGGCTACTCTAGGATTGTCTTGGGCACAGGCCCCCGGTCGCCACAAACAAGGCCTTCTTTCAAAAAGCTGTTCTATTTCAACTGTAAGCTCTTACAATGTAATAAAACTGAACTCTTTACCAAATCTTAGGCCAGTGTTTTACTTAGATGGTTCTTAAGTACAAACGTGGGCCTTTGTTTGCCCTTCGTGCTGGCATAAAAATCAGTTCCTTGTGGACTCCATTTGCTAACAGAGCTTGGACCAGCCAACACTCGCTGTCAGCTCTTGGCTACCCCGCTAACAGTGTTGCCATTCGCCACGGAATGTTCCAGGAACCTGCGCAGATCCCAGGAAAGCAAAGACTCAAAACTACAAGTACAAAGTTAAGGACAAATGTAAAGACGGCCAGAAACATGAGCTCATACGGTATAGAAGCCAGATTGTTCCACAAACTTGCTCTTCACAGAGAGATTTTAAAAAACAATTCATACGATGGCTTTTCCATTCCTACAGAAACATCAGTACTGACAGACATTCACTTCAACTTGCTAAAAAAGGTCAACCCAAACGTCCAGGTTGGTGTTTCTAACTTAAACAGTATATAAAATATTTACGAAACAGTAATTAAGCCCCCTCCCCCCCAGCACTTAATAAACCCCGAATGGCCTAATAGAAAGTTTCCCACACGACAGTTTAAAAGGCATCGACCCCCACACATGATTTTTTAGGTTCAGTCAAGATTGTTTTAAAGTTTTATTATCGGCCTTGCTGCTCGATACAAAATAAAGGCCTACAACTGTCCCCAGAAGGGCAGTGTGTACAAAGCCTAAGCTGTAAAAACCATTTCAAAATAGAAACTCGTTTTTTGGACTACACTGTGTCAAAGGCTGCCCACGTTAATACCTTTGGTATAAAACAGTAACGTTTCCCTTGAAGAGCAGACGAATCCATCACCTCACACACATTCACATCTCCTTGTCACTACTCTAGTCTAGTCGCGACCAGCCTTGTCAGTCACCACTCACGTCTGTCCCTTCACAGGCGCGGAGGAGGCTGGGAGGTAGGTAACCGAGAACGTCTGTCCTACACGAGCACCGTGCGGACAGCCGGGCTCCAGCGCGGGCCCCCTGCACCCTGCAAGCACACACTCCCATCTACAGTCGCACACATCCCTTAAACACAAACACAAACACTTAACTGGACCCCAAAGGAGCTGCACATCCTCTAACTCTGCTCGCTGTGGCCACTCCACACCGTGTAAAACTCAGAGGCAAAGACACAAAGGGGGTTTCCGGGGGATGGCTGCATCTACAGCAGGCAAGCTGCCCCAAGACTGCTGGTGTGAATGGGCTTCCCGCCTGGACGCCAGGCTGGGGGACAGAGGCCAGGCCACGTCCTTGTTCTAAGCAAAGGGCAGGGCTTCTACTTGAGACAAGAAGCCCAGCCAAACAGGGAAGAAGGCTGAGGAGCCCGGGAAGTGGCGGTATGTGAGCTCTGCCCATAACCAGGCCACGCGGCCTCCGAGGACGGAGTTGGTCAACAAGGGGGGAGAAGTGGAAGGGGTAGGAGGCAGGGAAGGAGCCAGGAACAGAGCAGTGCACTCCCTGCCGGGGCCGGTTCTGCCCTTAGCCAGGCACGTGGCGTCCCGACAGGCCTGCCCCTCCACCAAAGCTGGGCATCGAGAGCTATGCTCGAACAGTCAGAGGCACAAAGCCCATCGGTCCTATCTTCCGTGCCACAGACTGCAATCAACTGCCGGTAACAGAGGGGCGAAACCCGGGGGCAGAACGGACTTCTGGCAGAGCCCCGGAGACGGCCCGGTCTAATGCAGGGGAACGCGGTCAGCGTGCCGGGCCGGGGGATCATGAAACAGGGAGCTCAGAGAAACCTGTGGTGGCCACCAACTGCAGGGTCCCTCTTGGAGCGGTCAGACTGAACCCCGAGGAAATGCCGCCCCAAAGCCCAAACAGGGAATCAGCATCCACCAAAATAAATACTGCAAACAAAATTTCTCACGTCCACTTCATACCCATTCATACTTTTCTCTGAGAGCCGAGAGAGCCTGGCTCCAAGGATTCTGAGATCCCCACAGAAGGGGGAGACCTTGGACACAGCCTGCTCGAGAACAGGGGTGCATTCACCTGGGGAGAGAGAGTCACCCGGTCGAGAAGTATCAAAATAATCATCTGGCTTGTTACGGAAATGGATCGCCGGACTCAGGGGATGTGGACGGTGCCCAGGAGCCCGCCGGAATCTGAGTGAAGAGCAGGGGAGGAGGGAGGAGGTGGAGGGAGGAGGGGGCGGCCGGCCGGCTGGCTCACTGGTGCAGGTGGGCCCGGTCGTCCGGGCGCTTGATGTGGATCCGCCGCACGCGCTCGATCCGCTCCCGCTCCCGCTCCTCATCTTCATCCAGGTGGTGGGAGCGGCCCGCTGCCCCGCCCGTGGCCTCCAGGAGCGCGTTGTCAGGTCCTCGGCCGTCTTGGGCCTCGTACAACAGAATATTGAGGGTCTCCTCATAAATCCGGGCCTCTGGGAACTCCACCTGCATTCCCACAGTACGCAAGGCAGGGATGTTAGCATCCCACTCTCCCCACCACCACCTCCGCTGCCACCTGCTACTTCCAGCCAGAGCCGCCGACTCCGTCAGGCCCCTGGGATTCCTTCTGAGACTGCCGTTATTAGTTTTACAGTAGCTTTTATTTTCAATAGGCAATACTTACACATGGTGCTTACACAAGTAACAAAAGAGATACAGTACATGTAAATGTAGGATCGTACCCCTCTATATTCTCACACTTTAAAGTGCACAAAAGGTGGCCCATCACACAGTCCTCTCACCTTTTGCTTCCCCTAACTTGTACTTCCCTGCTATGGAAGGATCTCCCAACAATGTAACAGTGCAATTAACCAGTTAGGTCGATTCCAAGGGGTTTCTACAAATCTGCACCCTTGGAGCTGCTCTACACCCATTTTTTTGAACAGGGACCAGCTGAAAAGGACATGACCCCTCCTGCTTGGTAAAGCTCTGTGTCTGCCACTTGCCCTTCGGGGTCAAGGCACTGGGAACTGGTGGGAGGCTGCCCAAGTGGGCCCTGGGCACCTGATTCACAGAGTAGAGACTTTGCTTTCAAGGGCAGCATTCTGAGGTTCCCAGAGAAATGGAGGCAGCACACTCTCCTCTGTCCTTCCCACTGAGGTCACAAAACCAGGAGAGCCAGTGTGCAGCGGCTGAGGACTGAGAGACGTAAATTGTGGCAGACGGGGCAGGGAAAAGACCAAGGCTTGGAATAACACTGCACCAGGAGAGAGACTGCTGCCCAGAGGGAGGTCAGTGCAGCCTGCAACCCCGCAATGAGCATCAGCACAGAGAGCTCCAGGGGGCACCAGAGTCTCCCAACACCTAGAGAGTGTTCCCCGTTTTCCTTTCTTTTGTCTTTTCTCCATTCTCTTGCACACCCACTCCCCAAAAATCTTGTGGGAGTAACAGCTAGAGCCTGGGGAAGTCAAAACTCTGAAGGGGAACGTTCCTTTCTGATGAGGAGAGCTGTGGTCTCATCAGTGTGGAGCGAATCCCTGTTTTTCTCTCCCTTCTTCATGCCGCTGGGCTCAGGTGCAGGTCAAGCCACAGGCAGTGCGTGGCAGGGCGGGGACCTGAAGCCCCTGCTTTCTGGCCCGGTGACTGAAAAGGGGAGCCCCAGGGAAGCAGGAAGCACGGAAAGATGGCGAAGGCTGGGCGCTTGGGAAGCGGCTTCTTGAGGTTGTCCGTGAACTCCCGGGCTTGAGCTCAGCGGTCAACCTGTCCCTCAACAACCTGCACAGAACTGAGCACTGGGGCAGAGCGCTGCCCAGGACACAGACCTGCCCTCAGAGCGGCCCAGATCTGAAGGCTCTGAAGCCTGGGCTGTCATGGGCACTGTGACAGCTGGTCGGAACCTGTGGCCTGAACCCGACTGGGTCAACTGCGTGCTACGACAAAACAAAACCAAAGCCAATGTTCTCGTTAGGATTTAAACAAGACCTAGAGCTCTGTAGCATTTGGATATCCAGGATACAACTCAAAAGTTCCTGGCATAACGAAGAATCAGAAAAATCTCAACTCCCGAAGGAAAACATCATCAGCAGATACTGATGCCAAGTCCAAGATGATACGAGATGCTGGAATTATCTGACAGAAACTTGAAAGCGCTATCATAAAAATGTCACGACAAGGAAGGGCAAACTTTCTTAAAGTAAATGCAAACACAGGAAGTCTCAGCATGGAGACAGAACATTGAAGAAAAAAAATGAAAACTGTCCAGCTGAAAAACAGTAACCAAGAGCAACACCAAAACAAACAAAAAAAACCCAATTCACTGGCCAGGTAAAACAACACGATGGAGATGACAAGAGGAGAGTCCGGGGACTCGAAGACCGAGCAACAGAAGTGAGACAATCTGAACAGAAACAGAAAAACAGACCAATAAAGGGCACGGTTCTGTGCTCTATTATCACCGAGTCCCTGGAGAGTCAGAAGCAAGCACCAAACGGACAATGCGTGTATCACATATCTACTTAAGCCTCACTTTCAGCAAGCCATGACCTTTCCAGCAGAACCAACAGAAGACAGTTAAGTGATGAAAAGAATTAGCAGAGCACCTGGAATGCCGCACCAAGAAAGACCGCGATACAAAAAACCCCAACGGGTACATCCGCCCACTTACCTGAAACAACAACACACAAGTGTCGGCTCCTGTGGGCCAGAAAAAGGCACCTGCTCCTGTGAGGGCAGCCATCCCCTAACGTGCACCCCCTGGAAAGCCAGTCACATGCTTCCCCAGAGCAAGGAAGAAGCCCTTGGGAACGAGGCAGCAGAGCAAGGGGAGCCGTGGCTAGGGGCCCTGGCCTGCCACTGTGGGCCCTGCCTCTAGCCAGTTTCAGAAACACAAGCACAGGCTTGCTCTGGAACCTGGGGGGCTAATCTACAAAAGGTTGGGATCCGATTGCGTGGTCTCCGAATCCTTTGCTCCCTGTTAAACCTTGAAAATGCAAAGCCAGTATTCTTAAGCTTAATCAATAGGATGATTATCCCGTTAATATCCAAGGACAAAGGCAACCTGTATATATCACAAAACCAAACTGACAAGACGGGGAAGCTAGTTACAGGTGGAATTCGTAGCCCCCAAAAAAGTTCACAGGAGAACAGAGGTGTGCGTCTTGCTAATGTGGTAAAAGGAAGAAAGCGATTCCGGTCTCCCTGTGATCTCTGAAAGAAAAAGGAACCTCAGAGTTTCTCCCTTCTTGGCTCTCTTAAAACCAATACGTATCTTTTGGGATATATTCTAAATACCAATGATAAAATGCTTTAAAAGTCTTTAAAAAAAATGCTCAGGACTCTGGTTTCTACTTTGTGGTCTCATTTTCGCTCATTTGCCTTTTCTTCTGAGGCCAGTTCCTGAATCACAGAGAACTGTGTGCTCCTGGAGCCACAGTGATGATGGAAGCCTGACTGCATGATCTACAGATCCGTGCGTGAAGACCCACTCCGCAGACCCTCCGCACGTCCCTGGTCATCAGGGTTCCCTTAGCACAGTTCAGAAGGAAGAGACGGTGTATCATAGGATTTTTTCTAAAAAGAGGAAGCAAACCAATTTGCATGGCCCAAGAAGGTCAAGCAAGCAGAAGACCTGAAGGGAGTGAAGTTCAATTAAGAGCAGCCCAGACCTCCAACAGCACCTTGCGGCACGCTCTAGCTTCGCACAATGGCACAGTGACAGAGGGCAAGCCTGTTGGTTTGGAGAAGAGGATACAGAAGTACATCCAGAGTCCAGCTCTGCCAGGAAGTCGCGTGCTCAGAAGGAAGCCAACGAGCCTGGGAGCTAAGGAGTGCCCAGCAGGCCCGTGAGGGTGGAGGGCCACTCCAGGTCAATGGGTCAGAGGAGGGCAGAGAGATGGCAGTTAAGTTGTAGGTCATGACTCGAAAGCCAAGGTCAAGCTCTTAAAGGCAGCGTGGTTCCTCTGATGACTGAGATGGGATGGCACCGTGCTGGCGGGAAATGGTTGTACGTGGAGGGTGAGGAACAGCACAGGCCGTGTCCCGTCACTGACAGGAGATAATGCTGGCGGCGCGGTGACAGTGGTATGAGGACACATCTGAATCCGTTTTTTTTTTTTTTTTTTTTTTAAGATTTTACCTATTTATTTGACAGAGAGACACAGCGAGAGAGGGAACACAAGCAGGGGGAGTGGGAGAGGAGAAGCAGACTCCCCGCCGAGCAGGGAGCCCAATACGGGGCTCAATCCCAGGACCCTGATCATGACCTGAGCCAAAGGCAGATGCTTAATGACTGAGGCACCCAGGCGCCCCTTTTTTTTTTCCTTAAGGTTTTATTTTTAAGTAACCTCTACATCCACTGTGGGACTGGAACTTACAACCCAGAGGTCAGGAGTTGCACACCCCACCGACGGAGCCTACTAGGCACCGCTCTGAATCAGCATTTACGGCAAAGACACTGAGATGCATGCAGTAGGACTGTCCCTGTTTGCTAAAGGTCAGAAAGGAAAATTCTGTTTCTCCAAGACCTACATGTGACTCTCTCCGGGGCCCCAAAGATGATGACTATTTTCACAATGAGCAATCACGCGTCAAGGAAAGCACGTTTAAAACCTTTCCCTCTTCAAGTCCGTTTTGCTCCAGGGGAAAGGGGAGCGGTACCAGTACGGATTGCAGACTAGCCACCCAGAGCCGCCCCATCGGAGCTCTTACCTTGGTCTGTTTCTTCTCAGTGGCATAGACAATGGAGGTGCAGCAGACCTCGGCAATCTTGCGGCCCTGTCCGTAAAAGGACCAGCAGCAGATTTCGTCCCCAATGACGTCCTTTATGAACAGGACCCTTCCATTAAAGCGCAGAGACAGCTTATCAAAGAGCTCAATGTTTTTCAACATATTGTCGTCAGAATTGCTGCAAAAGAACATTTGAGAAGGTGAGCGCCAGCTGGTCCTAACTGCGGGTGAGTGTCTCCACACCCCAGGCTAGGACAGCCACTGTGCCCTGGCCGGGGAAGAACTGGGGGCGACTCGGGGCCTGTGGGCACAGGAACCAGGTCAGAGTGTGGAGGGAGCCCCGGGAGCCCCAGGAGTGAGAGAATGCAAATGCCCAAGGGAGACTTTTCATCTTGGGTCCATTTATGGGTCTTGAGGAACCTCATTAAACCCCCTACAGCTGAGACGACATGGTCCCAAGAGCCAGAAGACATTCTAGAAACCTGTATATATTGCTGGTGGGAATGTAAAATGGTGCAGCTGCTTTGGGAAAATAGTTTGGCAGGTCTAACGCTAAACCTAGAGTTACTGCTGCACCCAGCAATTCCACTTCTAGGTACCCCCAAGAGAAATAAAAACCTTCGTTTTTACCGTAAATAAACGTGCATACGGATGTTCATAGCAGTATGCAAGACAGCCCCAAAGTGGAAACAACCCTGACTGGGCCTCCAGTATGAATGGATCAACAAAATGCAGCGAAGAGCCACACGATGGCCTAGGAGTCAGCCCTAGAAGGGGATGAGGTAGCAATATACATGCCACACCAAGGATGAACCCTGATAACATGATGCGAACTGAAAGAAGCCAGTCACAAAAGGCCGTGGACTGTAGGGTTCCATTCACATGCAGCGTCCAGGAGGCAGAGAGCAGTGCTTGCCAAGGGTCGGGGGGAAGGGGGTAGGCGCTGGGGGAGGAATGAAGAGTGACTGCTGATGGGTTTCTTGGGAGGTGATGAAGATGTTCACCAAGGAGGCACGTGGTGATGGCTGAACAACTCTGGAAATACACTAAGACCCGCCGAATCATATTTTAAAAGGGCAGCCTTCATGGTATGTGTGAATTCAATCTCGTATCTATCACCTGTCTCCCCGGGCATCCTTGAGGAGCAGAGGGCCGTCCTCACTGGAGGAGCACAGGACGAGCTGGGCCCGGCCCGTGTGAGCAAAGCTGTCCTAGCAAATGTGGGTGGCTCTTCCCGCTGCACATTACCTGGTGTACGAGTATTTGTTGTTACTTCGGTTGTAGAGCAGCTTCACGGCTGGCTGACGGTGGTTATAGAAAAGAAAGAAGAGAGTCACTTGGGGTGGAGGTACTGCGGGCTGTGGGCTTCCCAAGGGGCTGGGCCCTGCCACCAGGTCAAGGGAGGCGGCTGGGCATGGCGGGCAGACTGGGGGAGGGGGCGGGCGGGGGTGGAGAGAGAGACTGCGGGACCCACGGCTGGGGGGCGAGAGGTTGGCAGGAGATGAACCGCAGGTTCCCATTCTTTATCCCCGCTCAGGCCTTGCTCAGGCACTTCGACAGGTTTCTCTTTCAAACCTTATTCATCACATGGGTAGCTAAAGAAAGGCCACAAGGGTGCCTCCAACATACCTTATTTGAAGTCGCTATAAGTTTCTGCTCTTCCTTGGATGAGGTGATGACAGGAACTTTGCAGAAAGGCTCGTAAGTATCTTTGTTCTGCTGGAACAAAACATGCTTTCAGCCTAGGAAGCCTGCCCGGCAGCAGATCATTTAAGCTGGCCTGCCGGGCAAAGACGGCTCTGGCGAGGGAAGATGGGGCCGCCAGCGCTGGGAAGAGAGGAGGATTCATACCACCGGTGAATTCGGGTAGGGGAGGGCCGAGAGTCGAGTTCTCCACTAAGTCAGCTCTTTGGCCAGAGCGCTCAGTAAATGCTAACGATGACACACTTCCACAGCCCAGGGAGTCACTTAAAAATAAACTCTAAACATGGCAGATGAAATATGATCGTAGCGAAGCACCCCACTGCAACAACTGTAGAAGAACTTAAAAACTATGAGCCTATAAGGAGAAAAAGAATGGGAGAAAGGAGGTCTACAAAGATGTCAAAAATCTGAGGCTGGGAAGCAGATGAGGGATGACTGGCGGGAAAGAGAAAGCCGCAACTTAAGTCCACAGACGGCAAAGTATCCTGGAGGTTTTCAAAGAACAGTTCTGAAGGCTGGTGGGCAGAGGGCAAGGGCAGAGCATTGCTAGCCCATCAGCAGAAGCACCAGTGAGACCAGGCCCTGCCATGTGGATCCCCTTCCCCTGACAGAAGAAAGGTCCACTTTCCTAGAGCGGTTTGTACAGGTGACGACAGAGCTGGGCTGCTCTTCTGAAAACAGGGGGATTAAGTGAATGGTCCACACACTATAAATGGGGGGACCCCAGCTCCTTCTCCTATTCAGATCCCAGAAGGCAGCCAGTCAGCCTTATCCCTACCAAGCAAGAGAGTGGAGGATTCCTCCACAGGGATCTGATCTGCCCAGGAAAAGGCTCACAGAGTCTGACTCTGGGGGTTCCCACTGACTTATCATCTACCACTAAAGCCCACTGGACAACAAGGCTTACCCACGTACATACAGCTTTTCAGAACTTTACTCTTAAATTTTAACAGACCAAAGATCATCAGATTATATGTGGTAAGCCTCTCAACATTAAGACTAAAACCAAAATAAAGAGGAAAAGGGAACGAGTCATGAGAATGGCAGCAGAAAGAAAACTTCAAGACAGAGGAAAGCAGATACTGAATCCTATGAAACAAGAGCAGTGTTCTATATAAAAAAAGAACACTCAGAGAACATGAAAAGGGTCTTATAAATTAGAAATATGATAGCAGAAATGAAAAGTTCAAAAGGATTGAAAAGATAAAACTGAAGAAAACCTCTGAGAAAGTGGAACAGGAAGATAAAAGCAACAGAAACTGAGAGGAGGTCAGTCCTGGAGGTTCAATCTTAAACTAACAGAAACCACAGAATGAGAACCCAGAGAACTTGTCTCTAACACAAAGAAGAAACAAAGATTCACCGGTGTGTCTGAACACACCAGTAAGGATTGCCCTGACCACTTAAGGATAAATTAGGACTATGCACTTAGAAAACCAAGCAGAGGGGGTGGGGGATGGGTGAGCTTGGTGGTGGGTATTAAGGAGGGCACGTAGTGCATGGAGCACTGGGTGTGGCGCATAAACAATGAATCTTGGAACACTGAAAAAATAAAAGAAAAAAAAGAAAAAAGAAAACCAAGCAGACAAAACAATGAGGCAATCACTAACTCTAGCAAACTGAAAAGTTGCACAATAAAGAAAATTTTCACTGTATACTTTGTGACTCAACTGTTAACAATATTAAGACATCACAATGTAAACTCTGAATACTGATTTAACCAAAGCTGTGATCAACACTATATTGGGAAAAGAAGAGAAAGAACATGTGTACATGTTGGTAGTGGCTGGGGATGTTGGTACTGCATGAGCCAAATTTTTATTTTCTATACACCAGTGGATAATGTTGAAAACTGAAATGTCAATAAATAGCAGTATAAGAAATGTGAAAGTAAACAACTGTTGAAAGAATTAACAGAGGAGGGGCGCCTGGATGGCTTCATCAGTTAAGTGTCCAACTCTTTTTTTTTTTTAAAGATTTTATTTATTTATTTGACAGACAGAGAGCGATCACAAGTAGGCAGAGAGGCAGACAGACAGAGAGGGGGAAGCAGGCTCCCTGCTGAGCAGAGAGCCCGATGTGGGGTTCGATCCCAGGACCCCGAGATCATGACTTGAGCCGAAGGCAGAGGCTTTAACCCACTGAGCCACCCACTGAGCCACCCCAAGTGTCCAACTCCTGATTTCAACTAAGATCATGACGTCAGGGATGTAAGATCGACCCCACATCGGACTTTGCACTCAGCGTGGAATCTGCTTGAGATTCTCTCCCTCACCTGCCCCCTCAAATAAATACAATCTTAAAAAAAAAAAATAGAGCAGAACAATATGATGTACATACATTACTTCAGCAAACAAAAATGAAATAAAAATAATAAAGTGAAGGTTACAGCATACAGTCAGATTTACAATGAGATCAGACTCTTGGGGTACAGGTGGTATGTGGAAATAACAGTTCGTCAAGGAGCTAGGCAGTAAGGGTACCGCTCTAGTGGAGGGCCAGACAAACACGTGGCCCGAGGGAGGCACAAACAAGAGCCTCCTATGTACAGATCCAATTCCTATGAAAACCGGAAGGGACTCTTATGATTCTCTGCCATGTTGGAACTTTGCTTGAAATAAATGGCTGCTGGCTATGTTCAGGAGCATTTTGGTTTTGTAGGGATTTTATTATCACTGGACTTGATCCCTATGGTCCTGCCCCAGGTCCAACTGAGGAGTGAGGAGTGTCTGAGTCTGCAGAGGTTATAGGAGACTTAAAAGAAGGACTGGTGGGATGAGAATAAGTCCTGAGATGCATCCAGAAAACTGATTAGGTTTTATACCCCATACTGAAGGGTTTCAATGTACATATGAGATGAGCCAACACATGGCAACTGAAAGCCAGAGGGTAGTTAGGTGGTTAGGAGGGTAGTTAGGTAGTTAGCATTACAGGGAAGCCTCTAAGGGGTCACTATCTGAAGGAGAGAGAAGCTCCTGGGTTATCTGTGAACTCTCACATCTCAGTGAGGAAGAAACTGCCCCCATTTCATAGAGGAAGAAAATGAGGAAAGCAGGTGGGCCTGGTACCTCCCCACTCGTATGGGGGGAAAAGGGTGATACCTACTTGTAAGGCTGCCTGGCATTCTTCCACCAGGCCCTGGACCAGGTAATACTTGGCTTCTGCCAGCAGCTCCTCAATCTCCCGACGGCTCTCCGGCAAGGGGACCGCCCCGTCACGAAGGTAGTTGAGTATCGTACCAAAGTGTTTCCCGCACCGGTCAATAAGGATCCAGCCTGCAGTGGAAGGAGGAGGAAGGGGGGGGACCTAGTTCCACGGGCGCTCGTCTCCTGGAAGGTGCTGAGGACGAATGGGGTCTCTCCTGGCTCCCTCCACCTCCCAGGGAAGAGCAGGACCAGAGAGGGGGCAGCAGCGCCACCTGCCTAGCTCTCAGCAAAGGGCTGACCTGTCTGGGAAGCACTGCAATCATCTGCAGGCCCCGCTGGCTGAAGACGACCACAGCCACGGACTCACTTGGTCTCAGGCTCTCTTGGATGCCAGGACCGCTGGGGCCTAAAAGCATATTTCTAAAGTATCCTCAAAAATGCCAGCCCGAGAGTGCACCACCTGGATAAAATGGGTCCAAATGACCACACCTCAACGATGGGGGGAAAGTTGGAGGTAAAAATATCTACTCTCCCTCTTTCCACACCACAACGCTTTTTTTCAGATTTCTAAATAACAGAGCCATTTCTAAGGAAGCAGAGGCTGCAACCACTGGCCCCCAGGGGGGATCCCTGACACTCGCCACTACCGCCTCGGGATGTTCCTTCCTTAACTCCCCCAAATAAGCACTTACTGGCTAGTGAGAGCGACTGGAGAGAAGACAGTGAACCAGACAGACCCTGTCTCAGGCGGTTCAGTCTAGCATGGGGAGATGGAACTTGCTTTCATTAACTATGGGAAAACGTGCCAACTGCTGACCAGAACCAGGCCCCGTGAGACACTCTTGGGGGTGGGGGCCAGGAAGGCACGCCCTTCAGCTTCTTGATGACCTCTCCAATCTGGGGACTGGCCTGCTATACCTCCACTAGGGATCCCCAGGTTTTCGCAATTCCTCTTCAGAAATACAAATATCTGGTGGTGGGAGGCAGGGGATTGTTACTTGCAGGAAGAAACAATGCTAAAGCCTGGGAAGTGGAGGGATGGAAAGGAGAGGCAGGGATGAAGCAAAGACCTGGCATATCTTGACAGAGGACAGGAGGCTCTAGAAAGAAGCCAGGTTGTAGAGAAGTCCCGCCTCCCCCAGGCCAGCAGGGCAACCCCAGCAAGGGGCTTCCCCAGGTCTCCTGTCCCCCATTACAGGTGAGAGAGGACACCAAGGCACAAGGCATTTAGGTTGAAACAGGAATGCGTAATTTTATGCCCCACTTTCCTCCGCCGTTGCTCAGTTTGGGAGGAGGGGCCCACACGTCCACTCTTAACACCGCGGCATCCTGCCCCAGTCCTCTGCAGACCCCCAGGCCTGGCTGAGACACAAAAGCCAAGCACAGCAAAGATACCTCTTTCATATCCAGAGTCACAAGTCTGCCCACCGCCCCCTTCCCAAATCCAGCCCTGCCAAGGATGCTCTCAGCATTAGAGGGCACTGTATTTATTTGGTATTTGCAACAATCCCCAGGAGAGTTTTGTAAGAAGGCCTTTCCATACTCCTATCCTGTAAACTCCTCAGCCAATGGCTCCTGGACCTTTGGTTAAAGGTCTGGTCTTGTCCCTCCAGAGGCTTTTGCCTGGTACTTCCTCACTGCTATGGTTTCCTGACTATAGTGGGAAGAGTAACTCCAAGTGTGGCAAACACAATGCAATCGTGTGGCCCGGAGTCAAGCCCTGGTTTCAAGGAAGGAAGAGGCCTTCACTGGCGTGGTAAATCACATCACCCTGACAGTGACTGCGGGACCTCATCCCACTGAAGTATGGACGTGCATACAGCTCAGACGCCTACAGGGGCCTGCCTGGGCCCAGAGGCTGACCAGACAGCAAGCGCCCTGCCCCCTGGGGACAGGAGACAGGAAGGCTCTTCTCACTCCAGCTAAGAACGGCCAGGCAGGAATGTGGGCCTAGGGCTGAATGTGCCTCTGATATACCAGAAGCCAGAAACGCAGGTTTCTCCGTGAAACCTCCTGATTTTTAAACAATGGTAAACCAAGAGGTCATTGATGCACTCTAGGGCAAGGAAAACCTATCTTCAGGCTGCACTGGGCCTGCAGGCCAGCATTCGGCGACCTCTCTGCTAACCCTGGATCAAGTGCTTTCCTGCCGATGCGCAGACAGGGTGTGGAAGGACCATAGTGTGTTCCCAACAGTTCTTTCGGAAGGAGGCTAAGTCCCCTGCCTCAGCAAGGTTTAGGGACATTCCCAAGTCAAGGAGGCAGGACGAGACCACATAAAGCAAGTAACTCACGGGAAAGCTCCTTCCATCAGAATTGAGAAGATGAGTAGAGCCTCAGTCGTCAAAGGGCAACCCACTTAACTCCGCAGCTCTGGGAAGGAAACGTCCACGTTTCTGCCTTTGATGCGTGGACAACTTAGATACTCTGATCGAGCAGGGGCCCCTGAAATCAATTATCCAAGTGACAGTCCAGAGTTTCCATAAACGAATAGGCAGACCGTGACACTGGGCTCCAGCTCAAGAATGCCGTCAGGAAATGCTTGTGGTGAAGGAATCATACTTTGGACAAATAAGGGCAAAGGAGCCGGCCGCGCTCGCCATAAGGTTTCAATTAGCATTTTGATTTGAAAATATTTTAGTTGCTTTCGAAGCCGGAATCTACCCCTTTGAAACAGCTCAAATGCCTAGCGTGGAGAAAAGCAAATGGAAGTCAAGCAGCGCCTTGCTTGCGGGGCGTCTGTCCAGCTGCCAGGGAGCACGGCAGCTAGTGCAGAAGGCTGCACCCATCAGGGCGGCCTGGCGTCCGGCGGCTCACCCCGCGAGGCTGCAGAGCAGAGCAGGCAGGCACAGACCCAGAGGCTCTGGAATGGCCTGGGAGACGGAACACAGCCCAGCGGTGAAGAGCAAGGGCCTGGGTTGGAAATCCAGTTGTGCCGCCTACTTGCTGGATGACACGGGTGTTGCACCAAACCTTTCTGTCCCCCAGCTCCCTCTCCTAAAACTGGTCCCCCTGAGGGGCTGGCACAAAGGCATGATGAGAGAATGGCATGGCGAAACACGCAGCACGATGCTGGGCCTACTGGCAGCACTCAAATGAGGTCTCGGACAATGAGCCCTTCCCGCACCTCTTCATCGTCACTGGAGAAGAGAGCGGCAGCAGTGTCCGGGGCAGGGCACATTCCAGCCCTCACCAGAGTCCCAGTAGCTTTCAGGGTACCCTGGAGAAGGCTTTTCTCGGGACCAGGGACCAGGCGACAAGGCTTGCCCCCTCCCAGCCCCACCAGCATCCCATGAACTTCTCCTCTCTCCTTTCCCTGCCCCCACCTCCAGGAGTTCGATGGCAGGGGAATGGGGGGGAGGGAACAGGGGACAGAGGGACTTCACTGACCTCTCCTTAGCATTGTAAGAACCTTATACTCTATTTCTGTGGTTCCCAAACTTGCCTGTTGGTAGGTCACCTGAGGTACCAGTTACAAATTCAGACTCCGGGAAGCTGTGGGCCGGGCCTGTCAGCCTCGGCACTACTGACATTTTGGACCGGATAATTCTTTGTCATGGAGGGACTGTCCTCTGCATTGTGGGGTGTGTAGCAGCATCCGGGCCACTACCCGCTAGATGCCAGGAGCACTCCCACCCCCAAACTGTGACATCCAGAAGGGTTTCTGGACATTGCCCAATGTCCCCTGGAGGTCAAAATCATCCCTGGTTGAGCACCAGGGAGATAGATGAAGACCTACATGTAAAAAAAAAATAACATAAAAACTTTCAAGTATCAAAAAAAACACCATTAGAAAAGCTGTAACAAGTCAGACTCGGAGAAAATATGTACAAAATCACAAAGAAATGGATCCAGAATACTTTCATAAAGCAGTAAGAAAAAAAAAAAAGGAAAACAGGAAAATGTGTAAATAAGATGCAATCAGGAAGCTAAATGATAAAACACAAATGACAAAAAGATGCTTGACATGCCAGAAACTAGGAAATGTTAAATAAAACCTAAGTATCAGATCTTAACCAGCAGACTGGCAATAATTAAGAGGTTTTGCCCAGTGCTGGCACAAATGCGGACCGTGGGGAGTGTAAGTCAGCACAATAGCTAATACCAACCAAGCCACGATTGCCAGCCCAGATTCCCCTCCTGGGAATCAGCTCCAGGACAGACCTCCCAGGGGTGGATAAGATCTCAACGCTGCGGCCCCTGAGGTGGCTGGGTCCACAGCCTTTTCATTTCCCAAAACAGAAATACGACTTTCCGTGTGGGCCATGACGTGGTGCCAGGTTGGGAAGCTCTGCCCCAGAGGCGCTCACACATGCCACGGTGCTCAGGAAAGGTAATATTCCAAGTGGTGAACACTGGAAGCGACTTACACAACCCTCACCAGAATATGGACCCACAAACTACAGTATATTCCCCAAATGGAACACTAGCAAGGATGTCTGAACCAAAGCTATGTATTACTCGAGGCTCGATCTAACCAACATACTGCTAAGAAAGCAAAGAGGCTACAGACAATGTAATACCATCCATATCATATTGGAAAACACACCAACAATACATTGTTTAGTGACAGAAACAGTGTAGCAAAAGTAATTCCCCGACAGACTCTCATCAGTGGTTCTCACCGCTGGATGCACATTAGAATCCCCTGCAGCGCTCCTCAAAGTGCTAACACCCCGTGAGTCCAGCTCTTGGGGGGGCGGGGGGAGCGGAGAGAATCCAGGCATGAGGCTTTAGCCTCCAGCTGAGTCACTGTGCTATGGAGGTAGAAATTCACTTCGTGACCCCAAGGTCAGGCAAGTGGTTACCTCTGGAAGGGAGAGAGGCAAATGAAAAAGGTAAAGAGAGGCCCCATCAACCCAGATAATGGTTTATTCCTTGTCTGAGTGGGGGTGATGTGGAGAACAAAGGCAAAAGAAATGCAGAAAAAATTAAGTCTCCTTTACAACTTGCAGTCCATTGACAAGTTGACTTGAGACAGGCAGAGTGACCTTCCTCCCGGAACCCAACCAACTGCCTCTGTGTTAATACTTTGCTAGGGGCAAAAAGTAACCTTAGCTTGATATTAGCCTGATCTCTGGGATCCTGAAAGTTTTAACATATCAAAATTCCTTTGGAAAGTTCCTTTGTCTCTATCCGCCAAATATATGTTGGCAATCATCCTCTGTACGTAAGGCTCACTGAAATACATTTGAAAGGTCTCATGACTAAGGGTTTACTAGATAGTAGTAAATGACCTTATCCTAACAGCAGCTAGCCCCTTAAGGTCCTGGAAATCTGACTTCCTGACTGGAAACCTGAATTCCTCTGACACTTACGCTATCCCTAACCACCTCCCAACTTGAAAGCATATAACCAGCCATTGCTTATGACCTCAGTGCAGCTCTTCCTGATCACTGTCCTTGACCCCATGCTTTAATAAAAACCACCTTTTTTGTACCAAAGATGCCTCAAGAATTCTTTCTTCGCCATTTGCTCCTTGGCCCCAACATTTCACATCAAGGGCACGAGGGAGTTTGTTTTATTACGCACATTTTAAAAGCTCTCAGTGCATTCAGAATTTTACAGAAAAATGCATTCTAATTTAGGCAGGAGGCATGGAGATCTCAGGGAAACCACCAGGTACTACGGTTTTCCCCGCACACTACACTGATTTCCCCACTGGTTTTCAAGAGAATGTGTGCTGATAATAAGATTAATGATTCCCTTCTTTAATCTGGTTCACATACTCCCTCATTCCAGAAACATTAGCGAAACCAGAAACCATGGTGGAGGGGGAGTGGCGGGGGGGGGGGGGGGGACAGTGTACTAATGAACAGGATTATGAAACAGGCAACTCCAGGTGGGTACGGAGGCGGAACTCGTTAGGAAAGGTGCCCCATCCACCCACGTTGACAAGGAATCAGGTAAAAATGCCAGTACTGGGAGAACCGCGCCTCTCTGGGGAGGAGTCTGGGAAAGGCCTTCTTAGAAAAGCCATCCTTTGGGGGTAAGATAGAACTGCAGAGCACTCACCCCCAAGGCCAGGGCGGGCCCCTTCTCCAGCACAGCACCCCCCCCCTTCCAAGACCTGCTTCTCCAGCCCCTTGAAGCGCTCCTCCCTCCGGCTGGACACACCCCACCCAGGCAGGCCCCAGCAGGGGTGAGCGGTCCCCACAGACTCAGTCTCCCAACTGTCGGGCGCTCCATCAAGAGCTTTCCAATGTTCATGTCCTCACCTAATCCCGTAACAACCCTGAAAAGCATTACCCCTCACAACTTGGAAAAGTGGAAACAAGCTCAGAGAAAGTCACCCGCCCTCCGTCCTGTTACCAGTAAATGACAAATGAGTCTAAATCAGCCCAGGCCACATGCACAGCAGCTGTGACTGTTAACCCGGGCCAGAGCTGGGGCCCAGACCCACTCACTGCAAACCGCCCTGTTTAGGAACTGAATGCACGCAGTACAAATCGCCAACCGGCAGGAGGGCATGGAGCGCATGGAGCGCAAGAGAGAGGCCACCACCCACTCTGGGCCCCAGGTCCTCTCCTCGGAAGCAACGGGTTTCTCGGGCGTCCTTGAGGGGTTTCCAGCAGCTCGGTACCTCGCTGTTCTGTGCCCTCAGAGCCCCCTCCCCCCCCCATTCCTCAGCCAAGAGGACACGCTGCTGCACCTGCTCGGCTCGCGGAGCTGCGCTTGCTGTTTGGGCCTGCTTGTGGCAAACCTCACCGCAGCCGACAGGATTCCTGCCTGAAGCCCCGGCTGCAGCGGCGATGTGGGGCGTTCAGGTTAACCTGCAGACCCCAGGGTATCCGTGGGCCAACACTCAGGCCATGCGGAGTACTCACCGGGGGCCAATGGGATGGCGCTGCCTGGCTCCGTGGGGGCTGGAAGACCAGACACAAAGCTGGCGCTGACCCAGAAGGCTGCTGCGCTCAGGCAACCTGGCCCGGGGGCTGGGCCCTCGGCGAACCAAGGTCAGCCCAGAGTAAGAGCCAGCAAGCCCTGAGCTCAGTGGCTCTTAATTTCTTTTCTTTTTTTTTTTAAGTCCCATAGCTTTCGAAAAAGATCTCTCACTTATTGAAAGGTAGCAACAGTACCACCCCCGGAAGGGTGAAGTTGAAGAGTGAAAACACCGAGATGTCGCACGGTGAGCTTTTCGCGGCAGGCGGAGGGCTGCGTGGAGCTCTAGCTCTAGGGGAGCCCCGTGGAAACTGCCGGGGTCGGAGTGCCAAAGACAGCCCTGCTTCCCCCAGAGGCGCCAGGGTGTCCAGGAAGCACTGGGGCCAGGACAGCCTCGGGCAGCTGTTCTGAAGCCCGAGCAGGAGCCCAGGTAGCATCCCTTTGTCTCTCCCGCCGCGGGATGGACGAGCCTGAGGACCGGCTCGTCCTCAGCATAGCGTTGGGCCAGCAAGGCAAGGGCTTTCAAGATGAGGCTCCAACTTCGCTTCCAAGGCGACTCCGCCGCTTTTCCTGAGCCCCACCAGAGACTGGGTAGGGCGGAAGAAAAGCTACAACAATCCTGGGTTCCCAGATAAGATCTGTTTCCTTCTTGCAGCTGGGGCGCTATTGTCTCGGTCTCTACAAATACTCCCCTGGCGATGCTGGGTGTGGCTCCGCAAAGGGGATCCTCCCACTCATAAAAAGCTCTGTGCTCTCTGGGCGAGACACAGAAGGAAGCTCTGGGGCTCCAACCTCCTTTACTTGATGCTTGGCCAGAAACCCGAGTTTCCCAGGAAGCCCAGGGAAGCAGAACCTCAAGCCCCACCGCCCAGCCTTCTCTAGGACACCGAGAGAAACTCCCTAACTAGCACACAGCTCAAGCTTCGGGCCCCCGATCCCACCTACCTGCATCAAAACTCGCCCACCTTCCCAGGAACCAATGTCCCAGGGAAGGCAGGGGCATTAGCTCAGCAGCCGACCTCAGGAACAGGTAAGGCACGCTCCAGCCAGGCTGTCGTCTGGCCACGTCTTACGCAATCTCGGGCCAAAGAAGCGAAGGATGGTGCCATCCTCAAACCCCACGTGACCTGCCCCATCAACCCAGCCAGGCAAGACGCCCCCCTTGCCAAGCGCTCTTGGATTGTTCCAGGTGGGTAGTAAGATCACTTCAAAGAATTCTTTGCCTTTCACAACCATGACTTTCCATGAGAAAAAGGAAAGGAAAACACACACTGAACATACGTATTTGGAATGCTACGCACCAACGGCCCCATGAGGCGGGCATCACTGCACCCATGTCACCTGGCTAGCATCACCAGCTACTACACGGGAAGCTGTGACTCAAGTCCATGTCTTGAGTCTCTGTCAGGCCCCCATACCGGGAGGACAAGGGTCCGAGAAAACATTCACGCCTCTCCTTCGCTCGAGCTTCACTCTGAAGCCACAGAATCATCACTGAGAACTGGCAGGGGACCAACCAGGGCAGCTCACCCAGCCACCGTTTCACAGAGCTGAGGCCTGGACTTTCTCAGAGTCACACGGCAACTCGACAACTGAGTCAAGACTACGAGACCCCGCCCAGGTGACTCCAACTCCCCTTCACATCTCGGCTCATCTGTCGCTTCCTCAGGGAAACCCTCCTTTACAACACTCCCCAGAGTAGATCTGGTCTCCCGGGGACTCACTCTCGAGGCTCCCCACGCTCTGAGATAACACCGAGCACAGCCGGAAATCTGTAGCTGGGTGGACAACCGCCCACGTGCGTTGGCCTTCCGAACTAGAATGAAGCCCCCGGAGGGGTGGGCTTACCTTCGCTGTCCGTGAGCACTTCCATGCGCCCGCTGAACATGGCTTTCAGCATGGTGTCCTGCTTGGTCAGCGTCTGCATGGTGGTGTAGTAGAGCGCCCCGCCCACGTTCAGCTTCACGTACTTGGAGCTGGGGCTCGTGCCTTTGAAGGAAGTGGTGCGGGTAGCAGCCGCTGGCACCGCTGAGCTCACCACACTTTCTCCTGACATCTCTTCCTGCCAGTGGAGAAGACACGGGGTCACCAGAGTCACGGCACCGGGCCTGCTTGACCTCTTGCAGCCTCTGGGCTGAATCTGGCCTCCAGATGGGTTTTGCTGGGCCCAAATCTATACTGCATTTAAATCTTAAAGGTGGCTCCCAAGGTTGACAACACGGGAGAGTTTACCAAAAAAAACCCTGGATTTCTGGCTCCTCTTAAATAAATCAGAGGCCAACTGGGCCCCCAGGCTCCCACAACTGGTGGGAGCTGGGGTACTGGCTGCCCCAAACCCCACCCAGATAGCCTCATATATTGACCTCACCTGCTGACCCTGCGAGCACAAGTCTACCACTGACTCTGTGTCCTGACGACTTCCTTTCAGCCTGTTCCCTACATAAACCAACACCCTGGATGCATCCTAAAGCAGCTTCCAGCACTGCCCGGGTCTCTCTCGGTTTCCTTATTGTCACGCGTCACTCAACCCCTGAAGTGCAGATGAAATCAGCTTTTATGAATTGAGTGCGATCCCAACTATCACTCCTAATCCTTCCTGTCAGCGGGGGGCAGGGGGAGTGTTTCTCAGGACTACACAGCAGACATTAAAAACACCTGGTAGCAAGTATTGCAAAATTAGAGACTTCCTGTACTAGCGCTTCCCCGAACAGCAAGATCGGATGATAGTCTCCTTAACGGCACTGCCAGCTCGTGTCCCTCTCAAAGAAATGGATATACCGTCTGATTTAAGCAGGCCTATGAAAGAAGACTGGTACCTGGCAGACATGTACTCAACGAGAACATTTCTTTGACAGGTAAGAGTCTATGGCTGGAAAAGATGTCTGAGAGCGGGCTGAATCTTTATGACTCTGGGGCACAGCCCAGACGAAGTGGCCCCTGACAGCCAGGACCTGGGCCGCCACTCATCTCTGGGCCTTGATGTTCCCACCGAACAGGAACGATTCATATAGCACATCACCATCTGACAAGGCCACTCAGTGGCTGATGGGTCAAGACACAAACAAGACTACTCCATAATTATGTCTGAACACAGACAAAAACAAGAACATTGCCCAAAACGAAAAAGTGACCAAATCTCGCCATATCCCAACCAATGTGACTCACTGCTGCTTCTTTACCAGTTAGAACTCTAGCCCTATTCCATTCTTCCCCATCTTCAATGCAGAAATTACTGAGACCTGACCCAAGAATTAACCCTCCTTCCTGACAGCATTCAATACAGAGCAAAGCCCCACTTTCCTGAATTCCTCCACAATCACCCAAGGCAAGCCCCAATCCTCTTTCTGAGATGCTCAGTGGTTCCCCCTCATTGCCGCAAGGAAATACACCCCACTTTCACTACAGGCATGCCTCTGGGGGGATTGACAGGGCAAAGCTTTAGAATACAATACCCTGATCCTGAAAAAGGATTGTTTTTTTAGGTTCTTTATGCCTTTCTATCTTTTCCGGATCTCCGCAATTAACATGTATTTCATTTATAATGGGAAAAACAACTATTTTTTTTTTCAATGGGAGAAGGGACTAACGATGAGTGGCAACCTGCTGTCCATTGATCGGTAATAGCAGAGGTAAGGGCCAACCAACCCTCTCGACCTCCATCCACCCAAAAGAGCAGCTTGGGAATCACCCACCGGGCGACTCCTGTCGGGGCCCTGCAGAATGGAACAGGAAGAATGGGCTCCTGGAAAGAAAAGTGTTTTCTCAAGAAAGTGTCCTTGCTTCATCACCTGGGGTCTCTACCGCCTAATGCCACAAATAAAGAGGTAAAGAGAAAAGCAGTGACCCCTCCCTCCCTGCTTTCCTTTGAAATCAGTCCCCCGAAACCCTACACTAAAGGTTATCACCAACACGCCCCCCCAGAAATACTCTGTCCATGGGACAGTAGAAGTAGCTGGGGAGAAGAAAGGGTTTCTCACAACTTTGAAGACCTAAGGGAGGGGGACGAGGGTGAAGACCTACAGCTGTGGGATTTTGGGAGTTTTTCAGTTAGGGAAAATTGCTCCAAAATGGAAATATTTTTTAAAGCACCCTTTCAGATCTAAATTCACACAAAAATAATGTGTTTTGGGAAATGATCTAGCGTTTTGTAACGCACCTAAGAAACAAAAAAGTCAAAATATACTTTAATGTACTTTTACTTTCCAATACCTTTTTAAAGATAATTTGCATAAAGTATATTTTAAGTGCGCAGTTTGAGGAGTTTTCGTCAATATGTGCATCCGTGCAGCCACCACTCAGATCAAAATAGAGAACATTCTCCTGGTTCCAGAAAGCCCCTCCACGCTCCCCCCCCCACCCAGTAGGTACCAGTTTTCATGTCTACCACCACATACAACATTTAAAATCCAAACAATGCCGGAACACAGCTACTGTTATTTCCAGCTAGGAGATTCGGATAGCAGGCACGTCCCAGAGAAGTTCGGTCACTTCCCAAAGTGCACTGGTACTGGAGGCGGGTCAGTGACAGAGCAAGGACGTGGGCAAGTCCTGTCTGGCCTTGAGCCCATGATTTTTATCAACATTCATGCTTGAAATATAAAGCGCTGGAACATACACATTGAGAAAGGGCTGCCCCACCCTCCCTTCTTTATCAAGTACAAAAAAAGCTTTGAAAAAAGATGGGAGGCAAAATGTGGCTAAGGGCTTGGGTTTGGAAGCCAGACCTGAATTTAAGGGCGCAGCCCTGCCATTTGATTGACCATTTGTGGGAGCCTGGGCGAATCATCTGAGTCTTGTCCCATCTATCAAACAGGGACAACAGCAGTGTCTCCCTCCCAGGACGGCCATAAGGGACGATGCCACAGAGCACTTGGCATGGCCACTGGCCCAGAGCACACACTCCAACACGAAAGACTCACACTATGATTATTTGAGAATGCCCTCAAAGACTCCAGTTATCTTCTCTCTGAAGACTGTTTCCATCTCTACGAGACCTCCACCTGAATCACTAAGAGATAAAGGCAGAAACTATCTGGATCCAGGCTGAGACTCCAGAATAGACAAAGAAGGCTCTGAACTTTTCCGGAGCCCACCCTTCCAAAGGTCAGTCACCTCAATATGGGGAATGGCCCTTAGATAAAAGGTTCTGAGTGTCCATGTCCCTCAGCCTGCATGACACCGAGCTAAGGACACAAAGCAGCAGACAATAAGCCTCTCCCAGCAAGTCTCTCTACAGAAGACTCCCTGGCCATTGCTACTGGGATCCTCCTTTTTCACTTGTTTCAAAGATTTGATTTCATCATTAATGAGGTTGGGGAAGTGGGGCAGGGGAGAGCAAAAGTGGTTACAAGAAACAAAGACTGGAATTAATACCTGAGGTATTGGTTACCAATTATATTCAATCAGAAGAGTTTAATCCAGTTACATCTCTCCTGAGTATCCTGTTGTAGATTCTCAACAGTAGCTCGCCACTCACAAAAAATACTGACATCAGGGTCCTATCCGTGTCAATTATGATGTTAACTGTTGTGGGGGAATGGCCTGGGCAACAGAATTTTTTTAAACTCAGCTAGGTGATTCCAATGTGCAACCAAGATTGCCACCCACCGCTCTAAATAGTTCTGTACACCTATGAACTTCATCATCTGGGAGAAGCTCCCCAGCCTCTCATTCTATTGGCCCAGTGAATTCCTGACCGCACATTAAAATAAACCAAAGCATCATGAACAAAAGCCAGCCCCTATCTCACAGCTTCAGAGCCACAGACAGGAAGCAACTGTATACATACTTAAAAAATAAAAATTAGCCCAAGGAGGAAAAGCGTTGACCTGAAAAGAGGCTCGGGCAAGTACAATAGAAGGCACCAAATCCCTCACCCTTGAATGTTTTCTATACAACTCTCTGTGGAACCGTCTCTCTTGTGTGTTGGGGGCGGGGGAGATGTGCATGTGGAAGGTTTGATCAAAAGTCTGAGGAACCTCGAGTAGTCTCAGTTCCACCACTTCCTGTGTGAGGTTCAGACAAGCGTTTTAACGGAGTCTGTTTCCTACCTTGTAAAATGAAGGTAAAGCCATAATCCTCATAATAACCTTCAGGGAATGAATGTTAAAGTACTTGGCACCTGGCCCTTAGTGTCCCTCAAACTTCCTTAAGAGGTCCCAGCCCAGGCTGTACTACAATCACCTGGGTGCTTATAGGCCAATTCATCAGAATTGGGGGTGGGGAGGGCAGGGGAGCAGTATTTAAAGAGCTCTCAAGGGGATATAAGGTGCAGCCCCAGCTAAGAGCCACAGAGCTAAGGTGTTTCTTTAACCAGCTTCATCAAGGAGTCACTGCCTTTTCTCTAGTTATAAAACTTCCCCAAACTAAGGGCATTTCTACAACTCAGGAAAGTCTGCTGTTACATTTCATCCAAACTGCATCACATCGGCCACATAACCGTAGTATTCTTTTCATCCAAAACTTGCTTATAGGCCAACTACTGCTATTTCCAAGTGTCCTGCTAAATTACTTTCTCTCCCTTTGTGTATCATGCCAACTACTGGCCTCTTTCTCCTAGAGGTCCAGTGAAGAAAACGTTATCATTAATCCCACTTTTTAGGGGAGAAAACTGAAGAGCCAGAACTGTAAGGGTCCTCTGACTCAGGCCCCTTTCATTACAAAGCCCAAATCAAGAAATCATTAATCTCCCGCAGGGTGTGTTGAAACAGATTGAGGGGCCCCATCCGCAGACTAACCCTAATCAGTGGTAGGGCTTGAAATTTTGGCCATTTCTAACAAGTTCCCAGGTGATGCTGCTGCTACTGCTGGTCTGGGGAGCAGTATGAGAATCACACTGGTTTAATGCCTCCTTCTCCTCAGGTGGTCCTTATTTTGCATAAAATGGAGCACAGTCAGACACAGGTTGGCTAAGTTTTCTTCAGCAGTGTCCTTGAAACTGATCTTCTCTAAAGACTGCGTCTTCCAGGAAAGACATGAGGCAAAGAAGTAAAATAGCAAGGCAGAACTTTGGTCATTCCCACCCAGGGCCAAAGAGCCATTAAAGGTACAGACCCTTAAAGGATCACAAGCAAACAGAACCCTTCCCACAGCTGGATGACCGCGTATGACCCATTCCCAGCTCCTTAGGTGTGGCCACTTTGGGCTCCAACGGAAGTGACTAGATAGGTACCAAGGGGCCAGTTAAGGGCGCTGGACTCCGTGGTGAAGGTACTCTGACCTCAGGCCCCTGCCACCCCTCTAGGTACCGGATGCACATCTGCCCTCCAGCTCCCTCTATTTCTTCCCCTATCCCCTCCACTCACCCTTGTGTTTAGAAGCACCTGGAAGTCCCTTCTCCATTTCCCTGAAACCCAGAGACTGCAGTCACAACTTCCAAAAAACCCCAAACGCTCCGCCCCAAAGAATCCCACGTCGCTCTCTCATAACCTAACCATTCTCTTTCGCAACACCCTCCATCCTCACTTTCCACCCCAATGTCCATCTTCGACGACCCCTCTTTGTTCTCTTCACAATCACCAATCCCATTTCCAATGAGTACTCAAGACTCAAAGGCACCCCAACTCACCCACACACAAATCTCCCCCAAGCCCAAATGCTCTTTCCCGATCCCTAACAGCCAAGTACCCCCCTCCCCAATTATCCACTGAAACCCTTCCCCCACCCCCGGCCTCGCCCCCCTCTAATCCCCCAACCACCTTTCCCCTTCCGCGACAGCCCCTCATCTCAACTCCTCCCGCTCCTCCCCGGCCCCTTCTCTCTCTACTCTGCCTCTGCCGGGCTCTCCCGGCCGCCCAGAGCCCCCAGTTGGTGGGCAACGCCCTCCCTACCATGAAAAGTCGGAGGACGCCAGAGTCTCTAAACCCGGACTGAGAGAAGCAGGAAACACCCAGCTCGCGCAAGCCGGGGGCAGAGGCGGGGCGGGGGCGGGAACTTCCGCTGCCGCAGCCCGCTTCCTCCCCGCAGAGGGTGCCTTCTTAAAGGGTCCGTCGTAAGCCTACACAGCGGCTGCGTTCCCTCCAGCCTCCGCGGCTGGAGTGGGTTGCATCTCCTCTCGGCTGGATCAAGCATTAACCCGCTCTTGAATGGTCCGCTTTTTTTCACCTTCCGAGGAGGAGGGAAAGATGCCGGGCGGTCGTCCTTCTCGGGTACAGAAGCTCTGCGGCACTGTCGTTTACCGGAACTGGATAGTCGCTTCCCAGCGGAGCTCTGAGAGCGGACACCCCGGGGCAAGATGGCGGTAGGGCCTCGGCCGCTGCCCTGGGTCTGGCTAAGCTCGAAGGTACTGGGCTGAGGCGGCGGTAGCTGCGGCCCCGAAACCCGAGCGCGGGGGCCTCGAGCGGATAAAGGTCTACGGCCTGCGGGTAGCGAGTGGGAACAGGGTTGTGGGTTCTCCGGGTGGTGGTGGGGACTTTGAGGGAGGTGGCCCTTTGGCCGGGTCCCTGCCTTCCCGAGTCGGAGGGCAGGTGTTGGGGACTGGCTTTCGTGTTCCGTGGGGCGCATCGCTTCGTAGCCGTTTCCAGCCTTTTTCATCTCTGGGAAGATAGGCTTTGGTAGATAGAGTAATGCTGGGTGAAAAAGATTTGTTATTGTGGTTGTTGATCCCGAGGAAAGATGCTGGGCTCAGGAGTCACCCAAACCGGAGCTCGAGTCCTATTCACTCGCTGTATGACCTTGGGGGAGTTCCCTCACCCCTCCGAGCTTCGGTTTCTTGCTCTGTAAAGTGGAGTAATTAGCTCGTTTCACAGAGGAGGTTGTGTAATATAAGTTTTAGTATCTGACACTCAGCTCTCTCAGTAGAGACAGCTGTTGTAAATGATTTGAATAAGAAAAAGTTGGTCGTAATCGGACTCTAACTTAGCCCTAGCGGCAGCCTTGCATTCTCAGCTTTTCTTTGCTGTCCTGTGAGCGCCGGAGTCCCTTGGGTCTTGTCTGTTTCACTTAACTAATTGCTTTGGCGTTAGAGGTGGCTTCACATTCGGAAAGTCTAGTGACCTCTCACAAGTCATGTCCACTCTACATTTCATTTTCTCTGTGGGAAGGTGGGATTGATAATACCACGCACCTAGATAGGCCGCAGCCTTCAATAAATGATAGCTGTTATTCTTCACAAAGTCCTGTTGCCTATTCTTTAAAAATTGGACCACTGAGACCTTAAAGAGCTGTTGAAAAGACAAAATTACTTAAATATCTGTACAGTGTCTGAAACATGATCCGCCCTTAAACGGTGGTGGTCACTAAACTTGGCTGCTGGGCTCCTCCACCATAGGGGGAAAATCCTCTAGGGCTCAGACAGTTGATATTTATGATGCTTCACCTTTGGTTGATATCCTCTGGGCTCTTTCATAATTATCCATGAAACTGACCTCATCCAGGGAAGAGTGATTTTGAGCAGATACCATGGGAATATAGAAGTAGGAAAGCATCTGAGTCCGGCCTCTTAGTATTAAAATCTTGGCTCTGCCCCCTACTAATGGTCTAACATGGACTATGGGGCATAACTAAATGATCTCACACGGTTGCTTGTGTAGAAGGGACATGACACATAATGGATATGTAATCAACTTATTTTCCTTTTTGCTTTCTAAATAATCTTGGTTATCACCAACCTCTTATGTTTCTAATTTTTCCACATATATCATTGTTTCCCTAACTGGATGGTAAGCTTTTTGGAGTTTTTTTTCCCTTGTTTTTTAAGTCTAGATGATACAGTAAAGCTCAATGACATGCTCTCTGCTTTCAGATACTCCTTGTTAAAATCTTCCCACTTAATCCTAATCAGTGTCATGTTAACTAGGTCAAAAGAGAAGAAGTGTAAATGTTTCCATTCTTTTAGCACCCCTAGGAGGTAGGTACTATTATCCTCAATTTACAGATAAAGAAACTGAGGCCCAGAGAAGTTAAGCAATTTGGCCAAATGAAATAGAATCAGAGCCAAGGGTACTTTGATTCAGGTTTTTTCCTATTATATACAGCCTTTTCTTTGATTATGTCAAAGTTTGTGTAATCCTTCATCACAGTTACTTTGAATACATACTTAAAGACTTCATAATGTTTTTGTTTGATGAACTAGTAGATTCTAGGCAGGCAGGAGAGGTGAATAAGAAGGAACTAGAAAAACCAAAAGCTCTTCTCCTGCAAGGTCCCCTGGGAGAAGTGAAAGTTTTGAGATAGTCTTAGAGCTACTTTGTCACATTTTGCCTATGCATCCTCCTGTTTTTCCATTGAGAAGAGGCTCCCTCTCCTCCAAATGCCCCACTCCCCAAATGAGGGACTTTCTACATGTTAAGGAATGATTATACCATTGTGCTCACAGCTTGGGCCCTCTCTTTTGCAGCTCTCCGGAGCTTAAAGCTGTTACCCAGTCTAAACAGGGTCCTAGACCAAGTGATAGGACTTGGTGCATCTTAGTGTACCCAGGGATAGGACAAAATTTAATGGGTGAGAAATGTAATGGTCTCAGCATTATTTCCTACCCACCTGAGTGTGCAGATGAGAGCCTCTACCGAAGTTGTGTTTTGTTTTTTAAGATTTAATTTATTTATTTGAGAGAGGGTGAGGGAGAACAAGCAGGAGGAGGGGCAGAAGGAAAAGCAGATTCCCCACTGAGCGGGGAGCTCCGACTCTGATGCGAGGCCACATCCCAGGCTCCCTGGCATAGTGACCCAAGCCGAAGGCAGACACTCAACCGACTGAGCCACCCAGGTGCCCCTACTGAAGAGTTGGAAAAAAGGCAAACAAAACAAAACTCATGTCTGTAAAAATAATGCATTGATTACTTGTTGACTGCACACTCTGTCAGCCACCGTGATAGATATTTGATGTACACCATCTCATTTGGTCCTCCTTAGCCTCCGCCAATTAAGAGATGAAGGCAGAAAGCCTCTGCGGCATGTCTCTACAGTACCTGGCAGAGCTGGGGACCGGCTCCAGCTCTGTGACTCCAAAGCATGTGTGCTTCAGTGAGAAGCTGCCTCACCATGTGCTTTCTGCAGAAAATTTAGAAAACAGACTAGTTAAGGAAGCATAACTTCCCATAATCCCTCTACCTCAAAACAACCGCCCTCAACATGTTGGTGTGTTTCTTTTTCCCAGCTTTGGGCCTCTGTGTGCACATGCATTTTTCTTTTTCATTATGTATTGGGATCATATTGGTTCACAGCCAGCTCTTTTTTCATTTCTCCGGCATAAAGGTTTTTCATATGGTTAAAAAATGTCAAACAATTTTCAATGGCTTTTTAACATTCCCTCCCCCCCTGTTCTTGCTTGCTATCATAAAGCAAGTACAGCTTTCATTCAGCTTCTCTGGGATTGTTTTCAGTCTATTCCCTTTAAACTGAAGGCCTGGGGAGATATCAGACATTAAGTAAAAACGACACTAGTGTTGTTTTAAACCAGAGGCAATTTTTATTATTTTATTCAATGAGGACGATATAGGATGCCCTACCTATAAAACTTAACCCTGAATCTCTTGTTGTTTTTTTTTCTTTCTGCTTTTGCCAGAAAAGACAAGCTCCTCTGAAGCGAGAAGCTGCCCTCAGCTGTGAGCCCTCAACAACATCACTAATGATTACCTGGCATTTCCGTATCACAGACAGGTCCTCAGGTGAGCTCTCCAGGCTTCTGGGCAGAGAAAGCAAGTGATTCAGAAGACTTATCTTTTCCTCCTCTGCCTTCTTACCCTCCCTCCTGTGATCAGGTGGGCTTTGTTTATTTGTTTTGACAGTTACTGCGGAGAGACCCATGTGTTGGGAAAGCCTTGCTTAATAAATGTGAATCACTGTTGAAAAGGGACCACTGAGGCCCCTCAGTAGGTTGATCTGGGAGGAGCCCTGAATGAGCTTTTCATTATTGATGGTGTTTTCACATGGGCACTGCTTTGGGGGGGGGGTAACACGGCAAAGAGATTGTTTCCCAGAAGTATGCATTTCTGAGTAATCCATTTCGGTCATTTTGTCAGCTGGGCTGATTGTATAGTTGGGACAGAATGACAGTTTTCAAGCATCCAAACAAATCCTCTTGTGTGGGAGGCTCCATGGACCAGTGTTGTGTGCGCTAGGCTGATAGCCAAAGCTACCCCTTTGGGAAAAGACAGTTACTAGTGATTTAGATAAAAATGTAATGGATAATTGAGAAGCTCTGTCCAAAACATGCCAGTCGGTGGATGGCAGAGTTCTGCCCCAGAGTCCTCATCGGCCCTTGGCAAGATGGGGTCAGTAAGGATGGCAGAGTAAGCTATACATAAAAACAAACATATTCAATTTAACAGATTATCTTGCATTCTGGAATCACATTTGGCTTTTTTAGCATTAAAATGACTTTTTCCAGAAAAATTAAGGGTTTCTTTTGTGGTGGGCATAAAATAAGTGCCGGTAAATATTTGTCAAATGAATGGCTGAAAGAAATAATGACAGTAAATAATTGTTTGATTTTTTTTTTCCCCCCTCCAAGTCTTAACTTGGCAAAATAAATAAATAAATTTGCTCAGTGTTAGACTGTTTCAGAAAATTCGATTATCTAGGAACCTTTGACCTGGAGGATGCCTGGTTTGCATTAGAGCTTTATGGATGGAATCAATTCATGCTTTGTTCATCTGTTAAACGATTACAGAGCCCATACCCTATGGCAGATGCTGTGCTCTTTCTCTTAAGATGTAATTATTTAATACAGGAAAGAGCATCGCTGGTCTAGATGAGTTGCATGAAAGGAGCTGATAGGAAGTTGGGACTTGTGCCAGGAGAGCTATTAGCCTTTTTGGAGGATACAGAAAGTTTCCGAGTAGCTCTCTGCCGCCCCAGTGCCTGCCCACCCTTGGCTCCTGAGCCCCTTCCTGTGTGTGTTTCCTGTAATGACCTACGGAGGCCGCTTACCATTTTCCCCACAGAGTTTGTGCAAGTTTGCAAACATGTTCACCGTTTCTCAGACCTCGAGAGCATGGTTCATCGATAGGGCCCGTCAGGCTCGAGAGGAAAGGCTTGTGCAGAAGGAGCGGGAACGGGCAGCTGTTGAGATTCAGGCCCACGTTCGGAGTTTCCTGTGTCGGAGTCGGCTGCAGAGAGAAATCAGGTGGGTGCCAGGGACAATACACATTCTCCCTTGCTCCCAATTAATAGCAAGAAAAGATGGTGTTTTCTCCTACAGTTCTTGAAAAGCCTTCCAGCTGCTGTGAGCTAATTTAAAATGTCTTTTTTTTTTTTCTTATCCTTCCCTCCCCAGGAGAGAGATCGATGAGTTTTTTAAAGCAGATGATGCTGAGTCCAGTAAAAAAAGTGCACTTTGTATTTTTAAGATTGCCAGGAAACTGCTGTTCCTGTTCAGAATTAAAGAGGATAATGAGGTAAAATACTAATAGCGAACACTCTGCTTACCCATCGGCCAGGTCTTTTTGAAGTATTTTATAAATACTAATTCATTTAGGCCTTATAGCGAGTCTACGAAGAGAGACTCTGGGACTGCCACATCCTGCCCTTTCGGTTTCCTTGGGACGCGTTTTGTAGGCATTGTGCCCAGAGCTTCTGAGAATCATCACGGTTCTTTCCACGTTAATTATGATGAGCCCTTGGACTCAGGTGCAAACGGGGAGCCAAGCAGGTTAGGCAAATGAGTGAAAGAAGCCATTTACAAAACATAACAGAAATCCTAGCAAGCAGCAACCCGACGGCAGGTGGTGGTGATGGGGGATGGTGAGGACATTAGAGGGATCGATGGGGTCTGCGGCATGCCCACTCAAGGTGGGCAGCCGCTCTGGGGCTCCAGCCAGTGGTGGACTGCTACTCTGATTTGTAGAGAACGTGCCGGAGATCCTGTGTGTGTTTGTGAAAATTGGTAGCTAATTTGAAATTCCTTTCAAATCCGATAAACCAAACAAAATGTGCTGGTTGCACCTTTGGGATTGGAACGATCAGCCTAGAGCAGCGAGTTGTCTGTAAGAGTACCCCCGATGCCACTGAGGGGTGCCTCTGTGCTCCCAGGGGTTAGGCATTCATTACTGCTGAGCGTCCCATCGTGCCAGACACTCCTCTATGCACTGGGGCCCCGGAAGGAAACCAGATGGGCAAGGTCTCTAGCCCCGTGGAGCATGTAGTCCAGAGAGAGGCAGAAGTATGCTGGCAGTGGACACACAGACACATAGATGAGGACAGGCAGGTGCGGTGAGGTGACCCCTGTTGACAGAGGAAACTATGGCTCCGAGTAATGAGGTGGTGGCCCAGGGCCATGGCACTTTTGAGGGTGGATCCAGGGTTGGTATAGACAGTGTAACTTAGCTTCCACTTTCCTTCCTTTTGCATTTCAAGAGAAAAGTGATGATGTGACAGTTTGTGAGGCAGAAGTCCATGTCTGTGGTGCTTACAGAATGGCCCCCAGGAGAGCACGACTCTGGGGACAGCTGCGAGTCTGCAGGAGTGCTGGCCCAGATTGCCAGGTTGATTTCGTTTTTCCAAAGGAGCCCCAGTCCAAAACGCATGTGTCAGGCTCATCCAACCTGTGGGCCAGGTTGAGAGCCTTTCGTTAGCCTCTCTGATCCTGTTTCTGTATCTATGAGAGGGAATTCAGTACGATCACACATGCGAGTGACCTGGCATTGTGCGAGTGCCTGCTTGTGCCAGGTGCCCACAGGACACCTGCCTCTTTCCCAACGTTGGTTGGGAAAGTGTATAACCCCCACTCTGCCTCTTTGCAGAGATTCGAGAAGTTGTGTCGCTACATCCTGAGCAGCATGGATGCTGAGAATGAACCCAAGGTAAGCGGGATGGGAGCTGGGAAGTCTCCCAGAAGCTCTCAGGCCGTCTCTTGGTTCTGAAAATCCCTGCCAAATGTTTGCATTTTGTTGGGTATGACTTTGCATAGGTGCACACAGCCCTGTGTGTCAGTAATGGATGGAAACATTAACAAAGTGCAGCTTATTTTTTTTTAGTCTCTTCATTATCCAAGAGCTATGGTCTCCTCTTACCTTTTACTCAGGATGCTAAATTCCCTTACTAGACTATTTTATCTCTGGATTTAGTGTTAAATCCTACTCACTGCTTATTCACCCATTCATCTCCACTACCTTCTCTGGCACCGGCCCTAGCAAACTGGTCCCATTCCAGTAGCTACAACATACAACATAATTTGGTCTCCATACCTACCCATTATGTTTCTCTTTCTCCTGCTTGTAGGTGTGGTATGTGTCCCTGGCTCTTTCCAAGGATCTCACCCTCCTGTGGATTAAACAGATCAAACACATTCTTTGGTATTGCTGTGAGTTTCTTGAGCAGCTCAAGGTAAAAACAAAACAAGACGCCTGTGAATATATCCTTCTCATTGGAGGCCTTTAGCGTATATTTTGAGAGCCCTCGTGATTCCTTCATAGGTTATTCCTTTGGAAGTTTGTCAGATTCTAGTAAGAAATTATTAGAGCCCTTGTTCTGAGAGAAAGCAAGTTAGATGCTGTTATCAGAATGAGCCCTTTTCTGTGCAGTATTTTGAACATTGGCCTGCACTTACCACGGTCTCTGATCCCTGGGAATCTGTTGGCTTTCTTTCCATTCCTTTGACACAGTGGATAATTGTTTGTATTACTGTATCAGGTCTCTTGTTACAAGTGCAGATACCCACCATCAGTGCAGCCAATAATACATACAAGCTAAGCAAGAAAGAGAACGTCTTTTATAGAATATTCTCTGTAACATGGCAGCCAAGGATGACCAGAACCGGGAGCTTCTAGGATTCTCCTTGTCCCTTTCTCTCATCCCCGCTCCCTTTTGGAATCACGGTAGCCGGCAGTTCTGGCCTCATATCCGTACCCTTTCTGGACCAAAGAGAGAAGGGAGGCCTCCCCCACTGGTTTAGAAATCTGGGAGGACTCATAAAGGCGCAGTGGGATCCTGGTCTCAACTGTGAGCTGGTCCCAGTGGCGAGAGGGATGGGGTACTGCCACTGGCCCTTTCTGGTCGTGTGCTCACACGTGTGTTAGGAGAACGTGGGCAAGGGTGTGCGTCATTGCAAACAGCAGACATTTTCACCTTGCACGATGAGGGGAGAGGTTTCAGGGGCAGAGGCTTGGCAGTGACTCAGGTAGTACCTGAGTGATGGAGCAGATGTCCCCAGAGCCCTCACTGATCCATTCCTAGCCATCTCCCTCAAGGCACTTGTGAATGACTCACTTGGCCTTGAGCTGGCAGCAAGCGTGAATTACGATTAAAATAATAGCCAGTATTCCATAGAGTTATCTACGTGCAAGGCACTGTTCTTAGTGCCTTATATACATTAATCCATTCATTTCTAACAACAAGCTTATTGAGAAAGCAATGATCCTACCCCTAATCAACAGCCGAGGAAACGAGTACAGAGAGGGTAAGTGACTTGGCCTAACTCACACAGCTAGGAAGTGGTAAAGCTAGCCGTCTGAGCCCAGAGTCCCCGTCATGTTCAGTTGGATTCCTACACCGCTGCTTTAGTGAACATGCATACATACATGTCTGCATATGAACATACACACAGCAAGCCCGCTCCAGTCAGCCTGTTTGCCAAGAATTCCCTTCTCAGTTCCCAGGAGCATTTCAGATTCCATGCTTGTGCACTAGTGTGCCAACATCTCTATTTAACTCCCAAAGGGGTCATTTCCCAAGTGAAAAAGGATAAACTCGGAGAGTCCTGACTCCCTTATCAGAGGCCGAGTGCATCCAGGCAGGTTGTAAATGGATGCTTGGCTGTTGGAGATGGGAGGGCATATGTCTCAATCTCAGTCTCTCTATTGTTTCCAGCCCGAAATTTTACAGGACTCCAGACTCATCACGCTGTACCTCACGATGCTCATCACCTTCACAGACACTTCAACATGGAAAATTCTCCGCGGGAAAGGTCTGTGGGGCTTGCTTCAAAACCTTTCCCAAGCGGCATTTGCATAGTGAGCCTGGGGACCTTTTCACCTTTTTAAGAAGCACGTTCACCACCATAAGCCTCAGGAAGAGACGTAAAACCGTACAAATGAAGATGCCCTTGGCACTTCCATCAGATAGCATTTGCAGTATCCAGAATATGTTCAGTGTTGTGTTAATAATTTTTCCTTTCTTTGCATTTATGTTTAAAGGCTTGGTCCCTCTGATCTCGTTTTTTAAAACTCCCCTAGCATCTCAGCCTCCAAACGATAATATTTGCTCAAGCCTTGTCATTCGTGTCAGAATCATTGAGCAGCAAATAATTCTATTTTGCCCATAAAATTTGTGTTGTGAAGCTGCCTCCTTTTCCCTGGAGAGCACGCTGAGCCTTACGTGTTTCTACGTTCACTTCATCCTTCCGTTCGGCAAGTAGAGATAGCCTTCTCAGCGCCAGATACGACGCAGGCGCTGGAGAGAGAGAGAAGGTCACTGCCCTCGAGGGGCTTTAGGAGCCAAACAACTGCTGTGTGCCCGCCCTTCCTCACAGCCCTGGGGAGTCTGGTGAGGGGGACGGACACCAAAAGGAAGTCACGGATCTGTGACTATATGTGAACGTAGGCAGACTGTACCTGTGAACACGTACATGTGCTGACAGCAGTACGGCAAGTGGTGCTCGCAAGGAAGGGTACGAGAGGGGAGAGCAGTCAGTGGGTCGGCGAGGACCTCCCTCGCTGTGTCTGGGGCTCGGGCTCTCCTGCAGGAGCGATGTCTGAGCTGGGAGCCGGAGGGAGAGTTGGCGTTCAGAGCCAAGGGGGAGGATAATGCTTTGAGACCCGAGGCAACTGTATGTGCAGAGGCCAGGAAGGAGGGGTGATTTTAAGGCAGGGGAGTTGGGAGGTGGTTTAAAACTCTGTGAGTTCTGGCCTCGAGTTCCAGGGAGCTCGTATCCCGGTGCGGGGAGAAGGCAGCCACAGAGAGCAGAAAGTGCTAGGCCCTCGGAGGGAGTTAGGAAGGGTGCTACAGGCACTCTACAGGCCAGGGGTGTTAGCTCTGGCCAGGGAAATGATAGGACTCCTCGCCTAAGAGGGGACACTTGAGCTGGACCTTCTGGGAGAGAGAATTCTAGAGATTCGTCTCTCCCTATACACTGATACCAAACCAAAGGGGGAGGAGGAAAGCAAGCCAGAGAAAATCTACTTTCTTTATGGCCTCAGGCCTGGGCCATGATGTTCTGTCCCGTATAAATGGTTCACGGGAAGGCCAGAGCCTTTCTTCTCAGACTTTTTTCTTCATTTAGGGGAGAGTCTTCGACCAGCCATGAACCACATTTGTGCAAACATCATGGGACATCTCAACCAGCATGGGTTTTATTCTGTGCTGCAGGTTTGTGACCCCATCCCCTATCATGGGACCTTGTGCTTCCTTACCTGAACTTGAGTTTTTACAACCGATTTAGGCCTGTTTGGTGCCCTCCCCACAGAAACCTTTTCACAGGAGGAGTTTAAGGCCTGGCATCCTCTTCCTTCCCCTGCCTTGAGTCCCTTGTGGTTTGTGTCAAGGGAGGATGCTGGCCCTGGGATCCCTTTATTGTGCTCCATTTTTGGCTCCAGGAATAACCTAGTCACTTGACATTTAAAGTCGGAAAGGAGGCCTCAGGGCTTGGTTCCCTTGGGTTCCTTCTTGGGTGGTATCTGGAATTAGCTTTCTTGCTGTGTCCTCAAACACCTTCTGTCCACACTGCCCCTTACTGTGCCAGTGCTCACCCCCAGGGAATTGTCAGATCTCTAACCACTGTTTGAAAGCACTTTGGAATTGTTGAGCTTAAGAAGTAGCATTGATTTAGCCCTTCCTTCTGCCTGGTGCTGAGATGGGTACCTTCCTGATCGGGTTGCCTTTTCTCCTCACACAAACCCTGTGAGCCGGCATGCTGGCCAGAGGTGGTGTCATCAGCTGTTCATCTCTGCGAGAGAAGCTTCTGGATACCAGAATATTCGAAGAACACACAGATGAGATTTAAGTCTGGTATTTTCACTGGCTGTAAACTTTTTTAGCTTTTTATTATTTCAAAATTTTAAATACGATATTGAGAGACAGAGCGGTGTCATAATGGCGATAACCCTTACTTTGCTCTCCCTTCCTTTTCAGAAAACGTTCCAATAGAGTTTTTTATCCGCCGTCATTTCACTTCCTGCTGCTTTTTTACGTACAAGTGAATATATAGTCAGCATTGTCCCCTGACCACTTAAAATGTTCTTTTTCAGATATTGTTAACCCGTGGCCTGGCGAGACCTCGGCCTTGTCTGTCCAAAGGCACTTTAACTGCAACCTTTTCTCTAGCACTGCGGTAAGTAGTAAACGCCAGCTGAGGAGTTGGCATGCTTTGGGAGGCTTCCTTCTCTCGCTTTCCTTTTCTGATCCTTATGTTTGGTGTGGGCTTGCCCACTTTATTGGGATTCACTGGAAGTGTCGTTCTTCTAATCATGACGCGTCTGTGGCAGCTCTTCTGTCTGCGCCCTTGAGGTTTTGCGTCATGATTTGAAGGAAGCTTTTCAAAGCAAATTGCTTTCATTGTGCCAAGGGCCCGAGATACAAGCATTTTTCCTTTGGAGCTTTTAATTGATAGAGAGAACCCGAGAGCTGGAGGAGGCCCAGCGAAGGGCCAAGCAGAGGGTTAAGAGAGTAGTGTTGTGAACACAGTTTAAAATGTTCGCATCTGGAGGCCCAGAGAGGATGTGCTATTTGCCTTCCCTTAGTTAGGAGATACAAAATACGTAAGAAGCTAACTAGTTCCATGTGGAAATGATGCCTGCAATTCTAAGAATCGGATACACAGAGCTGTGTCTGTTTGGGCCTGGAACTTTCTTCAACCAGTCGAAAGGAGCACTAACTTGGGGGGAAGACGTTAATAAGGTAACCCGATAACCTTAATCCCCAAGATAATAATAACTTAGGGCAGAGGGAATGTTGTGGTCAGATCGGCTTGGTAGAGCGTCCTGCTCTGCCCGCTTTGCTAGTCCACAGGGCACTTTACCACCGGAAGCTCTGGACAAGTCCCGCGGTTCAAGAACCTCTGGGCTTGTTTAATCTGTTGGCCCGAACATACCTGAACGTGGAATACCCTGGCCTGATTTTTCAGTGGTGGAGCATGTCTACTTAAGGCCCATAGGATCCTTTTCTGTGGAGTACTATTTTGGAAAATGATGTTCTAGAGGACCGGTTGGCATGCTGTTTCTGGAAGGGGCCAGCTCATACATGTTTTCAGTTCTGTGGGCCACACGGCATCTGTCACAGCCACCCTACCACTGCAGCACACCGCAGCCTAGACAATACATACCCAAGCGACAAGGGCTGTGTTTCAATAAAACTGTGTTTAGAAACATAGGCAGTGGGCAGAATTTGGTCCATGAGCCATATTTTGCCACTCCTGGTCTAGACCGTGCTGTCCACTCACCACTGAACCCCGTGGGGCTGTTTAAATAGAAATACATGAAAATTAAGAATTCAGTTCCTTGTGTAGCCACATTTCAGGTGCTTCCGGGCCACGTGTGACTGAGCAGTGATGACCTTACTGGACCGCACAAACAAGGAACATTCCCATCATCATGGAAAGTTCTATTGGACAAGGCTGGTCTAGAGCAGCCCTGTCCAACAGAAATATAATAACGGCATTAAAGTCCAAAGAAAAGGGAAATGAAGTTTAATGATCTAATTTATGTAAACCAGTGTATCTAAAATATAATCATTTCTACATAAAGTCAGTGTTTTTAAATCATTTAATTAAAATTAACTTAATAATTTTTTTCTCTTCATGCTGAGTCTTCAAAACCCGCGGTGGATTTTATACTTAAATCCTATCTATCGCTGAACTAACCACATTTTAAGTGCTCAGGAGCCACACATGGCTAGCGGCTCCTGCATTGGACAGCACGTTTCTAGAGGCGAGATCCTTAAGACAGAGCAGCAGGTGTAACCAGTGACGCTATCATTAGTTCCAGAGGTAGACCAGGTTATCTAGTAAACAATTATACCTTCCTCGCAGACCTCGAGAGGAGTTATATTTAATGAGTCGTAGGATGTAGGTACAAACAGGTTTTCCAGTGGGAGGTTTCCTGCAACTTC
>CM052889.1:64917057-64953577 GCA_028534135.1 Potos flavus | reverse complement strand
TTTCACTCATTTGAAGTATGCAGTTCACTGTATTTTTTAATTATATTTTTAAAGATTTTATTTATTTGACAGACAGCGAGAGAGGGAACACAAGCTGGGGGAGTGGGAGAAGGAGAAACAGGCTTTCTGCAGAGCAGAGAGCCGGACGTGGGGCTCGATCCCAGGACTCTGGGATCATGACCTGAGCCGAAGGCAGACATTTAACAACTGAGCCACTCAGGCGTCCCCTACAGTTCACAGAGTTGTGCAGTCATCCCCATTGTCTAATTCCTGAAATAAAACCCCATACCCGTTACCAGCCACATTCCTCCCCCTACTCCTACCTCCTACCCCCTCCCATGCCCCCAGCAACAACTAATTACTTTCTCTTGAGATTTGCCTGTTCTGGATGTTTCACATAAATGGAATCCTACAATGTGTGGTCTTCCATGCCTGGCCTCTTTCACTTTGCATAGTGTGTTCATCCATGTTGTAGAATGTATCCATTCTTCCTTCTTTTTTTAAGATTATTTACTTATTTGACAGAGAGAAAGAGATCACAAGTGGGCAGAGAGGCAGGCAGAGGGAGAGGGGGAAGCAGACTCCCTGCTGAGCAGAGAGCCTGATGCAAGGCTCGATCCCAGGACCCTGAGATCATGACCTGAGCTGAAGGCAGAGGCTTAACCCACTGAGCCACCCAGATGCCTCCGTTCTTCGTTCTTTTGTATAGCTGAGTAATATTCCGTGGTAGGGCCATGCCACGTTTGGGTTGTTTCTATTTTTTGGCTATCATGAATGGTGCTACTACGAACATTTATGTGTAAGTTTTTAGTGTGGACCTGTTTTTCATTTTGTGTGTATTCCTAGGAGTGGAATTGCTGGATCAGGTGGTAATTCTGTGCTTAACTTTTAGAGGAACTGCCAGACTTTTCCAAAGTGGCCTCACCATCTTACATTCCCACCAGTCATGAATGAGGGTTACAGATTCTCCACGCTCCTCCCAACCCTTGTTATCTTCTTCATCATAGCCCTCTTCCTGGGTATGAGGTGATCCCTCCCTATTGTTTTGATCTGCAGTTCCCTGATGGCCAGTGATGTTAACCATCATGTCATGTGCTTTTTAATCATTTGCTTCTCTTTCTTTGGAGAAACGTCTACTTACGTTCTTTGCCCATTGTTTAATTGGGTTGTCTTTTGTTGTTGAGTGTATGTGTTCTTTATATGTTCCAAATAAAAGTCTCTTATTAGGCGATAATTTGCAAATATTTCCTCCCTTTCTGCTGGTTGTCTTTTCACTTTCTTGATGGTGCCTTTTACCCAAAAGTTCTATATTTTGTGATTTTTTTTTTTTTTTAAGAGTTTATTCATCCATTTTGAGAGAGAGCACACGCGCGCATGCATACTAGCAAGGCGGAGGGGCAGAGACGGAGGGAGAAGCAGACTCCCCGCTCAGCTAGGAGCGCAACTCAGGGTTCCATCCCAGGACCCGGGGATCATGACCTGAGCCAAAGGCAGACACTTAACCAACTGAGCCACCCAGGTGCCCCAAATTTTGTGATTTTTTTTTTTCCCCTGTGTAAGAGATCATTGTCAAACCAAAGGTCACAAAGATTTACTGCTGTTTTCTTTTAAGAGTTTTACAGTTTTAGCTTTAACTAGCATTTAGGTGTATAATGCATTTTGAGTTAATTTTTTTAAAGATTTTATTTATTTATTTGACAGAGAGAGAGAGAGCACAAGTAGGCAGAGAGGCAGGCAGGGAGAGAGGGGGAAGCAGGCTCCCCAATGAGCAGAGAGCCCGATGTGGGGCTCGATCCCAGGACCCTGAGATCATGACCTGAGCCGAAGGCAGAGGCTTTAACCCACTGAGCCACCCAGGTGCCCCTTTTTTGAGTTAATTTTTATGTATGGTGTGAAGTGTAGGGATCGTTATCTTATTTTAGTAACACTTATCTTTTTTCCTGTTTATGGAGGATTGCATGCTTATTGTACAAAACCAGGATGAAATTGAATAGTATAAGGAAGAAGAAATGTCTCTCATGATTCTGCAACCCAGACATACGTTGTTAACATTTTTTAAATCTGTCCTTCTTGGGTTTTTTTTCACTTGTATCTACTTACGGGCTTATCTATGTATACACATATCTAAGTATTATCATCATAATGCATAATTACAATAAATTGCTTAATCGAAGTGTGAATTGTTGGTGAGTTATCACCTAGTAAACACGCCTGCATAAGTACCACTCCCCAGCATTGTGCCAGCGTTCCAGAAGCTCTTCTCCTTCCTCCCAGTCACTACCTCCTCCCTTGCCTCCCATGGACATAGTTCCTTATTCTATTTTCTTTAAAGTTTATTACAGCATGAATATTCTCTCATGTCAGTAAAACTTGAAAACGGATATCTATCTTGTAGCTGCATCCTACGACTATACTGTCCCTGACTCAGCCACTCCCCTTGCGGGTGTCCTCATTGTCAGCCTTTAGTTTTCCTGGAAGTCCTGTGAAGCAAAATTCCAGGGGAATTGGGGGCGTTGGCAGAGTGGCTCTTTGGCGCTGGGGGTGACGCGCAAACCCATGTGAATAAGGTGATCTGTCTGTGTCTAGCCCTGTGATTGCCGCACAATTTTCAGACAATCTGATTCGGCCATTCCTCATCCACATCATGTCTGTGCCTGCTCTTGTGACTCATCTCAGCACAGTGACCCCTGAGGTAAGTGACTCTGTGATGTCCCCCCGAGTCTGTTTTTGCTTTTCTTCTTAGAAATTAGAGAGTAAATGTTTTTCTCTGTTAATTTCCACTTCTTCTCCTGAGATCTCTTCTAACCCAGTAGCCACCATAGGCACACTTATGTTAGCAGGCTAGAGAGCAAGGTTCTCATCTTTGTTGATTTTCTTCCTGGTCGTTGAGAGCACGTTTGGCATCCAAGTGTTGATCTGCAAGCCATCAAGTTCATGCCCTGGTGGGAAATTCTTCCTGTCAGCTCCCGCTCTAACCGTCTGCAATTGTTTGCAGCGCCTCACTGTTTTAGAATCTCATGACATGCTTCGTAAGTTCATCACATTTTTAAGAAATGAAGATCGATGCCGTGATGTATGTGAAAGCTTAGAAGGATGCCATACGCTCTGTCTAATGGGTGAGTATCCGTGGCTGGAATTTGTGTTCTGGGTGTGTTGGGAAAAGGCCAAGTGTGTTTGTTTTTTACTGTTCTGGAGCTCATGAGTTGTTTTTAGTAACACTTGGAAGTACTTAAAAGATACGTAATCAGGTAGATAAAACAGACACATAAAATAGAAAATCAATGGAAAATATATCAGCCTGGCAACCTAGTTGAGTGACTGTAAACGAATGTTAAATTTCGGCCCTCAGCTTCCTGGCAGCCAAGGGAAAAATGAAAATGCGATGAATCGCCTGGATAATTCTCATCTCAAGAGAGGAGGACAGGCACAGTTGGGTGGTGTTAGATCAGAGTAGGGCCTGCATCATCTAATGTTTTCCTTGTAAATGAAGACAGGACAGAAGCAAGTGGATAGAAGCATTTGAAATCAACAGCGGTACGTAATTCTCATCGCTTAGAAGTTTATTGTACATAGGAAAAGCTGCTAGGGGCAAAATTTTAAGAGAGTTTATGGTGAGAGTCCTCACACAAGGCATATTAAATAACTTCCGTGAGCATTGAACAACAGTGATTTCCCAGAACATTCAGATGTCCTTCCAAAGGTCATTTCTTACACTGACTTGATTTTTAAATCTCAGTGTAATAATGAAGTGATGCACTAACTAAAGACCACACCTCAGTGGTTCTGACATTTTACGTTACGTCGTCATCAACCTCACATCAAGAGCGGGGAGCCTTATTCCCATCTTAGAATAACGAAACCTATTGGGTGGGTTGAGGGGCACGCAGCTCCTCTGCAGCAGGGCCAGGATTTGAAGCCAGGCACTTCTGCACGTGGAGTTTGTTCCTGTACACAGACGTGGCTGCGAGAGCCCCGAGCAGAAAGCGGGGCTGTGAAGGTGACGCTGCAGGTCACCTGGGCCCGCCACACTCCGCTTTCTCCCTTTGTAGGCAACCTCCTGCACTTGGGCTCCCTCAGCCCCAGGGTGTTAGAGGAGGAGACGGACGGGTTTGTGAGTTTGCTCACCCAGATGCTGTGCTACTGTCAGAAGTACGTGTCCCAGAAGAAGTCCAACCTGACACACTGGCACCCCGTCCTTGGCTGGTTCTCGCAATCGGTGGACTACGGGTGAGTCCTGGGGGCCAACCGCCGTCTTTCCTGTCCCCTGCCTGCCTCTCACCACCTCCTCGTTCTTCCTTCCTGCTTTCTTCCAGCTTATCGTTGTGTCGTTTGTTACGAAAATAATATGTATTTACTGAATAAAATCTGGATAAGACCCAAAGAGAGTAAAAACCACCCCTTTATTCCACTACCCGGAGACAACCTGCGTGAATATCCCTTCAGTTTCTTTTTTTACCTGTAAATATCAGCAATTGTTTTGAGGTCATTTTATTTTGTATTTAATTCTTTAGTAAATTGCGAACCTCTTCTATCAATACCATTTTTTCTTTTTCAATACCGCTTTTCCTGACTCCCTAGACTGCTGTATTTTGGGGATACTAAAATAAGAAACATGATTGAAAGGGGATAGAAGTCACCTCATCCTTTTCAGGAGGTGGAATATCAACTTAAAAATTTTTGATTACAGAACTCAAAAACATAAAAATGCTGGGCAAGAAGAGAGCAATTAAATAAGGCAGCATCAGGAGTTTGAAAGTGAAACCTGTATCCTTGCCTGAGATAAGGCAGGTCTCAGGAGTGAGGCAGCTGTGGCTCCCAGCTGTTTTCCTGTTCAGATATCTACCCGGGTCCCTAGAGGCTGTCCTGGAGGCAAAGAATGAGGGCCAGGGAAAGAATTCCCCAGATTGTCTCTCTTTTCCTCCTGCCTGAGAGCCATCCAGCTGAAAAGACAAATGACCAGCCGATGGCAGGCCCCCATGTGACACCCCAGCCTGAAGAGGATGGAGCATGTGTGACTGGGACTCGGAAGGGATGTTGTGGGAGGCAGCAGGGGCAGGGGAGTTCAGCACTGTGCAGCCTGGGCTGCTCTGGGGGGCTTTAGACAAGCTGCTTTACCTTACTCTCCAATCCTGAAACGTGGGGACAATATTCCCAATCCCTTGGATAGTGTTGTTTCGAGGATCAAATGAGATAAGGTATGTCCGGGGCCTGCCTCTAGGCTTGGCCCATGCTCATGGGTGGTGGCTCTTTCTCCTGTGATACTGGGAGCCCACGGGAGCCTTCATGGGATGTAGAGCTGGGAGGTGATGTAGGCAGATTTCAGGAGTGAGTCTAACGCTGGGGGTGCTGCGTGGAGTGGGGGAGGGAGCATTTAAAGGCAAAGAGACTCTAGGGAGGTTGGGGGTCACAGAGACGTGCAGGCCGGGCCTGCAGTCTAGGTGTGAAGAAGAGGACAGACAGCAAGCATCGTTTAGCTTGTGCCGACTGGGTGGTAAATGGGGTGGGGTCAGGATGAAGAACAGAGCCAGGGCGTCTGGGAGGACTGCCGTGGAGAGCCCGGGGCCCCGGGATGAGCAGGAATGCTGTTGGCAGGAAGCCTGGGGGCCACAGCAGAGAAAACCAAGAGGGCAGTGCCTTATGCATCTAGGCCCTTGGTGGCATCTGTGGATCCCACTTTCTCTTTTTTATCCTCTTATTTGCCATGTTGACTAGCAGGCCGTAGCCAGCCCTCCGAGTGGAAGGCCCACTGGGGAGCCGAGTGGGCTCTCCGTGGCCATCCGTCGGGTGGAACTGACACACCTGGTCTTCTGCTCTCTCCTAGCCTTAATGAGTCCATGCCCTTGATCACCAAGCAGCTGCAGTTCCTGTGGGGGGTGCCTCTGATCCGGATCTTCTTCAGTGACATCCTGAGCAAGAAGCTGCTGGAGAACCAGGAGCCAGCCCACATGCAGCCAGCATCCCCCCAGAATGTGCTTCCCGTGAAGAGTGAGTGGCTGGGGTGGGCGAAGCCCGTGGGTCTACTTGGCTCAAGTACAGCTCAGGCTGTCCCTGTGTGCCGGTGTGACTTCTGTGACATTCCGCTTCTGTGACACTCGAACTCCTCCCCCACGGGCTCTGACACTGCCTCAGCCAAGTTCACATTTAGCAGAAGAGCAACAGGAAATCCTCAGGGCTAGAAAACAAGGACCAGGGAAACATAAATAGGTGAACCAGATCATGATCGTGTGTAGAGATTATGGATGTTCCCTGAGGGCTGCAGTGCGGATCTCTGAACTTCCATTTGGCTTGGAATTTCTAGTAGCTGGAATGAAAGGGGCTCTGTGGATCTTTTCTTACTCATTAACACGAAGAAGGAAGGCCCATTTCTTAGGGGAAGTGGACCCTTTCTGAGTCCCTAATCATAAAAATCTCCCACATGGGGGTCTGTACGCAGAGGATGCTGGGTCACTGACCGGGCCACCCCCACATTGCCCCTTTTGCTTAGTTATAGGTTCTGTGGAAAGGTTTCTTGTTGCCCTCTCTGAGAAAAGTTCAGGAAATGCCGCTAACACAGAATTCGGTGGAGTCACCTGCCTGTGGCAGATTTCCAGGTTCAGGGTGACTTTTCTTCTGCCATCCAGCATGGTGCAGAGCCCCATCGTGCAGCTGTCTGTGAGCAGGGGCTCAGTGTCCATTAGCAGGATGGAAATGTAAATAGGAAGGTCTAAAACTAAAGTCGAGTACAACCCAAACCGAGTGTCACTACTTGAGGTTGATGCTGCTTCCCTCTGAAAGCACAGAACCGGGAATCCCCCAGGCCCCCCGCCTTTGCCCATCTTCCCCCAGTGTAGTCCTCTGGATTTTAACCCTGTGGGTTCTGAGGTCGGGCGGCCCAGTGAAAGAATCCTCTGTGGGAGTCGAATAGGCCTGGCTAGTCTGAGATACTTGCTGATGTTCTGAAGAGGTCTCTGAGTTGCACCTCAAAACCTATCATTAATGCTTTTCTCCTTTATCCCAAAGAGATGACGAGTCAGAGCAGCCGCCCCACTGTCCAGCCCTGGCTGTACATCAGGCACTTTATTGAAATGCTCTTTACAGAGTGAAACCGGGCAGATGGCTGAACGTCTGCTCACACATTCCTTTTCCTCTCCATGCCAGATCTCCTGAAGCGCGCGTTTCAGAAGTCTGCATCCGTGCGGAATATCCTCAGGCCCGTCGGGGGTAAGCGCGTGGACTCCGCGGAGGTCCAGAAGGTCTGCAACATCTGTGTCCTCTACCAGACCTCGCTGACGACTCTGACCCAGATCCGCCTGCAGATACTCACAGGTGTGGGGTCCGGGGGCGCCTTCTTCCGTCTCTGACATTTGGTGGATGCTTGTTCTTAGAAAAAGTGGATTTTCTTCCGGCTTTCTTGGCTCAGAGGATAGGTTTTGAAGGAGGGTATTTTGAGCTGTTCTTAGAGGCTGATACACCTCCGTGAAATAGCTCACACTGACCTCCGTGCCCACGCTGCCAGTTTATTCCTGACCTGGCTTGTATTTCCATTATGGAGTGCATTTGCTTTCAAAAGTTAGCACTTTTTCTGAGCAAAAAACTAGAAAAGACAAGAAAAAAGAAAACTTGGACCATCTTTAATCCTGTAGTCCAAGGATAACCACCTGTGCCTGAGCGTCCCACATCCAGATACATGTATGTTTAGATGACAATACGTAGTTTTACCCTTCCCTTTCCATTCATCACTTCAGAAGCATTTTATCATTGTCCACAGTTCTTCCAAAATTTCATTTTTGTTGACTGCATAGTATCTCATCACACGGATGTGCCCATCATTTTCCTTCTTAGCCGAGCAAGGAAGAAAGTCGTGTGTGTCCTGAACACGGTGTTTGGGCATTTGGGGCTTCCCACTGCTGTGCAGGACTTGTTCATATGAATGGGTATGGTGAGGGCAGAAAGTGTGTAGGCCGTGAAGCCATTGACTACATCAAGGGTTAAGAGCGTTTCTGTTTCATAAAATCCTAAATTGCCACCGCTTCTGTCTTTCACACATACTTGTTCATCTTCAGACATTAACAGAGCACCTGTCTGTGCCAGGCCCTGAGGGGAAAGAGGTGACTAAGACAGCCGGGGTTCCTTTCCCAAGAAGATCCTAGGAGTGGGGAGGCAAGCTGTAGGCAAGGGAAAAGAGTATTTACTTTTTTATTTGTTCTTTCTGTTCTTTGACCTCGAAAAGTAAGGAGATGGTGTGGGCTTGGATTGGAGCGGGCTTTCCCAGCCTCAGCACTGCTGACATCTCGGGCCCGATAATTCTTTGCCGTGGAGGCCATCTTGTCCACTGTGGGGTATTTAGCAGCCCCTGGCCCCTACCCCGAGATGCCAGTAGCACTTCCCCCTCCCGAGCTGTGTCAACCCTGCAGGTCTCCAAACGCTGCCAGGTGCCACCTGGGGACAGCGTGGTCTCTGCTTGGACAGCGCAGGACTGGTGCGGTGGGGGTGGAAGCAGGGGCCTTTGCATATGTTTTAGAGGTCGTGTCTACAGGTCTGACGGGTACGTTGGATTTGGAGGAGTGAAGGCTAAAGGCTTCAAAGATGAGGCCAGAGTGTTGGCGCAAGCAGCCTGCGTGGATGGTGGTACCATCTGCTGGGCTGGAGACAACCAGCTGGGGGGCGGGGCTTGAGTTCGCTTTGGCTCTGATGAGCGTGAGGTGCCAAGGAGGCACATGAGTATACTGTGGGGGTACAAGCAAAGGGGTGTCATGTAAAGCCTTGGGCCCAGGGCAGGCTCCATCAGGAGAACTCAGAAGGAGATGAAGAGGGGCCTGGACGAAGCCTGGCACGCCAGCACCCACTGTGAGGGTTTGAGAAGCATATTAAAGTGACGTGACCTTTGAGATTATGGCTTTTGCTCAGCTTTTTAAGGTGACCACAAATTCAGGCATCCCCTTTTGTCCCCGTGAGAGCACCCAGAAAGAAGTTTTCTTGGCTAACTTGAAAATCTATCCTTTTAAGGAGGAGATGAACTAGTCTAAAGTGTTTGTAGAATATTCGGTCTGTTCAGCTACGTGCAAAGCAGGTTGTAGAAGATAATACACTTCTTTGTTCCTGCTCCTCACGTGCACTTGGTGGCACAGAGCCACGTGCTGCCCCCTGGCAGAGCTCTCCAGAGCCCTGCATCTCCGTTTCTGTTGGAGTTGCTCCAGAAGCAGCGCCAGTTGAATCTGTGTCTGAGGCTGGAAATGAATATTCTCGTCCACACCGTGAGGACCATTCACAAAATGTGAGAGTAGTTGCTCTTCCTGATTGTCCTGTGGAAATATATTTGTGGTCTCCTCAGTTTACTCACTCTGTTTCTCTCAATCTATTTGTAAATCGTGAGGCTTCTGCATTCTTCTTTCTTTTTGTTTTTTGCATTCTATAACCACATTCTGCTACCTTGAAAATGTGAGCTCAAACCTTTAGGAATAATTAAGTGGGCGTTCCGTTTCTTTGCCTCCTCGACGGTTCCTTCAGGCCACCCCAGTCTAAGCATTTATAGCAGCATTGATTGAGTCTGTCATTGTGCCCCTGCTCCAGGCAAATATATTTTCCCCAAGCAGTTCCTTGTTCACAATTAAGTAATTCAGAGCACTCTGTAAAATGAGAGGTATTATAAGGACTCAGATATAAAGCGAAATATGAGGAGTAATTTGAAGCACACACCTTACTGTATGGTCAGAGACACATGGAACTTTAGAGTCAATAGCTATATCAATAGACTTAAAATGTCACAGTGATGTAGCCTGTGTCTGAGGCCTTGGGGCCATCAGGAAGCAGATCTAAAATGTCTTCTGCTTCCCCCAGGGTTAAATGTTTGTGTGACACTTCACAGGATCTCTGCTACAGTCACTCGTTGCTTTCCCATTTTTAGCAGAGATAGAATAATAGAAGTAGAGGAGAGGAAATCTTTGCTAAACATAGGTGAGCCTGAGAGATGGTTTAAAGCAGGGTCTGCAAGCTACAGCCTGTCGGCCAAATGCGGCCCACCACTTGGTTTTGTATATAAAGTTTTATTGGAATACAGTCCCATCCATTCGTTTACATATTGTCTATGGCTGCTTTTGTGCTACGGTGGTAGCTTTCAGTAGTGTGACAGGGTGGTAGGCCAGGCCTACACAGCCTAAAAAATACTTAGTCTTCAGCCCTTTCCAGGAAAAGTTTGCTGATCCCTGATTTAAAATAAAAACACTGAGTCAAACAGATATGGGTTCTCTTCTTAGCTCTGATACTTATTGGCTGGGTGGTTTGGGGCTAATTACTTAACCTCTCCCTGCTTCATTTTTTTCTCTTATAAAATGGAGGTAACATTGGGTTTCACAAGGTAGAAGGGAGATAATGCATGAGAGTACTTAGATCGACATTCGAAACATAGAAAGCACCCATGAAATGTTAGCTATTACTGTGATCATTACTCTCGTGGTGATAATGATTTTCTTACTGATTGCACCTTCTTTTGTACACATTTAATGTCCATGAAGAAGTATAAGCGTTTTGTTCCCCCAGTGGGTAGGAGAAAGTGTGGACCGGATGGAGCCCCCACCTGAAGCTTGGGTTTCTCTATCCTTTTCCAGGTCTCACTTACCTTGATGACCTGCTCCCCAAACTGTGGGCATTTATCTGTGAGCTGGGGCCCCACGGAGGATTAAAGCTCTTCTTGGAATGCCTCAACAATGACACTGAAGAGTCCAAGCAGCTCTTGGCCATGCTTATGCTATTCTGTGACTGCTCCCGGCACCTCATCACGTAGGTTGACTGCTGTGGGGCTCCATTCCTTTCCTAGAGTGCGGAGAAGCCAAATCACAGTGTCAGGAAGGACGCTGCTGCTGATGTGATGACTGCCATCGTTCGGACCCCTGTGGCAGGGTCATTAGGAAAATTAGACTAGAAAACATTTACAAGGTGGGCGGCACGTATCGGGGCTCAGCAATTCTTAGTTTCCATCCTTCTAGGGGAGGAGCTGGGTCAGTACCCCGAGTATGGGCTTTGGGGTCTCCCGGGGCTGGGTTCAAGTCATACCTCCACCATTTACTCACTGGGTTAGGTAGTTACCTGGAAGATTCCAGAGCCAGGGAGCCGGGAGGCAGATCCCGGGTCGGCCACTTCCCGAGACACCTTGGGCAAGGGAACCTTGCCTCTCTCAGCCTCCGTTTTCTCATCTGTAGATGGGAATAACAGTAGCACGTGCCTCTTGGCCGTGTGGTAAGGATTGAAAGAGGTAATGCACACAAAGTGCTTGGCATAGTCCCGGGCACACAGGAAGGGCTGTGATGCTTATTATTCTTGAGCTGACTCTAGGCAAGTTGCTTAACCTCTCTGAGCTTTGGTTTCCTTTCATAAAATGGGAATAATATTAGCAATTTGATAGGGAGTAAATGAGCAAAGGAACATCAAGTCCTCAGTACAGTGCCTGGTACAGAGTGGGGAAATAATCGCATCTGGTTCCTTTGTTTTTTAAGCTTATGTGTCTACTTGTGTGTTTGGTACTTTTTTAATACCATGTTTTCTCAGAGGTTGGTAAAGAATTATAAGAGAGAGGGGACCCCAGACAGTTATGTTCAGGGTAGAAGACATCGATTGGTAGGAGGAGATCAGGGATTGTAGGTGGCAGATTGGGTAAGAGTCATGGAGAGAGGGGCTCGGTGAGCAGTTGGAGACGAGCGCAGGGCTCTGACTGCTACTGGAGACCCCCTGAATGGCTGGGTCCAGGGGGATCTGAGAGCGAGTCGTGCTCTAAAGCAAATGAAGCGCTCTTGGGAAATTTTCACATAGAGCTGTATCTTAAACGGCTCATTTACTTGCACGTTCTTTCAGGCATTCATTCATTCCCTCAGAAATACTTCTCAGGTCTACTAAGTGCCCCTAGTGGCTGTCGTAGACGCAGAGGAAGATTCCGTGGCTCTCGGTAGACCCAGACTCTCAGGCAAGAGTCCTGGATAGTTAGGCATGAGTTCAGGCAGGAATTAAGAAGGGTGTCAGAGTCGGATCCTTATGAATAAGAAAAACATAAAGGGGAGCTGCTTATTTTTTTCCTCTCTCAATTGTAGTTTGAAAATTTTTACTACAGACAATTGCAAATAAATAGAAAGTGGAGAAAATAGTAGAAGGAACCCCCACATACCCACCCACAGCGGTCAGGATGCAGCCACCTCTGCTTGCCCTGCGCCTTATCCTGAAGCAGATCCTACACATCCTATCGTGTTAGCCATAAATTTTGTCTGAAAGATAAAGTTTATTTCTTGAGCTTATTTTTGTCTCATAAGCGGTAGAGATCTCCTATTTTCCCCCCTTTCCTCAGCAGGAAGTTGTGACTGATTTTCCATCTGATTTAGGATCCTTGACGACATTGAAGTTTATGAAGAACAGATTTCATTCAAACTGGAAGAGCTTGTCACCATCTCCTCTTTCCTGAACTCCTTCGTGTTTAAGATGATCTGGGATGGAATCGTAGGTAAGGTACAGAAGCCAGCCGTCATTTCAGTGATGCTCCACGCGGGGAGGCCGCGGTCTGTACCATCAACTGACTTGTAGTTTATTGCCCGTCACAGCGAATTGGAAAGGCATATTTATTCACATAATTGGAAGTTTTACTTCTTCACTCTACGCATGGCGCCTTAAGGTAGCCATGTGCTTATGGAGGTCTTAGATCTCCCTTCAGCACGTACGTGTATGTGTGGAGGGTTATCGATGCTGGGGATTTTGCCCTGCCTCTCCTTTTGCTCCTTTGAGTTGATCTCCATGATGTGTCAGTGCACACCTCAAATCAGAGTTCCCCTCCTGAAGTGCCGCCAAGGTGTTCAGTAAAAGCTTCTTAGGTTAAAAGGGTCTTTGGATCACCTGCTAGTGGGTGGCAGCGGGAGCGATGGTGTCTGGGACACGCAGGTCCTGCAGACACCTAGGACATACCCAAGGCGCCTTTGCTGCTGCTGCTGCATGAAATCCAGAGTGAGGGAGACGAGGACCTTGGCGGGGCCTGGTGATGGGCAGGGATGAGAAGCTGTCCTCCTGTCCCCTGCCAGCTCTGACCAGCTCTGCGCGTGCGGCTCGCCTGTTCGTTCTCCCCACAGAGAACGCCAAGGGGGAGACCTTGGAGCTGTTCCAGTCCGTGCACGGGTGGCTGATGGTGCTTTATGAGCGGGACTGCCGGCGCCGCTTCGCCCCTGAGGACCACTGGCTGCGCAAGTGAGGAGCAGGGCGCGGAAGGGGGGTTCGCAGAAGCCAGAGTCCCCTCTGTCACGCTCTGCATTCATGCTCTGGGGCTGGGGGTGTTCATCCCTCCTGCACCCCCTGTCCTCCTGGGGGACAGACGCCCAGCAATCGCATCTGTGAGGACGTGTGGACGCTGAGGGTGATGAGAGTGCGTTCTCATGGTGACAGAGCTGGGTCCCATTTAGCAAATGAGAAGCAAGTTCTAGCTGAACTGAGCAGCAGGTGGCGATAGTTCAGCAGTGGTTTTTATCAGCAGAATGAGCAGGACAAACAACAGCTAGCTTTCTCGGGGGTGGGGTGGGGAAATCCGCTTGCAACAACTAAACGTAAGGTGTCTGCAATTTTTCATCAATGACGTGTCAATTCTTAAGTTGTGGCACTAGAGTGGGATCTGGCAGACGCTTCCAGTAAAGGGCCAGTCGATATTTCAGGCTTAGCAGACCAGACGGTCTGTTTTGCAAGTGCTCTACCGTGCCGATGTAGCGTGAAAACAGCCGGAGACCGGACATAGTGATTGTGTTCCATGGAAATTGATTTACAGAAATGGCAGCAGGCTGTCGTTGGCCACCCCTGCACTAGAGAATGGTTTTCGTGTTGTAATAACCCCAAACCCATGCCTTTCTTCTGCAGGGATCTCAAGCCTAGTGTGCTCTTCCAAGAACTGGACAAGGACCGGAAACGGGCCCAGCTGATCCTGCAGTACATCCCGCACGTCATTCCCCACAAAAACGTGAGTTGCTTTCAGAGCTGGGCTTCTGAGCATCTTTCTGTCCCACCACACGGTACCTGACTTGCCCTCCTCGCTGGAGCAGTTGGAGAGAAAGAAATGAGCTCATTCACTTAGCAGATGCGAACAGGGATTAGATCTCCCACTACGTCAGCTGTTAAGTCAAGTACAGAGACTGAACACCGTGGGAACTGGCAGTTCTGGCAGGTGGGGTGCATGGTACAGGGATGGATGCTGCGGGGGCCCAGACAAGGGGACCTGCCCCAGCTGGGAATAGGGGGAAGGGAGTCAGGAGAAGCTTCCAGAGGCAGAAGTAGACAGTGGTTAAAGGCCTGGGTGATCGAGGGTCTGGTGCTCCTGGAGGGCTGGCCGTGTGGCCTGGCTGTGGAGGATACGAAGCAGAGCCAGGAAGCTGAGGAGGTTTGTAGGAGTTGGAGCCGGAAGGTCCTTGCGAACCAAGGACAGGAGTGTGGATTTTGGTTGGAGTCATTGCAGTGTTTTCAGCTTCAGGGGCCCCTGGTCAGAGCTGTGCTTTAGAGAGTTCCTTCTGGCCGTGGGATGGAGGACTGGCTATGGGCAGAGGTGTTACAGGAGTGGAAAGACAGTAGAATCATGAGAACGAAGACATTCAGAGAAGAGAGAGAGATGGATTTCAGGTAATGCGCATGTTTCTGGCTCGGGCTCCTGGGCACTTGTGGGAGTCATTTCTCAGGGTAGGAGCACAGGCGAGAGCCGGTCTGGGCCTTGCTGGTGAGGCCAGCTTTGAGCAGGCAACAGGTGAGGTGTCCACAACTCCTCAAGGCCGTTGGACAACGGAGCTGGAGAGAGACTCCGCGTGTGGACAGCGCCCAAATCTGGCCGCATCCACGGGCGTGGACAGGGTGGTCAGGGAGCCAGATGGAGTAAGACGACCGGGGACCTGTCCTTGAGAGCGCCAGCACAAGGAGAGGACTAACGAGAGGAAGGAAACCAGCAACGTGGTGTCCCAGACCCAAGGGACTCGAGAGGCTTGGGAAGGGTCGGGGTCCTGTGGCGAGAGTGTAGGGAAGTGGGCGTAGGCACCACCCCGTCCCCAGTCTGTAGTGACGCTCCAGAAATGTCTGCTGGACGCTGCAGCAACACGGGGCTCGTGGAGAGGACGCTCCTACAGGTCTTCGTGTGCCTTTCTTTCCTTTCCTTCTTTTTTGACAAGACATTTCTAGAAAAGAGCACAAGTCACATTTTTTGTAAATGGAACCTTTTTCAGAGCTACTTACTCTTCATTGCTCTCTGATACTGTTTTGACCTTGACGTTAATACTCTCAGTTGCCATTCTTCTCCCTCAAGTACCAATTCGCAGACAGATGTGGCTGTTTAAATTCTTGTTGCACTTGACAGCAGAGCCTCTCAGAAACTAAGGGATCTCGTGGAGATGACTTAGTGAAACGTGCCCCTCCCCCCCGCCCCCAAGGGAGGCCCGGACAGTAGCCATGACCTTGCCTCAGATGGAGGCCCTGCAGCCTGGCAGAGCCAGCCGTGCTGTCGCTTTACTCTGCCCAGTGATGGAACGTTCTTCCTCACCTGAAGTGGACTGATTTATCTGTACCTTCTACCCTTTGGTCCTTGAACAACCACTGACAGTGGAATCTCTAAATCTTCTGAGATGTGCAGACGACTCTTGTTTGCCTTCCGGGTCTTCTGTGTTCCGACGGTGGCATCCTTCCCTTCTGCAACCACTCCGCACAGAAGTGGCTTCCAGCCCTTCGTCTCCGGGGCCTCGTCCACTCTGGTGCATTCCGACTGCGCACACAGCACCTCGCCCTGGGTCTGCGTGCCTGCGAAGTCAGCCCTGGGCTGTGGCATTCCCTTATTGTGCAGCCTGGGATCTCCGCTCTGTGTCCTTGCAGTTCACAGATGGTGTCCCCGGGTGGACCTGGGTTGTCACAGGACAGTTTAAGTTTTTGAGAGGAGCTCAGTGAAATCTGTCGGCCACTCTGTGAAGTACCAGCTTGAGCTCACAATGTCAGCATTCCTCTTAAGGATGTCCTATTTGCTAAGCTGGCTTTTAAAAAGGAAACTAAATTTTTTAATTTCAATGTACATGTATTTTTAAAATACAGCTACTAAGCCCTTAGCACACAAATACTTTTTTTTAAAGTTTTTATTATTTGAGAGAGAGAGAGAGAGAAAGAAAGCATAAGCAGAGGGAGGAGGGGCAGAGAGAGGACAAGCAGGCCTCCCTACTGAGCAGGGAGCTGGAGACAGAGCTCAATCTGAGGACCCTGAGATCATGACCTGAGCCGAAGGCAGACACTTAACCACTGAGCCACCCAGGCGCCCCATGCACAGAACTACATATTAAGTGATTTAGGACCTTAGCCACCTCGTAAATGGCGCTGTATTTCTTTTGACCTAGGAGTGCCATGAAAGCCCTTACTGAGCCTTTAGGGGTGCTGAGAACAAGAAGCCTGGGAATCTCTGAGATTAGTTGGCATGACTTGGGGGCTATAATCTAATCCTTACTATGTTTTTCTTTGGGGAATTTTGCTGAAGATTGCCATCAGGGCTTTTGTTGCTTGGTTCACAAACTCTCTCTTTCCTGTCTCTTGGGACCTTTCCTGACACCTGTCCTGATCCCGTGATGGCCCCGGCAGGTCCAGAAGGGCATCTGCGGCTCAGTGTGTCACAGGGCGAGGGCTCCATCCCGTCCTGACGCGGCGTGTGCTGCCCTCGCGCTGACACGTCTTGCTGCAACGTGCAGGGTAATAGGGTCTCCACAGTCCTGGCTACTCTCTTGTGTCTGTCACTGTGGCATCTGTTCTAAACACTAGAACTCTCCCTGTTCTTGATCTCACTCAAGTGGGTGGCTCACAACGCCGTTCTTGCTTCCCTTAATGTTTTTCAAGGCCTCAGCTCTGCCTGGTTCACACACACAGCACTTCATTCTCTGTGTTGTCTTACGTAGCTTTTACTCTTCTGTGTGCGATTCATCTCCCGACTGGGACTTGAGGCCTTTCTCTGTTGTTTGGGCCTAGAAGCCCTAGTGCCCTGTGGGGTGGGCAGGGGCTGTGTGGTGTGATGGTCCGCGTGTGGGTCCTGGGTTTGAATCTGGCCCCTCTGTCCACCAGCTGTGGGACCTTGGGTGAGTGAGTCCCTTTCTTCATTTGCACAGTGGGTCCTTTCCCAGATGTCTCCTGTGGTCGCTGAGGCCTCTCAGCCCCTTAAGTGCTGCTTACAGTTGCCCCCAACCGTCTTCCACGCCCCATGGAAATCAGGGCCCCATCCGGGGACTCCTGGAAGGCGGGCCTTCCCTCAGCCCCCTATGCACTTCTGCTTCCGTGTATGAGGTCTCTGCCCCACACTGGATTCGCCCAGATGGGAAGCTCTTCTGCCTCGTGTGCAGGTGATCGTGCTGAAGATTTGGGGTCAGAGGAAGCAGTTGTGCCGCACAGCCCACAGAAGTGAAAGACCTGTTCTGGAAGTCGGCAGCCCCCTGCCCCCCGCCCCCCACACAGACGGGGCAGGCGACGGTGCCCTTCACCCCATCACAGCCACCCTCACTGCCGCTCAGTCTGTTCTTCCCCTCCATGTTGTCCTGGAACCCCCAGAGCTTCTGGTACTACTCCGAGCACTTCAGTCCTTGTTTCTAGACTCTCCGACCGGCCGCATCAGGCTGCTCCGCTGGGAAGTAACCCCTCTACCGAATACGCTCCCCCTCCCTGGGAGACAATTGGCAGTTGCTTTTCCTGCTGCAGCCGTATTTACTTCCTAGCCAGTTAAATGATCAGACGTGAATGCACTAGCCTCCCCTGTGTGGAGTTAACCCTTACTACCATTGTTACTGTTCTGACTGTCCTTGTTTGTATTTAACAAAAGCTGTTGACTTTGGAGGGGATTCTCAGTTTTAAAAAACACAGCAGTGGTTGGATTTATTTCTTCATTCAGCTGACATCATCTGAGTGCTTTTACAGCAGTGATTCTCAAATCCAGGATGGGGCAGAGGGTCGTGCTCTCCTACAAGGGGCTTCTCAGGGTCTTGACCATGGGGGAGGGAGGGTTCTTCTCTAACAGCGATTGAGAAATGTTACTGGGCGTGGGTGGGGGATGGGCGGGCTTACGGTGTGCTAGAGGGCACAGAGGACGCAGATAAAAGGTCAGAGACCTTTATTCTGTGGGATCATTTTTTTAGATTTCTTGACAGTGAAAAAAATTATCTTTGAAATGTGCCCGTTTTATAACTTATAACATTGATCTCCTTTAAAGCAAGCATAGCTCTATAAAGCGGCGTGTGTGACCCATCCTGCCGCCAGGTTTTTATGGTGGTTTATCAATGGAACGGGAGCAATTTTCTCCCAGACCATTGTTAAGTGGACTCTGGCTGCAGCCAGGCTGTTCTTCCTGGGACCTTTCTTCCTTGGCTATAATTTCTAATTCCCCAGATTGGGAGAATGTCTACTATTCTCCCAAGACACTTCTAACCTATAGCCCTTATCAGAGCGTACCGTTCATGACAACTCACATGAGTTGTTTCACTAATCTTGTACAGTGTGTCTTTGGGAGTCATCAGTTGTTGACCCAGTTTCTGGTCTCACCTTTGCTCATTTCAGAGAGTTCTCCTGTTTCGAAACATGGTCACCAAGGAGAAGGAAAAGCTAGGGCTCGTGGAGACCAGCTCGGCCTCTCCCCATGTCACTCATATCACTATCCGACGGTCCCGGATGCTGGAGGTGAGAAGCCCATCACAAAGAGGTGTGCTCCGTGAAATGCTGGATTTTCAGCGCATGATCTGTTGCCTCCCACCGTTCTTGTCATTCCTTGACCTAATGGCACTGAAATCAAGGCTCGGGGCTCGAATGGGGCCGTTGGTCCCATTCTGTGCTGCGGAGAGCTGCTTGATTGAACGTGGCCTCAGGCTGGGGACCCGCAGTGTGGTATTTCCCTGCCTTTTCCCCACGAGGGCCCCAGGGCTGGGATATCGAACACTTCGTGCTCTTTGCAGTGAGGACAGGAAGTGCTACGTGCAGGCATTCTCATGTCTGTGCAAGCTCCCTTTGCCCTGGGAGACACCTTGCCCGGACTCCCAACTGTGAATGTGGGGGCTGGAGTGTAGGTAGTAAGTTTACTGAGCCAAAATGGGGGTGCATTTACTACAGAGCTAGGGGTTCTTGGTAGACAGGAACTTAGGAGACACAGTGAAATGGCCACCTCAGCCAAACCCAGTGTGACCTGCCTGTGGCGGCTTCATGTGAACAAGAAGCAGGTGCCTGTCCTCAGAACACTTTACCTCTATGTGTCCGAAAATCGTAATAACTGAATGAATTTGTCAGAACATGACACTGACTACCATCTGCTGGAACGTTGTTAGAGTAAATGTTTGTGCCTGTGAGGTCACTGTGTGCTGTTCCCCACCCCACCCCCAGGCTTGTGCAGTATGGAGCCTGCCCAAATGTGCTGAGCCTGCCAGTGGTCGAATTGGTGACTGAACCCCAGGTCCACATTCCCAGGAAAGGCCGGACTTGATAGAGTTGCCCGTGCTTGCTCTTTGGACCTTTTCTCTGGCTCTGGCCACAGCCCCTCATTAGCACGTTCTGTGGCGTAGGGCAGTCGTGGGATCCCAGGACAGCACGTGGCCACATAGCCAGCCACCAGCAAATGGCACTGGCAGCAGCCCTTCCTCCCCCTCCCCCACCTTTTCATTTTCCTCCTTGGGGCACTCACACTCCTTCGCTGGAGAGCTGCTTTTAATCCCCCTGAACGTTGGCAATTGACACGGAGCTGCTGGGGAGAGGCAGCGTGTGGTAGCCAGATGTTTTTGACATTCTTAAAGGTAGAGAGAAGAAACTTAAATGCCCGCAGGGACCCTGCTGGTCATGGGAATGGGTCAGGCCGGCTGAGTGTGTCCGTGCAGGAGCACCTTGTTTGCACGCTGAACAATAGGACTTGCGCTGCTCCCTCCTGCCCTTCTGGAAATACAGCCCTCAGTTTAGATAACCGCTCAGGAAAAAGAGCCCCACTCGTGAGTGGGCAGATGACACCTGGCATCCAGCCTCAGGGCTGGCGAGCAGTAGAGAGGGGTGGGCAGCTGGGGAACACATGCCCCACCCAAAAGAGACCACCTGCTCCTCCCCTGTCACTTACAGTCCCCGGTTCCTCTCAGGCATGGCTGGCACCAACAGGAAGGCTGCGGTGATAGAGACGGGTGTGTGTCCTGAGAGTGACAGAGTCCCCGGCTCCCTCCTCAAGTGTCGTTGCTTGTGGGAGACTCAACGCACGTCCCGATTACCCCAGGCCTGCTTCCTCAAACACAGCCCTCAAGGTGTCCTAGGAGGGGTATCTGTCTTAGCTTCCTGGCCAAGTCCGCTTTTCTTTTTATATTCCGTTAGAGTCCATCTTGTCATGAAACAGATTACTGTTGTTCCTATTGAACTATGAGGGGGAGAGGGTCACATACTCAGTTACCCTAGTTTTCTGCTGGTTTGGTTGTGAGAGGGGAGCCCAGTGGCATTTGCTTGATTTGGACACAAGGGGGCATCAAAAAACTGATCTTAGACGCTCCTATGTGATTCTGGCCTTTTATTCAGTCTCCTCTGTGGTTTCACTGAAGGTGGTGCTTCAGTATTCCCCTTGCAGGTGTTAGTCTGAAGTCTTGCAGGAAGGCTTCCCCTCACAGCGGGTAAACTGGGGCCGGGACCCTAGCATCTCAGGACCGGGAGGAAGTAAGACACCCTCTGCCCAGCCCTGTTCCCTCGGTCACGTTCACTCAGGTCTCAGGGGAGAGCTGGGCTCTCATGAGCTAGTCTCATCCCCAGGTCAGAGTCCTCTGCATCTGCTCTTTGAGAAGCAGCAGGGCAGAGGAATATCCTCCTCCCACTCACCTTCCAGAAGGACACAGATCCGGTTCTTATGTACTGACGCTCGTGCCCAGAGGGCACAGCAGGCAGTTTTTGTCAGAGGAGGCAGCTGGCAAATTCCACTCTACAGCTCTTCAAAGAAAAGGCCAACGTGGGGCTGATAAAGAAGAAGTGGAATTCGACTCCAGTGAATGTTCCTTAAGCACCTGCCTTGTGTGTGGCTGCATGCTAAGTGCTTGCACATAACACCATCTCATTTAATCAGCGTGATTCTGGCACCCCTGCCAACACGAAGTCAGCTTAGGGAGGCATCATCTCAGAACATAATGGAGGAAATCCTGCAGGCAAGCAAGAACATGCCGGAATTCTCCACCCATCTGCAACTCTGTGCCAGGATAATTATCATAAACGTAGGCAGAGCGGTTTAACCATTCTGCTGCAGCTGCGTGCTGACCTCCTGGGTTCTGCTTTTCCTCTCACTCTGGTTCCCAGACTTCCACTTCTCGGGTGCTTCTCAGGACTGCACACCCAAAGCCTCTGCCTTCCGGAGTTCGTCATTATTGGCTCTCCAACTTGGGAGCTTAAGCCCAGAATAAGATCAGGAGCCACCAGGGGACAGTCTTTTGCATCACAAGGGAAATACGATCAGCAGGAAGGCGGCAAGAGTTCCCCAAAGCAGTTCTTAGCATTCTGGCCCCATGTGCTTTGTGACAGGGGACCAGGCCGGCAGGCAGGTGGCTGCCGTGGAGATGGTCTGATGTTAGCAGGATGTCTGCCGGCACCATGGCTGTGACTGGAGGGAGGCCCGTGGGGCGGCCTCAGTAGGATATTGCAGTGGATTTGCTACTTACACGACAGTACCTAAAGAGCTCGGTTGCACGCCCAAGATGGGGCCTCTCGTGTTGGACCAGAAGGCTGCTCCCTGGCCACTGTCTTGTTCCACACTGCTTCCGATGGTCACTCCTCGAAAACAAAAACCTAAGCTAAGCTTGCTGATGCCAGGAACACGTTAGGTGACAGAACCAGGAGCCTGAAGACCTCAACAGATTAGAATTGGGAGGCGGGCTAAACAAGATAATTGAGTACAAGACCTCTAAAGTCACGTCCTCGAGTTCTGCGTGGGGGGTACTGGATGGCTGCGTGCCTTGTGGGCTGGCTGCTGGCCAGGGGCTGTGCTGGGCTTCTCCCTGCTGCCCAGGGAGCATCCTGCACCCTTGTCTCTGCCATCTGTTTGCTCTGCTGCCAACAAAGATCTTTCTGAGAAAGTCAGTCACGTCTCTCCCTGCCTGGACTCTTCTGTGGCTCCCTACTGCCCTCAAGGTGGACCCTAAATTCCTCAGCCTGACTCACCCAGGCCTTTCATGACCTGGGGAAGGATACTAGGAGTTGAGGGGTAGGGGGTATTTTTATTTTGCATCTTGTAGGGGTCTGAGTTTGACTGATTTTTACCATGAGCTAAATAAGCTAGTCTTTGCATTAAAATAGAGTGGGATCTTGTCCCAGTTACTTCTGTCCTTTGTCTGACGGCCAAGAGCTTGTCGCAACTCATCTTGTCTGCCTTCCCCATCTCCGTGCTCTGCATCGTCTCAGGGGCAGCCTCCTCTTGCACAGAGCAGTTGAGTTATGTCCCCAAAATGAGTTTTCTTGTAACAAGCTCACTTAAAAGCGAGTGAGAACTGCCTGTCCCTGTACCCCACATCCTGACTCGCGTGTTCGGTAATGATGCCGGGAAGGCTAAGCACAGGGGAGCCGGAACGTTGGAGTGGCAGCTGTGAGTTAGGCAGAGGGCCTCCCCCTTCTAACGGGCTGCCCTTCTGCCCTCGGCAGGACGGCTATGAGCAGCTCCGGCAGCTCTCCCAGCACGCCATGAAGGGCGTCATCCGCGTGAAGTTCGTCAACGACCTCGGGGTGGACGAGGCAGGCATTGACCAGGACGGCGTCTTCAAGGAGTTCTTGGAGGAAATCATCAAGAGGGTGTTCGACCCAGCACTCAATCTATTCAAGGTACTTAGGGGAGCGGGATCGGGGCTGACGGCAGCCAAAATCGCGGTGATGAATGAGAAGCGAAGTGCCGGGCCCATAGGCTCCCTGCCTCTCTCCGTCCTTCTCCCTTGCAGACAACCAGCGGGGACGAGAGGCTCTACCCCTCGCCCACGTCCTACATTCACGAGAACTACTTGCAGCTCTTCGAGTTTGTGGGCAAGATGCTGGGGAAGGCCGTGTACGAGGTAGGCACATGCAGGAGCATCGCCCCGGGAGGGAAAACAAGATGCGAGAAGTCCCAGGGACTTGGAGCACGGTGTCTTGGCCGGGCCCAGCCACATAAAGTCCCTGTCGTTAGGATGGAGCCCAAGAAAGAGGACAGGACCCAAAATTACTGGGCAGAAATGTTGGGTGCTTTCCATGTGCTATGTTATTTCATCCTCCCACCGGTCCTGTGGCCTGGCTGCTGCTGTCCCATTTACCTGCCGGTGACAGAAGTGAGGCTTCGAGAAGTCACTTGTCCAGAGTCTCAGCGCTAGTTAAGCGGTGGAATCCAAACTCAAACCCAGGCCGGCGTGGTCCCGTTGTAGGAGGGCAGCATTTTGTGGGGTGTGATAGTCGCTGCAGATGTTTCCTTAAATTCTTTGTTATCGGAGTGAGTGCTTCAGAGCAAGCTGCCAGCGTCTCAGTGTTGCCTGCAAACCAGAGCAGGACAGCAGGTGGAGACTGGTCCCCCCTGCCTAGCTGGGGACTGCAGCCCTCGTTCTTGTCAGGTGAAGTGGGGATAATAAAAGCTACGTTGTTGGGTTGCTGCAGATAGTAAATGAGCTGAGACAGGTAAGATCCCTCCTGTGGTGCCCGGCTCGTCGGTGTCTCAGGGTCAGGGCGGCATGGACTCGTGTAGGCTCCAGGAGAGGCCCACCCGCCCAGCTCCTCATCCCCCCAGCTCCTCATCCCCGTCCACTGCAAGCTGAGCCGGCAGAACTCCCGCCAGGGGGCGCTTGGTCCCCACCCTAAGGGTCCTGCTCCCCAGGCAGGAAGTAGAGCTGCAGCAGGAGCTCGTGGCCTTCACAGTGGACTCCCAAACTGCCTGAGCAGCACTCCTCTCTCGCCCGGCACAAACCCTGGGGAAGGCAGGGTGCCCTCCGAAGGCAGAGCCGGTGGCTGGGGCAGATGGAGAGGGGCAGGGAGAGAGGCCACGTGGGGGCGAGCATCGGCATTCTCGGTGTCCGCGGCCTTGGTCTCTGGCCAGGGTGTGGGCAGACGCCCCATCCGCGTCCCTGCCCAGGCTCTCTCAGGCTGCCTCCTGCCCTACACTGGTTGCGGGGGCCTGGGCTCCTTTTCTGTGCTTCTGTTTCCACATCTGCAAAATGGAGACCATTTCTCAGTTGATTCCCATTTAGGAAAGAAATCCCATGAGGATGGGATGTGGCTATATGCCACATTTCTCTTGTAAACATGTAGCTGTGACATGCCCGGAAGAGTCGGACCAGCCGAGAAGCATGACTTCGTGGCTTCTGCGAATGTGCTCCCCCATTCCCTGGACCAGCGTCTCTCCTCCCTCTCCAGCAGTAACAGTGCAGAGAAATTAGGACACGCTGGGCCTGTGCGAGGAGTAGCGTGCGTTAACTCACGTAACCCTTGCTGTCCTCTGAGACTGGCCATCATCGAGTCTGAGCCCCTGTCCCTTCTAAATCCCTCTGACCTGCATACTTCCCTCCACCTAGAATAATCTGTCTATTCTCCCCAGCGTTCCGCAGTGGTTTCCTTGCTGCATCCCTGTCTTCCTCCTCTGGTCCATTCCCCACGCCAAGTACAACCTGGCACTTTGCTGCCTAGAGCCCTCCTGGGGCTCCCTGCTGCCATCCAGATAGAGTTCAGACTCCAGGAGGCTCGGGAGGCCACTCGTGATCTGGCCCTGATCCCTCGCCTCCCCTCCCTCGCACACTGTGCTGTGGCCAGAGAGCTCCGTGTTCCCTCCCCAGGGCATGCCTGTGGGGCTCGTACGAGAGACCTTGTGTTCCTCAGGTCTGGCTTAGGTAGGTCTTTCTCTTGGAGGTGTCCCCTGCCCTGCCCTGTCTCCAAGAGAGCCGATGCTTTCTGTTCCTCTCCACCCTGCTCATTTAAACCTTAAATCTGGGGGCGCCTGGGTGGCTCAGTGGGTTGAAGCCTCTGCCTTCGGCTCGGGTCGTGATCTCAGGGTCCTGGGATCGAGCCCCGCATGGGGCTCTCTGCTCGGCGGGGAGCCTGCTTCCCCCTCTCTCTCTGCCTGCCTCTGCCTACTTGTGATCTATCTCTCTCTGTGTCAAATAAATAAATAAAATATTTAAAAAAAAATAAAAATAAAAAAAATAAACCTTAAATCTGGGAGGCTCTGCCAGTCCCCATTCACAGATGAGAGAGCCGACGGCCTGTAGCCAGGCGGCGGGGCAGCTCCGAAGCCCCCCGGAGGCTCTTGGTGGTGTCCAGTGTCGGGAGGTACTGGTCTCCACATCGAAAGTTTGGGAAGCACCCAGTGATGTCCTTGGCGCCCTCAGAGCCCCTCTGCAGCCCGAGCCACCCCTACAGGGTCACTGAGATGGGCTCCTACATGGCAGACCTCAAGCTTCTGTCTCTTGTCTCGCAGGGAATTGTGGTGGATGTGCCCTTTGCGTCCTTCTTCCTGAGCCAGCTGCTCGGGCACCACCACAGTATCTTCTACAGCTCTGTGGACGAGCTGCCTTCGCTGGACTCAGAGTTCTATAAAAACCTCACTTCCATTAAGGTCAGTGTGGTGTGGCGGAGGGCGTAGCTGCAGGCCGGTGTCAGTGAAGGCCTCAGGGCTCCCATGTGGTGGGAGGCGATTTCCTGCGCTGGTGCAGGGGCCGCTCTGTAGCTACCACGGGCCCCAAGTCCCCTTCTGGGCACGCCTACCTCCTTGCTCACGGTGACGAGCGGCCTTTGCCTTCGCTTCAGGCCTGGTGGCAGCCACAGTGGTCCTGCCCACGCAGCACCGGGTAGGAGGGGACGTGGTACAGCTTTCGAGGATATGGCCCTCCGGGTCCCAACACTTGCCCCTTCTCTGTTGCATTAGCGCTACGACGGAGACATCGCTGACCTGGGCCTGACTCTGTCGTACGACGAGGACGTCATGGGTCAGGTAGGTCGGCCTCTGTGGCTGAGCCATTCTTGGCCCACTGGGACCGCTGGTTTCTTGGGACCTGCCCCACTCTTGGTGTTCTCCCCAGGAGGTCCACAAACCACAGCTGCCTGTCCTCTGGTGTCTGGCTCCCTTGCCCATCCCCCTGCTCCCGCCTCGCCAGCAAGGGGGCCGTTCCCCCTTCCGCTCCCAGTTGATCTGGCGTTTGCCTGCTGGGCCCTTGGAGAGCTCCCCACAGAGACCCTGTGCTGCTTAGGTCACACTTCGGGTCATTCCTGATGGAAGCTCTAATTCCCCATTTGTAACATTGCTTTTCGTTGCCATGGTGAGGATTAGCTGTCACCCACGGAGGCTTGTGACTTGCAGAGGGAAAGAAGCCACCTGAGAAGTGACTCAAACAGAATCCAGTCCTTGCTCAGGCTCAGTCCTATAGAGCAGAGCAGGAAGGAAAAGACCGCTGACAGTGTGGCAGCAGAGGCGTCTCCTCCCAGAGTTTTCCTTTTGGCTCTTCCCTGAAGTGCCCTCTGCGCCCTCCAGAGATGTCCCAGCGGACACCTGAGTGAGCCTCTGTGCGCCCGTGTTCTGAGGGCGGAGGGGGAAATGGGACCTAGAGCTTCGTAGTGCAGAGCTGGCTTCTTGGAGCCGAGCCTGCATCGCCTCCGAGCGGTCACTCAGTCTCCCCGAGCCCCGCTTCTCTTATCTCACAAAAGTACCTTTGGTGAGTGTGAGTCCCGGCAGGGACCAGCGTGATGCCGGAAACTCCCGCAGGCCCCACCCTGCAGAGAGCCCCAAGCACGCTGGCGCGGGAGGCTCTGCCAGGCCTTCAAGGGAGGAACCTCCGCCTTCCCCCAGCGGTTCTCCAAGGTTCTCCGAGTAATAGCGCACGGACGGACGAGGTGCTCCCTGGAGCCCTTTCTGGGAAATAGCAGGCTGGGGGCTTGCCAGGCGCGCTTCCAGCTCCAAAGTCCTCCGGTTGCCCCAAGGTGTTGGCAGTGATCAGAGGCCACGAGCGCTCCTTTCTTCTTCATCAGAGACCCAGGATATCCTATTAGTAGAATTTCTGCTAAAATTAGCTTTGAAATTATGCATTCTTTGATTTTTAGGTGACCCCCAGAAATGCCTGAAGTTGAGGAAAATACTTGAGTCTATGGTTTTCAAATCTTTAATCAGATTTTGAGGCTTCCTCCTGAGAATTTTCTCTTCTGACGATAAAAATAATGCAAGCTGCTAACCACAGATTCCGCTGTAAGATGAGCACAGGACCTGAAAAAACCAGTTAGAGCGCCAGTGCCCGGAGAGCACCACTGTTAATGTGTTGTCGGTGTGTGTTTTCCGACTTCTCCCCCTGGGCACCTGTGTGACTTTTTTTTTCCCCAGAAGTGATACCATGCAATGCGTGTTATTACATATTCTTTTTTTTCCCCACCTTCTCAACAAATGCACATTTTCATCGTATTTTTTAATAGCTGCACAATATTCCAGGTTACAGTTGTACCAACATTTATTTAACTGTGCTCCTAATGTGAGCACAGTCCTCTCCAGACATCCTGAAGCCTCAGTACAAATGTCTGCATGAGGATCGGATGAGAAGAAACCTTCCATATTGATTGTGCAGGGTCTGCTTGTTGATATTTAAGCCCTGGCTTCTTGTGAAAATGATTATTCCCAAACACGTCCCATCTTCATTCTGTTGTTATTATGGACGTCGGCGGCGGGCCCTTTCATCTTCAAGGAAGCCTTATTTCCCCGTTAGAATTCTCTCGAGTAATTGCTCCCCATCTTCTCCCCCAGCTTGTTTGCCATGAACTGATTCCTGGAGGGAAGACCATTCCTGTTACGAATGAAAATAAGTGAGTATAGCAATTAGATTTTTAAGGTCAGCACTTGAAAAGACTTCATTCTGGCTCTCCAGTCTTACTTTGAGAATTTATTAAGATAGATTGAAGTAGAAAGAAGCCATAAATATCATAATGGAATTTACTGGTTACAGTTCATAGGCCAAAATTGTATTAAATTCGATTTGCAAAATAAGAATCGACAATTTATTTTTTGCAGTAGCACATCTAAGGTCAGAGGCACCCAGGCCATGGTGTTCCTAGGAATTTAATGACGGCTCGAGATGCAGACAAATGGATTCTGAGCCACTCAGGCACGTAGTCCTGAATCCACAGGGCACGGAGGCGGAAAGACACCTTGGAGGGGCAGATCATTTTGGAATGATAGCATGTGGCAGTTGTATGAAACGCTGTTCTTCAGAAGACACAGTGATGAATTCAAATGCCACAGACAGGTCCTTAGACGTGGAGGGACTCGGAGGCCCAGCAGCCATCGTCACAGATAACAGGCTTTTAGAAATCTATCATAAATGTCAACCTCTTTGGTCTCTAGAAGCAAAACTCCTCAATGCACTTTCTCCACCCGCTCTATTCTCATCTAATTAAAACAGAAGAACCTGGCATGAGGAGTAGATACTGGCCCTTTTGTCAATCTATCAGTCTTCTCCTGCCACCAGGCTCAGCTGAGCATCCAAACTGTTAATCTGAGCATCACTCTCCCAGTGACAGGTGAGAGCTCAGTCCCACCTGGTGAGTCGTTTGGATCAGATGCACGTTGCAGCCAGAGCATCCCGCCCCTCTCGGGTCAGGTGGTAGGGTCAGTCTGCCTGCTTGCGGAGCTTTTATTTAGACTGTCGGGGTGGTCAGAAGAGCAGGCCTGATTCTCCTCGTGTTGGAAAGACACTAGTTTTGACTCCTGGCCACGGGGCATCAGTTGGACAACTGAGGAAGGAGCCAGGAGCCCAGGTTGGGAGGCGCTGCCCAGGGGTGTCAGAGCAGGGCCGCGTCCCGTTGCTCCCTGCTGTGTGCCTATAACCGTCCCTTCAGAGGGCTTCTGTGAGCTCATGCATGTAAAATACCTTTCAGGATGTCTGGCTCAAAGGGGGGCCTCAGTAAATGAGAGCAGTGAATGTCACCAATGTCAGCTATGTGACAGGTCCCATAGAGCCTGCCACCCCCAGACCGGCTGTGTTTCACCGAGCATGGACCCGGGGGTGATGGTGGGAGCGGCATGGATCACGGCCAGAGGCAGCGGGCCAACGCAGCCTGTGCTGGAGTGAGGCTCCTGTCCTGCCTGGACCTGTGTGGAAAGCCACTTCACGACTTACATGCTCTTAACAAAAAAGCTCAGCATAATGGCAAGGGGATTCAGTTCGACAGACGGTCTTAAAAGGCCTGGAAAGGCCAGTTCCACCCTCTTTAGGGGTGATATTTGATCTTGCACTTTCTGGTGGGCATTAAACGGGAAAGCGCTCCAAAGTCCCCCTCTCTCTTTTGGGAAAATGGAACAGTAGCAGCAGCCTCCTTCGAAGCGTGTATGAAAGGGATATCGATGATGGAAAAAGTCGTATTTAAGTGTTTCAATGTGTAAGTCTGCTGCTGGATAATTTCTTTAAATAGGCACATTTTCAAGGTCGGAAACTCAGGTCTGAGCACTGTGGGGTAAAATTTTTATTTGGACTGTGCTAATTTGGGATTTGGAGAGTTGTACCTGGGCTGGGCTCAGGTTCTTTGCTAAGAAATCAGTCATGCTAGCAAGCTTGGATTTAACCTGTTCAAAAGGTTTGTGTTGTATTTTACAGTCGTAGATGAGGTCATTGTGCTCAGAAAAGCAGGCCCAGAAGACCGTCTGCTCGGAACTATTGTTAGTGCTCTGACTTCCCTGTTGAATCTAAGTGTAAGGCAGCTGCATTTGGTCCCAACTTTCTGCAGGCTTACTTTTCATGGCTTAGAGTCTTGGTCCAGATTAGCAAGGCTTTGATGGAGGTTTCATCATGAAACCATTTTTTCTCTGTTTTAGAGTTTACTGGAGGACAGAATTCTCTCTTAGTCGGATGAAATTAAATAAAAGTCCAAAAAGCACCCTTTGTACTGAGAAGGGCCCTCTCCTTACCTGGAGAATATCTCACTTGGGTTCTTGGTACGGTGGGATGTTCCCCAATGTCTGACCCACCGGTTTTAGGGGGAGGAGTGAATGAGGTAATGCCCTCGAACGCCTACACAGTGGCACCTAGCGTGCCATTCAGGAGGGCTAGCTAGCATCACCATAGTCATCGTCATCGCCATCATTCTGGTGAAGCGCCCTGGTACCATTGGTGTTTTTGTGAAGTGGTCTAGAAATGACTGGCCTCCTCTTTCAGCCCACTGGCAACAGTCCAGCCTGGCCTGTTAATTCCCACTGTTTGCTCCTGTTGGCAACAGGATTAGCTACATCCATCTGATGGCGCATTTTCGGATGCACACTCAAATCAAAAACCAGACGACTGCCCTCATTAGTGGCTTCCGCTCCATTATCAAGCCCGAGTGGACCCGGATGTTCTCAACCCCTGAGCTACAGCGTCTCATCTCCGGTGACAATGCTGAGATTGATCTGGAAGATTTAAAGTAAGCAGTGAGTGGTTGGTTGGGTAGGGGGTGGGGGGCGGGGAGTGAAATCCCCGGCCTGCTGGAAAGCAAGCTGTCCCCTTGCTGGGCTCCTCCTATTTCAGGAGCCTACCTCCAAGTGTACTCCTCCCCGATCGCTGGGCGAATCGCTCTGGGATAAAAGCTCCCCCACTTGTCTGCCTAGGGACTCCGGAGGGGAAGTAGAGACTAAGCAGGTGTCAAGGACTGAGGGGCTCTCCAGTTCTGGGAAATGGCAGTGGGGACCCCCTGTTAGCTCCTGCTTGGGAGGCGCAGGAGTGTACAGCTCTTGAGTGCCCCACCTGTTTAGCTTCTGGGGCCATGGGTTCCGAAGGCACGAGCTTCTGCCTTTAAGAGAAGTCAAGATTCACCCAGGCCTGCCGGAGCTGGCTGTGCCACTTGGCCGAAGTCTGTCCCTGCCTAGGTCTGTGAGCGCCCATTGGAATGTGTGGCTGAGCCCATTGTCTGCATTGTTTTCAGGAAGCACACGGTGTACTACGGTGGCTTTCATGGAAGTCACAGGGTCATCATCTGGCTCTGGGATATTCTGGCCTCCGACTTCACACCCGACGAGAGAGCCATGTTTCTGAAGGTATTTTATATGTTACCTAGATGTGCATTCGTAGATATTCTCATAAACCTAGAGGCCCCTTGAGGTAATAATTTACACTGGGGAAAAAATAAGATTATCAAGAGGACCTCCTGTCATGAGCGTGTCCTCTGCGGTAGGCCGCCTACATGGCAGGTCAGGCAGTAACCAGGCAGGCTGGAGGTGAGGCTGGGTTGCGTGGGCCCCGGAGCTGCTGCGCACCCCTCTGCAGAGACAGGCCTGCGTGGGCTCGAGCTCGCCGGGCTCAGCACTCCGTCATCCCCTTCGCTGCGCTGGCCTTGCTCACATCTCGTTTCTTCCTTCCTTTATAGAAGCAAATGGTGTTTATTACCTTAAAATTACCGACAAGCAGATTTTTTAAGTTTTGTTTTTAAATAATTTCTACACCCAACGTGGGGCTCAAACTTCTAACCCCAAGATCAAGAGTCACATGCTCCACCGACTGAGCCAGCAGGGCATCCCCAGACAAGCAGACTTGGGAGCAGTCTCTGTTCCTGCTCTCTGGGGACTGCCTCTGTGTACCCTTTCTGTCAGTGGTGTGAAACGTGCAGTACCGCACATACAGTGTCCCAGTAAAACACACGTGACTGAGAAGGCTGAGAGCAGTGTGTGTTTTTGCAAACAGAGGGGCTAACGTTAACCAGGTCCCTTGTACTGGTGTCTTTAAAGTTGTGAATGCTCAGAACATTCCCCCCGACGCCATCGTGCTGTTTCCCGTTACTGACGTTGGCGAAGCCCTTTTATAGGACAGTGGGCGACGTGCACACTTGTCTGTGTATTTGTTACAGACGTGTGTATTTTTGTAAGGATGGAATCCTCACTTTGCCACCCACTCTTCTATTTGATACTTTGTCATGAACACTTTGCCATATTCTGGGGGTACATTTAAGTGCCCTGAACTACTTTGCATTGGAGTTTTGGGTTTCCAGAATGGTTTGCTTTCTTCAGATGTCATGCTAGCAGATGGCAGCTTCCTGTGCCCTCTGCTCCTGCGCCTCCCGTTCCAGGGGGATGAAAGCACCACTCCCTCCATTGGCCAGCCCCAGCTTGCGGCTGGTCTGAGTGGCCTGAGCTGGGATAGGCACGGGCTCTTCTGGGTCCGTCTCCTCATGCCTAAAACAGAGCGAATCACACAGCTCCCGAGGAGTGATCCGGTGAGGCCAGGTCCCAGAGCGCTCATTGCAGAGCTCAGCCCTGCTTTCTTCATAGGAGCTGCTCCTGTGCTTCGGTTGGCGGAAGATAAACCCTACTGGGTAGTAGCATCGATACTTGGTGTGAAAACAGTGTTTGAAACCTGCCGCACAAAAACTCCTTGGATGCCCTCAGGAATCTCACAGCCATTTAAAACACTTTCAATGGTAATAGTTATATAAAGAGCCAAACACAGCTTGCCGTGGAATTTGGAAGCACAGTTCGGTGTCGTACGCGGCAGGCCCGTACGTCCCCTGGAGAAGGGAGAGCATTTTTAGCGGATGTTCAGTTCTAGAAAGCGAGTGCTTTCTAGGACTTCCCTCTGCAGGTCTATCACTTGGATTTCTAAGTCGGTCCGATTCCTCTGTGCAGACACGAGCTAGCACGTGTAGGGAAATAACACAGGTGCCATCTGGAAGATTCAGGGAATCCCAGGAGTGTCGCAAGGGAGCACGGCTAGCTGTCCAGAGGCCCCGTTCCGGGCATCTGGTGCTTTGGTGTGCCCCCTCAGCCTCGCTGGCGGCAGACGCCTGATTGTGGTCTGCACGCCGAGGGCAGGTTTGTCTGTCAGAGCGGGGTCCCCAGGAGCCAAGGTCGCAGAGACTGCTCCGTGACCCAGCAGGCCGGGGCACTCCGGTGAGCGCACCTGCACACCGTCCCCGGCTGGCTGGGAAGCCGAGCAGGAAGCCAGGTGTGAGGGGAGCGGGGCCCTCTCTCCCGCGCCGTGCTTAGGGGGCACCCCTGTCTCCCTCTGCCCAGTGCTCCCGTGCATGGCGCCTCTCTACGCCAGGGTCTGCGTGCCAGGCCCACAGAGACCAGTCCCATGAGGGGGTGTGTGTTGTTCCTGAACTCCTCAGCTACACATTGTCCGCCAGCCCTGGGTTGGCACGCACAAATGACTGGTCACGTCCACTGGTGTGGCTTTCGTGTGTTTTAACCTTCAAGAACAACACCCTTAAGAGAGACGTGAGACACGTACCAGTTCTTGGGCCGGATGCACGCTCTGTCATGCTCCTGTCATACCGTGGCTGGAGAAAGCAGAAAAGTGTGGCTCGCCTGCCGGAGGCCTTGCTGAGGGAGCGAGAGCCCCACTCTGTCCCCTCAACCTGCCTTGTGTTGCAGTTTGTGACCAGCTGCTCCAGGCCCCCGCTCCTGGGATTTGCCTACCTCAAGCCTCCCTTCTCCATCCGCTGTGTCGAAGTGTCAGACGATCAGGTACCGCTGCCGGTGGTCTGCGCGCGCTGGGTGGGGCCTTCACACCCGGGCTGCGTCCGCGGAGTAGGCTGCGAGGCTCCTGGGAGCCCGGTGAGAAGGTTCCACAGCCGTCCAGCCAGGACAGTGGTCAGGCCCCCCAGAGGATGCCCTCGGATGCGGGCTGCTCTGGGGCCTCAGCTCTTTCGGGGGTCCCTTTCTCTTTACTCCCTCAGGAAAGGGTACCCGGGGGTGGTTTTAGTAGCTGGTGGCCTGGCGGGGCTCCAGGTCTGAGAGGCGGTGTTGGGAGGGGGATAAGGACACCGGCTTAGGAATGGGGCAGGCGAGGGCTTGTGTGCCGGCCCTTCCTGTCTGGCCGGCCACTTTGTTTCCTCGTCCATAAGAGAGAACAAACGCCTCGGGTCATCCGGCTCCGTGGAAGGGGGTGCTCAGGGAGTAGCCGTTGTTCACTGTCTCAGCCCCTCTCCCCCACCTGCAAAAGCCCAGCGGCCTCTGGGCGTAGCTGCCTCTCGGGATGCTACAGGCTGGCCACCAGGTCTCGTGTGACCCTAAACAACGCTCAGTCCCCTTACTTAAGGAAGGCTGCCCCACATTGCAGTCTGCCCTGGGCCACGTGCTGGCGGGAGGAAATGGGAGGCTACACTTAGACATGTTTTTGTACCTGAAGTGTGTTTACAGTAGTGTGGCTCTTTGAAACTTGGTTAGCCGATAACTAGCAGTTAACCCAAAGGCCCCATTTCTGAGCACTTACCTAACACAGGGGCCCCCCCGTGCAGGACGGATTTACTTCTGTGCTCTCAGCATTCAGGGCCAGGGGCCCTCCGTTGGGGGGCTGGCCTTGGGCAGCAGTGTGCTATCATTGGCCCAGCCCTTCTGCTCGGCGCGGGGGGCTAGCCAGGCCCTCCCCTGGGTCGCCCGCTCTGGCACCCACCCAGGCTCCCTCGCCAGGTGCCTCCCAACCGAGGCTGTGGTGTGTGCTTGCAGGACACGGGGGACACCCTGGGCAGTGTCCTCCGCGGCTTCTTCACCATCCGCAAGCGGGAGCCGGGCGGCCGTCTGCCCACCTCCTCCACCTGCTTCAACCTGCTCAAGCTGCCGAACTACAGCAAGAAGAGCGTCCTCCGGGAGAAGCTGCGCTATGCCATCAGCATGAACACGGGCTTCGAGCTCTCCTAGCTCCCGCCGCCCGCCCTGGCCAGCTCTTGGGATCCCAAGGACTTCAGCTCCAGCGGGCAGGGTCGCCCTGGGAGTGGGTGACCGACACGCCGGGCAACCTCTCACTCTATAGCCATGAGACTCCCCTGTGGCCTCAACTATTTGGGACGCATGTGACGACTCCATAGCATTCTCCAGGTGACACTGATGGGAGGGGTGTTGAGAATAAACCTCCAGGTTCTGCCAGCGCTGGTCCTTTTCTCCTGCTTTCCGGGCCTGAAGCCCAGGCCTGTGGTCACAGAGGGCCTTCTTTTGATAGTTTGGTTTTTTGGTGAGTCTTTTCTTTCCTGAACTTCCTGAGCGAGCTGTGCATGAACGAGTCCTAGGAACTCCAAAGGTCCAGAGTGGTTTTCACCATATGGTTCTGAGTGCACAGAGCCCGCCAGGGCTGAGACGCTCGTCCTCCGTTTCTGAAACCTCTTCACTCAGGTAAGGCCTTGCCAAGCCTCTATGCACTCAAAGTCTCTGCCTCCGTCCCGTCCACAGCGGCCTCTCTGCAGACAGCCGGGCCCGCCTGCTCCCCAGGGAAGCAGAGGTGCTGGCCAGGAAGTTGGCGGAACCCGGGAAGTTCGGGGCGCTGCCCCCGCCTTGAAACCACGCATTCCACACGGCGGCGGCGCCCCTCCCCCGGTCTCGCCTCAGATGCTCTGAGATCCCATCGCATGTTCACACTGGCATCCTGGCTTTGGGAGAAGACACCTGTTGGCCCTTCAGAGCAGCTCTGTTTCCAGGGGGCACTAGCTGCTCCCCAAAGCCTGCTGAGGCCTGAGGGGACAGCTGCCTTCCCCCTGCTTGTTTGCCCTGCTTTTGTCTAGTAAGGAACAAACACTAGGCGAGTTACCCAGCCTGTTGGGGCAGTGGCTCCCCCCTATTGATGGTAAAATCCCAAGAAACTTGGGTCTTGCCACGCATTTTTCTTCACGGGGAACTGGGGGCCCTTCGCACTGACGGAAGCTCAAAGGGCTGAGGAAACTCTGGGTTGGGTTTTTTGAGTTTTGTTTTTTTTACTTTGTTTTCTCTTCCAACCCGTTGTGCTCCTCTGCCCTCATTCTTCCCCCCCTTATCATGAGAACTTTATTCTAGATCCAGGGAATTGAGACAGAGGCCGTGTCCGTGGTCTTTGTTGACAGCCATCCCCGCTCGCCCCCCGCGGCTGGCTCCTTACGCAGTCCCACCACCAAGATTGAAGCCAGGAGCGCCTGGTCCCTCCTCTATTCTGTGGAGCCGGCTGGGGCCTCGCGACTTTCTACCAAGCAGCAGAACACCTTCTAGCAAAAACCTTCATGTTGGCGGCAAAGTGGATAAGACCGATCTCCGTGGCCTCCTTCAGAGGGTTGCAGCTAGGTGCCGTGTCCTGCCCGGGCCCAAGCCTGGCTCTGTGAGAGCCCCTGGGCTTCTGGAAAACAGAGTTTATGTTTTACTTTGATGGAAAGATGGCAAAGAATTTAAAGACAGGAATTTTATTATTATTATTTAAGATTCGTTAGTAACCTCTGGTTCTGTGGATTTGCCACTTTAAACACTCGACTCCGCCGAAGACCTCCTTTGAACATGTGTGTGTGCGAGCGGAGCAGGTGTGTACGTTTATTCTGGGGCCCAAACGACTGTCGGCCTGCACCGAGGATTCCATCTTGCCTCTGATCACCCGCGAATCCACCAGCGCGGGGCTGCAGAGAGAGTGGTTTCTAAGCACCGACACCAACTTCTTTTGTTCTTCTGGCGGAGAGGGGTGGTTTGTAATTTCATTTAAATTGTTCTCTTCAACAGCTGGAAATATTGCACTATCTAAAACACTGAATCCGTACTTTTATGGCTGGTGTTCATTGACACCTCGATGGCTCTTGATGGCTCTAAAAAGTTGTGGGGGTTTTTTTGGTTTCATAGATAACCTAGGGATTAAAACGTGATCAAAGGCTTTATTAAATTTGTACTTCCGCA
>CM052889.1:64885847-64916557 GCA_028534135.1 Potos flavus | reverse complement strand
CCCACCTCCAGCCGCCATCGGGAGTGGCTTCCATCAGCTAGGGTTCTGCCTTCTGGAGACCAAGAAGGCATTTACTGGCAGGTTGTGAGGATGGGAGAGCCAGAGCCGAGCCGGAGCTGGAGCCAGTGCGGTTCAGAGGCGTAGAGAGCAGACGGCAGCAGAGCCTCTTCGGGACTTGGCAGGAATGGCTCGGCCCCAGCCAGGAGCCCATCCTCGTTCCAGTCATGCCGATCTTCAGGGAAAGGGCACGCACAGAGAAAAGACGGAGCAAAGCACTGATGTTGTTCTTTCCTTTATCCATTCAGGAAATGTCGCCAGGCACCTACTGGGTGCCACGCACTAACTAAGCCCTAGGATATGGTCGACTGTGGGAGAGACAGGAAACCCATAAGATCATTTCTGATGTGTTGAAAACAAGACAGAGACACCTTCTCCCTGTATCCCATTGGGAAAAGTCAATCCCCAAAAGGGAATTGAGGTATGGCTATGAAGAGAAGAGGGACTGGAGGAGGGGATCCCCAAACTTAGCAAATATCCACAAGAGGGTTCCTGCCATTTTTAAGACCTCGAAAGCCTGCTGGGTTGCCCAGTGCCGTGGCGAGGATTCGGATTCTGGAAGTAGATCAGACTTCCTATCTGGTCCCAGCCACTCCCTTACCGTGACCTGCGGCAAGTTCTGTAACCTTTGCAAGCCTGCAAAATGAGGATGATAATTCTTCCCACGTAGGGTTGCTGTGAGGTCACATGAGGTCAGGCTTGCCCCACGCCTGGCACATAATGAGCTCTCAGTTTACGTCCCAGACCAAATACGCGATCACGTGTGGGGTGTGGGGTCCCGCGTGTGGGGTGTGGGGACGCATGCATGCAAGGTGGGTCGCCAAGCCAGGTCCTTGAGGTTGGGGGTATGTTTGCTGACCCTCCCGCATATTCCATTACAGCTTTATTCTTTTAAGTCAGATCGTTGAGTTTAGATTTTTCTTCTTTTTTAAAATTTTCTCTTTTTTTCAGTAATCTCTACACCCAATGTGGGTTGTGAATTCACAACCCCGAGATCAAGAGTCGTGTGCTCTGGGCACCTGGGTGGCTCAGTTGGTTAAGCGTCTGCCTTCGGCTTGGGGCATGATCCTGGGGTTCTGGGATCGAGCCCCACGTCGGGCTCCTTTCTCAGCGGGGAGGCTGCTTCTCTGCCTGCCGCTCCCCCTGCTTGTGCTCTCCTGTGTCTCTCTCTGACAAATGAATAAATAAAATCTTAAAAAAAGAGTCGCGTGCTCTACCAACTGAGCCAGCCGGGCACCACACGATTACAGCTTTAACATCATTCCTTCCTTCCTCCCTACTTCTAGCTCAGATGTATTAAGGTGCCTAACTACAGAACTGCCCCCACTTCCTTGAACCACCCCTCAAAACACCTAACATGCGGCGAAGAAATCCTCCTCTTAAAACACCCCACGTTTCCCCAGGGTGTGTGTGCTTTTTTGTTGGGAAAAGACCATCTGACATTGTTCAACTATGGGTGTGCCCTGCGGGGCCTTCAGTGGGGATGCATCGTAAACCATAAACCCAGAAATGTCCCCCTAAACAAACTCTTTGCCTCCGCTGAATGGAGCACCGCAGGGAGGGGATCTGGACCTGGTGCCTAGCCCAGGGGGAAGCAGCCCCACAGGGACCTGAGAGAAGAAACAGCCAAAGGGATGTGGCTTCTAGGACACCTGCCTGGTGACTGGGGGAGGCGGGGGTACGATTGTGACAGAGGCTTGGGGATGGGAGGTGTCACACTATTTCTCACTGGTTTTAATCTTAACTTTGCATGCTTTAATGTGAAATGTAATTGCAGATTCTGAATTATGGTGGCGAGCTCATCAGGGCTGACTCATCAATTAGTCAGACTTATACGCATGGGGTTCTCGGAGATCTGTGGCCCTGATGTGTCACCTCAAAGCTCTGAGACATCTGTCCTGCCAGCTCGCTCTCTTGGGGAACCATGGGGTCGAGGGAGCCGCTTGTAGGGTCAGCTTGGGGGGACAGTCTGACTACTCTCAGGCAGCCTGGAGGCCGTACATGCCTCTGAAGTCCCCACTCTTTGAAATCTGTGAGGGCCTTGGCCTGGGAATCCAGAAATGTCAAATACACACCTTTAGTCCCACTACCTCCATCGGAAACCATTCGAGACATCACTAATGGATTACCAACACCTGCTGAATCGGGACCCAGCCTCAGGCTCCTTCTTAACACAGCCTTCCAGGCAGCCCCTACCAATCACCTGGCTTTGGCACTTCTTTCCCACCCCAGGGATCAGGCCTTCCACGGTCTCAGCAGAAACATAATCGGGAAAGGAGGCTGGGCTTTGACGCAGAAGGCCTGGGTCAAGTGCTGGTTTTGCCACTTGCTGACTGTGACACATTAAACTCGTCACGGTACCCGCCGGGATGCCAGTTTGTCCACGCGGAGGCAGGGTGAAAATCCACGGTGAAAATCCATGTAAGGTAATCCATGGGAACGTCCTTTGTCTACTCTTAAACCCCACACAAGCTAAAGAGGGCAGCAACCAACAGAGGAGAAAGGAGGAGGCCGACAGGATCCCCAGCATCCTGTGAAAAGCAGGCGCGATCCCCCTCCAGGGCCAATCCTCAGTGGGGCCGTGATCAGCTTTCTTCCCTCCTCTGTTGCCCTGGGACGGAAGCCAAGCATCCACGTACAGACCGCACGGGAGCTGCACTCCGGGCAGCCAGCTGGCTCCGACAGAACGACCAGGGGCGTGTTCTCCAGCCTTCTAGACCCCGGAGGGGCCCCGTGGCTTTGGCTGCCAGAGGGCAGCCTCCCCTGTCTGCAAACATCCCAAGAGAGGTAGAGGATTTATGACAGGCACGGCAAGCAATTGTCAGTTTCTTCTCTCTTTTGCACTCATGTTTATTACACAAGTAAGCCTCTGTCAAATCCAACCCAAATACATTGGTTAAAAAAAAAAAAGTGGGGAAATCCAGACAAACAAAAGTGAAAGTTAAAACCACCCATAATCCCATGATTTAGAGGTATTAACACACGGAACGGATCCTTGCATTATTTTTGTTCCTGTGGTGTATATGCACACACCTATTTCTTTTTTAGGAATTAGGTCATTCTATACTATACCATTGTATAATTTGGATTTTTTCACTTAAAAGATGGTGAACGCTTTTCCATAGTTATAAATACATAGACACCATCCATTTCAGTAGTTTTGTATTTCTTACATCTCCTTATTGTTCAATATTTTCCTTATTTGACAATTAGCTCCCTATCGTTGGACATGGCTTCCAGTTTTTCACTGTAATGAGCAGCTCTGAAAAAAAAATCCTGCTTGGCTTCACCGATGTATCTGTTTTTTGGCGAAATTCTCGGACACAGAATCGCCGGGCCATAAGGACGCACATTTCCAGGACTTCCACATCCACTGCCAAATATCCCTCCTGAAAAGTCGTACCTAGCTCTGATCCCCCCAGCAGCAGCGAGTCCCGGTTTCTCTCCCCACGTTGAAGCCTGCAGGTGGAGAGCCACAGGCCCAGAACTCTGTCCAGCTGCCGGGTCCTGTGGCCGGACCCCTGAGGGTTCTTCCTTTCCCACCTGGCAACCCGAAGCTGGCCCGAGAGGGGGCAAGGTCCTGGTGCCGCGTGGCACGGCCACCTGCAGACCTGACCCCCTTCCTTCCCACCCACGCCCCCGGATGCCTTTTCTCGGGCTGCCCACACCTTGTGACGGGACAGCAAGCTTTTGAGCTATCATCAACCTTATTTTCCTCTACAGCTCCTACGGAGTTAACAGATGTACGCACGTCTGAGGCAGTCATGCGGCAAGAGACTTTGGGGCCAATCCTTCCCGTTTTGACAGTGTGTAATCGAGGTGAAGCCATAAATTTTATAAACAAGAATAAACGACCCTTAGCAACATATGTCTGCTCGACCCTTCCAAGGTGATCGTAACTAAAGTCACCTGCTTGCCGGGGGAGGGATGTGGGCGCTACAGATGGCCGGCGATGAGGCCTGAAGGCTCTGTGCCTTGGGAGCATCTGGTGGGGGACAGGTCACCCTGCCACCCCCAGGTCCTCAGTCAGCTGGACGCCTTTCTGCCATTTATTCAGTCGTTCCTCCAGGCTGCCTTTGTCCCATACCCCCCCGCCCCCGAACTGGTGCCTGCTTCTCACCCTTCCCCAGAGAGGTAGCTTGTAGCAGGGGCGGTGGGGTCCCCTCCCCCGGGGTTTACGATACCCTCTTTTCCTCCCCTCTCCTACTTCACTGTCAATTGCGGCCTCATCACCACTGTCCCAAAGACGCCCCCCCCCCCACGGGAATCTGAAAACTGGGGTTCTTGTCCCAGCTCCACTGCTGCCCACAGGAAGACCTCAGGCAGCGTGAGTCATTGTGGAGAGGTAAGAGTGTGCTAGAGGTGGGCAGATCCAAGTTCAAGTCCCAGATTGGCCTCTGAGACTTGCTGCGTGCCGCCGGCCAAAGTGCTCTCTCCCTGTGCCTCAGTTTCTGTGTCTGCATCTGCAACAAAGCTACGGATATCTGCCTGAGGGGGCTGTGGGGGCGGGAGGATGTGCTAAATGCACAAGCAAGTTGCTCTCATATTGAGCCACAGAACATTTCCTATATTGCTCAAGAGCTCGGTAAATGTCAGCCTTTTATTAGGATATCATTATAACCGTCACATCACCCCAGCAGACCCTGTGGGATTCTGAGCAAGTGACCTCACCTCTCCGGGCCTCATTGTCCTTACCTGTGAAATGGGGAGACTACGTGTACGGACCTCAGTGGGTTCTGAGAAATAGGAGACCTCGAGGTCCACCTGAGCCTATAGCTGAGAGTTGAGTAAACGTTAGTCGTGGTGGTGAAGGGCATAGGTCCCTGACTTCAAGCCTAGCTCCACCTCCTAGAACCGTGTGACCTTGAGAAAGCCATTTTTCCCAGCTGGGCTGGTTTTTCACCTGGAATTTACAGATGACAGCGATGTTAATAGTACCACCTTCGCAGCCGCTTGGAAGAATTAAACTATTTGCAGGTAAGGTGCTTAGCAAGATGCCTGGACACAATCACTACTCAATTTGTAGTCATTATTAATATTCATTAACTAAATTCTCTCTTGGCCTTAGTTTTCCCATCCGTAAAATGGGAACAGTGATCTCTGTGAGCCCTTCCGGCTCTCACTGCTCTGTCACTGAGTACTCGGGGATGGGGTCCCTGGAGCCAGGGCCCCTGTCTGGCCGGGACCAGCCCCCTCCCCTCCTCTGGAAGCCGCTTGTGTCCCCGGGCCTCAGCAAGTCCAAACCAACCGGGGGACACTGCTTAGGGGTCTTCTTCTTCCTTCTTTTTCTTCTTTTTTTTAAAGATTTTACTTATTTCTTTGACAGACAGAGATCACAAGTAGGCAGAGAGGCAGGCAGAGAGAGAGGGGGAAGCAGGCTCCCTGCTGAGCAGAGAGCCCGATGCGGGGCTCGATCCCAGGACCCTGAGATCATGACCTGAGCGGAAGGCAGAGGCTTTAACCCACTGAGCCACCCAGGTGCCCCCTTAGGGGTCTTCTGAGCTTCACCCAGGCCTGAGCTACTTGAAAGTGCTTTAAAAAGGAGAAGACACAACTCAGCGATAGCTACATTTTCTTCCTTGAGCTGCTCCCATGTGCGAAACCCGTGGGCTTATTCCCCCTGAACCCTTGGAAGGTGAATCATGAGTCCCAGCCATAAAAGATGAAGACTGAGGCTCAGCCGGGTCAAGCAGTTTACTGGAGGCGGCTCAGCGGGGAAGCGGCAGGGCTGGGACCTGAATTCAAGTCGTAACAACTATAAACACAGTTAACTTGGAGCGCCTGGGGGGCTCAGTCAGTTGAGCGTCTGACTCTTGATTTCGGCTCAGATTGGGATCTCAGGGTTGTGAGATCGAGCCCCATGTTGGGCTCCTCACTCAGCATGGAGTCTGGTTGGGGTTTCTCTCTCTCTCCCTCTGCCCCTCCCACTCATGCTTGCTCTCTCTCAAATAAATAAATAAATCTTAAAAAAAAACAAAACAAAACAGATAACTTGCTGAGGGCCATGCTAAGTCCTTTAAAAAAAAAAAAAGATTATTTTAGAAAATAGCAGGAGAGTAGCAGGCAGAGGGAGAGGAAGAAGCAGACCCCCCACCAAGCAGAGAGCCTGATGCGGGGCTCGATCCCAGGTCCCAGGACTCTGGGATCATGACCTGAGCTGAAGGCAGATGCTTAACCGATGGAGCCACCCAGGCGCCCCTGCACTGGGTATTTTAAAGCGGGGATTCATCCCTGGGGCTTCCGTGGACTGCCTCAAATTGTGTGCGTCCCGTGACCACGTGTGTGTGCATCTGTCCCAGGAGAGTGTGCATGTAGCCTCCAGCAGAAGCGTCTGATTCTGTGGAGTGGGAGAGAATACAAAGGACATCCCCAAGGCCTCAGGCATCCCCAGCCTGGCTGTCCCCTGCCTCTGCTTGGGCTCAAGCATGGCCTTCCATGAGGGACTCCGGGAGAAGGAGGACTGCACACCCAGTCAGGCTTGCAAAGGTGAGTCCCCTCAGTAAGCAAGACCGGGCCAGCCTGGGTCCAGTATTGCCAGGGCGACTCCCGAGCCCGGGTGAGGGAAGGGAGGGATGAGCCACAAATCCTTCCAGGTGCTGATTTATGTAGCATTCATGCGGAATTTATTATACAAGGCATTTTATTCAATTAAACTTGAAGTGCGTCTGGATTCTTAAAGGTTCAGTAGTGATAACTGGGACAGAGCGATCATAAAACTGGATGGGCTGTCGGAGGAAGGTGTCGGGGAGGAGGCGGCGAGGGTGACATTGCAGCTGACGGGGGACTCGGAACCGGGACATTTGTCATTGGGATGTGTTACAAGTTCGGGCTGAGAAAATTACTCGGTAAGAAACGCACATTAACAATAGCCAGGAGATATCAGTTAAGGGAAACTAGGTTGAGAAATGAGACAGGAGAATCTATTAGCGTCTGACATTGTTCTCGGCGGCCCAGGTCGTGATTAAAACGGCTGTCAAGGGGCGCTGGGGGTGGGGGGGAGTCACAAGGCCTCGTCCTGGGCCCGCACCTTGGTGCTGACTCCCTGAGACGAGGAAGGGGCTTCCCCCGAGCCTCGGTTTTCTCCCCTGCAGAGAGTGCCCGTTTCGGGGTCGCTGTGAGGTTTGAACAAGCATGCTGTTTGTGGGGCCCTGGATCGGGGCCTGGCCCGAGGTAAGCCCCGCCTGGGTGCTGGCTGGTGTGAGGGTTACGTGCGGTTCTCTCTGCTGCACTAACCACCAGTGGCTCTCTGCAGGGGTACTAAACGTGTCCCTGCCCTGAGAGCTGGGCAGGGCAGGGGGGAGGCAGGTGAGCCAGCGTACGGGAGCACCTAAACGCCCAGGAGTCAGGACAAATACAATTTTCACGTGCTATTTTTTAAAAATCCAAGTTATACAAAAGACCTATGATCAACGAGGACTCACACGTTTTTAATTTTTATCTTTAAGTACTCTCTCTGCCCAACGTGGGGCTCGAACTTACGACCCCATGATCAAGCATCGCATGTTCCTCCAACCTAGCCAACCGGGCGCCCTGAGGCCTCATAATTGTAAGTAAAAGCAGCCCGCTGTTTCTTGCCGGACCCTGCCCTAGGCTGCAAGGGAGCTAGCCCTTGTGAGCGTTGCCAGCGGTGTGCAACCATCAGGCCCCACGGACTTTATGCTTAGTCTGTGTGTGTCGATGGTGGAGCTCTGGGTTCACATTTCCCCGCTGGGCTCCAGACGGGGGCGCTATCTTGGGGAGTGCATAGAGGGGTGCACAGGCTGCCATTTGCTTCGAGCTCGCAGAGGAGCTAAGTTCCCATCCAGTCCGTCCTCCAGGCCCGTGGAGCAGGCCTGCTCTGTTTTCCCCACGCTGGCGACACGGGAGGCCCCTCCGGAGCTGAGTGGGCCCTGCACCCGGGGCCATGTCTGGGGGTAGACCGGCCAAAGCCAGGGAAGGCTGAGGCAGGGCCTGGCGACCCGGAGGGAGAACGTCAGGCCCGCGACCGCCCCTCCCAGCAGGGGCTGCTGGGGCCGGGATCGGGCAACAGGCCGACTGCCTTGTTTTGAAGGCTCCCTTGATGCTGCATTTACTCATTGTCCTTTGCAGGGTGTCTGACCACAGCTAGGGGCCTGGGGTTGTCATTTTGGTATCTATGTCCTGCTCCTTCTGGCAGGATCTGGAGGAGCAGGCAGAACTGAGTGAGGGGAGTGAGTCCCTGCGAGCTCCTGCCCGCCCCAGCCCGAGCGCCTGCCGTGTACCAGGCCTGGCGCTAACCACTGGGGGGGCCCTCGCCCTCACCCACGCTCGCCGGCGCCTCAGCCACGCCTCCCCAGCCAAAGAGGGTCAGCGTGTCCCGCTGGGAACCCAAGGACCGACCCAATAGGATGCCCTGTCCCTATTCCTTCAGGAAAACTAGCAGGCACACGGTGGAGGGAATGAGAGCCAAAGTCTGCACGTGACTGATGGTCTCCGCGGTTGCGGAGCCGCTGGCCAGGAGGACAGCCAGGGTGACCAGGCTCCCTGAGCCAGGCTGGTGCCTGGCGCTGAGCTGGGGCTGCTCGGTGAGTGAGTGATCGCCGCCCAGAGCTCACCAGGCGGCTTGGGCCAGGCGGGTTCGCATGGGCCTGCCCTTCCGGAGTCATTTCCCGCAATTAGCAGCGTGCAGTCTTCGCGTTCTCGGGGCCGCCTCCTTGCCCTGCCTAAGTAACCCCTTCCCAAGGACACAGCTGGCACTGGCAGAGTCGTTTCGTGGTGGGGAGGGGGCGGGGGCGCAGGGGTGACAAGAGAAAGTACCGCATGGCACAGATCTCAGAGGCCGAGACCAGCAGAGAAAGAAGTCCTCCTCTGAGCAGTGCTGTTCCCTCCCACAAGGGTCTCTGCACCTCGTCCCTCAGCCCCCTCGAGGGAGGAAGGCTCCGCTCCGGGAGGGGGTTGGTCTCTGGGCTGCACTCCTGCCACGCACACCCCTCGTGGGTCTGCAGCTGTCCTTCCCCCACATGGGCGGGGATGGTGGCTCAGAGGCGACCAAACTGCCAAATCCTGTCTGCCCTCCCCTTTAGAAACGTGACATTTATAGCCCCCGTGGCCGAGCTAAATCACAAGTCCATTTCCAAGGGCCTCTGGTACCATTCCAAATCCTCACGCCCCCTGAGCTGGCAGGGGAAGGGCTCTCTCGACATGCACGCACGCCCACACGCATGCCCACACGCACACGACTCCAGCTTGTCCCACTTTTATTTTTTTCTACGTGGCTCTTCCTTGCAGCAGTCACTTGACCTGACTTTCTTCGATACTCCATTCATTCATTCCTACTTCCTCTGTGACCCAGGAGAGCCCCAGGGGAGTGGGCAAGAGGCTCGTGCAGCACTGCCCCCCTACCCCACCACCCTGGCCAAGATCTTCAGGAATCGGGTCAGGAAGGACACACTCTTCGCCTCCGAGGGGCCTGCAGATCTCCCCCCCTTTGCATTATTTCCACATGCCTCAGGCTCCATCTGATGGGTCATTTTTCTTGTATATTTTTTCCTGATTCCCCTCTTTCATGGCCACGTATCTGGCTAACGTGAAGAGATAGTCGCTGAGTCTGGAGGAGCAGAGAGAAGTCAATGGGATGATTTGAAACGAGAGATCAATGCTAACCGGGTCCTTCCCATATTAGCCTTCAAGGAGGAAATATAAATCACACGCCCTAGGAGTGTTGGGCGGGACAGGGGTGTGCAGCCAACTCGGCCTTGATGGATGGCCCTCCAAGCCCGCTTCTGTGACTCTGGCGACAAGGGCTGGGGCGGGTCCTGCTGGACGAGGCTGCCACCCCCACCTGACCCCACAGGGCTGATGGTACCTGATGGCTGGTTTCTGCACCTGCCAGCGAATGAGACTGGGACACCGCGAACTGGAGACACCCAGCCCGCAGTGAGTTCAGAAGCCGCCTACTTCTCAACTGTCCCCACTTTTCCTTGTTCCCATGCCAAGTACCAACTACCCTCCTCCTCCTCTCCCAGCCCCAATCCTACTCTCTGAGGCCAGCTCCGTGCCAGGTCCTGCTGGAACCTTCCCTGACCCATGCCTCTACTGGGATCGAGCCCCCCTCCTCCTAATGCCTGGCTCTCTCTCTGGAGGTGGGGGTTGGGAGCAGCGGAAGAGATTCTGCTCTGGGGGTCCCCCCTTCCTGGGGGGGTGGTGACATACTTTTATCTCATGTGCTCAGTGCCGCCTTCCTTGCTGAGGGAATGAACCGGCTCCGCCCACACACTATGGGACTATAATATTCCCCAAAGGTCACTGCCATGATGATGAATGGAACCTTCCTCACTCCCTTAGAGCCCACCCACCTCCCAGGAAGAATGGAGCTGGTCAGGCCATAGCCCAGTGGGAAGAGTGACCAAGGAGGGGCCAGACCCCGGCTGTGAAGTCACTTTCTAGACACCCAGGACAGCTCCCAGGGGCCCCTGGGGTCTCAGCCTGCCCCTGGGCCCTGACCTTGCCCGACTGCATGAGCCAAGGCTGCAACAGAATCCGGTGGAGCCTCCCCAGGGCCAGCCCAGCTCACCGGGTCCTGCGTGGGGGCCCTGGGCTCGGATGGCCCTGTGCTGGCTTGGCCTGGCTGTCTCTTCCCAGTTCACATGGCCCTGGGGCCTTGCAGGGAAGGGCTGAGAGATCCCGGCCCGAGCTCCCTGCTCCCTCAAACCTGAAAGCAGGCCCCTTGCTACACACTGTCCCTTGGTTTTTATGTTTTGTGCCGCTGTTTTTTTTAACAGCCTCTCCCAGCGAGACCGTCACCTCCCCAGGGACAGGGACGGTGCCTGCCTTGTTCTCAGCAGCATCCCCTGTGGCCGGCTCGGCACCGGGCACGCCGCAGTCCCTCCGTGGGGATGAAAGGAATGAAGGAGCGTGTGGGGCCCCTGGCCTTATTGCTACTTGCCACAATGGGCCTAGTTTTTCAGAGGGAGGCCTGCGACGCCCCAAATTCCATCTGAGTACCTGTTTAGGAACTTGGCCACATTAGCGTCCGTCTCACCCATCTGGACAAGGGGCACCACGCTGGAAGGAGAAGAAACACCGTGTCGCGTACATCCCGGGGGCCCGGGGCTGCATCCCACCAGCCCCTCCAGAGCCCGCAGCCGCTCCTGCCGGTCCGGGTGCAGACGTCCCAGACAGTGGACTGCCGTCTGCCTTGCTAGGCGCCTCCTGCTCGTCCCATCTGCCGCAGAATCCTTGCTGGGAGGTGCTCCCCCGCCTCAAACCGAGGCTCTGGGTCTGTGGCCCCTGCCCAAGGGGCTTTTCCATCCCACAGGCACGTCTCCGCCTCCCTACCCTGTGTACCAAGGACCCACCCTCTGCTCGACTAAGCCCCATCACTGGGCCTTCGGGTTTCTCCAATTTTTTGCTATTATGAGCATTGCTGAGGTGGATGGTTTTGTACAGATGACTGACTTGTTCTCTTGACGCTGGAGCTCTGCTACCCGGGATCGCCTGACCAACCGCTTGAGCCCAAGAACCTTCCATGAGCGAGGAAAGCTTTATGATGTGGGGCTGTGGACAGAGCCCAGGTTTGGACCCTGCTCAGGACCAGCCGGCTGACCGCCCCGGCCAGGACGTCACCTCTCTGAGCTCCAGCTTCCTGACTCCTGTATGCTGGGGGCTGCCACCGCCTCTCTGCCGAGGTGATCATGCGGTGCCGACGAAATAAGGACCAGAAGTGCCCAGCGCAGCCCTGCCGACTATCCAAGTGGGGCTTTCCTTCCACTTCTCTGGAAAGCTGGCTGGCCGCTGGTCTCTGAGTGGTGTCCATGCAAGCTTTGCTGTGAGCTCTTTCACAGTTTCTCTGAAAAGGCTGTCAGGAGCTTTCGGGGGCCCCTCCTCTGCCGACTATGCGTCGGAGAGCGTTGGAGAGCTTCCCCCTTGGGCCCCCCACAGCCACGCGGGCTCCTCTGGGCCCTTTTCTACCCAGCAGCCGGCAGGGTCCCTTAGTGTCACCCCATGGCCTAAAACCCATCAACCATGGCTTCCTGGGGCTCTCAGGACAGAGGCAGACCCCTCTGCACCGACGAGGCTCTGCCGGCCTCTGGCCCCATCGTGCCCCACACACTCTCACCCTGGACCCCGATGCTCAGCCTCCTTTGTGTCCCTTCAGTGCAGGGCCACCTCTGCCCCGGCTGTCCCCCCCGCCCCCCACAAGCCTTCAACTCCTGGTTCACACGGCGTGCCTGCGCCCATGGCACGTCCCTCACAGCCCTGCTCACGGTGTGAGGTCCCCTGAGGACAGACGCCTCGTCTGGCTGGTAGCCACCTGGTGCGGCGAAGGTGGCAGGCAAAGGTCTGTCGACGGCCGGCCAGATGGCACGGAGCCGACCCCCCCGGGGCCTGCCCGCTGCTCTGACCGGGCGCTCCCCCCCGCCCCCCCGGTCCTCTCCCTCGGCCCCCTTACCATCTCTCTGCCCGGCGGCACACAGCCCGACAGAAGTGCAGCGCGGAGCTGCTCTTGCCTCCTGACTGGAAGGAGAAAGTGGTGTTGGTGGGGGCGGGGAAGGGGGCGGCCTGGGGGCGGCAGGCGTGCCCACGTCGGGCAGATGGCCCACGGATACATAGGGCCCTGCACCCCAGTGGGCAGTATTCTGCTTCCAGGGGCCCTGCGGGGGTGGGGGAGAGACTGATGAGGGTCTGGAGGGGACTCGGGAGGCTGGGGGACGGCTTCCGTCACCGGCAAGAATTAAAGAGGGAACTCAGTCAATGCCTGTGTGTTTCCGGGAACACGCCTGGCCGGCAGCCGCCCCCCGGGTGAGACCCCATGGTACCCACTGGCAGGATGAAGGCTGTGAGCGGGGGCAGCTGGCTGGAGTACTTGTCGATCCACTGCTCCAGCTCCAGGATGGGCCCCGCCTCAAATGCAGCGTGTCCTGAGGGGTGGGGAAGCAGAAGGAAATGGCCCTGAGACCCAGGGAAACCGCCCCTGCGTCCCTTCTGCCCAGGTGGTCTACAAACCCCTCCCACGGGCTCGGGAGGTCCTTCCTTCTCAGGGTCTAGGGGCCGGGCTGCTGGGGGACCCAGGGGACAGCCCCCCCCCCCCCACCTCGGGCCCAGCCCCTTCCCAGGCCCTCCGAGCACAGAGAGATTACTTAAGTGAGCCTCCCTGGCGGAGGAGCGCGGGGTCGCCACAGCAGAACCGACATCCTGCAGCGAGCACTGGATCTGGGGAAGCGACAGAGGGCGAAAATGAAGATCCCCTGCGGCAGGCCAAGCGGAGATGACGGACTCCACGTGCAGAGGCGCTACCTGGGCGGGCCTGGCGGGGACTCTCCGACCCCTTAGCTAGCCGGCATTTGAAGGGTAATGAATTAACCAAGTCGGCCCGAACCCTCCGCACACCTCGGACGCCAGCTCTGCCGAGCGGGGCCCTGGGTCCCTCGGGGATATCTGGGCTACACCGACAAGGAGCAACAAGGGCCCAGTGATGGCCCAGTGGCAGCCCGGTGATGAGTATCTTCTCACCCCGTCCTCATCTCCCTCGTACCTGGGCCCCACGAGGTTTTTTCCTTTTCTCTAAACTGACAGCTTTGGTTTTCTGCCCTAGGACAGCTGAGCCAAGAGGCCCAGTGACAGTGCTTTCTAAACCATAAAGGACAAGTATCTGGGAGAACATGGTCAGCCCCTGTCCCGTGCCAAGGACACCCGCAAACACCTCCTCGGACCCCGTGCCTAGCCAGAGTCCACTCGAGCTGCATGGGGGGCCGTGGGGTGGGTGGGGGTCTGTGACCTCTGCAAAGACAGCCACGGTGACAGCCTGCCAGGAGCAGGACACGGTGGAGGACAGCAGAGGCCGCCCACCCAGCAGCAGACCAGAACCCTCCTTGGGCTGCCACTTGGGTGAGTTACTCGAGCGCCTGGTGTCTCTGGGGCTTCAGGGGGGAGGCAGGGTAGCGATACTACCCCAGGGCTTGGCCCCCTGCAGCGTCTGCACCCAGGACTGGAGGGAGCTGGCACCGGTTTGGGACTCGGACCCCAGCTCTAGCTGATTCCTGGCCAGCGAGCCTCGGGCAAGGAGCCCTTTCAGAGTCTCGGTTTGGCCCCCTACAACGGGGACGCTGACCTCCAGCTCACGCACCTCTGTGAGGACAGCAGGGCCAGGCACGGTCCCTCAGGGGGCCCAGGCCAGTGCGGAGACAGACGGATTGGACCATCTCACAATCTTCATGGTGCCCGCGGGGGCCAGGTGGGCAGCCCAGGCTCTGGAGGAGGTGATGTCGATGCTGTGACCCAGAGGACGGGGCCTCGGGCACAGGTCGGCTCATCACGTCACTGGTCCCCCTCCCCAACCTTTTCCCTCTGCAAACCCTGCTCAGAGATGAGCACAACATCTAGAAATGACCACAGGGAATATGGCCATTTGTCCGTCGTGAGGCTGCAAACTATCCTCCAGCACATAGAAGGGGCCTCGTTCACAGAATGTTCCAGCAACTGAAGTCTCCCATCCTTCTGCAGCCCCCTCACTACCCTCCATTTGCTCCCAGGAGCCTAAGTGGGCTCCGGCCTGGCCTGGAGGACGGCAGCGGGCCAAGGGCTGACCCTGCTGGGAGCAGTTTCTAGGCTCAGGTCATCCTGTAGCCTGTAACCTTGTCTTGTGCATTCGAGGGGCATGCCCCTTTCCACTGCTCAAGTCCTGTCCGAGGCCGGAGCCTCCATGCTCCCTAAGTTGCAGAACACGAATCTAATGGCCACATAGTCCCCAGGCGGAGGGCTCACTGAATGGCCTTCCCGGCTTTCTCCACCCCGGGGAGTGGGGGGGCTGCTGAGGTCCTGTGCACCGTAGGATGTTAGCTGTGTTCCTGGCCTCTGCCGCCCGGATGCCAGCAGCGCCCACCTCCACTTATAACCACCAAAAACAACACCAGACGTTGCCAAGTGTCCCCTGGGTCACGTTGCCAAGAATCGCCCTGGGTTGAGTCCACTGTACTTTACACTTGCCCCTCCTGGTGCTGGCCTCACCACTCGCCTGGGAGGGAGGATGGTGTGTGTCCCTGTTTGGCAGGTGGAGAAACTGAGGCTCCCAGAGAAAGAGCGACTGGCCCCAGGTAGGACAGAGGAAGAGATGGTCACACAGCAAATGCGGTCACGGCCGCCTGGCCACACGGATAAATAACAGCACGGGGTGAGACGCTGCTATACTCACTTTCCGAAGCTCTTCAGCAAACGGGTGGCCTTTCTCTGCGATGAATTCCAAAGCAAACCTACGAGGAAAAAGAAAAGAAGCTGCCTCTTTTCTGGAGTTACCTAGTGTGGGGCAGCTCTGTAGGCCGGACACCGGCTGCCCTGGGCACAGCACTAGCTTCCTGCCTGGCACAAAGCAGGGCCTCACGTCCCAGTGACTCGGGCCAGGCGTCGGCCCCTCCTCGGAGCTTGGCCCCACCAGGCCCCCACCGCCTGCAGATGCCCCTCCAGGGTCTGTCTGCTCCCCGGCCCCCTGGGAGCGTGGGCTCCATGCAGCACGGGGACTGAGGCGCTCTGCTGAGCGAGCCTGGCACACGGAGATGCTCGCTCACGCGCCGACAAAGAAGCCACCGCTGAGTCGTCTCTGGTCTCCTGCCTGCTCGGACTCAAACCATCAGCCCCCAGTCTGAGCGTTTGCTGAGTCGCTCGTCCCAAACCGCGGATGCGCACCTCACCTGCCTGCCCCTCGGCCCACATCATCCGCCCACATCATCCGGGTCTGCCTCTCCCTCCCGCCCTCGCACCCGGACCAAAGCGTCTGCCTTCCCTACTCTGCCGGGCCGACCGTCTGCACCTGCCGTTATCCGTCCTGAGCATCTCACCTCGTACTTGCCTGAAGGCTGGGGGAGCCAGGGATGGGGTGGGGGGTGGCGAAGCAGCTTCAGGCGGGAGCAGGCAGGGCAGGGAGGGAAAGGAGCCTGCAGCCCGGGAGCCTCTGGGACCGAACCACAGGCCCCTGCGCCACCAGCCCGAGGCGGGTTCCTCGAGGGCTGGCAGCCCGATAGACCAGCCAGCTCTCTCGAGAGCTTCACGGGAATTATGTGGACTGACGCCGGTTCAAACTCAACCTCAAGGTCAATCCCGTGGGCCTTACCCGATGGCTGAACTTAATTCATCCGTCGTTCCCACGGCTTCAAACACTTGGTCATCTTTCCGTCTCCTTTCTCCAGTGAAGGTGCTAGAAAACCCTGTGAAAAATGTGAAGCCACTCAAATGAAGATTTTTTTTAATTTTCCTGATATGCTCCCTTTACTTTTTTTTTAAGATTTTATTTATTTATTTGACAGAGAGACACAGCGAACAGAGAGAGAGGGAACACAAGCAGGGGGAGCGGGAGACGGAGAAGCAGGCTTCCTGCTGAGCAAGGAGCCCGATGTGGGGCTCGATCCCAGGACCCTGGGATCATGACCTGAGCCGAAGGTAGCCGCTTAATGGCTGAGCCACCCAGGCGCCCCATGATATGCTCCCTTTAAAGAAACTTTCCACCTGAAGTATAACATATACACTAAAAAGTGCTCAAATCCTAGGTGTACAAGCTGGGGGCGCCTGGAGGGGCTCAGTCGGTTAAGGGTCTGCCTTCGGCTCAGGTCATGATCCTGGGGTCCTGGGATGGAGTCCCACGTCGGGCTCCCCGCTCAGCGTGGAGTCTGCTTGAAATTCTCTCTCTCCATCTGCCCCTCCCCCGACTCGGGCTCTCTCTCTCTCTCAAATAAATAAAATCTTTAAAAAAATGAAGTGTACATGTTGATGAATCGCCACTGCCTGAATATACCCATGATCGGCACCCACATCGAGAACTAGAATACGATCAGATCCCTGAAACCCCCACGGACCCCCTTTCCATTGCTACTCCTAAGGGTAACCCTTACCCTCACTTCTTTCCTGATAGGCTTTTATTTTAAGCCCCCAAATCATGGACTAAACATCCTGCTAAAGAAATAAGACACAAAGGTACATATTATGTATATATTAAAATTATATTTCACATAAAATAGAAGTCCTCTATATCTCTGCCTCAGTCACAATTTGCCCCCGTTCTCCCCTAACCACGGAGAAAGAGCCAACCTGCTCCCCACAGCCACGAGCTGGCCTGGCGCTCACAGGCAGGCTGCAGTGTTCTCCTGCTGGAAATGGAACGAGTTCACGGAACACCATCTGATCAAGATCCAAACAAGAGCCTCCTTAATCATGTCTGAGCCCAGAACACTGTCCAAACTGTAACCATGACCAAACACCCCCATTTTCTGGCCGAGGCGAGGGAGAGGCTGCTGCTTCTCTATCAATTATAGCTGTAGCCTCTCTTTGTCTCTCCCACCTTCTAGCTCAAAGTGATTTAAGAAACCAACTACAGAATTACCTTGCTTCCTACAGTATCCAATCCAAAGCGAAAGCCCCACTTCCTGTAACTCTCCCCTAGTCACCTAATATAAGCCCGGTCCTACGACGAGTCCTTTCCAGGATGTTCTCACTGAGCCCACGGTGTGCCACGCAAGGAGCTAACTGACCCAACGTGACCTGACTACATTGTCCTTCGGGGTCTCCGATGGAGGGCATCAACGCTACCTTCTGCTTGTTGTCTCTGGGCACGTTTTCTTTCCTTTTTCTTTTTTATTGTGATAACATATACGTAACATAAAATTTACTGTTTTAACCATTTCTAAGAGTACAGTTCAGCGGTATTAAGTATATCCTGTACATATCGTTGACATTTTTACTCCATAAGTAAAATCCCCCAAAACACACATACACTAGTCATCTGCAGAGTTTTAAACTTTAGAAAATGTGTCACACTGATACGTTCTTCCACATCTTACTTTTTTCTGTATGTTACGTTCCGGTATTGTTTATTTTATTTTTAAAAAAGATTTTATTTATTTATTTGTCACAGAGAGAGAGCGCACAAGCGGGGGGAGCGGCAGGCAGAAGGAGAAACAGGCTCCTTGCTGAGCGAGGAGCCTGACGCGGGATTCGATCCCAGGACCCTGAGATCATGACCTGAGCTGAAGGCAGACGCCTAACCGACTGAGCCCCCCAGGTGTCCCATTCTGGTATTGTTTAAATAATCAAAGTAATAGATGCTCATTACAAAAAAATAGTAGGATGAAATAAAGGTATGTACCATAAACAATGAAAATCCTTCTGTTCATTCCCTCTCTCTCAAAACTCAATCCCTCTCCCAGGTAATACTCCAAGATGTAAGCTTGCAGAGTATTCTATGCCTGTCTGAATACATATATACATACACACATAACACACGCACTTTTATCCAAGTGGATTTCAATTATTTGGATTGCTCTGCAACTGGCTTTTATCACTTAATATACCTTAGGCATTATCTTAGGCATCTGGGGCGCCTGGGTGGCTCTGTCAGTTAAGCGTCTGGCTCAGGTCATGGTCCCAGGGTTGTGCAATCGAGCCCGGCACTGGGCTCTGTGCTCAGTGCAGAATCTGCTTGAGATTCTCTCTCCTCCCTCTGCCCCTTCCCCCACTCGTGCATGTGTTCTCTCCTCTCAAATAAATAAAACTTTAAAAAATATATATTTTATATAGGTCCTAGGCATCTTTCATTTTATATAACATTTGGTGATCCATCACATAATTTTTAAGGACTGGGAACAATTTGGCAAAACTTTAAGATGGAGGTGACTTTTTTTTTTTTTTTTTGCATGTTTCACCTGCCCCCTACCTTTGTCTCCTGTTTTGGTGTATATCTTGGGGATCTTGGGTGTCTTCAAGGAAGACTGTGGCCTGATAGAAATAGAAATCAAGACATGGTGAGTAGGGATGGCTTACCCAGTGTGACACTGCCCTCAGTGGGTCACAGCTTGTTGCTTGTAGCCTCAGAGGCAGCATTTAACCCTCCTCTGCTGACACCATTCCCCTCCTTTCTTCCTCGTTCGGCCCTTTGTAGGTGAGCTCTGTGTCTTGCCCACATCCGTATCTGCAGAGTAGTTCATGCTCCATAAATATTCACGGAAAGAGTTTACTCCTCACTTTCCATAGTCTCTGCATTGTGCTAACTGGATTGCTGGCTTTATCTCCTGGAATCATCCGTGGAATCTTTCCACAGCCCCAAAGGTAGGAACTACCTATGACCTTCATTTTACGTGGGGAAAACTGGAGCTCACAGGATGAGACTTGCCTTCCCAGGTCACCCAGGAAGGAACACATAGGGCTGGGAATCATGCCCAAGACTACCTTACTCCACCCAAACTCTTACTTCCACCCACCCAAACTCTTATCCTCTGTTCTACCAAGTCCCGGCTTCTCGGACAGAAAGCCATCTGGGCCACTTCCATTCTGTGAAGCTTCAGGTACACTCAAGAACGAAGAATTGCTAAAACAGACTCAATTCTAGCATTTTTCAAATTGCCACATAACGCCTTTCCTACAGGCTTCCACACTGAAACATTGCATTGCGAGGTTATTCAAAACGTTCAGTTAGTGGATCTATGAACTGTATCGATCCATTATTAATTCATGGTACTCTGCAGGTTCTGAGGTCCAGAAATGGGGTGCAAATTTAAAGGTCTATGATGACAGCCATCTTCAGATCGTGTTGGTGTCTCTCTCTCTTAAGGTAGAAACTGCCGTGGATATAGGTCAAAATCTGAACTGAGGTCCCACCCAACTGCGAGGCCAGGCACGATGGCCCTCCTGGCCCTCCGTGGGATAGGCCCTGCCCTGACGCCTGACAGCTGGGCTTCCTCCCGACTTGTGCAAAGAAATCTTGGTCTCTGGCTTCTACGGTGCCCGCGTGGCCCCGTAACCGCCTAGGCCTAAGAGAGGACGTCACCCGGCGGCTGCGGCGGTGACCTCACAGCGGTGTGACGTCACCACCATTCGCGGCAGGTATGGGAGTTACCCTCCCAGCCAGGCACTCACCCGTCCCCGTCTTTCACATCCTGGGGGCGGTGGCTCTGGAAACGGGGACACAGTAGCCTACCGGCGCCGACACCCCTGAGCAGGCCCAGGCGGCCTCCCAGGCCCCACACAGCCATGCCCTAAGCACCTCGTCGGGGGCTGACCCCGCCAGGCTCCCGTCCAGGTCCGGGGTGACTCCGCCTACCTCTGGCCGCGCCACCGTCAGCCACCATTTTCCATTGGTCCGTGGCTCTCGACCCAGGGCGGGACACTCCCAGGGGCTTGTTTTCCATTGGTTTACTGAAGGGGCGGGGAAACCCGACAGTCGCAACACCTATTGGTCAATGTTCAAGCCGACTGGTAAAGGGACGCCCCGCTCGCGCGTTTTGATTGGCAGAGAGGTGGGACGAGCCCCACCCCCCCGGGAGGGGGGCGCTCGGGGACTAGGTGCGGAGCCCCTCCGCCTTCCGCTCCCAGGGCGGGTGGAGGCAGGTGAGAACCCGGGGCCGGCGGGACGGGGGGACTGGGGGACGGGTGGCGCGAGGTTTGACGCTGAGACCCAGGACGACCTCGGCCCGGTATCCCGGCTTCTCTGGCTCAGTGTCCCCGACTCTGGGGATCCGTCCGGAGCGGTCGGCGAGCTCGAATCTGAAGTGATTTGGAGCTTTGGACAAGCGGTAAGTTTCCCGGTTCCGAGCCTCAGTTTCCCCCGCTAAGAAACGGGCTCACGATGCTCACGATGGTACTTGGCTTGTAGTGCGGCTCGTGTCATTTATTAAGGTAATGCACGCGAGGCCTTAAAGGGGTGGTAATTCTGCGGCGTTTATAAAAATCTAAACCGCGCACACCTGTAGATCCACCCAGAGAGTCACTTTCTAGGACTCTGTATTGTAGAGATCCTGGCTTACGTTTGCAAGAAGGGGCTTGACAGCTGTCTTCTACAACCTATGATTTATCATCGTGAGGCATTGGAAACAGCCTAAAAGTCCAGGGAAGCATTCCTTCTGGCCCATGATTGCATTTAAATTTCTGCCTTCAACAGTAGCAATAAGAAAAGCTGCAACCCAGAACAGAGCAGTAATAATAAATAGCTACCAGTAATGGAATGATTATGATATGCCAGACACTGCCAAGTGTTCCTCTTGCATTATGTAAGGTAACCTTTCCTAAAACCCATTGAAATAAGTCCGGTAAGTCCTATGTATAAGTCCCATATAACATGAGGAAACCGAGATTCCTAGCCACTTGAGTGAGTTAGCGAAGATGACCTCACTGGAGAGGGAAAGAGCTGGGATTTGAACCCAGGTCTTTCTGTCTAGTGTACTGCCTCACTGCACAGTCTTTGGGGCGCATAGCAAGTGCTGAATGGTAGCTGCCTTTTTTGTTAGAATGAGTTTGAACTAGGCATTGTCTTAATAGCGCTAAGATCTGGGGACCTTTCATCCTCTCTCTGGCTTTTTCCTTCAGGATTCTCAGGAGCCATGCTGTCAGAAGTCCTGCTGGTGTCCGCTCCAGGGAAAGTCATCCTTCACGGAGAGCATGCTGTGGTCCATGGCAAGGTAAAGTCCCCCAGAGCCTTCGAGAATTGGGCACCTCTTCTCCCCGACCCTACTCTTAAGCCAAAAGGAAGCCTGGAGGCATAGCCTGGGAGTACATAGGAGAGGAGATCAGTTTCTCTGCAGCGAGGCAGGAAAGACACAGGCCTTATGCCCACTGAAGGGCTTCCCTGGCCTCACCCAGTAAGAGAGCACAAAGTTGAAATGTAAAGTTGGGCAGGTGGAATGACAACCTGGAAGGTGGGCTTCGGTGGAGAAGAAAAGAGGTTAGAGCCCTGAGCCCCGGGGCACCCCAACATTCAGAAGTGGGGAAGATGGGGGCGCCTGGGTGGCTCAGTGGGTTAAAGCCTCTGCCTTCGTCCCAGGTCATGATCTCAGGATCCTGGGATCGAGCCCCACGTTGGGCTGTCTGCTTGGCGGGGAGCCTGCTTCCCCCTCTCTCTCTGCCTGCCTCTCTGCCTACTTGCGGTCTCTCTCTCTGTCAAATAAATAAATAAAATCTTTAAAAAAAAAAAAAGTGGGGGAGATGAGTAAGGAACAGCAAAGACGTCTGAGACATGCATTATCTCATTTAACTCGTAGGACGGCCCTCTGTGGTTAAACTTTGATCATCCCATTTTGCAATGTGGAAGCCGAGGACTAGGAGAGGATTGGTAGCTTGACCAAGGCCCCGTGCACCCTAGCAGAACAGGGAATGAACCCGAGTCTGTCTGAACCCACAGCTCATGCTTTTTTCCACTCCTGCACTCCTCCACCCGTCGTCATTCTTTCTGTTCCTAACTTACATTTATCTTTGCTGACGTGGTGATTGTGGGGAAGCCATTCCTTGGTGTGGAGGACCTCTGAAGTTTTGCACGGGGAGGGCAAACATAAGTAGATGTTCCTAATTGATGGGTAGAGGCTGTGCCACTGAGTGGGAGAGCATGCCAGGGTTGATTAGCTGTGTCTGCCAAGGGCATGGGTGGGCATGTGCCCTGGATGCTGGTATGTGCTCTCTCTCCTTAGTACATTGACATTGACCCCCGGGTTTAAGACTGGAGCCAAACTCTCTGTGCACCTCCTGCCCACCCCATGCTCAGGCTCATTGCTTTTGCCCTTTATTCTACAGGTAGCACTGGCTGTGGCCTTGAACTTGAGAACATTCCTCCGACTTCAGCCCCACAGCAATGGGAAAGTGTGCCTCAACTTACCAAACATTGGCGTCAAGCGGGCCTGGGATGTGGCCGGGCTTCAGCTGCAGGATATGAGCTTTCTGGGTAAGTGCAGCGAGGAGGGACCGGGTGTGCGAAGAGCCTGGGCCCTGACCAGAGGGGAAAGGGGACAGACAGTAGCTGAGTAGTTATTCTAGGCTGTCTGCGAGAGGGCCAGAGACTAGCCACTCTGGGGGTGTTTTCTCTCAACCCCACAAAATTAGCTTTACTCACTTACTTGTTTTAAATTTACAAACGTCAAATGATGGACTGGATCTATGTGGGCTGTGGTGGAGTGATCGTCAAGGCCTGTTGTTGGTGAAAAGCCACCAGATGCAAATAGCATGTATGTAAGGAAAGGCCCAGATTAAGTATCAGTAAGTACGTATGTACACGCAGGGGTGATTAGTGACCTCTGGGTCCTAAGTTCTGAGAGTGGACAAAGGGAGCCTTCCTTCTGTAGGATGGTTTTGACAAGGAGAAGGTATTGATTGGTGTTGAGTGTCATTAAAAATAAAAGTAACATGCTTATTAATTGGAAAACAGAGTCAAGCGTGAAACACCATCAGTAAGGGAAAAAAAGTCACCTGTTACCACTGCCCCCTGACCACCACCCCCCGCCCTTGACAACTCTCAACATTTTGGTGTTAATCCTTCTGGATTATTTTCTGCAGATGGATAGTTAGATTGAGGGAGATGGGGAGGATATCTTGTCCCTTAACCAAAATCTGATCAGGCCTTACAAACTTGTCAGACATGTGTGGGCTGTTTTTTTTTTTCCTTCCGTGTATCAGGACTTTCTTTCCATGCCAATGAATAAAATCCCCTGCGCTGATTTTCAATAATACTGTGAGTGTTGTGTCCTCTCGTAAGCAGACAGGGTTTTTCATCAGCGGGGTGTTTCTTTTTTTTTTTTTTTTGAAGGGTGTTTTCTGTCCTCCATTCGTTTGCTGTCTCCTCGCCCAGCTGATGCCTTGTTTGGAACAGTGTTCCTCAGCCAGAGTGGGACAAGTGGGAGTCCTCCGGGGGTCTTTTCCCAACTGCTCCCTGTCCCCTGGGACGATCAGTCCACAGCAGGCCACTCCCGAATATTGCAGGAAGATGGAGGAACAGGGGAAAAGCCCCATTTCCCAACCAGTCATGGCTTGGGATCCCCTGGGGAGGTTTCCATTGTTGTTGTTCTTAACAATATGGACAGATTCCTGCCCCTGCCCCTCTCCTAATAAGAATGGGGGTCATGGTGGCAGGGGACCAGGCAGGTGTGTGGTTTTTTTGGTTGTTTTTTTTTTTTTTTTTTAAGATTTTATTTATTTGACAGAGAGAGAGACACAGCGAAAGAGGAAACACAAGCAGGGGGTGAGGGAGAGGGAGAAGCAGGCTTCCCGCAGAGCAGGGAGCCCGATGCGGGGCTCGATCCCAGGACCCCAGGATCATGACCTGAGCCGAAGGCAGACGCTTAACGACTGAGCCACCCAGGTGCCCCCAGGCAGGTGTATTTTGGAAGAAGCTCCCTGGATGATTCCAGAAACATCCTCAACGCGGAGCTTTGGAGCAGGGCTCAGAAAACAGCCATCCAGAGCCACCCGGACCTTGCTTTCCATGGTGCACCGGGCCTCCCCTCCCCGCGGCTGGAGATGTTTCCCTGCCTGTGTGAGCCTGGGCAGGTCCCTTGACCCTCAGAGTCTCCATGAGCAGGGTCCTGTGGCCTGGGAGGGTTGCCATAAGGATCTAGCCGGGTCGGAGGTGGCCCAGGGCTGGGGCACAGTGTGTAGTACGTGTGTGAGGGCTTGTGAGTGATTTCCCCAAGGAGAAAAAGGAATACAGAACATAAGCCTTTCAGAGACATGTTTCCTACTGGATTGCCAAGCTCTTTCGTCTTTTTCTTTCAGCATTCTCTGGTTGCTTCCTAACGGTTACAAACGCTGGGAACATTTTACTGGGTATCTTTATGTGTGCCAGGCGCTGGACTAGTGTGTCGTGGATGTCGGTGCTCTTAGAATCCTCCAGCCTGCCCTGGACACGGGTGGTGGTATCCATCCCCATTTTATGGATGAGAAAATTGAGCTTCAGGGGCCAAGTGGCTCAGGTCACACAGCATTGTCAGGGATGTAGAAAGGATTCAGACCCAGATCTTTCTCAACTCTCCTAAGTCTTCTTTTTTTTTTTTTTAAGATTTTTTACTTATTTATTTGAGAGAGAGAGAGAGCATGAGCAGGGGGAGGGGCACAGGGAGAAGCAGACTCCCCGCTGAGCTCAGGGACGCGGGGCTCAATCCTGGGATCGTGACCTGAACTGAAGGCAGACGCTTCACCGCCTGAGCCACCCAGGCACCCCTAAACTCTCCAACGTCTTAACGAGTCATTCCATTTCCCTCGCAGCTCTCTGAAACGTCCGTGCTCTCAGCAATAGTTAAGTGGCTCGGCTGCCTTTAGCGTGTCATTATTTTGGGGGATACACAGGGCTTCATGCGTACCCCGCCTTAACATTTGCCAACATCGGCCACCCGGCTCGATGTTCTGTTCCCTTTACAGCTGGACCCGTGACTCAGGCAGCAATTTGTAAAGCTGGCCGGGCTTGCTGGGCCTCCTCCGGCTCTCCGAGGAAAGCGGCCCAGCCTGCTTCCCGGGCCTCCCCCTGCTGCCCAAGCCGATGTCAGCACTTCACGTTCTTGGGTTCCGAGTCTGCCGTTCTCGAGAGTTGTTTCAGGAGAGGGACGCATCTGGGGATGAACGGAATACTGCCTTTGGTTTGGGTTTTGTACCATGCAGGTCAGACCCAGACCTTCGAGTGGGGGAGCTAGCCTACACTCCGTGTGCAGACGTGGGTTTCAAGATTAATTTAGCATATACTACACACCAGGAGCTGTGCCGAGGGTCATACGTCCCTTATTTCAGGTTATCTCGGAGGAGGTACTGCTACACTCCCCTCCTACCAAAGAGGGAAACTGAGGTTCAGAGAGGGGAAGTCACGTGCTCAAAGCCCCAGAGCCAGTAAATGGTACCGTCGGGACGCACACCCAGCTCTGCGTGCCTGCAAAGCCCGAAGGCCCCCGGCAGACGTGGCCCTGACATTTGGGCCGTGAGTCCCTGTCCTCGGATGCTGATTCTCGCACCTGCTCGGGTTTCTGTGTTCTATTGTCTATAATCGCGCCTCTGGCCCTCTCACCCAGCCACCTGTGCTTGCTTGCGACAGAGCAAGGTGACGCCACCGCGCCCAGCGCAGAGCAAGTGGAGAAGCTCAAGGAGGTGGCCGGCATCCCTGAGGACGGCGCCAACCCCGAGGGCCTGGCCGTGCTGACCTTCCTCTACCTATACCTGTCCATCTGCCAGAAGCAGAGGTGCGTGCGTGCTCTGGGCCCAAAGCCAGATACCCGCCCCTGCCACGTGGCTTCTCCCGGGCCACGTCCACAGAGACGGCCCCACTGCACGTCCCACCGGTGCCAGGGAAACTCTGTGAGGAGCAGAGCGAAGCCGGTGTCCACCCCACCCCTTAAGATAGGATCTGGGCTGTCTGCCGTCGGGGAGGCCTGCTGCCAGGGGCCAGCGGTGCCGTCAAGGCTGTGTCACCTGGTGATGGAGAGTCGGACCGTGTTGGGGCCAACCCCACGGCAGCCACTTACCAGCTTCCTTGAGGTTCTTACCTTCCCTGGGCCTCAGTGTCTTCCTCTGTAAAATAGGGGTAAGTGAAAGTCCCTACCTCGTAGGCTCCGTGGGAGGGTGAGTGAGTTTATTTATCTAAAGTGCATGACACAGGGCTTGGCACACAGCTTGAGAAGTATGAGCCATTAATATTCTCCTAAGAAAACTACCGGACGGTTAGCAATATTATATATGAAATGAGCCTCACTCTGTCCTTAGCCCGCAGTGATTTTCACTGTCATTTTTTTGTTTTTTGGTCCCAGGCCCCATGGGAAAGCCTCAAGGGGCAGCTCTTTACTGAGACAGCAAATGCCGGTTGAGCCAGTCCTGGGGGCCAGGCACGGTGCGGCGGGCACATTCACAAATGTCCCAACGCTTGCTGTCCTCCTAGGGATTTTCAACTTGCGTGCGGGGGCACATCCCTTTCCGGGAAGGCATATCAGAACCTCCGGATCTGAGTGGGGTGGGCATGTGTAGACTGAAAAGCAGACTCGGCATTATAATTTTATACGTGGAAAACGGCAGAATTACTTAATGGGAAATATAGAACGTGAAGTTCAACAACGGCCCTTGCTTGGGGGAAATACAACAGGGGAAGCGTCCTAGAGAGGGCAGTGGTGGAGAAATGGGGTCGGCAAGGGGAACTAGGAATGGCTTCTGTGGTTGGCCAGGGGAAGCTTCCCCATGGAGAGGACATTTGAGAAGGGTTTTGCAGGTTGGGTAGGCATTTGCCCGGGGGAGGAAGAGCCGCAAGGCTTTCCCGGGCAGGGATACAAGCAGAGAAGGGCCTCGGAAGAGCTTCGCCTGTGTAGGGGACAGGAAGGAATTTAGAGAAACAGTTGGTGGTTCACAAGGGAACGTCATGCTTCAAGTGATTCTGGTACCTTTTTCCAAGCTGTCCAACACACCGCAACTTCCCGCCCATCCTGTAGGGCTGCTTTTGGGGTCGGCAGATGGCCCCGAGTTCAGAAACCTAGGTCGAAGGCTGGGAGTCAGGCCCTGCCAATGTCCGGTCCCGCGCCTCGACCGCGGACGCGATCTCAGGAGGGTCACGCTCTGCACCCCACTGTGTTTCAGGGCCCTGCCCAGCCTGGACATCACAGTGTGGTCACAGCTGCCCACCGGGGCCGGCCTGGGCTCCAGCGCCGCCTACTCTGTGTGCGTGGCCGCCGCTCTCCTGACTGCGTGTGAGGAGATCCCAAACCCGCAGAAGGACGGGGTGTCCGCCAGCAGGTACTCGCCGCCCTCGCCCTGCTTGCTGTCCTTCCCGGCCGCCAAGACCCGAGCGCGGGTTCTCACTCGGGGGATACCCCGCCGGATGTGTCACGTGGCCATTGTACCGATGAGGAAACTGAGGCACGGAGGCCAGAGGGTGGGCCCAGGCTACGCAGCCAGGGATGGTAGAACGAGCCTTGCACCTGGGCAGCCTGAACCCAGAGCCTGACCTCTTTGCCCCTTGGCTAAGCCACGTCGGTTCCCCCACCCTCACCCCCACCTTGCCTCTTTCGGGTTCAAGCACCCGTGGTGTGGCAGAAGGAGCCTGAGCCCGGATGTAGGGAGCCGTGGGGCCCACTTCTGCCGTCGACTCACTGTGGGACCTCGACCTCGGCCAATCCGCTGTACCCCTCGGGGCTCCAGGTCTCACGGTTATACGAAAAAAGAAAAGTATAGGATGCCAAGAAAGAAACAGGGAGTATTTATTAGATTAAGGCATCGCCCTTAGCAGGAGTCCTCCACCTCATTCCACAGAGGGGGCATTGCCTCTGCCATTGTCACTGTGAGTCGGTGAGGCTCGTCGGGACACTGTCGCTGGCAGCCATGCCTGTCACCTCGAGCAGCCACCCCAGGCACGGAGAGGATGCCGTCTGTCCTGGGCCCCGCCCCGGGAGTAGTGCCAGTCCAGAATCCAGCCTGGCAGCTTCTTGGCGAGGCCTGTCCCTGGACCCGCAGGGCTCAGGGGGGCCCTCCTGCTGGCGGCCTCGGGTACTCACCACATGCCATGTCGAGGGGACCGCTGGCCGCGTCTCTCCCCCAGGGTAACCGGCAGGAGAGAAGGCTGCCCAGGCGTGCTGGGTGCCAGGACAGACGTGGCCGTGTGTTTCCTCCCACAGTGGTGCTCCTGTGCCCTCCCCGCCCGCTGTGGGGGCCCAGGCTGAAACCCAAAGGCCACGCTGCCCCAGCCTGTGGCGGAGGACCTCTTTCCTCCTCCAGAACTCGGTTTTGAATTGAGGTTTCCTTCCTCTGCCCCGAAAATGCCGTGCTTTTCTGATAGCCTGGGCCCCGCTGGGCGCCTTGTCCGGCCCAATGCTTTCTCTTCTGACACACAGAGGTTAAAATACAGTTGAATTCACACTAAGCCCAAAGGTCCCTTGGATCCTCGTGGCCACGGCGGATCTGGGGGACTCTCGATGGGGTGTGTCTGTCGGCATCCCTCACACTCGCTTTGGTTGGTTTCTGTGTGTGGAGAGAAGTGGAAGGGGTGGGGTAGAGGCGGCTTTTGTCGGAGGAAGAATCCAGAAGGTAATGAGATGCACCGGCAGGTAACACAAGGGGACGGTTTTCGGGAATTTCGGTGAGGTTTGGCTGTTAACTCGCTGCAGGCCATTGCTTACTCCCTCTTCTCTCTGGGCTCTGCTTCCTCCTCAGAAAGCGGGGGGCTACACCTGATGGGCCTTTGGGGGGGGGCCCTCCAGCCTTGATGTTTGGTGATCCTGTGATACCGTGGTGCTCCTTAGCATGTGCTAATCACTGATTGTAGCCTAGATCAGTGAAGGCCGGCCTGCCCTGGTATGGGCCATCTGACCAGCTCTGCCGTCCAAAGGACGTGGGTGACGTGTGTGTGTGTGTGTGTGTGTGTGTGTGTGTGTGTCCGCATTTGGCCAATGAGGAAAGAGGCTCAGAGGGGGTGACGGCCTTCCCCAAGGCCCCACAGCAAATGAGCGTTGGACCAGGCATGGGGGAGGGGCTGACCGTATTCCTTGTTCGATAACTCATGGGCCCGGGGTCTGCTCACCCAAATTGTGCGGGAGTCCGCACGTCTCCCGAGCAAGGCCGCGTGGCCGCGTGCTTGGGAAAGAGCCAGAGCTGGTCCATGCACACGTGAACCACTGAGGGTATCGGGGGCTCCTAGAATCCACGTTCCTGACGGTTGGGCTTTGGGAAGGGTCACATGTCTGCTCCCTCCCTGGTCCTCATGGCAAGGCTGGGTTCCGGAGCAGGTGCGTACTCGGGGGTCCGGGACAGTAGTAGCTACCGCCTGCTGCTCGTGGACACCTTGCCGGGCACTTTGCGGGCGCTCGAGACCCCGGCAGCCAGCCTTGGACGGGCATGACCATTGTGCAGATGAGGACAGTGGGGCTCCGGCAGATTAGGTAACGGGCCCAGAGTCCCTCAGCTGCTAGGGCCATGTGCATCCATAGCCTGGTCTCCGTCCACAGTGCCGGGCGGGGGGCTCCAGAGGAAGGGAAGGTACGGCATGCTCTGTAGTGGAGGTTCCAGACTATTCTTTTATTTCTGCGTTCGAGGGCCTAAGCCCCTCTGACTTCTTTTGGTCTCCACCAAGCTTAACCTGTGGATCCTTCCCCCTGCTGCCCTCGGCGGCCCTGGGCTTGCCCCCAACTCTCCTCCGAGGTGCAGACGAACTCCTGTGTTTTTTCTAGGTGGACCGCGGAGGATTTGGAACTAATTAACAAGTGGGCCTTCCAGGGGGAGAGAGTGATTCATGGGAACCCGTCCGGCGTGGACAACGCTGTCAGCACCTGGGGTAGGGGCTGCCTCAGGCTCGTTTTCCTCTGTTTTTAGTATTTTACAAATTCTTAGGACCATCGTTGATGCTCAGGCCCTGTGGGTTTGGATTCTGAGGAAAAAAGTGTTTTCCTGTTCGGGAGGTAGGGGGATGGGAGAAATTTCAGGGCCCTGACTCACATCTGAATCTAATCTCTGGGGGCATCTGGAGGTTCAGAGCGGGGCCTGGGAAGCTACAGTTTCGGGGTGCTCCCCAGGAGGGTCCCTTGGTACAGCTGCAAAGCCACACCAGCGGGGCACCCCTCCGGTGAGGACCCTGGCTTACGGGGCCTGGCCACAGTCCAGGCCCTCCCTCCCCATGTGGCTGGTGGCGTGAGGCCGCACAGGCCGGAGGGCGGGCGAGCCTTTGTGCCCTCCTGGACCTTGTGTACCTGGGCCTGGGATGACTAATGGGGGGCAGGACTCTCACCCCCACCTCAAGCCCGGCTTCTCTGCCAAGAGGCAAAGACGCGTAGCTTGGCCTACAGCTCTGACCCGCCGCTTCTTGTCTTTAGGAGGAGCACTCCGATTCCAACAAGGAAAGATCTCCTCCCTAAAGAGGTAATTCTGGGCCGGAGCAGCAGCTCCTGGCATGGCTGTGGCAACACGTCCAATGGGGTGGGGTTGTGGGGGCTCTAACCTCATGGCGAGGGACA
>CM052889.1:64854774-64885347 GCA_028534135.1 Potos flavus | reverse complement strand
CCCTCTCCAGTCCCTGCCCAGTTGTCCCAGCTGGGATGTTGCTTCCGCCCCAGCGGTGCTGGCTCAGCTCACCCTTCCTGCCCCCTCGGCCATCCCTGCTGCCCACCCCTCGGACCCCCCGTGGTCCTGCCTGTGCTGCAAACAGGCCACGTGACCGCACTGCCGAGGAGATCAATGGGTTCTCCTCTCGGAACTGCCCGGAGCCCCATGAACCCGGGGCACTGGGTTGAACAAGCGCCACACCCTGCGTCTTCTCCAAACGGAAGCAGACGAGCCTCAGTTTCCTCCGATGTAAAATGCCAGGCAGTGTTTTAGCCCCTCAGGCATTAGTCACAGCAACTCCGCGGTTCAGGTGGAGTAGGACCCCAGTCCCTTATCTGAAGCCCTGGGGCCGTGTGACTTGGAACCCCGAATTTGCGGTTTTAGGGGATCGAGCGCCCGGGGTTCCACCCGTCAGGGCCCCTGGGGCAGCACCACTCCAAACTCTGCAGCCAGCGGTGTGAAAGAGGGAAGCTCGCACAGAGGAGGTCCGCCCGTGTTGCGTGTGCTTCCGGATGAGCTTAGATGCCAGGCTTCTGGGCCTGAGAGCGTCTTGGAATTGCGGGCCTGGGTAAATGCTCCCATTTTGCAGAGAGACAGACCCACACTCCCTCAGAGAGAAGTTCAGGGACTCTCGCCCAAGGCCTCGGAGCTGAGAGGGGTGAAGCCCAGCCTTGAACCCCACCCGACAGTCTGGACACCACCGGGCCCGTCTTTGTCTGGTTGGGGTCGCAGGGCTCTGCTCGGGCCTGCCAGCGGGGCCTCAGATTCGGTCCTCCGTGGTGCGGGCTGTGCACTGGCTCAAGCTAGAACATCAAATCCGAGTTGGTCAGTCTTACTTTTTTCCCCCACGTAAAGTTTGTAATGGGACAAACCAGGCTGCAGGCAAACGGGCCAGTGGGGGTGGGGGGACAGTCTGCTTCTTCCCGTAAACCGAGGAGGGACGGGGCAGGAATCAGGGAGTCACAGCCCGAGGGAGAGAGGCCCTTTCTGTCCTCCTGGGCCACCCCCAACCGCCCTCTCAGCAGCGGGGAGAAAGGGAGAGGCCCAAATGCCCCCATTCTCCCCACTCTCATGGGCTGACAGAGTGGGGACCTGCCTAATCACACAGACAGGGGGAGAGACGAGAATTGGCCTCGTTTTTACAGGCCGCTCTGCCAAACCCCTCCCTGGCTCCGGAGAGGAACTGAGGCCGTTCTCATACAGGGTTTTAAATCTGATCATGAAAACACCCATTTCGAGGCATTTGCATAATGTACTCACCTATCCCCAGAATGCTGATGGGGGCACCTGGGCTGAACCCAGCCTCTCGAGGCGGGGGATGGGGGATGGGTCTCCTCCCCGCCTGGAGACAAAGGGTCCGCCTCCCCACGGGTCCCCGCCCTGAGCTCCTGGATGCTCTCATTCAGCAACTACTACTCTGGGTGCCTTCACAACCATGCCCTCCACCTGTACCCACAGCAAGCCTGTGAGCAAAGTGTCGGGAGCCCCATTTTACAGGAAACGGAGGCTGGGGTTGGGGGCAGTTGGGGAGGGCTTCTTGCTCCAAGCCAGGAAGTCAGAAGGGCAGAAGCCATGCCCTGATGGGTCTCCGGGACCCACATACAGTGCTCTTCCTCTGACACCCCAGCTGGGAGGAGAAAACCAAAAGGCGGCTTGCTGTGGGAACTCAGGCGGGTATCTTTCCCTCTCTGGACCTCGGTTACCCCATCCATAGAAATAATAGTGCCCTCCCGTGCCAGGGGCTCTGCCCTCGTGCCCTCATTTCCTCTTGCCAGTGATCGCTATTTTGTGGCTCTGGGGTCAGGCAGGTCTGGCCTTGTCCTGCGACCGATCACCTGTAGCTGTGGGACTTGGGCGGGCCATATCCCCTCTCTGAGCCCCGGGTTCCTTGCCTGCAACGGGGAAATGCCAGGCAGCAAAGCGCGTTACACAGAGCCTGGAGCCTGGTGAGTGGCATGGGCTTCCAGGGAGCGGAAGCTGCTGTCATCTTCCGAGATAGGGGAAACTGAGGCACAGAGTAGGAACGTGACCGCCCGGAGGCAGCCAAGCTGGAACCCAGCAGCTTCTGGCCGCAAAACCCGGGCTTCCTCCACTTTCCTTGCCAGGTGATGCTAGGTTTTCTGGTCTCGTCCTGCTTCCGGAGGGACAGGCGGGAGTTGGGGCGTGGAGGCAGGTTTGGCTGAACGGCCTCCCACGCTGTGGCCCCCAAGATCAGTGATCGTCATGGGTCTGGGAGTTGGGGATGTGGACTCTGGAGGAGGAGGCTCCCGTTGGTCCAAGCGCCTGCCTTCAGTTACCTGGATAGCAGCCCCATCTGCTGTGTGCCCCCCTTGACTTTCACAGGGTGGGGCGCTCGTCACTGCAGCCGGGCTGGAGGTGGGGAGCACCCGTAAGGGCCCTTGGAGCACGTGGCTGGCCTTGTCCTTGGTGGGCATAGACTGGAAGGGCACATAACACCCCCTTCCCGGTCCCGGTGTCCTACCACCTGCCTCAGCGAGGCGGGAACACCATTTGAGAGGGGACGTCCTTCTATCGAGAGCATTCCCTGATAGAGCTAAAGGCCCTACACTCTGTAGATGGGGAAACGGGGGTGCAGAAGAATGGTGACCCGCCCATAGTCATGCAGTGTGTCTGTGGCAGAGCTGGGACCTGAACCCAGGCCTCATGACGGAAGGCGCTGGCTCGAGATGGGGCATTCCAGTGGCAAGGCCTGCGACCGTGTCTTTGCTGGCCCTGGGAGATGCCCATACCCCGGAGCCTGCCCCCAGGAGGGCTGACAGCCCATGTGCGATATGGGAGTCCTAATGGGCTTTGATGGGGAGCAGGATGGGCCAGAGTCAGGACCCCCTCTCTCCCCATCTGTCTCCTGTGGTTGAGGAACATAATGTCCACAGTCTGGAGATTTCTGAAATGCTGTGTGATGTACACAAGTAGCTTCCCCTCTCTGGGCCTTGGTCTCCTCTCATTCCTGAAGATATTTCCAGCCCCATGAAAGGACCCTGGAATTTTCCGCCTGCCCCTCAGCACGCCTCCGAAGAGCCCTACCCACTGGGAGGCCTCATGCTTTCAAACCTCCAGGGCCTAGGCAGGTGACACGGTGGGTCAGATCAGGCTGAGGGGAGGACGTGGGGCCCCCACCCCAAGCTCCAGCCATTGGTTGCTCTGTGGACGGTGGGCCCACTGTCGCCAAACCTTCTGATCCAGTTTTTAAAGAGAATACAGACTCTAGACTTTTGGATAAAACACCCAGTTTTTAAAATACTATCAACCAGTAAAGAAAAACCAATTAAAAGGCAAACTCAAATGGCCAAATCAGGCTGTTCCTCTGCCGACAGAAAGCCGCCCGGGGTTGAGACCTCTTTCAGAGACCGTCTCCCCCTGGCTTTGGCAAGTGAGCTCGGGAGTGGGGGCACCACCTGTGGGAGGGCACCCTGCCTCCCTCCGGTGGAATCTGATTACCCCTTTGGCGCCCCCAATGAAATGGCAGTCGGCCGGGGGGCGGGGGCAGGCGGGGGCGCCAGAGGTTGGGTTGAGAGCTCTTCCCCGGGAGGCACAGATGGTATTTTTTTTTTTTTTTTTTATCAGAGTCAGCATTGGCTTCTTTCTGCTCTGATGAATAGATTCTAAAGAGGCAGTGACATTATTTGAGATAACAGAGGGAACAGAAAAAGGGTCAGCAATGGAGAGAAAATGGCAGAGCCAGCAGATAAAGGGGAGGCCGGAGGGGGCGGAGTGCCCTGGCTGGGGTGCCCCCCCCAGCCCTACCTCCCTGCAGCGGGGGGCTGGAGTGCGGCCCGGACAGAGCAGGGGAGGCCCAGCCAGCTGCGCCTGCCTGCTCGCCCCGCATCCCGCCTCTGTGGCCTGGCTGCCCATTCCGCTTTTTCAATTCGATTCAATTAGGCCTCCCCGCTCGGAAGCTTGTCTCCTCTGATATCCAGTTTAACTGACAGGGGATTAGAGCTGTTTGTATTATACACACACTCTCGGGCCGCTAAACCTCCGGCGGGGCCCAGGGACCTGGGTTATTTATGGAGCCTGGACTACCATCCCTTTAGACCTGCTTCCTTTGCAGGGGGGTGGGGGGCAGGGAGCTGTAGGGGGCCCTGTTGTTTGCTGCACGGCCCCAGACCTCCACCCCACCCAGACCCCTCCACCCCAGGCCTGGGCAGTGGAGAGAGAGCCCAGGCAGAACTGGGTGGGAACCCCAGCTCTGTCACTTGCTTGCTGTGTGGCCTTGGACCAGCACCTTCACCTCTCTGAGCCTCAGTGATCTTCATCAGACTCTAGCTCACCATGTGATTTGTGGGGATCAAGCCAGGTAACAGGTGTAGGAATGACACCACTGTGCCAGGCGCTGGTCTGGGTCGCCAAGGAAGTCGTAAAGGGCCAAGCTGACCCCGTGCCTACCTTTAGGAAGCTTACATTCCAGAGCAGGAGGTGGGAATAAACTGATTCACGGGGCTACATGAGTCCACATAGGGAGTTCCGGGCAGATGACGGCAGAGACGCTGACCATGATGACGATGGTGGAATCAAGTGCCACCACAGGGCCTTTGCCCTGCTGTTTCCTCTGCCTGGAACAGGCCAACCACCTCCCATCTCTGCCTTTGATTTATTTCCAAATTGTGCAGTCATTAGTTGCTACATCACCTGTCACCCCAGTAAACCGCCAGCCCCCGAGGGCAGGTGGCACGGCTCTCTTGCTCACTGCTGTCTCCCAAGTCTAACACAGTGCATGGCACATAAGAGCTCGAGGTTTTCTGAATGAATGAATGAATAAATGGGGAGAAGGAAAGTAGACAGGAAGTGGCCCCTTTTGCCTACAGTATGGATGGCTACCCAGCTCTGCCCGGGGGATGTGGCTGGCCCGGCCCTCCAAAGGGGTTTGCTGGGTTTGGGAATGGGTGGGGGTTGGGATTTTGTCAGAAAGGAGTGGGCTACTTCCTTTCTTATCTTTTCTTCACTCAAAGGGCCAGAAGGGCCTCCACAGACCCTCCCTCTCCAGCAGCCAGGGCACTGGTGAGACAAATAGCATTTCTAAAGTCCTTTGAAGTGCTGGGCTGGAAGGCCCCAGGTGTAGGAAATGTCCTCTTTGTCAGGGAAGGGGGTGAGCTGCCAGCAACCCTCTGTGCCCCCTTCCTCATTCCATTTACCAGACTTTGGGGGCCCCTGGCCCTGGGGCAGTGCACGTTTGGCTTTATATCAAATTCAGGGCAATAAAATAACAGTCATCACTTCCTGCACACGTTCCCCATGTCAGGCTCGACACACACAACTGCACTTCGTTCTCAACACGATTCTCTGCAGTGGGCATTGTCCCCATTCTCCAGAACAGAAAACCGAGGCTCAGAGAGGTGAAATGGCTGGTCCTCAGCCTCACAGCCTGTTTGAGGCATAACCAGGTGGAAACAGGTCTGCCTGACTCCAGATCCAGTTCGCAGTCACTGCCCTGCACTTTCTTCCCCAGCTCGGGTGCCCAGATTGTTTCAGATCTATATTAGGTCTTGAGTGGGCAGTGAGGGTTTCAAATCGATCAAGCAGCAGTTGCTGAGTCCCTCAAGGGCCCCTGAAGTATGACACGGTCCATGCTGGTACGGGAGATGTCATCCAGTTGGGAGGGTAACATATTAATATGTAAAGAGTTATAGGAATTAAATGACAAATAGTTACAAGAATTAAATGACAAACACTCTTACAAGGGTGCATGTATGATTCACGATTCTGGGGACTTGGTTAGGGAAGCTAGCCTTGAAGGACATGCAGATTTTGGAAATGGAAGTCCACATGATATTGGAATTACAATGAATTATTTATCATTATAATGATAACCATTAATCATTATAATTAGGCCCAAAGTTATAGGTCTTACTGTTCCCATTTCACAGATTAAGATTCTGAGGCTCAGAGAGATGAAGTGATGTGCCCAAGGCCAGCCAGCAGGTAAGTGAGACTTGAGCGCAGACCCTCTGACCCCAAAGCTGGTTTCTCTCCCTCGACCCTGGGCAGTCTCAGGATGTCACAGGCAGTAGGCTCTTTAGCCCAGGTTTAAATGGCTGGGCCAACATTGCTTCCCAGAGTGAGCTTCTTGGTCAAGGAAGCCAGCATACTACCTAAGTTCAAACCATGTGCTGGGTCCTGGGGTTCCAGGGGTGAATGAGACCCATCTCTGCCTTCCAGGGCTCACAGGGCAGAGCCAGAGAAGCAAACTGACAATGATGGTAAAGAGCAGCAGGTTCTGAGTTAATCATGGGGGCCCAGGAAGGGGCGGTCACATCCCAGCTGGTGTGTGGGAAGGGGATCAGGGAAGGCTTCCTGGAGGAGGAGGAGGTGCCTGGGCAGAATTTTGACTGAGCTGAGGGGTGAGGGAGCGCGTTCCCGGCAGCAAAGACACTAAGTCGAGCGGTGCTGGAGCATGCGCAGAGAAGTCACAGGTGGTTTGGTGTTCAGATGGCACCTGGAGCTGACCAAGGCAAGGTTTATCTCGAGGGCCCTGGGAGCCAAGGTGGGAATTCGGCACAGGAGGGCAGGTCACAGCTGTGCTTTAGAAAGTCCTCTGCCTGTGGCATGATGCATGGAGAGGGGCAGTGGGGGGTGAGAGACAGCAATGTCTGGAAGGAGGCAGTGGCCTTAGGGATGGGTGGAGAGGAGGTGACCGATGGGAAGATAACCAGGGTGCCTGTAGAGGCCTTCCAGTTTGGGGGTCCAGTTTGTCTCCTCTGTTCAGGAAGGAGGTGCCCTCCTTTTCTGATGGTCTCCTGCCAGGGGTAGGGCCTCTGCTGATTCCCTAGTTGCATGGGTGACTTTCGTATTAGTGTCCTCGGGCTGCCACAGCAAAGTGCTACAGACTGGGAGGCTGGAAACAAGACAAATGTATTCTCGCACGGTTCTGGAGGCCAGACGTCTGAGAGCAGGGTGTCAGCTGGGCCAGGCTCCCCTAAGACTCGGGATGGAATCTTTCCTTGCCTCTTCAAGCTCTGGCGGTGGCCACCAGTCCTTGGCATCCGTTGGCTCGCAGCTGTATCCCTCCACTCTCTGTCTCTGTGGCCACACGGTGGCTTCTCCCTGTGTCTCTGTCTCATCCAGCATTTCGCCTTCTCATAAGGACACCCGTCACATAGGATTCGGGGCCACCTTAATGGCCTCATCTTAACTCGAGATGACGTCTGCTAAGATCCTATTTCCAAATAAGGTCACACCCACAGATTCCAGGGATTAGGGTCTCACCGTGTCTTTGCAGGGAGGGATGCAGTGGAACTCAACACCCTTAAGGGCAGGAGTTTTCCTGGTTCCCTTCTTCATCTGCCAGCCCTAGCACAGAGCCTGGTGCATGCGAGTGTTCAGAGGGGGGTCATGGGATGAACGATGAGCTGATAGAGTCAGGGCATGCAGCCCCTCCTCCGTGGTGACCCCCGCTCCTCTGACAACAGGAGCAGCGCGGGCCCAGCCGGCCTCTGGGCGAGACGGGTCTCCGGGGCCGCCTTTCCCGTGGGTGGTTCTCCGAAAGAAGTGGTGTTGATGTCAGCAGATGCCTGTCACTTTCCTTCCCCAGCAAAATCTCAACTGTCAGAGTAAGTGAAATAGTCATTGCCTATCCCTGCATTTGAGATTTTATTGACAGTTTCATTGTCACCCAAAAAAACCTCCTTTTCTCTGCTGGCATTTTCATCAGGTGATTCTGGGGGCAGGAGGAGGACGTGGGGCTGGCTCTGGAAAACAGGTTTTGGCAGGTGGTGGGCGCTGGTTCCCCTGGCCTGGGGTCAACGGGGCGGAAGACACCCCCACCCCCACTCACCATCCCGCCATGGTGGGCTCCACCTCATGCCTTGGCTCCAGGCAAAGATTGCTTGGTACGCCCTCCAGGGGATAGGAGGGAGACCCGAGGGCCCCTGGAAATAGCCACAGGGACCAGACGGGGCAGCCGTCCCCATGGTGCATCTTTAGGCTCCTCTCCTGCCCTCCCTGGTGGGCATTAGGGAGGCATTGGGGGCCTGGGGTGAGAGCATGTGAGACCCCCTGGGTGCATTTCTCAGCTCAGCGATATGTACTCTAGGGCAAGTACTTAGCTCTACACATCCTCAGTGGCCCCTTCTGTTAAATGGGGCTTGCAACAGGGAGCTTCCATTGGCTGAGGCTTCATCTGGACCGAGTACCCAGTATCTGGTCCGGTCCTCACCAGAACCCAGAGAGCTGGGTGCCATCAGCTGGACATGCAGAGAGGTGAGGAGGCCTGGCCGAGGCCACCACAGCCAGGAAGTGGCAGCAGTGGTTCGAACCCAGGCTTTGAGACTCCTAGCTGGGCTGTGACTCCAGCTCGTCGGATGTGTGGGAGAGTGCAGGCGGCAAAGTGGCACGCCGCTAGCACGTAGGAAAAGCTGTCTGCTATTCCTCTCATCGTTGGCATTGCTGGTGTTAGTGTGCGTGGAATTGGCCCCCTGGCAGCCCCCTGTCCCCAGGACGCTCTAGACATCCCTGGGTGGTGTTGGCCCAATGGGGCCTGGGGCAGCTCACGGGGTGCATGGGGGCTGAGGACCCAGCCAAGAGTTCTACCTACCCCGCTCCACGCCATGACCCCCTCTGCACACCCCCTTCCCTGGCCCCGGCAGAGCTACATGTGGAACGGTCGGCGACCAAGGGGGCAGCTGGCCATGGCATCAGACCCAGCCCTCGCCATGCCAGGTCACCATATCTGAGCTGCCCTGACGGGACATGGGGCTGCCAAGCCAGGCAGGTGAATAACCTCCAGTAGTTAAAACAATGGATTCTGGAGGCACCCGGTGCAGAGTCTGAGTTCTAGTGTGGCCCCTGCCAGCCGGCGACGAGTCCCTGAGCCTCGGCTTCACACTCTGTACGGTGGGATCACAGAAGTGCCCCCACAGAAGTGCAGAACACGTTCGTGCAAGGCTTGGCACACCGTGGAGAGAGGACACCGTCTCAGCCCATCAAGGCTCCTTCGAGATCTCAGGCTCCAAACCCCTGCAGGTGCATAGGGGGACACTGAGCTCCCCCCTCCCCACCCTCTACCCTCCTCCGCCCCCCGCAGAGCTGCTTGCTTCCGGGCCTCCGGACTCCTGGTCTACCTCCCCTCCCGACTTCGCCGCCGAGCACCCCCGGCCTGCCCTCCTCCCTGCGTCTTGGGCTCCCGCCGCTTCCAGAGCCCGAGCCGCGGGCCCGCAGCGAGGACTGCCATTCTCCCTCTCCCCGGCACACTGAAGGTTTGGAAAGTTAAAGTATTACCGTCGGCTTTGTTGTTGCCTAACTATGACAGGCAAATTGAGAACCAGTTGTCAAAATGTCAGCGCACAACAAATCAACATGCGAGCCGAGTCACAGCGCTCGGTGGTGTATAATTAAACAAAAAATCCCTTTTAGAAATTTCAGCGAGCGTTGGTTCCACTTTATATTTGTCTGTGTGATTAATAAAGGCAGCTAATTTTCAGACTTTAAAAACAGCTAGAAAATAGCTCCTAATTACATATTAGGCTCCTAGCGGCCCCCGCTGAGCTCCGCCGGCATTGGTGGGCCGGAGAATTTGGCAGAGCCTTAATTGCATTCTGAGCATCATCTAATTTTAGTTAAATGTAATGTAATCAGCAGCAGATGTCTGAAATAAAATATGAATTATGAATATGATGAAATTTCATTCTTGAATAAAAAAGTAATTTGCTATTTAGTTCATTAAAGTCTTAGAGGTTTATTAGGAACAGGTATGTACAGCCCGGCGAGGTGATGTAGTCAATGATATTTGGGAGAAAGAGAGAAACCCCAGAGGGATGGGAAACTTTAGCCAGGAGTGTCCGCTTTGGCTCAGTTACCGTGGGGTGTGGGGGAGGGGCGCTGACGACTCCCTTGGGCCCTTTGAGATGGGCCCAGGGTTTGGGGGGCAAGGGGGCTTGGAGTGGGAAGCTGTGGCTCCCACTCCTCCCTCTGAGGCCTGCGCCATGCCTGGCATCCCACCCCATCTCCTTCCCACCCAGGGCTGGTACCCCTGGCATTGGAGTTAAGCACATGGAGGGCTTGTTCTTGGTGACAAGGCCGGGCTTGGTGACACCGTGTAAGGCAGAGATTGGCATCCCAGGACAGGATCTCAGTCTCGGCCTCTCGCTGTCTGAGCACGTTTAGGACCTCAGTTTCTCTTTCTATAAAATGGGATGATAGTAGTGCCTATCAGATGCTCTGAACTCTGCCTGGAAAGTGGCAAAGCCCCTTCTTCGGTGTTGGCGGTTTCTGTCGGTGTTATTAGTTGTAGAAGTCATAGTCAATCAGTATTAAGATGGCACCTTTTGTTTCGTCTTTAGAAGCAGCCCGGGGTGCAGAAATGATAAATTCTATTTTGCTTTTCGGCCGAGGCTCAAAGGTGAGGGAGGGCCTCAGAGAAGTTAAATAACTCTCCAGTAATTGCCAGAGTTGTTGAACCCAGGACCATCGCAGCTCCCAGTGTTTTCCCCTGCATCCCAGAGCAGTGCTGGGAGAGTTGGCCTAGGGGTCGTGGGCGGAAGATTCTGGAAGGGGGCTGGGCAGGAGGCAGGAGGGAACAGGGCTCATTGCCCCGGGTTCAAGGCAGAGAGAGGCAAGTACAGGGTGGGAGGCAGGGTAGAGGGTCGAGGCCAGCATCCTGGGCCCTGCCAGAAGCCATTCTGGGCAGGTGGGGTTGCCGGGGGGAGGACAGAGGCTGCCTCTCTCCCCCTGCTTCCCACGAACCAATAATTTTCTGCAATTATCTGGAAAAGATTAATTAGCAAAGCGCAGCATATTGACTCGAGGCTGTCCTGGCGATCGATAGTCGGGAGAGTCTCCCAGGTGCCTGGAGATAGGACCAGAACTTGAAAGTGGGGAGAGAAGCCTGGCTTTGGCAGGTCTGTGCCTTGTTTTCCAGCCCTGAGGAAGGCTACTCCGCTTCAGGGGGTTGGGGCCCGGCTCTGCATGACATCCTGCTGGCTTGGAGCAAGAAAGTCCCTTTGGCTCTCTGAGCCTCAGTTTCCCCTTGTGTAAAATGGGGGCTGGGCTGCCCTGAGCCAAGGATATTCCTTCTGTTCCATAGGTTCTGGGAGGAGGGCAGGCTTCCCAGGGACAGGGGCCGGTGGGGCGGCCTCTTCTCTGGGGCTCCACTTCTCTTTGCCGACCCAACCGCCCTCTGGGGGCCAAGGAAGCATAAAGCGTCCTCCACGGCTGCCTTTCGAAGGTGAAGGAGAACATCTGGTCTTTCCAGGGAGACATAAATGTTCACCTCCGTAGAGCTGCCCGCTGGTTCTGGTTTCTGGTTGGGGCAAAACTGAGGGGGTCAAAGCTGCAAGGGGCTTAGAAGGGCAGGATCGGAGTCAGGTGGACTACTTTCAAATCCTGACTGCCCCCCCCCACCGCGGGCCCCCGCCGTCTCCTGGCCTCTCTGGGCCGCAGAGCTCTCTTCCGATACCCAGCGGTGGAGACTTTTCCATGGGTTAGTGGATGCCCGCAGCCCGGCCCGGCACCCGGCACGGAGCAGGTGGGGGGCAGATGGAGGCTTCCGGCGCACCGGACCAGGTGTCCTCTCCTCCCGCCTCTGTGAGCATCCAGGCAGGGCTCGGCGAGTCACTCGGAGGGCCCAGGTGAAGAGATTTCAGGAAGGGGAGTTCTTGTAGGAAGGCGCGGACCACCAGGGCCTGGGGGCAGCAGGGACCCCCTAGACCTGAAGGGACAGAAACGGAGTTACTGGAGCGCAGTAGCTGGGGAGGCATGGACGGAGTGCCACGAGGCAGGAGCCGCGGGCTCCAAGGAACACAACCTTTGTCAATGAATGCCGCATAGCCAGGCAGGGCCACGGGGCTCCTGCATCCCTTTTTCCAGCCGTCCCGGTCTCCCCTGGGATGATCCCTCCTGGGAGACTGTGGAGGTCAGCTTCCCGGGGCATGGAGAAGAAAGTGGGCACAGGTGGAAGGTGGACAGGTGGGAAAGGGAAAAACCCAGCGCAGCCCTCGTCCTGGGAATTTGGGAAAGTTTTGGAGGGGAAGGGGCGAGGTTTCTAGGTGGGAGTGGGGACAAGGGAGTCCTAAGCAGACCTGATCTTTACCCCACATGTGGCTTCACTTCCCCTCTCTCCCTCTTTGGGAGAGAGGGAGGGCCTCACCCTGCCCAGAAGAATCTCACCTCCCATCTAGTGCTCCCCAAACAGTGCTCGGCGGGAGTTGGAGAGGATGGCCAGACAGGCCTGGGTTCCCCAGTTCCCAACGGACTTGTGTCCTGGGCTTAGCGGCTTCACCTCTCTGAGGTCAAAGAGTTCGTATCAGCAAGGTCAAAGCACTGGGCACGGTGCGTGACACACAGTGGGGGGTCCGGGCCCCACCTGCTTCCTCCCTCGGTCTGCCCTGTTTCCAACAAGCTCCACGGCGTCGCCAGTTTGTCTAACACCGGCTGGGCTCCTGCCGTGTGCCGGGCCCGCGCCAGGCCCCGACCCGAGTGGCAGAGAAACCAAGAATCATTTGTCCTACGATGAAAACTGACAGAGCATCTCCTATAAGCTCGGCTCTGGGGACACAGCGGTGACAAGACTGTGCGGGACAAGACTGCCCTTGGGAGGTCCACGGTGTCTCGGAGAGGCCGACTCCAAGCTGGAGTTTCCAGAGTCTGGGTGCTGTGTCAGGCGCAGCCCCGAGGGCTGCGGGGTGGGGTGCCCTGGCATCTTCAGAACCCCCCCCAGGCGGGGGAGGGCTGGGAAGCTGTACCTGGACGGCAGGCACGGCTCGCAAAGCCCCAGGAGTTGGGTCCGGGCATGGAGGGGCCCCTGGAAGGCCGGATGGCTTGCTCAGGTGCCTCCCCCTCTCCTGCCTTCCCCTCCCCTGTCTGTCCCCCACTGCATCACCTCCTTCCAGGCCCGGAGGCCACCGGCCCGCCAGCCCCCGGCCACTCCCCGGTCCAGGTCAGCTGCCTGTCCCTGCTCTATTCATCAAGGGCATGACAGCTAAAATTCATTTGAAGATGAAGAAAGTGCCCGCTAATCCGTTCTGCAAGACATTGATAGACTAGCAGCTCAGGGAGAATTGCACAGCAGTAATGAAATTAGGCTAAAACTGCTGGCGGATTGCAGATAATTGCCCTTGTCTGTCACTCGGAATAACATCTCCCAAATCCAACACAAGGATTGTTCAACTTGCAGGAATTCCTTTTCTTTCTTCCTTTCTTTCTTTCCTTTTTTTTTTTTTTAGAGGGAGAGGCAGAAGCGGCAAAGCCAATCCGGGGCTTTGTCTCACAGCGGCCCAAGGCAGGTGGAACCACAGTCACGAGGCTGGTGACAGCCTCCCCTGCCCCTGGAGAACCCCCTCCCCCCCCGGGAGCCCCAGACTCAGCCGGAAGGACAAGGGGGTAGGAGAAGGGGGCTGAGCCACAGTCCCAGGACATTCCTCCCACCTCCCCTTGGGCGGGGGGGGGCGGTCCTGCCCCAAGCCTTGATCTCTCCTTGATGCCCCCCTCCGGCATGTTCTAGCTGGCAAAACCCTGGGTGGAAAGTGGGGAGCAGGGAAATCTTGCAAAACCGGGGTTACAGCATTGACGGCTTTGGCTTTTTGAGGGGGATGTGGTGGAGCAGAACCCAGTTGGAAGAACGGTCCCAAGACGTGTGTTAAAGTTGCATTTGCCTTATGCCAAGACCACCTTGGTCCTTCAGATAAGAGAAGGGTCAGACTCTGGGGGACGGGGACACGTAAAGTCTCCTTAAACCACTCTCTGGTGCCGCCATGGGGATCTAGGTTGCTGGAGAGAAAAGTTCTGAGAAGGGACAGTGTTTGGAGTCCCAGGGCTGTTGGCATGACCGGTCCGTGGCTGGCACTCAAGCGTGCTGTCACTGAGCGTTGGACGTCAGGGTAATGGGCCCTTTCACGTGTTAGCATCGGAGGCTGTTTGATGTCAGTAGCATCGGATGAGGTTACAGGACATTGGAATGTTAGCATCATGTCCAGAAATCTGGAACGTTCCTCTCCTTCAAAGATAAAGTATCAACATCGGGGACTATTAGCCCATGAATATCACTGACCTGTAAACTTCAGGAGCTGTAAGGAGCTGTAAGGAGCTGCTGGGAACCTCTTCATCTGATAGATGAGCAAACTGAGGCCCAGAGAGGCTAAGTGGTTTTCCGAAGGACCCACAGCAAGAGGGACCCTATCTAAATGTAATTTTCATTACGGTCACAGTTTTTCGTTTTTGTTTTTGTTTTTTTAAGATTTTATTTATTTATTTGGCAGAGAGACAGCAAGAGAGGGAACACAAGCAGGGGGAGTGGGAGAGGGAGAAGCAGGCTTCCCGATGAGCAGGGAGCCCGATGTGGGGCTCGATGCCAGGACCCCGGGATCATGACCTGAGCCGAAGGCAGGTGCTTAGTGACTGAGCTTCCCAGGTTCCCCAAGGTCATAGTTTTGTCTAGGTCAGTCCTCGGAGAACGGATAACCCCTTCCTCTTGTCCAGGCCCCACCCGTCCCGTCCCAGTACTGGTCCCTGGTGCCCAGCTCTTGGATGTATGTGGCTGTTCAGGGATGCATAGCAGTATCTCCCAGAGTCCTCTGGTCTGCTAACCACTGTTAGCCAGAGTCACTAATCTGCCCTAGCCGTTAGCTGAGCCCCACTTTCCAGCTCATTCCTTTGGATGGATCCAGGTCTGCCAAGGGCTGACTAGGTCTGAGGCAGAATTCGGGGCGTGAGGTGAGGCTAGGAGGGGGGTACTGAGTGGATGGGAGGTTCAAGAGGGGGACACGTGTTGCCCGCCAAGGCCTTGTATTCAGGAAGGCGTCAGGATGATCTTGACTTTGAGGAGGGTTTTGAAAGAGCCAATGGGTTTTCGTTAGCAGCCTTCGAATTGGGATTGAGGGAGGAGCTGGGCATGAGACTGGGGGACACCAGCCCCCAGACTGACAAGGCAGCCCCAGAGGATGGAGGACGGATGCTGGTGCCTGACTAGGTAGGGCATTTCATTAAGGTCTTTCCACGCCCATCTTCTGGTACCCTTGGTGGCCCCGGGGCCGATTAGCCTGGATCAGTTGTTCTCAAAGTGTACTCCACAGACCTCTGGGGGTCCCCAAGACCCTCTCAGGGTACCCAGGAGATCAAAACCACGTTCGTAATCCTACGGAGACATTATTAGCCTTTTTCACTGTGTTCGCTTTTGCACTAATGCTATAAACATAACGGGTGGATAAATGGCCGGTCTCAAAGCATTAATCATGGCCATGGCACCGAACCATCAAACTGTAATAGAGATCGTTGCGTTCTTTACCCCAAACACTCTCTCCGTTAAAAACTAAAAAGCCTGTTTCACTTGAGCATGCTCCCGATGAAAAGTAAAAGTCATTAAAAAAAAAATTTTTTTTTTAAACAAAATCTCGACCTTGGAGTATACACCTTTCGCGCCCCTCAAGGCCCTCCTCTGTACCGTTTGTCGCTCCAGAAAAACCCCGCGTGTGAGTCTCGAGCCACGCCAGCCACTTCCGTCACGGGACCCCACTGTCACGTGAAATAATGATGGACCGACATGCGAGAGCCTTTCGGGCTTGGACGACTCAGCAGATATCTTCTCAAAAATGAACAAAGTTGCCTGTCAACCGATTTGTTGCCAAGGCTAAACTTCAACTTCCAAGCAAAAATTAGAATTTTGGAGAAGTTGCATCTGCCACTGTGGGTTTGACAGTTTCCTACTTAAAGTCTTTCCTAAAGAGAGTGTGACTTTTTTTTTTTTTAATAGCGTATCATGGAAGATATCAACCTTTGGAGGGGCTGCGTAACCTGGTAAACCGTGGTTTTCCCCGTGGCCAATACGTCACCTTACGAAAGGAGCAGAAGATCCATTCAAAGCGTAAAAGCGACCAAGGGGTTTTAATTTCACGGAGTATGAAGGCTAACCCTCAGCCAGACTACCTCCTGCAGAGCTGTGGTTTCGCACCAAAGAAGGAGCTCCATGATCTGAGGTCGATGCTGGGGAATACTCCCGTTTTCCACCTCCCTATCTGTGCGAGGCCTTGTGTCCTGCAGCTATGTCAACCAGAAAAACATGTTGCAACAGATTGAATGCAGAAGCAGATGTGAGAATCCAGCTGTCTTCTGTGAAGCCAGACTTTAAAGAGATTTGCAAATATATTAACAACAACAATGACAACAAAACAATGAACGGATCCCCATTTTACAGATGCAGAAACTGAGGCTCGGAAGGCCTCGGACCAGATCCCTTACCCTGCCTGGGCCAGATCCCCCATTCTGGTCGCCAGCTTCCAAGAATCTGTTGGGTAGGGGTCTCGCCAGGGTTTCTGTACCCCACCCCCCACCTCCCCACCATCTCTGGCATCTGGGAGCCTCCCGCCCCCTCTCCACTTCTCATCCTGTGGCCCAGGGCGGGCGGGAACTGGGCCTGGGCAGCTGGCAGCTGGCCACACAGCCCTGGGGCAGGGGAGGAGGTGACCAGGGCCATTTGCGGTAATGGATTGCGGGCGGGTGGCGGCAGGGTGAAGGAGTGAGCCGGCCGCGGCCCGTAATGCCTCACAAGCCAGCTCTGGCACGGGTAATTTACTGCTGCCGACAATAACATATTTCACTTCCCGTCGCCCCGATGAAGATTAGTTGTGTTTGAAAGTGGCTGAGTACACAGTCAATTCCGCTTAAACGTTTACAGTCAACTGAGCACAGATAATACCCCCTCCGAACATGTGTCTGGGCCTCCTGTGGCTTGGGGAGGGGCTCCAAGTGGGGGCTGGGGGTCCCCCGCCCCGGGAAGGGGCTGCAGCTGTGCAGGGGGAGGGCTCCTGGGGCTGGGGACTGGGCGAGGATATCCGGCATCCTTCCGTCCCACTTTCCAGATTGTCTTTCCAAATCGTTCATTCAACAAATGCTTCCCCGGGACTGGCCAAGGACGTCTGTGCAGGCTTTGGGGACAGAGAGAAATCAAAGCCATGATTACATTTGATCCCAACAACATCCCTGGGAGGCAGGTTTTATCTCTACTTTCCAACAGAATGGAAACTCAGACTCAGAGAGGTTCAGTTTGGATTTCCGGAGGCCACACGCCCAGGACCAGGTGGAGTTAGGATTCGAACCCAGGCCCATCAGAATCTCGGAGTCTCACATTGGTCCTGGAGAGCCCGATTTGGTTGGAGTCACCCGCTCCGTGCGGCGATGGCACAGGGCTCCTGGACCAGCTCTGGGCGGGCATCCTCTGTGCGCCCACGTTTGGGTCGACCAGCAGGCTCCAGGGCTCTGGCCTGGAATCTTTGGTCCTATGGGCGGGCGATCCCATAGCAGGACTGGGACACCAGGAGTTTAACGGGATTTGGGGTTGGACAGAGTCACAGGCCCGGAATGTTGCTTGCCGGATGCAGGACATTGCCCCTGACCAGCAAGCGTCTTGCTATCTTTGGGCGACTGAGTGCTTGGGGGCCGCCCTGTTCAGTCCTGGGCCCGGGTCCCCACCAGGCCTGCCCGGGATACTCGCTGGGGTCTGGATGAAGGTATAGACGGGACCCGGCGCCATCCCACCAGGCTTCTCTTTTCACTGCGGGCTGTGTCCAGAACTGGAAGGGCCTCGCTCGCACACATAGAGACATCAGCCTCTCAGGCAGGCTGGGTCCACGCTGACCCTCTCAGATGGCCACGTCTTGACCGCCCCTCGGGCCTGAGGTTGCCCACTGGGGCGGCAGGGCTGTCTTGGGAGAGTGGAGCTCCGATGAACCGGGAGAAGAGGAACTGGGATCCCCGCCCCCTGAGTGTGGTCAGCAGGGGCCCAGGCTCCCGGTGGGCACATCCCCTTGACCTCTAGACGCCTCACGCCGCGGGAGGGGGTGTGGCCGGCCTTCTAAGACCGCGTGGCCTAGTCCCAGGTGCTGCTGCCACCAGCCAGCCTCACTCCCGGTGGTCAAGGGGGTGGACCAGGCTCCCTCCGTTCGTGCCACTCCCCATCGGAGGCCAGCCCTTGAAATCCTGAGGGACTTCTACCCCCTCCCCAGAGCCGACGGAGCCACGGCCCGTCTGTGACCTGCCACAGGGAACCAGAGGCTCGCGCACCTCACCAGAGTCTAGGCCTTCCACTGCCACAACCACACTGGAAGCAACAGGCCTTTATTGAGCACCTGCTGTATGCCAGCCCTCTGCCGGGCCCTCTGCACACATTTTTCCGCCCTCAAGCTTCAGGGTAACTTGGGGGCTAGCGTTCTCTCTGTCTTCTCCAGAGGAGGAGCTAGAGACCCGGACCAGGATGGGGGACACATAGGAGGAGGGATGGGGCCAGGATCCTCACCCGGCATTCCTCTGCATTGCACTGGGAGGCCCCGGACCCTCGGCTCTGGACATGTGGTGTGGATGCGTGTGTGGTCCTGGCCGCACGTGTCCCCGTGGGACCAACAGGGTGTGTCCCGCGCTGCATGTGATGCTGTGTCTCGCGAATCATGCCGGTGGAGGTCACGGGCCCCGCATCGAGTGGGATGCCACGGTTCCAGTTATGCTGTTTATCCATGACTCTAGGACACGGTGGCCGTGTAACCACGGCCTCTATGTGTGTCTCGTGACAACGTTGGGTGACCTAGTCGTGTCCAGAGGGTGCTGCCGCCTGGGAGGGGCTGGGGGACTGTGCGTTCTCAGGTTCGAGAATGCATGCTGGGCCCCAGGCTCTGGCTGAGCTTGGTGACTGCTAAACACGTGTCTGCAGCCCAGGCCACTCTGCCCAGCTGCCCAGCCGTGCCTGGACTCCGAGGCTTGAGCCCGGGAGTGAGGCTAGCGGCCGCAGAGGCCATGGTCCTCGCCCACACAGACCTGGGTGCCTCCCACTGGGCAGGGCCGACTCTGGGTCACTTTGTCATCCCTCCACACAGGGGGATGTGTGTCACCAACACCTCCTTAAGTCTTCAGGGGCGACAGCAGGACCAGTCATCCCAGGCTGGACCCCAGCCCGGCTATTTCTAAGTTCCGTGCCTCTGTAGGGCTCCCAGGACCCTCCATCCATCCACTTATGGATCTCCTCCAAGAAGGGGAGCCTGTTCTGGGCCCCGGGGGGGTTCAATCAGATCAGGCCAGGAATACACCCGTTAGACCACACTCGGCTGCAGAGCCCCTCCTGGCCTCCGCCCCACAGTATGGCGGAAGCCTCCTGTACTGGGACAGAAGGAAGTCAGGGCGGGATCTGTGAGCCTGACTGATGATGACCTCTCGCTAGGTGATTTTAGATACATTACTTAACTTCTCTGTGCCGCGCCATGAGACAGCCTAAAAAGGGTTTGACATTTGGGCAATGCAGCAGAAAGAGCGGAGTGCCCTACATGGCATAGAGCTCTGTGGCTTCCAGGGGCTCCCGCGGCCACCACCAGTGACAATGGTGGGGATGGCACGGACCATTCCATCTCCGCACGGGCCCTGGGCCGGCATTTGCATGCATATCTCACCCTAAGTTCCTCTTTGTTCTCCCTTTGCTGACATGGAAACAGGTTCAGAGAGGGCAAATGACTTGCCCAAGGCCACACAGCAAGAGATTAACAGAGTTAGACCAAATCCGTACTCAGAACAACCCCTCCGTCCCCTACCATTGTCTCCCGTAAGGATGAGGCATGGCAGGAATTAACATCCCTTTTACAGGTGGGGGAAACTGAGTCTCAGAGATGGGATGTGATGTTTTGGGGTCTCTGGACTCCCAAGCCGGTGTTCTCTCCCACCCCTCCCCAGTCGGTCTCTCCCATCCTGAGTGCACATCACTGTGGCTGGCGTGGGGGAGGGTCGGACAGGCAAAGAGAGCGATTCTGTCAGAGACAAAAGGCTGCTGTGGCTGCATAATGGTGACAATCAAAGCCAGATGATGGACATGGGGCTTTAGGAGCAGCTTGGCGCCCACCTGCAGCTTCCTGCAGACAATGGGGAGCCTGTGCTCCAGGGAGGGGCACCGTAGGCACGCTGCGTTCGGGGCCCTGCCTCTCCCTGCACCGCTCCAAGGATGAGCAATGGCCCTGGCAGCCAGCGCCCCACCCAGGAGCAAGGAGACAGGGGCAGGGCAGCTCACACAGGGCGGTGATGGGAGAGAGGAATCGGGCAGCCCACCCACATGGAGGGGCTTGGAAGGCCTCTCTTCCCGGGCTCAAACATGCCACCGTAAGTGGCTTGTCACCTTGCCTAGAAGTAGATAACTAGCTCTCCATTCCCTTGCCTCGGACAAACTGCACAAACATCGCAGAGCCTCAGTTTCTCCCTTTCATCTGTGAACTGAAGACGATAGACTTTACTTGGCAGAGGGGCTATGAGACTCAGATGAGGGAGACACATGGGGGGCACACAGTGAGGGCTTGAGATGTGTTCGTTCCTTTTCATGGTGGGTGAACAGACGGACGGACGGACGGACGGATGGATGGATGGGTGGATGGACAGACGGACGGATGGATGGATGGACGGAAGGATGGATGAATGGATGGATGGATGGGTGGGTGGAAGGAAGGAAGGAAGGACGGTAGGATGGATGGATGGATGGATGGACAGAAGGATGGATGAATGGATGGACAGAAGGATGAGACAATAGATGAGTGGAAAGATGGATAGGTGAGTAGATGAGTAAAAGGGTGGGAGGTGGATGGCAGGATGAATGAATTGACGGAGAAAATAGATGATTGCAAGGATGGATGGGTGAGAGAATAGATGAGTGGCAGGATGGACAGGAAGTGGATGAATATGAGGTTAGGGTCTGAGTAGCAGGTGGAAGGAGGAATGATACCTGAGGTGGTCAGGGAAGGCTTCCAGGAGGAGGCAAGCTACACATAAGCAGAAGGGAGAGTGCTGCATCCTCCTCAAGGGCAGGCCATGTTCATCTCTCAGCTCTGAATCCCCAGCTCCTGGCCTGGGTCCCCACAGAGGACAGGTGCTCAGAGATCCTTTATTGAATTAATGTGTGCCGTGCTACCGGCAGGCCAAGGCAGGGCCCTTCTCCCTGGCAGTCGGGTCTGTGCTGATCCAGGCCCCAGGGTTTTCCTTCCCTCAGCAGGCCATCCCCATCCTCAGAGTCAGGTGGCCCCGGGGCTGATTTCCAGCTGCATCACGTCCTCGCTGTGTGACTTCAGGCCCGTTCCTTCCCCTCTCTGAGACTCAGCTTCCCCGCTCTTCACCAAGACACCTGCATTCCGACCTCATGCTGCGGTCGTGGGTAGCGAGAGAGGCGGCGGGGAGGGGAGCTCCTAGAACACGGTGGAATGCCCCAGAGGAGTCTGACTGAGGTGTGGGGCAGGGGAGAGGGCGGTGAGGGGCTCAGGACCCCAGAGCCCCCCCGGGGCCTGACCCGCAGCCCCCTGAATCCTGACACTCCCCTCACCCCTGCTCCTCCAGCCCCTGAAACTGGAAGGAGCCGATGGGACATTTCATAATTTAAAGAGAACGAGGGGAAGACTCTTGAACCACTGCCGCCTCTTAATGGAATTACTGAAAAGGGCTTTTTAATTAAAAACAAGAAGTTGGGGATAGGTTCGTATCCATAATTCAGGGCCCTGGCGCTGCGGCTGCCCATGATTCCATTTTCCTCTATGTCTCACTCTCGGCGTGATCTAAATTGTTAAAATCCCGTATGAAAAATGGGCCCAGCTTTTCAGATGGAGCCGTAAATATTTACCCGGCCTAACGCGGGTCCCCCTGTCGAGGGAAGCTTAGGAGCTTTTTAAATGCAGCTTAAGACATCCCGGAGATGTCTTATGAAAATTTAGTCTTGCTCTTCTGTCTGCTGTGATTAACGCTCACGGGGCACAGGAGGGGTGGGTGGGAGGGGGACCTGGAGGCCGAGGAGGCGGGTCAGGGGGTCCTGGCTGTGTGGGCCTGGATGCCCTCCCTCCGGGGGGCGGGTGCAGGCAGGGGAGGTGGCCTGTAGCTGGCTTTACCCCTGGGACGGGAATCCCTAGAGCCCGGGGTCCCCCTGAGTCCCTCCCTCCATCCCGCCCTTTCTTCTGAACACGCCACACTCTCCGGAGCCCTTGGCTCTCACATCTGCAGTTCCCTCTGCCTGGCATACTTTTCCACTCCCAAGTTGCTTGCTTTCTTCTTCGCTCCTTTGGGCCTCTGTCTATAAGTTGATTCCTCGGGAGACCATCCTGGGCCGGGGCTGGGTTAGGGGCTCCTCCTCTCTGTGCTTGCCTTGAGGATAGCAGTGTCACCCTGGGCTGTCGCTTCTGCCTCCTGGTCAGCACCCCCCCTTAACACAACCCATCTGTCCATCTGTCCCTCGGCTTCCCATGTCCCTTGCTCCCCATTGAGTCCGCAGCTCCAGCATAGGGCCTGGAACATCGAATGAGTTCTGAATGTTGGACCAGGTTCAGGATTGATCTCCGGGGGCGGGTCCCTGAGTGACTTCCTGGGCTGTGCTAGGGGCCCCTGCCCAGCTTCTGCGGGGAGTCCGAAGGCCGAGGCTCTCCCCTGAGCACAGGGCAGCAGGGGAATCGCAGACACTGGCCAGGGGTCCGCTTGCCAGTATATACTGGGTTTTGTGTTTTCTGACAGCTTTTCGCCAAATTCACACATTAGAAGTGTATCCCAGTTTTGTAACCAGCACCACGATTTTAGAACATTTCATTATTTCTCCTAAAAGGAAACTCCTCATTAGCAGCCAGGCACACACACACACACACACACACACACACACGCACACACACGCATGCGCACACACACATGCACACACAGCCCCTGGCAACCACTAAACTTTCTGTCTCACGGACTTGCCTATTCTGGGCATACGACTGTAAATCATATACTAAGCGGTCTTTTGAGGCTTGTTTCTCTTACTCAGTGTAATGTTGGCAAAGTTTATCCGTGCGGGGGCACGGACTCGTGCTGCGTTCCTTTTTACGGCTGCATAATATTCCACTATACAGATGTTTTATCCATTTCTCAGGCGGGACGTTTGGGTCGTACCCTTTTGGGGCCGTGATGAAGAACGCTGCTTTCACTTCTCTGGGGGTAGATACCGAGGAAGGGAATTGCTGGGTCATGTGCTTGGGTTTGCTGATGGTGTTTTGGCAGCTCTCCTGGGGGGCAAGGGAGGGACCTGGGCTGAGAGCTGGTGGGGAGGGCTGGGGTGGACGGGAAGGTGGAAAGCAGAGAGGTTCTGGGCTACCTGCCACGGCTTCCGGGCAAATCGTTCCATCTCGGAGGCTTGGCCTCCCCATCTGCCAAACAGGGACAATCACGGCACCTCCCAGAGTTGGCGGAGGCCACAGGAAATGACAAGGCTAGATCGAGAAGCCTCACTGGGAGCCACTCGCCATCGCCGGGTGTGGGCAGAGTCCTGGGAACGCTGTGTCAGCTGGAAACGCTGCTGCTCCTGCCAGCAGGGAGATGGAGGGGGAAGAGCCCTGACGATATTGCCCCCGGGTGGTGTCATTATGGTGCCCATTTTGCAGATGGGGAAACTGAGGCCTTGGGAAATGAAATCGCTTGCTGAGATCACAGAGAGTAAGTCCCTTCCCTCAACCTGTTCTCAGCCTGGTCCTGCCCCCTCCTGGTTGCCTTGTAAGAGGTCTGGGACTCTTTCTGTCTCGTCCCCTGATGCGGCCCCGCTCCCAGGCACAAAGCAGGCACCCGGCAATTTTGCCGAATGGATGCACGATGTAGTGACTTAGTTTCCTCCTCTGTGAAATGGGCACGACATCGCTTGGGAGGCACAGGGCGCACGGCCTGAGCTTTGCAGACGGAGTTCTTGCCTCTTCCTGAGCCTCCACGGGGAGGGTGTGGGGCGTGTGTGGGACACCAGCGCCCGCTTGGGCCAGGGTCTCCTGGGAGAAGACAGAAGTGACGCTCGCCACCCAGGACAGGTCGTGCCCCAGCAGAGCACTTCTCCTGCCATCCTATCTCCTTCCCAGCACGGAGACTGTCGCTCAGCTCTTGCACAACCTGTCCGGGGCCCCACAGCTCTGCCTGTCCTGGGGGTGCTGAGGGAGTGTCTCTTCTGCCCAGAGATGCCCTCGCCAATTTTCCAGCTGATGGGCCAGTTAGCGGGGGCAGTGGGTCCTCTTGGCTCTGATTCCGGGAGGACAGCCAGATTAGGTTTTTAAGTAATCTGTGTGTCCCACGTGGGGCTTGAACTCACAACCCCTGAGATCGAGGGTCCCACGTTCTACTGACGGAGCCAGCCAGGCACCCCGACAGCCAGATTTGGAAAGATTTGGAAAGCCCAGATTATCGCGTGCCCAGCACCATGCCTCACTCACCCAGAAATGGTAGCAGAGGGGGGGGCGTCCACTGGGCGGTCAGAGGGCTGGTGTAGAGGGGACCGTGGCTTCTCTCCACTCATCCGCAGGCGCTGCTCTCTGCCAGGGAATCGGCCCCTGGCCTCCGCGGGCGGCGGGCCGGTGGGGAGGGGAGGGGAGGGGGCACGAGGTCTCCCCGCCAGTCCAGACTTTCTGTCCCTGCACCAGCTCACGTAATCATCATAAAGGCAGCACGGTCGACTATGCAGCTGAAATCCCCTGGGGCTGAAGACTCAGAGCCCGTGCTTTGTCAACCTCAATGACAGGTCGTTGCTGTTATTGTGTTATTATTATTGTCAACATCCTGCACAGATGCACTTTGCAAAACGCTGCCTGGGGGACAGAGTCCCGGACTGGGAGTGAGGTCTTGGCCCCTATCTGCTGCGGGCAGCCTGAATGACCTTGACCAGTCCTCCTCTCCCCCCACCCCAACCCGGGGCCTTGAGTCGCCATCTGTGCAGTGGCCGGTGTCCCGCAGCGGTCAAGGCTCCGGCTGGGAGCCCTTCACAGGCCGGTGACCTGGCACAGGTGGCTTCGACACGAGAGCCTCCATCTCCTTCTCCGTAAAATGGGTCGGGGCGAAGATCTGCTGGGGCTACAGGTGCGGTGCTTGGCTCGCGGCAGGACTAGCCGATCTCAGCAAAGGTGGGAGCCCCGGGAGGTGGAGGGGGGTTGGGTGGAGGGGGGTTGGGTAGTTGTCCTGCGTGGACGGAAGCAGGGGGAGCAGGAATGAAAGCACAGGCAGACCCCTGGCCCTGGAGGTAAGGCGGGCTGGCGGGGCTGGCACTTCTGTGCCCTCATGGGACTCCTTGCCTGCAGCGACCACACAGGTAAGCTCAGGAGAGGGGCGGTCCGCATGTGTCACACGGGGGCCGCCACCATTTGTGTCATCTTCCAATCTGCCACGGGGAATCAAAGGCTCTGACGGGCCTGTTAGCGCCCATTCTCCGGGGATCAGTCCGACAATTTCCGCGGAGCTCCGTGACAATGGGCGGTAATTAAGGTGTCAGCATATCATTTAGCCCTTTCACTGCAAAGCCCAGAGACAGGCTGGGCGATCTGCAGCCTCTTTAAAGAACGACGTGCAGGGAGTAGGAGGACGGGAGGCAGAGAGGTGTGTGCGCCGCAAGAGGGGGTGCACGTCCCCCGGAAGCCGTCTCTGGCCCTAGGGCATGGCCGTCCAGCAGGCAGTTGGGTATCGGAGCGCCCTCGGGAGTAGTGGCTGGAGAGGTGGGCAGGAGATGGGATGGCCTGGGCGGACAAGTGGGGTCCGGGGGTCGGGGCGGGTGCCGAGGACAGGCTGGCTTGGGTGCTCGAGTGTGACCGCAGACCCCCGAGTCCCCTTGAAGGCCCTTATGAGGTGGCCTCCCTCCCCGTGGTGATGATGAGCTCCTTGAAGACAGGGACCATGCCTGTCACCTCTATCTCTACATCTCCCCAGCACGGAGCCTGGGGGAGAGTGAAGCTCAATAAATGAAGGGAAGAAGGAAGGAGAGAAGGAAGAGAAGGGAAGAGGGACAAGCAGAGGAGGTCAGAGATAACCAGAGAGGCCAATGTTTGATAGCACACAGGGTGGGGTGTGAAGATGAGAGAAGCTGGACAGAGAGGTGAAAAGAAGTGTGTGTGTGTGCATGTGTGCGCGTGTGTGTGTGTTGGGTTGAAGTGTGTCCCCCAAAAGAAATGTGAAGTCCTAACCCCCAGTACCTGTGACGGTGACCTTATCTGGAGGTAGATCTTTGCCAATGTTGTCAAGTTACGGTGAGGATGTCAGAGTGACCCTGATTCAGTATGTCTGGCCTCCTTTTAAGAAGAGGAGGAAAGACACAGAGACACATGGGGGAAACGCCATGTGGTGACAGGGGCAGGGATGGGAGCGATGGAGCTGCTGGCCGAGGGATGCCGTGGGTTGGTGGCCAGCCCCAGAAGCTCTGGAGAGGTAGGGAAGGATTCCACCCAGCGTCTCAGCAGGAGCATGGGTCTGCTGACATCCTGATATTGCACCTTTGGCCCCCAGAACTGCGAGAGAATACACTTCTGCTGTCTTGGGCACCCAGTTTGTAGTACTGTGTTATGGCAGCCCTTACAAGTGAGCACAGCATGTATGCACAAGTGTGTGAGAAAGAGAAGAAAGACGAGAGAAGAGAGGAGGACATGCAAAAACACAGTGGGTGAAGAGCCCTGGGAAATCCGAAGCCTTGGCATAGCCTGGCCCAGCACACTTGCTGTGCTGAGAAATCTCTTCACAGCAGCACCACCATCCCCATCGTCACTACCACCATCACCACCATCACTATCATGACTGTCATGACCACATCACCATTGCTACCACCACCACTATCACCACCACCATCACCACCACCAACATCACCAGTACCATCATCACCATCATGACCACTATCACCACTGCCACCACCATCATCATCATCACTAGTACCATCATCACCATCATCACCATTGCTACCACTGCCACCACCACCAACATCATCACCAGTACCATCACCATCATGACCAGCACCATGACCACCACCACCACCACCATCATTGTCATGACCACTATCACCACTGCCACCACCACCGCCATCACCATCATCATCATCACTAGTACCATCATCACCATCATCACTGTTGCTACCACCGCCACCACTACCATCACCAACACCACCATCACTACCATCACCAACATCATCACCATCATCATCATCACTAGTACCATCATCACCATCATCACCATTGCTACCACTGCCACCACCACCATCACCAACACCTCCACCACCACCATCATCATCATGACCACTATCACCACTGCCACCACCACCACCATCACCATCATCATCATCTCTAGTACCATCATCACCATCATCACCGTCATCACCATTGTACCACCACCACCACCACCATCACCAACACCACCATCACTACCACCATCATCACCATCATCATCATCACTAGTACCATCATCACCATCACCATTGCTACCACCACCACCACCACCATCACCAACACCACCATCACTACCACCAACATCATCACCAGTACCATCATCACCATCATGACCAGCACCATGACCAATACCACCACCACCATCATCATCATGACCATCGTCACCATCACTACCATCGCCATTATCATCATCATCACCACTACCATCAACACCACAATCCCCATGACAACCCCCAATTTGACCACCATTATCACCATCATAATGACCATCATCACCACTGCCGCCGCCACCACCATCATCATCATCACCATCGTGACCACCACCACCACTATTTTCACCACCACAATGTGTGGAAGGAAAAAGAAAAGAGGGAGAAGGGCAGAGCCCTGGGGAGCACCTACATTCAGGAGAAAGGCAGAAGAAGAGGAGGCTGCACATACAGAAAACGGGACAGACTGGGGGGAAAAAAGGGAGAAAACATCCCAGACTTGAAAGGAAGGCAGAGTTGCAAGGATTAGAACAGTGCCCAATGCACCAGAGAGGCCTCTCAGGTGGGCGTGGGGCATGTCTAGGATTGAGGGGAACATTCGCAGGGGATGGGGGGCAGAGCAGATGGTTGGGGAGTGGGCGGGAGGGTGGAGCAGAGTGAACCCCAGGTTGTGAGTTGGAAAGATGCCTCAGTTGCTCGGGGAAGAATGGATGGAGGAGACAAGCCTGAGCCAGGGAGACTCGGGGGTGCAGGTGCAGTCCCCCGGGTGGGGGTCGGTGACAGCCCCGCGTAGGGCAGAGGCTCGGGACGTCGGGGGAAGAAGCCTTGGCTGGGTTGACCAGCTGGACGATCACCCTCATTCCCGCTGGGTTAGCCCACTAGGGCTCTCGCCACAGAGCCTCCCAAACCACGTGCCTTATGACGACAGGAAGCTGTTTTCTTGCGGATCTGGAGGCCAGAGTCTGAAATCAGGGTATCAGCAGAGTTGCTTCCTTCTGGAGGCGCTGAGGTCAAAACCGTTCCGTACCTTTCTCCTGGCTTCCGGTGGGCGCCGGTGTCCTCGGTGTCCCTTGGCTTGCAGGAACGTTGCTCCAGTCTCTGCCTGCGCCATCACCAGCATCCTCCTCTCTGTGTCCAAATTTCCCTCAACGTACAAGGACACCAGTCATTGGGTTTAGGGCCCACCCCTAATCCAGTTGGACCTCGTCTTGACGTGAGGACATCTGCAAAGATCCTCTTTCTAAAAACGGTCCCCGTCACAAGGACCGGGGGTTCGGACTTCAACATTATCTTTGGTGGAGGATACAGCTCTCCCCACTACCTCACACCGTCTGTCACCTCATTACTAGAGGCGTTCCAGAAGCACCCCCTTGCCCCACCGAGTGGCCCAGGCACCCGGCTTCTGGTCTCATGGAGCTGGCAGTCAGGACCAAAACACGTGGCCGAAGATTCGGGGAGCTAGCCTGGCTCAGCAGGGCCGGGGACAGCCCGGGCGGCCACTCCTTAGAACGCTGTCCTCCGAGCAGGACTAGGAGAAAAGAGGCCGGCAGGGAGCGGGGGCTGCAGCCTCGGCCCCCAGCCCATCCCTCCTTCCCTGGCATTTGGATAAACCCACAGAGGAGCCCGTGACATCTGGAGCCTGTGTAAACGGAGCATTAATTAACTTGAACAACCACATCTGCAGCCGCCACGTGGCCGTCTGTTTCCTGCCGAACCCTGGGTGGGCCTGGGGCGCCCGGGAGGGCAGAAGCTGGTCCCATACATGCCTGAAACCCCCACTGTCAGCTCCTCTGTGTTTAGAAGCTTCTGCTAAAGTGCATTTGGGCTCTGGACACAGGGGACACGGGATTATTGTCCTGGGTTGGGGAAACAGGGCACGAACCGACGTGGACTTGGAAGGGACGGGCTTCGGAAGGTGGAGGAGTAGGGACGGGATGCCTCCAGGGATGTGTCTAAGAGGACACTGGGAGGAGGGGGCACAACCGAGAGCTCCGTGGCCACAGACTCACCGTCACACCCTTGTCCTTGTCACACCTTGTCCATGCTTCCTCTGGCCCCCATGCCGAGTTGGGAGCCCAGAGCCAGCAGGGGAGTGGGGAGCAAGGAGCCACCATGGACCAGACTGTTCTATAAATTAACCCATCTCACTTCACCTGATCTTGACCATGTCCTTGTGAAGGGCGTTTGTACCATCCCCAATTCACAGATGAAGAAACTGAGACCCTTGCATTAAAGGGTATCTGAGCCAGGACCCGAAATAGGCACTTCCACTCTTCCTCTGCCTCGTTGTCTCACCTCACTCCTGACCAAGGAAGGATGTCATGTGTGTGTGTGTGCGCGTGCAGACATGTGTGAGCTTATGTGTGTGGATAAGTGTATAAGGGCATACACAACACGTATGAGTGTCAGTGTGTGAGTGCCCGTGTCTATGTGTGGGGTCAGCCTCTCTCCCTGACCCCAGGTCGGAGTGTAGGAACCAGGACCTCCTCTTCCCCTCCTGACCCAAGCAGACGGCCACCATGGACGGGCAGCATCCCGTATTAAGTACCTACTGTATATAGGACCCAAACCTCGCCCTCACAGCCTCACACCCACTCAATTCCACGGGCCATTTCTTGAGCATTTCTCGAGCCAGGCTCTGTATCAGGCACTGGGGACTCGGCATGAGTGAGACACAGCCCCTGATATTGAGGGGCTCCCTGTCGGGTGAGGGAGGCGGCCGTGGCACGGCTGAACTCGGCAGCAGGCTGTGGTGGGCGTGTCCTGAGATTAAGGGGGTAAATTTCTAGGAGGTAGCCTTTGGGAATTTGCTCCCTGCACAGGGACCACATCTTTCCAGTTCCTGCTGAGCCCCAGCTCCCAGCACCGTGCCAGGCACACCACCGTTGTCCCATACATGTTTGTTGAATGACTATTTTGTAATCAAAGTATAGTTGACACACAATATCATATTAGTTGCAGGTGTACAATACAATGATTCAGTGTTTACATACGTTAGGAAATGCTCACCAGGATAAGTGTAGTCACCATCTGTCACTGTACAAAGTTGTTACAATATTATTGACTATATTCCCTCCGCAGTACTCTTCATCTCCGTGTCTTATTCGGCAACTGAAGTTGATACCTCTTAATCCCCATCACCTATTTTGCCCATTCCCCAAACCCCTCCCCTCTGGCGGCCCCCAGTGAGTGCTCTGTATTTATGAGTCTGTTTCTGATCTGTTTTGTTTGTTTGATGTGCTTTTGAGATTCCACATATGAGTGAAATCATACGGTAATTGTCTTTCTCTGATTTCACTTAGCATCATACCCTCTAGGTCCATCCATGCTGTTGCAAATGGCAACATTTCCTTCCTTTTTAAGGCTGAATAATCGTCCAGTGGTATAGACCAAGTCTTCTTTATCCATTC
>CM052889.1:64783774-64854274 GCA_028534135.1 Potos flavus | reverse complement strand
ACACATGAAGAAGTGAAAAGAACAGAACACGAACTCCCCTGAACCCGTCAGTTCATCTCAACACTTACCAACGTTTTGCTATTCTGGTTTGAAGATCCTTAAAATGGTGATTGTATGATCACGTACACGAGTGAGGACAATAGGAATAGTTCTCACCCATTTAGGACCCACGGGTACGAACACCTCCGCTGGGTGCGGGGGACCAGACGCCACCGCCGCTGCAAGGCACACCCCAATTTCAGAGATGGTCACATGGGAAGAGATGTGTGCCCTGGAGTTGATGAAATGTGGCCCCAGAGAGGCCAGCCTGCATTTTAGTTGAGAGACCTGTGGTTGGTACCTAAACGAGGAGTCAGGATTTTCCGCACTTGGTGCTTTGGCAGCTTTTCTGTTTATGTTTTTCCTTTTCAGCTTCTCCCTACAACCGAAATATAACCAGAGGGGAATCCCTGGCACGATCATCAGGATCCAAGTGATCATGGGGCGTGGGAAGACGGCTGCTTTAGGTGCAGCGAGGGAAGGCTCTGGGAGGAGGTGACCCGTGGGCTAAAATCTAATTGGCGCTTGCAGGACATTCCAGGCAGAGGGATGGGCCAGAGCTGACCCGGGATCTGGATGAACATCAGTGGGGTATTGCCTGCACAGCGATGGGGATATGGGGAAAGCCTGGAAGTGGGGCTGGGGCGCCAAGGGAATCCACTTTGGAGGCTGCGTGAGAGGCTCTGATGTCATCCTGAGAAACAGAGAAGCCCTCGGAGGGTTCTAAGCAGGAGAATGGCATGGGGGGGGGGGGTGGGAGGTACGTCATGGCCCCCCCCCAGAGCTGTCCACGTTCTAATCCCCCAAACCTTCCATGACAAAGGGGACTTTGCAGGTGGGATTAAGTTCAGCGCCTTGAGATGGGGAGATTATCCGGGACTATCTGGACGGACCCAATGTCATCACAAGAGTCCTTACAAGAGACAGTGGCAGAGAATGATGTTACAACAGAAGCAGTGGTCGGAGCGATTGGGGGCCATGAGCCAAGGAAAGCAGGTGGCTTCTAGAAGCTGGAAAAAGCACAGAAGTAGATGGTCCTCTAGAGCCGCCAAGAAGAATGAGGCTCTGCACCTTGATTTTTGCCACGTAAAACCCACTTTGGACTTCTGACTTGCAGATGGTAAGATAACAAACGTGCGTTGTTTCAAGTCACTAACTTTGTGGTCATTCGTTAAAGCAGCAACAGGAATCTCATACACAGGACAGCCTCACATTTTCGTTTATTTCCTTTTTTTGAGAGAGAGAGAGAGCGCGCGCGCATATGCATGTGGGAGGGGGCGGGGCAGAGGGAGAGGGAGAAGCAGACTCCCCATTGAGCAGGGAGCCTGACATGGGGCTCGATCCCAGAACCCTGGGATCATGACCTGAGCTGAAAGCAGATGCTTAACCTACGAAGCCCCCAAGCATCCCAGGTAGAGAGAGAATCTTAAGCAGACTCCTTGCCCAGTGTGGAGCTGACTCGGGGCTCGATCTCACAACCCTGAGATCATGACCTGAGCTGAAACCAAGAGACGGAGCTGAAACCAGTTCAAACGACTGAGCCACCCAGGCGCCCCTCAGATGCTCATTTTTAAAAGAGTCAGGGTTTCCCCTTTCTAGAGACAGAGAGATGACGTGTCACCTGCCATCGACGGAAAATCCTGAGCTGGGCTCTTACCCTCTCCATCCCTCTCTCTGCCTCGATGGGCCCCTGGGATCTCATCCTGGCTCATGCTTTAACTATGTGCCCGGTGTCCCTCACCCCCAAGTGCCAGGAGCATGTTTCCAGCTGGTCTCTTGGCCTCTCCCATGGGCGTCACAAACTGGGACTTTAAACATTTTTTAAAATTGGGATACAGGGGCGCCTGGGTGGCTCAGTGGGTGAAACCCTCTGCCTTCGGCTCAGGTCATGATCTCAGGGTCCTGGGATCGAGCCCCGCATCGGGCTCTCTGCTCAGCGGGAAGCCTGCTTCCCCCTCTCTCTCTGCCTGCCTCTCTGCCTACTTGTGATCTCTCTCTGTCAAATAAATAAAATCTTTTAAAAATAAAAAAATAAAAAATAAATAAAATAAAATTGGGATGAAATTGGGGCACCTGGGTGGCTCAGTCGGTGAAGCGTCCAACTCTTGATTTTGGCTCAGGCCACCATCTCCGGATTGTGGGATCGAGCCCCAGATCGGACTCTGGACTCAGTGAGGAGTCTGCTCCAGATTCTCTATTTCTCTCTCTCCCTCTGCCCCTCTCCCTGCTCTCTCTCTCTCAAATAAATAAGTAAAATTTTTTTTAAAATTGAGATATAATTAACATATCATAAAATTCGCCCTTTTAAAGTATACAATTCTATGGTTTCAGCATATTCAGCAAGTTAGGCAAGCGTCACCAATGTCTAATTCCCGAACATCATCGCCACCCCAAAAGAAACTCTGCACCCATCAGCACTCACTCCTCATCCTGTCCTCACCCAGCCTATGGCAACGGCTGTATCCCCACCCAAACTAGGAGATTCATGGAGTGGATACTTTGAAGCATCCTCTAGCCCCCTAAGGGCTCTCCTTCCCTCGTATGGTGCCTGGGATCCCCGGTAGCAGCAGGTAAGTGTGGTGTCCCCAGAAGGCCCTGGGGGGGAAGATGCGGAGGGCCCACCATGCCTGGCCCCGGGGGTTTGAGAGTGTGGACAGAGCACTGGCGGGCTCTTGCCCCCTCGAACTCCGGGAGGCGACCACGGCAGGTTTGCTGCTATACCCATATTTCGGATTGGAAGACTGAGGCTTATTTGTCAAGGACAGGATAGCCACACTGTGCCCCTGAGTGAGTTGCCTAAGATTTCCATGCAGCTTCTCAGAGGAGCCCAGACTCAGACCCGGGGGGTCCTGACCTCAAACACCATTCTCTTCAGCCCACATCCGTTTTTGGGACCTCAGTGGGGGCCTGGCCCAGACAGACTAGATTCACAGAGGGAACTGGTCTGAAAAGGCAGAATGCCAGGCGTCACTCTAGCCGATCCGGGTGGGGGGGACCCAGGACCCAGCCTTTTTAGCCAGCTCCCCAGGCTATTCTGACACGTTGAGACTGAGTGAGTCTGAGACCCACCTTCTACACGGCTGCTTGTAAGGCTGGGAGACACGGGATCCGAAAGCTTGAAAGCGAGAGCGATCGGGTCTCTGCCTCCCTGAGAGCGGAGGTCCCCGGGAGCCCTGCTTGATGGGGACTCTGGCTTCTCTGCCTCTGCCCGCCTCCCTCCATGGGGGCTGCTGCCAGCGCCAACGGCTCTGCTGGTAAAGTCTTTATCGGGAATGTCGCCTAATGCATTCATATCAAACAATAGCGCCTCATACATCATCCCTGCCAGAGGCCACCTCCGCTAGGACAAGCACAGTCCATTACCCTGACGGGCGCAGGCCGTGCACAAAACAGATAACGGTCCTGGCTGTGTGGGCGGGGGGCATGGGGCGGGGTGCTGTCACCGGCCCAGCAGGCACCGAGGGGGCCCTGAGCAGCTGCCACCCGGGGGAAGTTGGGACACGGGGTGTCCGAGGTCCCAACCTTACATGGCTGTAGATAGAGGGTTGGTTGCAAACCCAGCTCTGCACCCTCAGGGAAGCGATAACTTCTCGGAGCCTCGTTTTCCCCATCTGTAAAAGGGGCCTAAGAATAGAACTTGCACCAGGTGGAGCTGATGGCTGGGTTTAAAAGGAGGAGCCTGGGAGAGTATTAGGCACGATGCCTGGGGGCGGGGGAGGAGACATGCGGTAAATGGTGACTCTGACTGTTGCTTTATGCCCAGGACCCTGTTCCCTCTGCCTACCATTTTCCAGGGACAGTCCTTGGCAGTGCTCCCTACCTCCAAGCTCCCGGGGTCCTGGAGGGACAAGCCAACTGCTCCGCCTGCCGGTTCCCCAGACCCTGAGACAAGGGTAGGATTGCAAGTCTGATTTGGAGATGACGCTCACCCCGGGATTCCTTCCTGGGGAGGAGAGGCAGGAAAGGGTGGCGCGATATCCCGGGACTCTGGAACACCCACACTCCTCAAGGAGCCGGGAGCCGGGGTATTTCCAGGGTTTTACAAATCGACCCGCATCACCACTGAGGGGGGGAGGGCTGGAGGGGACATGAATTCCCCAGCACTTCTAGCCAGGCTTACAGGTGAGAAAACAGGCTTCCGAGAAAGCCTTCGAGCAGAGAAATGTAGGTGCCGCGAGCTAGAGGCTGGGCTGCCAGGCACCCCGTTGATAAGGGCGAGAGGATGCGTGTGGGACACTGCTAGGGGCTGAATTGCACCCCCCATTCATATGTCCAAGCCCGAACCCCCAGGCCCTCAGTATGGACTCTATTTGGAGATAGACCCTTTACATAGGTAGCTAAGGTAAAGTGAGGTCCTGTGGGTTGGACCTGCCGATAGGACCGGTGACTAGGACACAGACACGCAGGGGGAGCCCACGTGAAGACACAGAGAGGGGAAGAGAGCCACGTCTACACGCCAAGGGGGGAGGATCCAAGAAACCAAATCTGCTGACCCCTGGGTCAGGAGGGGTCAGGAGCGTCCCGCCTCCAAGACTTCGAGAGAATAAATTTCCGTGGTGTAAGCCTCTCTGTGTGGGGTTCTTCTGCTAGGGCAGCTAAGCTACAGGTGTGGTAGAGTGGGCCATGCCCTCCACCCCCTCCTCCCTCACTGCTGGCCATTCGCCCTCTTTTCTGGCCAAGAGTCCCAGGGTCTACGGGTGGCGCTTGTCCCCTGCCCTTGATCCAGCCCCTCAGCCGTCTCCTGATTCCCCAAGCATCCTCTGTCCTTTCTACCTCCAAATCATTGCCTTTGCTGTTCCCCCAACTCGGAATGCTGATCCCCCAACTCTGCACGGACGGGGCTGGCTTCCCATCCTCATGTCTCAGCCCCCTGACCGGCTCCTTGCAGAGGCCCTTCCTGACCCCTTGATCACGCTCTTTCTCATCCCCCTGTTTTATTTTCTTCCCTACACTGGCCCCTCTATTAGTTTGTGTTCCGTCCTCTCCCTCCATAGAAGGCAGGCAGGAGCCCCGTCTGCCTTGTTCTCGGTGCCCTCAATGGTGCCGCATTCATAGCAGGGGCTCTGCCAATTTGGGGGGAGTCAACATGAGTCCTGGAGTGGAACCCGGCCCCCCCAGTTCCCTGCGCGAAAGTTTTGTCTCCCCGGCACGGTGGTGCTATGGACTGAGTTGTGTCCCTGCCCATCCCCCCCATTCCCACGTGGAAACCCCGCCTGCTGATGGGATGGTGTTTGCAGGTGGCTTCTGTGGGAGGTAATTGGGTTCATGTGAGATCATTAGGGTGGGGCCCTCGCGATGGGATTAGCGCTCTTCCAGGAAGAACTTACACCAGAACTTGCTGTTCTCTCTCTCTCCTCTCCTCCCCTCTCCCCTCTCCCCTCTCCCCTCTCCCATGAGGACACAGGACGCAGCGAGAAGGCAGCCATCTCTCACCAGAAGCATCCATGCTGGCACCTAGTTCCCGGACTTGTAGCCTCCAAAACCGTGAGAAAATGAATGTCTGTTGTTTAAACCCCTCACTCTATGGGATCAGGTCCCGGCGGCCCGCAGTGCCCGAGACGCAGGGTAAGCTTGCTCTTGAGAATGCTTCAGGGCTGTTTGCCTCCCCTCCTTCCCAGCAGTGTTGTATAGGCACACAGTAGGCGCTCGATACCTCATTTACAAAAAAGGCACATCTGTGACGGCCTGTGTCTTTCCTTGCCTGCACGCCCAGTAGGTTTTTCCTGGTTTTCGCCTGCCAAGTTTAATGCTATGGACGTGACTTTCTCATCTCCACCTCTTCCAGGAAGGGGTACCTGAGGGGTGGGGAAGCAGATCCCCAGAGCTCAGGACCAGGAAATACGAAAGGCCATTAGATTCTACCAGAGGTGTGAGGGGAAGAAAAATAGGCTAGCTTAGCCGCTGAGGACCATGGGCGCTGATGCTTCTAAGGCGGGGAGGGGGGAGGGTGATATTGGTGGCCGGGGTGGGGGGACCTCCGCACCTGCTCGTTCGCACTGGGTCTTCCCTGTAGCTGCGGGAGGCAGGCTGGGCTGCTGGCTGGAGCGGGAACCCTCGAGCCCCATCTCCTGGACTCAAATCCCAGCCCTGCAATTTACCGGCTGTGTGTTTTTGGGCAGATTTGCGAAACTCTCTGGGCCTCAGTCTACCTCATCTGTGACATGGGGTAATGGCGACGATTTCAGGGGGTTGTTCTGAGGCCCGCATGTCCAAGCTCACAGTGTGAGTGTTTGAATGTACTCGGATTTTGTTCCCCCAGTCTTCCCGTTGGCTGGCTCTGGTCATTTGATCAACATCCCATGTGATTCTGTACTCCATGCGATTGAATACTTTGGCCCCACGTTCCAATATTATGACAGCGGTTTTGCTGCATATAAAACATTTGCACGGAACTCTGTAAGTGCTGGCTATTATTACCATTAATCCCACTTGAAAGATGACAAACCTGCTGGCGGCTGGCAGGAGTCCAAGGGCAGGGGAGAGCATTCGGGTGCCCCCTGAAATACGAGGACCCGGTGGCTTCAGACACCCCGGCCTGCCCCAGGGGCTGCTGGCGGGCCCGAGGGGCAGTGGCTTCGTGACATGCCCCGATCTCCCCACACCAGCTGAGCTGAATGAAGGGATACACAATCATAAACCGGAGTTTCATTAGCTGCCCTGCTGGGGGCTGGGCCAGGCCGGGTCTCCCCGCTCTGGGCCCAGAAGCGGAGGGTCCGACCAACGGCCGCTACCCATGCGGCCCCCTCAGCCCCAGAATGACCCAGGAGCGCATACCTAGAGCAGACAGGAATGGAGGTTGGCTTTGGGGTTGCCTGGCGGCCCCCAAGAGTAGGGGAGTGGGCCTGGCTCATAACAGCATGTGATGAAAGGCCCCAGTAATTGTGTCTGACGGGAGACTCCTCCCCAGGGCTGAACAGGAGGGGGACCCCCGAAGCCCAGATGTGGCCCAGGGTCGGAGGCTGACAGGGGTGGGGGAGCACTCCCTCGGAGTCCCTGAGCAGCGAGTCCTGTGGTTCTAGAAGATGGTGTCATACATCACGCGACCCACCTTTCTGTGGGACCGGCCCGGCTGACAGCAGCCATTTATCTGAATGTCATTGGCAGTAAACTGGTACGGGGAGGGCGGTGAGAAAGGAGGGGTACAAGGGGAGAGCGAGGGGCTCCTTGGGAATTTCCTAGAGGCGGGTCCATGGACCCAGCCTGGGGGAAGGGGGCAGTTGTAAGGCAGGGGTGGGGCCCTGGGGGGGTGTGACTCTGCGGTACTGAATCCTATCTGGCCCCTTTCTCACTGGCGGTGCTGGGAATAAGGGTGGATGAGGCCGGCGACCTTAGCATTTCCTTGGAAGCCAGACAGGATCTGGGGGGCAGCTCCAGTGGTGAGACACTCCGGCAGGAGAGGGAGATGATAGTCATAAACCCTTGTGGTCATGGGCATGGAATTTGGAGCCATAATCCTGGTGTGTTCATTCATTTAAAGCATATTTATTTATCAAGAGCAGGCTCCCCAAGGGCATAGTCCCTGCGGATGTCAGTCAAACAGTCACACAGCCCAGGGTAGACATTTCAACGTTGGCTGTGTGACCTTGGGCAAGTTACTTAACTTCTCTGTTCCTCCACATCCTCATCTATAACAGGAGGGCAATAATCACACCCATTTCAGAGGGTGCGATGATATAATCAAACTGCTTAGAACAGTGCCTGGCTCATGGAAAGTGCTCAATAAGTCTTAGCTGGCATTACTATCGTTATTAGTACTACAAAGTAGACAGGGAACTCTAAGAGACAGTAACAGGAGGATCCAGACTTTGTTCCAAGAGCCAGGGAAGACCTGAAGGATGATGATGGCTTGTGTGCGGGAGAGTGTAGAGCAGTCCAGGAAAAGGGGACGGCATGAGCAAAGGCCCTGAGGTAGGAAGGCAGCCAGGACACATCAAACAGCTAAAAGGGAGGCAGAGGTATGGGGCTGTGGAGGGCGGTGGGAGAGCCTCAGTTTCCTGATCTGTTAAATTCCTGTGGTGTCATGAGGGTGAAAAGAGATGGTGTTCAGAGTTGCCAGCACAGAGCCTCACAGCTGGTTAGAGTCCTGGTTCCAACCCCGGGGAGCCCAAATTCCAATTGCCACACCCCTCGTTAAAGCCAGAAGGGACATCCGAGGCCATTCATTTTACACAAGGATGCCAAGGACTTAGGAAACCCGCGCCATGGGAGGCTGCTGCGGCTGCCTATTCTGGGTGGGAGAGAGTGGGGGGCAGTGGAAATAGGAGTTTGGGGGGCCGAGGGCTGGGGTTAAATCCTGTCCCCAGTACTTACCTGTTGTGGGATGTGGTGTGATGGGTGTAACCTGGAGGCCTTCAGTTTCTTTATCAAATGAGAATAATAACACCCCCCCAGAAGGCATTCATGGTTATAAGAGGGGGTGAGCACTCGGGGTGCCCACGGGGGCCAGGCGATGTAAGGGGGACAATAGGGCTGGGCGGGAACTGGAGTGGGGGGCAGGCAAGGAGAAGCAAGCTCCACTTAGGCCCCCAGCAATCCTGTGGGGAAGGGGGTTCAGCCGTGCCTGGCGGTCTGACTTCTCAACAGAACTCTAAATCCCGATTTTCTGTAGGATTTCCCTATTTGTAAGTGTCAGGGAAAAAATGAATTTGAGCTTTTGAAAAGCACGATGTGGGCTAGAGAAACCATGTTCGTGGTCTGAATGTGATGTGTGGACTGCCAGTTTGCAGCCTCTGGTGGAAAGTAAGGCACTTAGTAGGTCCTCCATAAACGTGGTCCCTTTTACCTGCCGTGGAGCTCCCTGGCCCCAGTCTCCAGCGCCTGGCAATCTAGGACGCCCACCACCTGGCTGCTGGGAGCCCAGACCTTCCGAGGCCAGGCAGGTGCCCGGGACCCTAGACCCAGAGCCCTCGAGTTCAGGAAGGGACAGAGCCCCACCCAGATCTCAGCCTCTCCCCGTCCTCACCCCACCTCTGTTCCCATCCTGGGAGTTCCCGCCTTGCCAGGAAGGTGCTGCCTGCCAGGGGACCCAGGATCACGGAGCACGCAGGTGGCTGGTGTGGGAGACGTGTGTCACAGGCCTGTCACCACCACAGCGGGTCCCTCCTCCTGTCGGTGGCATCAGGAAAGCCTGGGAACCAGGTGACGCAGTCCCCAGGGTCTGCACCTGCCTCAGGGAGTGGCGGCCGTGGTTCAGATGCTGACGGCGGTGCTGGTAAAACAGGCAGAAACAGTGAGATGAGGTCAGAGCTGTGTGGGACCTTGCAGGTGGCCCCACAGTGTTCAGTGGGGAAACTGAGGCCCAGAGAGATAGCCACGCCGTATTGGTGGGGACCATGTCCCCTGACTCGTGATTAGATGCTCTTTCTTGACACCTTCCTGCTAGACCAAGATGCAGAGGAGGGACGTTGGAGCCTGGGGCAGGACTACACTCCCTGGCCTTCTGCCTCCCCTGGATCATGGGAGGAAGTTGGGGCTGGGGGCTGCACACTCTGTTCCCGTCCCAGTTCTGCCACTTACTGTGTGTCCTTGGGCAAGTCACAGAGCCTCTCTGGGCCTCAGTTTCATCATCTGTGAACTGGAAATAAACCCCTTGCCAAGGTTAAATGAGAACTTGCATGAAATCGATGCTTCACAATGGATGCTTAAAAGCCTTTTTTAAAAGGTGCTTATAGCTGGCTTCCTTTCAAAAAGGCTTAAAAGTTTGCCAGCGTACACGGCCATGCCCAAGTAGGAAAGGCCCGGATGAGTGCGCCAGGATGGCAACGTGGTGGGCTGAGTTCTTGTATGGTTGTGATCAGTGGGCTCAGAGTTTCCTGGCAGCCAAAGCAAAGAGAGAAATGTGACCACGATGTGACTTAATATCCCATAAGCTGAGACACTCCCAGTCCCTTACGTGAAAAAAATTGGCTTTTATGAGTAATGAGAAGTGAACCCTTTCTCATGTGAGTAAAGGGCCCTGTGGGAAGAAGTGTTCATTCTCTCTCCTTCCCACTCCCTCTGGCCCTTCTCAGGCCATTCCTTGGGGGTCACCCAAACCCGACCACCCTAGCCGATAGCGTAATGGTTAAGAGGCCGGGACCGGAAGATAAAGCCAGTCTCTACCACTGTGCAGCCTTGGGCTAGAGACCTCCCCTCTCTGAGCCTCGGTTTCCTGTTATAAAAACTACCTCACTAGCTGGTCCTGAAGATAGAGGGGGGATCTTCTGTAAAGACCTTAGCGGTGTCTGGCACACAGTAGGTGCTCAATAAGTGGTGGCCGCTCTGCTTACAGCAGGGGCTCACTAAATGCTCCGTGGATGAAGATCCCAGGGCAGTAAAAGCATTTTATCTCTCAGACCATTCTTCAGGTGCTTCTCGACAGCAGGCTTTCTCCCCAAACCGAATTGAAACTGTGTGTGTGTTTTAATCAATGCCACGGTTTGTGGGAGCCAAAAAGCCCAGGTTAATGGAAGCCGGCTGAATCCCCCGTGAATTTCAAGCCCTCCTTGAAAGGCCTTTGCTTTTTCCTGCTCAGCCACTGGGAAGCCGCTGCCTCCACTCTGGGAGGAGAAATTGAATAATTGATGCAATTTGAATAACACTAGGATTTGTAATGATATTGAAATGTAAAGATAAAAAAGGGGCGTTAACGGGTGCTGATAGCGGAAGCGAGACGTTGTTAATAGGCACTTAGGGGCTCCTCGTGTGGGGGAAGGCTCTGCTGGAGGCGGGCGCTGGAAAGGCATTTAAGAGAGAAGGCGCTGGGAGGGGGTGGCTGGGAAATCTCCACCCGATGAGGGGGAGAAACCATATTCATAAATAAGATGCGGAAATTTCTCCCGACTCAGCAGCACTAACAGTTAGAGAGTGGATAATTATTTAAATGCCAAATCGTTCCGTTCATTAGAATCCCAAATCATATCTGAAGAACTTGATTGCCCAGGGCAGGCCTGGGAGGGCACAGGGGGAGGAGGGAGGTGGCTAGGAGCGTCTCCCCAGCTTGTGGTCCAGGCCAAGGGGAAGATGGGGCAGAGAGGAGGGCAGGGTAGCAGGGAGGGTGGGCACATGGGCTCAGGAAAGTCAGACAGACCCGGGTTCAAGTGCAGAATCTGATAACTTCCTGGCTGTGGGCTTTGAGTGTGTTACCTTCCCTCTCCGAGCCTCAGTGTGCCTAGCTGATAGATGGGCTTCAGGCCAGCATATACTGTGCGGGCAGAGAACATTGGCTGCTGTGGGAGCCTGGAAGGCAGCACTGAGAATGGTTGGAAGAGGGAAGTGGGCCAGAGCTGGGGGAAATGGGAGAGGAGCCTCATATGAGCCCCCAAGTCGGGCTCCTTCCTTCTCCCCCACCTCCCGCCCTCAGGCACAGACACAGGATCTGCCTCGAGGGACAGAGACAGCCCCAGAGAGGGTACGGGACTTGACCAAGGTGACACAGCAAGTCGGTGGCAGAGGCAGGGGTGCCAAGTACACACACGTCCCATAATCCCCGCGGGTCCCCAGCTCCCGGCCTGATCGGGCCACCTTCCAGGCTGCCAGGAGGTCTCCAAGGCCCCTGGGACCGTTATCCTGTGTAATGGGCCGGAGTCACCAGGGCACGTCGGTAACAATTCAATTATGCCGAGCCGTTCTGGGCTGGCCGGCTGGCGCCCCCTCCCACGGCAGATGACCGTGCCGCCCCTCAGACACGAGTGAGTACGACTCCCAGGGCAGGGAGGGCCACACGGAGCAAGGGCCAGGCTCAGTGGGGACAGGAAACCGTGAATCGGGTAAGCAACACGGGCTCGTAAGCTCCCAACCTGATCATCGGGCTGCCAACACGAAGACAAGCACACGCCCATCAGCGCGATAGCTTGTGTGCTAAGGACAGGCCCCGTGCTAAGCATTTATATCATATACTTGCCCTAAGAACCCCATGAGCGGGGACGATGGGGAAACTAAGGCCCAGCCACGTGGGGCACCTGGTTCACGCAGCTACGGTTTGAGCCTGTCTGCCTGAAGCTCCAGCCTCTCCGAGTAACTCCGGGCTGCGCTCAAGCCTCGGTGCACAGCCGGTGCCTCCTTGTCTCTTCACCGCGGCCATGGGAGGCCCCTTATGTGCCTGGTTTCCGGGTGACAGCCCGCCCAGCCCCACAGAGAGTTGGCCACGGAGCTGGGATTCAGACATAGGCTGCTCCGATTTCAATCTCTCGCAGCCTGGGGCGCCTGGGTGGCTCGGTCTGTTGAGCGTCCGACTCTTGATTTCGGCTCAGGTCATGATCTGATGGATGGAGCCCCACATTGGGCTCTGTGCTCAGCGGAGAGTCCGCTTGTCCCTCTCCCTCTGCCCCTCCTCCCGCTCATTCTCTCTCTGTCTCTCTCTCAGATAAATCCTAAAGTCTCCCCACACACTTGTGTAAAGTCCCCCTGGTACTCACATTCAGCTGAGGTTAGGGACCAGGCCTGCCAAGGTGTCCTAAGTAGTAATTGAAACATTAGCCCTATTAGTATTTCGGTGACCCAGTCCTGGCAAGGGACTCCTGCAGCTGGAAGCCAGGTCCTCTCCCCTTCCCAGGGGCCCTGATGGAGACAGCTGGGAAGCCCTGAGGCCAGGCACGTCAGAGGATCTGGGTTGGAGCCTTCCTGCCTCGCTGTGTGGCTTTGATCAAGTCCCTTTCCCTCTCTGGGCCGTGTCTGTAAAAAATGGAGACGTCTGTCCTTCCAGCTGGTGCTGGGGTGCTGGGGCCCTGGAGTCTGCATTTGTGACAGGCACCCCAGTGACTCCCCATCTGCCACTGCCCGGCATCCCTGATTCCTAGTGAGGGAGGAGGAGTCTAGGTACTGGGGCAGGGAGCCGAGTCTTGGTTTCCTTGTGTGTAAACTGGCTTCCTTAGATGGAAGTGGAAACAGAGACATCCATTTCTTAGAGCCTGGCACATAATAGATCTTCAATAAATGAAATTCAGCCTCCTACCACCCATAACCCTTTGGTAGAGGACTGGGTGTCAGCCCCCGAGACCGGGGATGAGGGGGTATCCTGCCCCTTGGGAGCCTCGTCAGCAGTGCCTGTTCCAAATCGATCTTTCTTCATCCCCACCCCTCCACCGCCCCGTTTTCGAACATGGTGTCAGCATCTCTTGGGGCGGGCGAAGAAAATGCCAGCATCAGCACACCACGTGCCCCAGCCAGACACCGCTGCTCTTTATTAATTAACCGCCAGATGTTAGTTTTGCATCTTTTATCAGAGGGAGTTTTATCACTGGGACCCTATATGTCAGGCCATTAGGGAGATGCAAGAAAACATCCCTCGGGGGGCCCTGGAGTGGGCAGGGCACCAGGTGTCCAGCCCCCTCCCCTCTGGGGCACACAGCCCCCGGCCCAGGGCACCCCTCTGCCACTCCGGTCGTATCCACAGCCCTTCAAAGGGCATCTGCAAAGCGACTGCTCCGGTGAAGCACCAGATCACCGGGACCACTGTGGTGAGCGAAACAGAGGCAGGCCCTGCTCTCGGAAGCTCACAGTCAGCTGGAGACGCAGCCACAATCCAGGAAACCCAAATAAATAACATTAGGACAAGTTACGATCAGTGTCATGAAGGAAACTGACAAGGTTCCAAGAGAGGGTGAATGGCTGGCAGGGGACCTAATTTAGATGGAGCAGCTTCCCCGGGGAGGTGACATTTCAGTGGCATCGTGGAAAAGGAGCCGGGGGCAGAAGGTTCCAAGCAAAGGGCACAGCAAGGACAAAGGCCCTGGGGCAGGAACTGGCTCGGCATGTTTTGGGACCTGAATAAAGATCAGAGAAGCTGGAGCCTGGTGGAGGATGCAGTCGCCAGGCTGCTGCGGTGCGGACCTGGGCTCCTCATGGGGCACGGGGAGCAGTGTGGATTTCTTTGTCTTGAGGGCACTGAGGAGCCCCAGCAAGCCTTTGAGCAAGAGACCAATGTGATGGTGGGATTTTCCCATTTGAAAGAGCCCTCTCCGCTCCCCAGGGTGAGGAACGAATTGGGGAGGACAGAGAGAATACCGTAAAGCCCACGAGATGTCCATCTTCGAGAGATGGTAAGACGGGGAGCACAGCGGAACGAGGACGGCATTCAGCAGGCTCTTCCAGGGGCCAGGCTGTGCTTACATTCAGGAAGCAATTAGGAAGCAGAAACGGGAAGTGAGGAAGAGAGAAAGGTCTAGGGTGACCCCAAGTGCCTCTCTCCAAGCACGCCTGAGGCTCCCCATGCTCCCAGCGCCCTACAGGACTGGAATTACGATTGTCCTCATTTAACAGTGGAAGAAACAGAGACCAGAGACGTGCAGCAGTGTGCTCAAGGTCACACAGCAAGGAGCAGCAGACCCTGCCTTTGAACCAGGTCAGCCTGCCGTCCAAGGTCTCATCTGCAAACAGCCATCCAAGCTCAGGCAGACAGCAATCCTCACCCTTGCTTCCCGGATGCGAACGCCGCTGGGCGGACCTGACCAGGCAGGGGGGCGGTGGGTCCCGGGGCCAGCCCTCGACGTGTCCAGGGTACAGCAGATCGAGACCCCGGTCTGTCATCTTCCGACAAACAGATACAGCACCATTAGCCCGGCTTATTTTCCGCCCGATCCGCACGCCATCTGATAAACAGGTGATTACTTCTCCTCCCAGTTCAGTTTCTGATTTGCATACAATAAATATCATTCCCAGGAAGTGTGCGTGTGTGTGCGCACGCACGCATGTGTTAAGGGCTGGAAGACAGGGCTCATGTCTTATTTATGAGAAATAAACAGGAGCGCAGGCTCGCATAATCAGCACATATTTAATCTGGCCCCTACTCGCCCTTTTGACTCTAATCAGGCCGGGTGTGTGAGTAGCTGTGGTGTGTGCGTGTACGTGCACACTCACAGGCTGCAGGAGGATGCCCTTGCCAAGATCCTCATTCCATCCTGATCGGGGCTGGCTCATTGGCAGGGAGGCTGCCCCCGGCTCTACCAGCCCACCCAGTCTGTGTGCTACTCAGGGAGTACTTTGACCATCCAGGCTCAAGGCGAGGAGGGCGGCGTTTGCTGCTCACCACCAACACCGCCGCAGAAGGAAACATTTTTTTAATATTGCTGAAACATGCTCGAAGCATCAAGAGTACCAGCAATATAAATTGTGCAGCGTTAGCCACGGTCCCGTTTGCCATGACACCTAACATCACATATTTTTCATCAAGATAGAAAAGTAAAACTGAAAAAAAAAAAAAAAAAAGGAAAGCCAAGCATTGCATGGGGAGAATCAAGGTCATGTGATCATAGAGGCTGCAACCAAGGCTTAAACTTGGGACCCTGACTCCAAAGACCAAATTTACTTCCCATGACTTTGCCTTCCAGATATGCGGCTAAGAGATCTGGGAGAAACCAAGAGTGTGATCACCTACAGTCATCTGACTCCTGATAGAGAAAATGAGACCAGAAAAGTAAAGGGATCTTCCCAGGGTCATACGCAAACCATGTGAGTGAATGTGTGTGTGTGTGTGTGCATGTGCATGTGAACAACTTTTTGTGTACGTTGACCAAGGCAGGGCACAGCAGGGACAGCTTATGTCTGCTCACTGATGACTGCGTCCTAATTTGGGGTCCTTGAATGACTAGCAATGGGTCTGAGGTCTCAGTTCTGGCTGTTGAATGAGTCCCTTTTGTTCTCCAGTTTGCGTAGGCTGGGGCTGAGATGTCTAAGATGGTTCTTTCACTCCCATGACTGCTGCCTGGGCTCGAGGGCTGGCCACTGGAGCTGGCAGGGCACCTCCTCCCCCTCTCTCTGCAGCCTCTCCACTCTGCTAGCTTGGGCTTCCTCACAGCATGGCGGTCTCCGAGTAGTCTGACTTCTTAGGTAGCTGACTAGCACCAGGGTGAGCATTCTGAAATGTTGGCTTGTGTTTTGTATCTTGGTATGCCGGTTTGTTTTTATGAATGCATTGTCTTTACACAAACACCTGTGATGGATATGTGGTATACAAATTCAAACAATACAGAAAAGTACAAAGATTCGAGAAGGGAGTCACTCACAATTCCGCTACCCAGAAATTAACATTTGGTGAACCTTAATCAAGGGATCTTTCTACTACAGAGAATAAAGAGACGGATGGATAGATGGACAGATAAGTGAGTGATGGGTGGATGGACGGACAGATGGATGCATGAGGAATGAATGGAAGGGTAGTTGGATGGATGGGTGGATGGACAGATGGGAGAGTGATGGGTAGTGGATGAATAGATGGAGAAAACAAAAGATATGAGAAAATAAGTCTGACTGTTGAGGGTTCTAAGAGTTAGAGAGAGACAACTAAGTTTCTGGATGCTAGAAAAGTGGCACTGGGGAGTCCTATCTCTCCAGACCCTCACTCCATCCACACAGCAGCCACGACTGCATCTGACTGACTGCACAGTCTAGTTGCTGATGGGGTGATGGTATATTCTGGAAATGGACCACTTCGCTCAGGTGAATTACCGAAGAGGAGGTGGTCAGGCATAGGGACCCAGCCCCTCGCAGAGCTAGGACCGGCTAGCTCAGCCCTGCCTCCACGCTCACCTTCCTGAGTCTTCTGGAACTCAGACTGTCATCCTTCCCTTCTCTCCAGTGGCCCCCTCTGCCTACGAGGTAGAGCCTGAACTATTACTGCTATTACTACCTCTGTTACTACAGTTACTACCACCATTACTACTAGTACTACCACTGTTATTACTACCATTGCCATTATTGCTACCACCATTGCTACTAGTACTACCACCATTGCTACTAGTACTACCACTGTTACTGCTATTACTATCACTGTTGCTACTATCGTTACCACTATTGCTACTACTACTGCCACCATTACTACTATTACTAGCACTGTTACTACTATTACTATTAGTATTACTACTGCTACTATTGCTATTACCACTATTACTAACGCTACTACCGCTACCGTTATCACCACTAGAAATATTATTTCTATGTCTATTACCACCACTGTTTACTATTACCATTACTACCCTCACTGTTACTCCCACTATTACTACTTCGCCTTCCATTACTGCTGCTACTGCTGTTACTACTGCCACTATTACTTCCACGATTCCCGCTGTTACCGCTCTTACTATTACCGGTGCTACCACTATCACTACTACTTCTCATTCTTCCTTTCTCCCTTCTGCAGGATTTTTATTGTTATTTAAAAATTCTTATTATAAAGGTAACACAGATTCATCGTAGAAAAATTAAGACAGTTAAGACAGTTTCGAAGAGAAATCAAAACTCACGCCCAAATACCGCCATCAGAGGTGTCAGCCCCCCTTGGGTCCCCCATTCCTCAGCAGGGTCTGCAGGGCCCTCCGGGGTGGGGCACTGGCCCCCTTCCCATCCCACCTCCTCTCTGTGCGTGTGTGCTCCAGTCAGATCAAACCTCTAATGCTCCCAGACCCAGCTGCCCTCCCTCCTCTTGCCTCTGAGCCTTTGCACATGCTGTTCCTTCTGCTCAAAGGCCTTCCTCCTATACTCCGTCTGCTTCATCCCCATGTTCCCTGGGCCTTGTCACCCTGTCCCCATGGTGAGTTCCTGTTTGCCTGTCCGGCTTCAACATGCAGAAAGCAGGGACCATGCCGAGCCACTCTAGGTGCCCAGCACAGACCTGCCCCACAGCAGAAGCCTCCGTGTGTGTTTGGTGAGAAAATGAGAGCAGGGTTTTCTAGAAGCTGTGGCATTCGAGCCATGTTCTCTCGGTGGTATTGGGGAAGAAAGCAGTGAGGGGTGTAGGCCTGGACAGCGTTCTCTGCATCAAATGATACGTTTTCTTTTCTCTTCTTTTTTTTTTTAAGATTTTATTTATTTATTTGACAGAGAGATCACAAGCAGGCAGAGAGGCAGGCAGAGGGAGAGGGGGAAGCAGGCTCCCTGCTGAGCAGAGAGCCCGATGCGGGGCTCGATCCCAGGACCCTGAGATCATGACCTGAGCCGAAGGCAGAGGCTTTAACCCGCTGAGCCACCCAGGCACCCCAAATGATGCGTTTTCTGCATTGACTTCTGACCTGAGCCGTCACTGGGGTCCAGGAGCCCCCCCCCCTGCAGACACTCCCGCCTCCGGGAGGCGTGTTTGAGGAAGCCGGGCAGCTCCAGCCCCGGCCACGCCACTAAACAGACAAGCTCAGACCCAGCGAGCAGGGTGCCTCTGCATGCTGCTGATTTTTCATAACTGGCCGCCGACGGACTGGGGGAACAGTTCACTTTTATGAATCCTTGTTAACTGTGTGTCAAGAGATATTTCACTTTAAGTGCCCCCTTTTTGCTGAAAAAGAAAAATAACAGAAAATGTAAACGAACTCATCATAGAGAGACTCAGAGAGCTCTGAGCTGGGCCTTCAGAGGAGACAGAGCAGCGATTGGCTGGAACATGAGGAGGGGAAGCCCCCCCACAAGGGATCCCCCCAAGCAGAGGTTGGTGGAGACTCCACACCTGGCATGGAGAGTGTGGCCCCATAGCTGAGGGGTGTGTGGTGGGCAGTTATAGCCTAGAGCAGACTCTGTGCGTGCGAACAGGCAAAGAGAAAATACGAGGATGTTCATGGTGATCTTAAGTAAACGAACAAAAAAAGCCTAAAACTGGAAACAACCTAAGTGTCCATCAACGGGGGACTGGTTAAATGTAAGTTATAATGGAGCCATTTGAGGGGAGTACTACACAGCTAGGAAAAAAAAACGAGCTCGTTCCGTGCGGACCAGTAGAGATGGAAATATATGAGCTATTATTGAGCAGAAGGCGCAAACTATAGGACAGTTTCTAGCATGCTACCGTTTACCAAAAAGGAAGCCTACACGGGCTTGGTGTGCGTGAAAAATAGATACAAAGAGCAACACAAGCATCTATTTGCTGATTCTCTCTAGAAAGTGAGACCGAAGAATGGAGGATGGGAACAACTTTGGGGTTTCATTCCATACATTTATGTGCTAGTTTAATTTACTTTGTGCCGGGTGCAGGATGAGTCCCACGATTTTAAAAGTTTAAAATCCTTTAAAACATTCGATGTAAGGGGGTAGTTTTAATTTTTTCCTTTACATCTTTCCCTATGGTTTGAATTGGGCTTGGGTTGTTTTTTTTCTTTTTTCCACAACAACCAACCATTATATATATATTATATATTATAATACATATAATGTATAACATTATACATTATATAATTATATATTTTATATATTTGTATATTATATACTATATATAATATATATATTACATATTATATAATATATTATATATTATTATATATTATATACCATAATATATTTGTATTTATATAAAAACATAAGTTTTTGAATGAAGAACCTGTTGGCTTTGATGTCAGGCAGACGTGGCTCTTGTTCTCAATCTTCCCTTCACCAGCTGAGCGATGTTAGGCAAGTCACTTAGCCTCTCTGAGTGTCAACTTCTTGCAACGATATCAGGTATTAATAGTATGTACAGAGCAAGTATGCGATGAGCAGTAACTTTATCATGATATTGTTATTATCCTAGAGAGAGCACTGGCAGACCCTCTTGTGCCGTCCTAGTTGGTGAATTAATGCCCATCCTCGTTATAGACTCTATGAGGCTATTTAAAATGTTACAGGCCAGTGGTCCTTCATCAGGCTCTAGGTATGTAATTCATCGACAAAAAAATCTTTTTTTTTTTTAAGAATTTATTTATTTATTTATTTGAGAGAGAGAGCACACAAGCAGGGGGAGCAGCAGGTAGAGGGAGAAGTGGACTCCCCACTGAGTGGGGAGCCTGATGCGGGACTCGATCCCAGGACCCCGAGATCGTGACCTGAGCCAAAGGCAGCTGCTTAACCCACTGAGCCACCCAGGCATCCCACTGACAAATAAAATAAAATTCCACTGACAAGTGGAAGCCCAGTATGTATAAAATGGGAACTCAAACATTTTAGTAGCATTCGAAGTGAGACATTTATACCCAGTGAATGTTTATAGCATCGTGTCTCCTTCTTTTGGTGACAACACTCCAGTCTTCCTGTGAGGGGATTATTTCATCCCCACTCTCGGCCCCCTCCACACCAGAGGTGGGCATGGACCCAATGGCCAAGGCATCTCCCTGCCACGGGGACCAGACCGTGACCAGTGTGGGCCGTTCAGACTTGTGACTTCCACGCAGACTGGAGAGGGAGAGGAGGCCCTTTTTCTTCTGGTTTTGAGCCCAGCGTTGGGGATGAGGCAAGCCCAGAGGCACCAGAGCTCACTGTCAGAGTCTAAGAACGAAGCCAATACCGTGAAAGGCTGAGAGACGGCAAAAACTTGAGCCTTCGGGACATCATAAGAGCCCCTGAATCACACCGTGCCTGAAGCCAGCCCCACCCCTGGAGGTTTTTGTTGCTGGAGCCATTATGTTCCAGCTAGTTGGATTTTCTGTCACAACCCAAAGTGGGCTAAATGATGTATTTATTCATAAAGCCAGCTAGGAAGAACAAGGAAGCTGCTTTGACAGACATAAACATCTGAAATCAGGAGTTAGGGATGACAGCCACTGTCTTGTCTCAACCCCACATCTAATTTATCTCTGCATCTTGTTTGAGTTGCCCAGTATCAAGAAAATCCTGATTCACAAGTAAGTATGGGTGGAGTTCAGTGTAAGACTTAGGTGCCCAGACTCAGGAGCAAGACACGCTGGGTTCAGATACCGGCCACGATGACTCTGCAGCTGTGGGATCTCGGGCAAGTCACTCGAGCTCTCTGAGTCTCAGTTTCCTAGCACCTCCCTCCCTGGAGGGCTGGGAGCAGTAGATGAGTCAATACACGTGAGAACGTTTAAATAGTGCCTGGCACCTGGATCGGGTGAGCTCCTGTTAGAATCCTGCCACATTCCCACTCATAGGAGCACCTGCGTGCTACGTTGGGCTGACAGCTCCCCCAGAATGAAACTTTGCGGGCTATGTCGGTTTCATTGATAAGCATCGTGACGCGGCAGGACAAGCTTCTGCAAAACTTATTGGCAACGGCTTATCTGTGATTTAGGATTTTGACCTCGGAGCCCTGCTGCAGGAGCGAGGCGATCCCTAGAGAAGTTTCGGGGAAGTGAGTTGGAGCTCAACATATGCAATACGTTCAGGGCTAGAGTTGTCTAGAGGCGGACCAGGCTGCCCTCTAGGCAATGAGTTTCTTGTGTTGGGAAAAGTTTGCAGTGAGCTGGATTCCCACGTGGTGAGCATCCTGAGAACGATGCCGGTGCCAGACGAAGTTGGGGACTCCTTCACTCATGCATTCGCTCATCTAATATTTACCACGACCCAGGCACTGGGATGAACGTCCCCACTAACTCTCGGATCAGGTCTTTTCGTCAATGATTTCTTGCTCAAGGTGGAAGGGGACTCCCTCGGCCAGCCTTCTGGGGGCTGTTTTCGTTTTTTAAAAAAGATCAAGCGTCGACGCTAATGCCAAGGAATGGTGTTCCTAATGGTGGACTCTGGCGCTTTGGCAGCTCACGTGGGTGTAGAGATGGGAGGTGGCCCCACTCACTGGGCCTTGCATCTTATGGGGCCAAGGTGGGCGGAGTAAGGGAGAGGGACACGCCCCCACAGCTCCCCGGTGGGGTTTCAGATCGTCATGGGATTAACACACGTGATACCCATTTCATCTCAGCTGCGCTGGGCAGCTGTGGGGTTCCCCAGAGGGGCAGTTTGGCCTGGGACAGTCCTCTCCGCTTCACCCCCGTCCACAGCCACCGGAAGTCCTTGACCTCCTCCAGTGCTGGGGGAGCAAACAGGCTGGCTGGAGAGCAGGGCAGTGGTGGGGACGGCAGAGCAATCAAGTTGTCCTCCCTGGAGAGCCCAGGGGTTGCGTCTCAGGCAACGGGTGGAGCGGGGGCTCTGAGAGGTGGGAAGAGGGGATGGAGAAAAGGCTGGGGAGGGCAGCCCAGAAGGCCCTGGAGAGTCCTGGCTCCCTGGCATTGAAGTGCCCCCCCGTGAGCACACCTGGCTGAGGCCTCACCCCACGCACTCTGCTACCCCGCTTCCACTGCCCCCTTAATCCTCACAAACCTCCGTGGGTCTTATGTCTATTTCACAGGTGCACAAACAGAGACCCAGAGAGGCAAAGTCACTTGCCTGAAGTCTCAGGTGAGCTGAACCAGCCCTCCTCGGGCCCAGTTCCATCAGACCTCCAATTCTGGGATCCCCTTTCCTTGCGGTCTCCATGAGCAAAACCCGAAGGAGACGGAGTGGGGTGCACAGGCCCACTTCTGGCTCAGGGGACAGTGTGTCTGGTGGGGCGGGGCTCCAGGACAGTGGTGAGAAACCACTGGGCCTCCTCTTCCTCTGCAGCCCAAAGTCTATCTCACTCCCGACAGAGGCTGCTAGTAGAGCTAATAAATCTTTCGGTTTCTCCCTCTAAATGTAAATGACAGGTGAGTGGGATGTTATGGGTTTTGGAAAAAGAAAAAGCAACAGAAAAGTAATTTGCATTAGATCTGTGTGCAGCTCTTGACACGATCTCGGGAGACAAGGATTCCCCAGCTCCAGGTTAAAATCAGGGCCTTCCGCACAGGAACGATCGGACCCTCACCTCCCACCACTTGGAAGGCCTCCCTCCCCTCTCCCCTGTCCCTCTCCCTCCCTAACCGTTCCTCCCTTCCCCAGCTCCCTGCTTCTCTCTCTCCCCAGCCCCCAAGAACCCCACTGGTGCGCTGCACTGAGAGGCAATTTATAAAGCAGATGTTTATTGCAAGGTTTCACGCGAGCTTGGTGCCTCGCCAAACGTTATAGTAATTGGAGGCTGCGTTTAATTACTGATCAATGTAAAGCTGGGACGAGACAGGCCTGGAAACTGCCTTTGGTCTAGACTCTCCTCTCTGCTTCAGAGAAGGCAGGAGCTCCTAGCCCTCCATGGCTCAGCTGGCCCCGAGGAAGGAGGATGTGGATTGCAAGTAGCTGTGGCAGAGAGCCTACCAGATTCTGCTATAGTCCTTTTCTCGCCATCCCATTACTTGTGGATGCCTAATCTGTGCCACGCACTGTGCTGGGCACTGAGGGTCACAGAGACTGTGAATTTCTCCCAGTGCCTGGGGTGAGAGCTTTGCATGCACTGTCCTTCAATCCAGCACAAGGCGGGGGTGGGAGCCAGGCTTCAAGTTAGCCCCGAGGGGTCCCTGCATCCCGGTATCCCCCTGTTGTACTCAGCCATTAAAGACATTACAACCTGCGCTCGGCTTTCTTAGTGCCCTTGCTCTGGGGGAAGCCAGCTGCCGTATCATGAGGACACTTGGGCCACCCCACAGAGGATCACACGGAGAACTGAGGAGCCACCTTGGGCAGTGGAACTGCCAGTTGAATCGAGGCTTTGAATGAGACCACAACCTTGGCCGACATCACGGCTGCAACTTCGTGAAAGACCCTGAACCAGAACTGCCGTGAGCCTCTTCCAGGTTCCTGACCCATGGAAACTACGAGATTCTCAAAGGTTATTGTGGTAAGTCACTAAGTTTTGGAGTAATAGATGACTAATACAAGAGCCATGGGAAAGAAAGAAACATAAGGAAGACTAATAAATAGGAAACGTGAACAAATGTGGCAAGAAAGAGGTCTACCATAAAACACATAATTATATAATCGCTATATAAAAATACAGATTTTTTGACGTACTGATATATATCTTATATGCGTATTATAATATAATCACAATAAATGTGAACGAGTTAAATTCACCAATTAAAAGAAAAATCTTATTTCATTCTTTCTTCAAAATAATCCTATGCCATAGGCACTCTTATAACCACTTTACAGATAAAGGAGCTGAGGCTCAGAGTAGGGAAGAAACTGGCCCAAGGTCTCCGAGCTCGAGAGTGATAAGATGGGATTGGAACCGGGTTCTTCTGACTGCAAAGCCCTAAGCTGTATTGTCTTGTTTTGTATTGTTAGCTCTTGTATTGTTATCATCTTTGAATAGAAGAAGACACTGAGACTCAGAAAGGGTGAGTGACTTGCCCAGGGTCACCCAGCAAGTTATTTTAAAACAAGAGCCAGAAGCAGGCATCTGACTCATTGTCTGATGTCTGTCCCCATGATCTTGGGAGCTGTGTCATGAAAGCCCAAGAATCCTAGGGGTTGTATGTCTTCATACCTGCTTAAAACAAGGAGAGATGCTTGGCTGTGACCAGAGAGACTCTCTGGGGTCAGGTGGATGAGCCTCCTCAGTGAGGCAAACATCAGCTGCAAAGCAACGTGCTGGGGCACAGGGTGGGGTGGCTCGATGCATTGAGCTGCACTCCGGTAATTACATCAGGGCCGGCGGCGTAATTTGTATCTGGGTGATGAATGTCTGTGTTTTCGGGCCTGATTGCCCTATTTACATTTGGAATTTGCTGATCTATTATTAATGTCTCCTGGAGGCCAGGGCGATGGGTGTGAGCAGCTGGGGAGTTCCCTCCCCCTCCGATCCAGGGAGCACTAGCTCTTAGGCCCTAGCTACCCAAAGCCCCACCTGAGCCCCCTTTGTGTGACCCCCGCTTTCATGGGGCTATTGGCCGAGGCTCAGCTGACCTGGGCTGAAGTTCCCCAACCTCTTACAGACCCATGTACACATGCTCTGATGTACACACGTGCAGGCTTACATGTGCCTACATGCACACACACGTATATACGTCTACATCCTTATATACCCACACGTACTGTCATATGAACCTGCACTTGAAATGCAAATACATTCGTGTGTGCACGCATGTACATGTGCACATGTGTATAGCATATAGCCTGTGATGGACTGACTGCATCTCCCTCTCCCCACTCCCTCTGTTGAAGCTCTAACCCCAAATATGATGGTATTTGGAAACGGTAGTAAGGGCTAAGTGTGGTCACGATGGTGTGGCTGTCATGAAGGAACTGTGCCCTTATTATTAGAAGAGACACCAGAGACAGAGCTCTGTCTCTTTCCATGCTCGCGAACCCCCAGACGACCATGTGAGTCCACGGCAGGAAAGCAGTGGTCCACACGCCAGGAAGAGAGATCTCATCAGACACTGAATCAGCTAGCACCTTGACCTTGAACTTCCTGGACTCTAAACCGTGAGAAAAGACATTTCTGTTGTTTAAGCCACCTGGTCTATGGTATTTGATTGTTGTAGCCGGAACTAAGACACACCCGCACACCATCCCATGTCCTGTCACGCTAGGAGCAAGCACAACTTGAGAGTGGTTGGAGCCACTATAGCTCCACTATGGTTGGAGCTGTGAACCGTGGACCTGAATGGCCTGGGTTTGAATCCCACCTCTGCCGCTGACCAGCTGTGTGACCTTGAGCAAGTGACTTTACCTCTCTGTGCTTCTGTTTCCCCATATGTAAAAGGGGACCGATAAGGTTCCCATCTCCCAGGGTTGTCGTGAGGATTAAATTACTAGTGAATCACCTGCCTAGTGTGCCATGGGCACTGGATACGTGTTTGCTATGCCATTTACTATATTGTTGTTTATGTGGCTGTCACATAAGAGGCTGAGTCATTTGGTTGGAAAACGATTAAACACACCCTCCTATACATGTGTGTTACACTCGTAACACATATGCACAGAGGGAACCTTCCGGGGCTCTGTGGTTTCTCCCCGAAGCCCCTCCCGATGGCTCACTCCTCCACGTCCACCTCCAAGCTGCAGGCAGGGCGGGATTGGGGAAAGACCACTGGATGGGGCTTCTCTGACCAGGCATCAGAGCCCGGCTTTGCAACCCTTGCTGGCAGTGTGACCTTGGCCCAGAAATTCGAAACCTCAGTTTCGTGATCTACTCGGTGGGGGTAATGATAGAAACGAGCTCATGGAGACGGCACCGCGGATGGCCGGCTGACGGTGGAGTTACAGGCGATGATGTAGGAAGGAGCACGCTGTCTTCCCTGCCCAGGCTGGGCCTTGCTGAGGGAGCGACTGCACTGGCATGCAAATCAGTATGCAAATGAAGCTCATTCCCTAAGACTGTGGGAAGCCAGGCACGCCCCAAGCCGAAAGGCTCCATTTCCAACCAGCTCTTTGTGGAATGGCACCAGTTCAGAGCGAAAGAGCACTGGCCAGGGAGTCAGGACCAGTGCTCCGGGAATGACAGGGGCAGGCACGACCCGTGTGCACAGGTGGCCTGCCCACCTCCTTACAGCGGCGTCCCCATGCAAACACGCACAGACATGAGAAGGCATGCCTGGGCAAGAATACGCAAAGATTCAAGGACCTGGTGGTACTGTGTGGCCTTGCCTGAGTCTCTGTACTTCCCTGGGCCTCTGGATTCCTCCTTTGTCCATGCAGTCAGTCTTACCTGGCCCGTATTTGGTGGCGGTGAGGACTGAACGAGACAAATAGAGGGCCGGGTATGACCGCGGTGCCTGGTATACAGCAAGCACTTAATATATGATGACCATGTTATGAGTGTCCTCATCTGGGAAGTGTGAGGCTGAAGGAGCTGCTCTCTGAGTGCCCAGTCAGCTCTGAGGTCCTGTGGTTCTGGGCGTTGCACGCAGACCCCACTCCGCGCCTGTCAGCCATCTCGGCTGGGGGCCTTGTATAGGTTCCCGAAACCGGCCCCCGACAAAGGTGATTCCGCCATTCCTCGATTATGCTGGAACGTCTGGCCCGTGGCAACTATGAGTACCATGCTGGCAGGCCCTGTGACAAATAAGGAAACTGAGGGAGGGGTGGGAGGGGGGACCAACGCTGGAACCAGGCTCCCCGTTGCTCGGGGCTGGGCTCATGCAGCCCACAATTTCTGTAGCCTTCTCTGCTCAGAGCAGAAGCAGGGCCTGGGGGCCAAATCTGGGGTGTCCTTCTACTTTAAGATGTGGCCCATTCCAGGGTCACCAGGCCCCAAGCTGTGGCTCCAAAAGACATAAGTGAATAAAATCGGATATGAAAACCCCGAGCAGCAATAACCACTAGTCTATATTGAGTATTTATTACACACAGAACATTTGCAGCTGTTTGACCTCGTCTGGGAGGCGGAGAGAGAAGCATGCATGCTTAAGGTCATATGGCTCAAAAGTAGCAGACTTGACCTTGAACCGGGTTCTCTCAGACTCCTGAGGCCCTGCCCTTAGCTCACACTCCAGCACCTCCCCGAAAAGCAAAGCAGAGAAAAACGGGTTTGCAAATTGCAACCGGCCAGAGGCCTCGATGGCTCCTGCGGGTGACAGGAGAGGACATGAGGCCCAGCAGCTAGGGCAGCAAGAATGTCCCACCACACCCTCTAGAAAGCCCCCCCTCCCCCACCCCGGTTTCCCTGCCATCCCAGGGAAGGTCAGCGCGAGCACATTAAATAAGGACATAAATTTGTCATGAAGGCCTGGAAATGAACGAGGCTTATCATTTATGGATGGAATAATTAAGCCACTGTGCTCAGTGGTTCCCCGAGACCCGTGCCCAGGGACCAGTTTGGGGACATCGCTGTCACCATCCCCACCTCTCGGCCTCTCAATCCAGACCCTGGGACATGCGGGCTCCGCTGGCAGCCAGAGCTGCTGCCCACAAGTACGTCACAGGGAGAGCCCCAGCCTCGTGGTCATTACAGCTGTGGCTAATCCCAGGGAGACTGCTCCCGAAGGTGTGTCTTTGGGGACCCCCAGCCTCTTCGGTGGAGGTGGTGGTCCTGGCTTCTTGGGATGTAAAGAGGCTTCCTCCTATGATAGGGAGTGTAAGAAATTCAGGCGGACTTGGATTCAGATCCCGACTCTCACTCCAGCTGGGTGTGTCTGGGCTAGTCACTCTACCTCCCTGAGCCTTTGGTTTTTCCTCTCAAAAATGGGCAAAATAGGGCGCCTGCCGGGCTCAGGCTGTAGAGAATGTGACTTTTGATCTTGAGGTTGCACATCAGGTGTAGAAATCACTTAAAAATAAAAAATCGTGGGATGTCTGGGTGGCTCAGTCGGTTAAGCATCTGCCTTCGGCTCGGGTCCTGATCCCAGCGTCCTGGGATTGAGTCCCACATCAGGCTCTTTGCTCAGCAGGGAGCCTGCTTCTCCCTCTGCCTGCTGCTCCCCTACTTATTCCCTCTCTCTCTGTCTGACAAATAAATAAAATCTTTTTTAAAAATAAAAATAAAAAATCTTTAAAAATGGGCAAAATAATCATTTTATGGGTTATGTGGAGAATCAAATTAAATAAGAGTTATAAAGTGAGGGTCTGGCACATACCAAGTGTACCACAAATCCAGCATTTTATTCCTTTCTCCCAACAGAACAGGCAGGCAGGTAGACAGGAATCAGGAAGCTCAGAGACACAAAGAGACTTGACCAGGGATGCACCGCAGGTGAGCAAAAAGTGTGCGCTTACTGTCTTCGCCTGGAGTTCCTGTCCCCTGTCACATGTGGGAGGGCTTGGCCCATTCCCCAACAATGGGGAATTTGAGGCCCCTGACCCTTCCCTGCCCCCAGCCACCTCAGGTCGGGGGAAAGAAGAGGCGTTTGTAAAGGCAACAGTAACCACTAATATTTATAGAGTTCTTGCAGTGGCCAGGCATTGTCCTAGGGGCTCTGCAGTTATGATCTCACTTCATTCTCCAGAAACCCTTGGAAGCAGGAACCATTGTTCTCCCCATTTTAGAGGTGAGGAAGTGGAGGCTCATGCTCCGACCCCTGACTTTGAGTCACTCGGCCAAGAAGTGGGATGTGTGTGTGGTTTCCTGGGTCCCAGCAATGCCAGGCTGGGGAGGAAGGTGGCCGATGAAAGTCTATTTGGAGTCTGAAAGAGATGGCACGTGACTTGACCAGCACTTCCCAGAATTCCAGCTTTGATATTCCATGTCCTTGAATGGGTTCGAGCCCTCATGTCACAGATGGGAAGACTGAGGCCCAGCCACCAGAGGCAGAACCTTGGGGCTCGCCCACCAGTGCTCCTGGGCCTGTCCCATCGGTCGTGGACACCAAGCCTGCCGCCGCTGGAGAGGTCTCTGCCACCTGCCTTGGGGAGGAGTCTGGACCCTCCTCCCTTCCCTACCCCACCCACCCTCCGTCACCATGGCAACCATGCAGGTGAGCCTCATCACCGCTAATCCTCTAATTACCAGCCACCTCTTCAATCGGCTGTAATTACTTTGGGGACACAGTTAACCTCTCATTAGGAACGCACGGCCGTTTTCTCCAAAAGCGCAGCGGTGACATGCCTAGTAATTTACCGCCCCGGCTCGCGGGGCCGCTTTGTGTTTAACTCGGGCGCCATCGCATCCCTGTCATTACTCCAGCCCGGTTGTCATGACGATTAATCATTCAATCCCTCATCAGCAACTTTTGCCAAATGTCACCCCGCTCTTGATCAAAATCCATCCTGCAGCCCGACACTGGGGGACTAATGACTTGGAAATAGGGTTCTCCATTCCCGAGAGCTTTTCCCCAAGACACCTTCTTGGCTCCCTCCAAAAAGGAAGAGGAGAGTCTGAGCTCAGCGTGGTGGTGGAGGAGGAGGATGATGGGAGCAGAAATGGTATATGTTGGGTGCTTATTCTGGGCGAGGCACCTGAGGGGCATGGATGTGTTTAACCCTCATGATAAACCACTCCCTGGAAGGGGGAACGGAAGCTCGGAGAAGCTGGCCGTTTGACAGCAAGGAAGCATGGAGAGACTCTAACTCAGAACTGTCTGGCTCCAAAGCTGAGCTCTTTTTACCAAACCTCAAGGGTCATACATGTCACCTACTAGCAAGATCTTGGAATGGCAGTTTGGGCCGCAGTGTAGAAATTAGCTGGCCAGTTAAAGTCAAGGCAGGAACCCTTAAGAGACAACTCTGGGCGTTTTATGATAAGGAGCCCGATCTAGAGCAAGCCGCTCACTGTCATGAATACCTACGTCTCAAACAACATGCAGCAACAACCGGCAGATAGTGACCTCACAACCCACATGGAGAAATAGCCTGAAACATATCAGTAGTGCATCCATGAAGTGATTTAGACTGAGAGTCTTGGCCTGGGGTCATGGGCGCCATACAATGGACTTCAGTGGCCCATGAGCCCTCTGAAAATGCAGGATACGTCGGGATTGGATGTGAGTATGTACATTTTTCTAGGGAGATGCTACCAAAAAAAATGTTAAGAACCACTGCTCTAGTACATTTCTCTTATCTCTCTTCACATCCTTATTTTACAGAAGGCGATCCTGAGGCCCAGAGAGGAACCAAGACTTGCCCAAAGTTCCATAGCAATTCTGAATGGGAACCGCTGGTCCAAGCCGGTGTGAACTCTTTCTCGGGGTGCCCAGGGCAGCCGAGTAGGTCTGTAAAAGGGGAGGAACTCCTCCTCCTTCAAAGTGGCTTCCCACCCCCTAGCCCCCACCTGCTAAGGAAGCCCAACCCCCCATCCTGCTAAAGGAATCTTTCCGAGGCCCCTCCCAGGGAATGTTCCTGCTGGCTGGGCCGCCAGCATGTGTGAGACATAATTACAGCACGTTGTAAATGGCATTAACAGACTGTCACAGCAGCCACATGGTATTAGCAAACGGCTCTGTCTTCATCATGCAGTCCCCGTAGCCTCCGGGCTGGAGCACTTCCCAAGGGGTCTTCCAGGTCCAAGTTGCAGAAGTCTCCTGGCAGGGGACTGGGGGTAGGGGCAGCGATTCAGCTCACAGAGGCCTGGAGATTTCCCCAAGACTTTCTGAGGTCTCGGCAAAGAGCTGAGTAGAAAGTTAGGAAATCTGATTTGTAAACCTGGTTCGGCCTTGAAGAGCTAGCCTTTATCAGGCAGCTGCTTATGAGCCAGGCACTGTGGAATGTAATCTCATTTATACCTTATAAACCGCAAGCGAAAAAGATCGTATTCTTCACTCTGCTCTATAGATCAGTTAACTGAGGATCGGAAGGAAAGGTGACTGGCCTGCGTCCCTTCAGCTAACAAGCAGCAGCTGTAGGATTCAAACAGAGCTCTGATGTCTCTGGCGCTTCTGCTTTTCCCCTCGACATCCTGTTGTCTCCTTGAAAAAGTCTCTGATCAGTTTTCTGCGAAGCCATATCATAGCCTTGAAGGTAATTCCCTAAAGCTACCAGCCCACCAGAAACTTAACAGCCCCTGAGCTCTGCTCACAGAGGTTTCCATGAGAGCAACATAATAACAACACAGTAGTAATCAAGATTGCAACAAATATTGTGAATTTCCATACAGTTTCTTCTCTGTTCTTTGTAGCAAATCTATGAGGGAAAGACCACTTCTTATTTGAGAGAGTTCAGAACTAAAGCCCAGAGGGGGAAAGTCACTTGCCCAAGGCTGCACAGCAAGTGTGTAGAGAAGCTAGAATGAACTCCCCTTGTCTCCTGATTCCCAGTCCTGGTTCTTTTCCACGACACTGAGAAAGTATTCATCGGCCTGCGGCCGGAGGGCTAAGCAGGGGCATTTGCTCTTCCGGGTGCCTCCTGCCCTCCCACCTGCATGGTGGCCACGGGTAATTTATGCGTTATCCAGGAGGCCTCCAGGCTGCAGGCAGCAGGATGGGCTGCCTCCCGACTGGTAAGCAAATCCCCTGCTGAGCAGGTCATATTTTATCCGGGCCGCCACCTGCCAGCTCATTTGCTTACAGATTCAGGTGCTACATCAGGGAGGAATTAGTGATTACTTAGCCCAGGGACCCTGGCAGATGGAAGGGCAAGCCAGGGCCCTCGCTGGGGTAGGAAGTCAGGAGCCTATCTGGGAGGTCTCTATCTCCTCCCAGGCCCCTTAGCCTTGCTCTGGAACCAAAGTGTAAGAGTTAGGGATAGAAGAAGAAAAGACTTATCTGCTTGCAGAGAAACTGACCTCTCACTCCCAACCCCATCCATATTTTACCAGGTCTCCAAGGGTGGGTGCTGATATCCCCCATTCCCTGCAGCCTCCCCAGATCCTCCACTTACCTTCCCAAAATAAAAAGATAGTAAATCTAACAGTCCCACAGTGTTTATTGGTGCCTGGCACTTTAGAGGCATTGCCTCCTTTAATCCAAATCAACTAATAGTCAGCATGTTAAGATCCCCATTTTACAGATGAAGAAACGAGCTCAGAGAGATTAAGTAGTTTGCTTAAGGTCACACAGTAGGTGAGCTACAGAACTCAGGCTTCTCTGATTTCAGACCTCCTCTCCTAACCAGAATATAATGTCTTCCCCAGGCTGTTCCCCAAACCCTGTACTTGGCTTGTTAAATGTTATTTATTCGTTTCTCTATTTACTTATTTTTTAAATAATTTTTTAAAGATTTTATTTGTTTGTTTTAGAGAGAGGGAGAGGGACAGAGGGGGAGGCAGAGGGACAAGCAGACTCTGCACTCAGCGCCAAGCCTAACGGGGGCTCGGTTCCACGACCCTGAGATCACGATCTGCATCAAAACCAAATGTCAGCTGACCAACCAATCGAGCCACCCAGGCGCCCCTAAAATAATTTTTAATCTCGGAACAATTTGAGACTTACAGAAAAATTACACAGATAATACAAAGATTCCCCCATATGCCTCCACCCAGTTTGCCTTATTACTAACATCCTACATTTGTCCCAATTAATGAACTAATATCAATACATTATAATTAACTAAAGTCTGTTCTTTATTCCAATTTCTTTAAATTGGAAGGACAATTTCTTAAAAGGACATTTCTACCTAACGTCCTTTTTCTGTTCCAGGATCCCACCCAGGGTACCACAGTGCATTCATTTGTCGTTTCTTCCTAGGGTCCTCTTGGCTGCGACAATTTCTTGGATTTTCTTTGTTTTCGATGACTTTGACAATGTTGAGGAGTGCCGTTCAGGTATTTTGTGGAATGTACCTCAACTGGGCTTTGTCTGATATTTTTCTCATAATTCGACCGAGGTTAATGTGTTTTAGCAAGACCATAGAAGTAAAGTGCCGCTCTCATCACATCAAGGGTACGTATTATGAATTTGAGTTATCACTATTGATCTTAATCCTGATCTTGTGGCCGGAGTAGCATTTGCCTGTCTTCTCCATGGGAAAGTGACTTTTCACCTTCTGTGCATACCATTCTCTTTAAACCTAAGGACTAGGGAGTTATGCTCCCATTCCTGGAGGACAGAGTATCTACATAAATTATTTGGAATTCTTCTGTACAGCGGATTTGTATATTCTCCCTTTTGTTTATTGATTCAGTCGCTTATTTATATCGGTTTGGACTCATGGATATTTATTTTATACTTTGGGTTATAATCCAATACTACTGTGTGGTTTTTAAGTGACACTTGGTTCTTTCTTCCTCGGTTTATCAGCATTTCCCAAAATCTATTCTGAGAAAATCTCATTCCATGGGATTTTTAACAGGCAATCCTCTTAAAATAGGTTCTAGAGACAAGTCATTTGGGGTAATAGTGGTTGAAAAGGGTTGAAAAGAGATCTTGACTGTAGGACTTGTCAGATCTTTTAATGTGCTAATAATGTGAGTAGTGAATCACTCAGAGGGGGATCTAATAGGCAACATTTCCCACATTTCTTTTCCTGACACCCTGGGGTAGGGCAGGGAAGACACATATGAGAAAATAATCTAACTACATATCTTGTCTTCCCCTGGAGACCAGGGGAAGCAAAGATGATGCTTAAAAAGCAAAGATGATGCTTTCTTCTTGTCTTTATTGCTAGAAATTTACACCAAGGAGGTGCTAAGGAAACATAGTTGGACAATGCAAGGATGGATGATGAATGGATGGATGGATGGATGGATGGATGGATGGATGGATGGATGAGATGGCTACATGGATAGATGAAGAGACAAAGGATTTGTAGTTGGTAGATGGATGGGTGAGCAGATTGGTAGGTGGATTGGTAGGTGGGTGGATGGATGGGTGGATGGATGGGTGGATGGATGGATGGATGGGTGGGTGGATGGATGGATCGATGGATGGATGGATGGATCGATGGTAGGGTGGATAGATGGAAGGATGTGTGGATGGTTGGATGTGTGGATGGATGGATGGATGGTTGGATGGATGGATGGATGTGTGGATGGTTGGATGTGTGGATGGATGGATGGATGGTTGGATGGATGGATGGATGGGTGGATGGATGGATGGATGGATGGATGGATGGGTGGATGGATGGATGGATGGATGGATGGGTGGATGGATGGATGGATGGGTGGGTGGGTGGATGGATGGGTGGATGGGTGGGTGGATGAATGGATGGATGGGTGGATGAGTGGATGGATGGGTGGATGGATGGATGGGTGAGTGGATGGATGGGTGGATGGGTGGATGGGTGGGTGGATGGGTGGGTGGATGGGTGGATGGGTGGGTGGATAGATGGGTAGATGGATGGATGGATGGATAGATGGGTGGATGGATGGATGGATGGATGGATAGATGGGTGGGTGGATGGATGGATGGATGGATGGGTGGATGGATGGATGGATGGGTGGATGGGTGGATGGATGGGTGGATGGATGGATGGGTGAGTGGATGGATGGGTGGATGGATGGATGGGTGGGTGGATGGGTGGGTGGATGGGTGGGTGGATAGATGGGTAGATGGATGGATGGATGGATAGATGGGTAGATGGATGGATGGATGGATAGATGGGTGGATGGATGGATGGATGGATGTAGAGTGAGATGGATACATGGATAAACAGGCAGAAGGAGCAGAAAAACTAGGCCTTTGACTCCCTTTGACTCCCTTTGACTCCCTTCTTTCTCCCTGCAAAGGCATAACCTGGGCATTTGCCCACCAGGAAAAAGCCTCCAACTTGACTAGATCAGTTTTGTTATCAGACAACCAAGATGCAGGTCCTGGCCCCATTGCCAACTGTGTGAGCTTGGACAAGTCTCTTAGACTCTTTGGGGCAGGCACTTCATCTGTCGCAAGGGACTGGTTGCTATGCCTCAGTGTCACTGACAGCCTTCGATGAGTGAATACACGTAAAGTCAACTTGACAGATGCCAATTTCCTTCCTTCCTTCTTCTCTTATGGCCCTGGGGAAGAATCCAGTGCCCCAATGGCCCCTCCAGAGAGAGGGGGAGCAGAACCTGCTGCTTGTAGGGTGGGAGTTCTTTGGGGTCCGTGGATAGGTTTTACTGTGTTCACGAGTCCCTAGAATAATATGCAAAACTGTGTGTGTGTGGATGCCTTTTTCTGGGTAGAGAGTCTATAGTTTCTATCAAATGCCCAAAGGGGTCCATGACTCCTCCCCCCCCCAAAAGCCAAGGACTCTGAGGGCCTGGTCTGGGCTCTTGTCGCATGCTATCCAGCCCCGGACTGCAGGCCTTGTCCTCGGGCCATTTACCAGCCTCCCTAGTCATCAGCCCCCACCCGGTTCTACGCCTGCAACAGAGAGAGAGACAGGCAAACCTGTTCCTCAGGGGCAGGGGGGTACAGGCAGAATCGATCTGGGCTGGTGCTGGGGATTCAGGCCCAAACATGTATAGAGCGCTTCCGAGGGGCCCCACGTGTCATCTCTTTCAATCGTCCCCAAGCCCTGGGATGGAAGAGCTGTGAGCATCCCCGTTTTGGAGATGAGGAAATCGAGGTTGGGGGAGAGGAGTGGGAGGGCACAAAGAGCTAGAAGCAATGCTGGGACTCAGATCTAGTGCTAGTTGATTCTGGAGCCCATGCTCTCTCCATGGTGTCGCGGGTGATTGCCCAAGGCAATCCCTGGGGGTCCCTAAGGTGGGAACAGGGCTGCAAGATACACTCGTTCCGTTGTTCTCTACCCAGAGGCACCTGGTTGAGGCACTGGAATTGGAAGGGAAACGTATCTGAAATTCAGCTGTACGTCCATGAGCCGGGGCTTCTACCAAGAGTCTTCAGGAGCCTAGAGAAAATGCAGCCTTTTGGTAATTATTGTACCCAGAAGGGTGATTTTTCCTAATCGGTCTGCCCAGACAGGATACTTTTTCCTAATGCCAGGAAAGCCCTCACATGGGCTCCCTGACCTCCTGATGGAAACACATCAGCGGGCGCTGAGAACCTCTGCCCAGCTTCTAAGAGGACACTTCCGAGGTGGGGTCCCAAGGGGTCACCCAGGAACAGCCAGCCCGGCCTCAGCAGATGAGAGACAGTTCCTGACGTTCTCCCAGGGAAGCTGGGGCCACCGAGGAGGGGGGATAGGACTTGGTTAGCTCTGCTCAGCTGCCCTAGATCTTTCCCTCATATCCCACTTAGCCCCTGTCTTCCCCCTCCAGGCATGGAAGGCAGAGCCCCATCTGTGGCCATTTCCTGAGCCACCTGGATCTAAAACCCAGTACCATCTTTCTAGGGAAAGGCGGGCAGGCCCTCCTGATCCCCCAGAATACCCCTCTCCCCATGGCATCTCCTGGGAACTCCGGCTGCCCCCCCCCCACCAGACAGGCCCGATGGGCACTTCTAGGGAATGCTCACTCAGGTCCTCCAGCACTCAGCACCCATGGGCCCCTTTCCCCTCACCTTCCCATCCCCCCCTTCCCTGCCACCACCTCTGGCCTGATTAATTCCCCCAAATCCATCATGCCACAGGGACTAATCAGGCTCATGCCCCACTAATTGGCACTCAGAGATCTGACAAATGGCTCTGTTTGTGGGATTCCCAGGCTGGGCTGGATTAACTTCACATACCCAAACCACTCCAGGTTTGCCCCTGAAATGTGAGCTGGAGCCCTGGGCGGGAGGGGAAGCAGAGGACCCAGGACTGAGGGAGGGGTCCCCGCTACTAACCCCCAGATTAACTCAGCTCTGCCACTTCCTGGCTGTGATACTCAGATCTAGGTTGTCTCCCTCTCTGAGCCTGCATTCAGGCTTCTGCACTGTCTGAACCGGACCTCGTCTCTCCAACCTCGGTTCTCAGGCATGCCAGCCCTTCTGCTCTAGCCAAGCCGCTGGATCCCAGTGGCTTAATCCCAGCTCTCTGGGGAAAAATAGTATCTGCATGAAGCATGTAGGTGCATAAATATAACTTCTACTGATATTGATATTGACGTGTGGCACACAATCTTAATAGCAAAATATCCAATCGTCTTTATTGTAAATTCCTGGAACTGGCTGATTCTCGTAAAATGCTTTCATTGATTTTTGCCAAACTCCGGTATCAATAGCCAACCTATGGTGGGACGTGATCAACAGGTGTAACTCAGACTTGAATTTGGGTTGATACTTTCACTTCCGTGTTAATGGGCAGGCTGATCAGTGGGACGGCGAAAGTGGACGCCAAAACTTCACTAGCTTGTCAGTGATGTGAGCAACTCCTTTGCAAAATTGTGTAGTGAGTTTTGAATACTGGAAGAACATTTGCTCGGTTTCCTGTGCTAGTCCTAGGTAATGGCTAGAAACAGCACACTTTCGGGTTTCCTCCGTGTTAACAGTGTCTCCATGGCTAAGTGTAGACGATCAACGCAGACTTAAGCCCAGATTCCTAACACTTGCCAGTGACCAATTATCAGCCATCAGATGCTCAGATCTCAAACCTACTGACAGGATGGTGAGTGTGGGCTTGGGGAGAGACACAGGGATCTCACCGTGTAGTATTTCCGCCATGGAGATGCAATAGGTAAAAATAACTTCAAGGGCATAGGCAGTAGCAAAATGGAGTAAAACATTAAGAGATGATGAGTTTTGAGTATTTACTACTGTTTATAGAATGATTGATTTAGCTGTAAGTGTGTAATTTAAATGTCAGTAATCACTGCGAGTTGTGTAAAAAGAGTGTGGCTGGCCCAGGAAGGCTAGATCCTCAGACTTTCTGAAGTGATAGGACCTGTCTGTAATTCATGAGCCGCTTGGATCACCCCAGAGTTTATGCTAAGAGACGGGGTGACTCAGGATGGGGCCAATCACCAGAAAGACTGACCATGTGATCAGAAGGTTAGGGGTTTCAAGGAGAGGGGAGGCCTGGAGACCGAGTTCAATCAGTGGCCAAGGATTCCAATCAGCCATGCCTAGGTAAGGGAACCCCAATAAAAACTCCAGACCCCAAAGCTCAGTACTGCTTCCTGGAGGGTAAAAACATGGATGTGTCGGGAGGGCGAGACACCAGATTCCACCGGAAGAGGGCACGGGAAGCTCTGAGTTTGGGACCCTCCCAGTCCCCACACTTCATTTGGCTGGTCCAGATTTTATCCTTTATAACAAAACTATAATCTCGAGTATAGTGCTTCCGAGTTCTCTGATCTGTTCCAGCAACATATCAGACATGAAGGGGGTTCCGGGGCTCCCCTGAATTTACACCCATTTGGTCATGAGTGTAGGGATTGCTGAACTTGCAATCTTTTTTTTTAAGTATTTATTTATTTATTTATTTATTTATTTATTTATTTATTTATTTATTTATTTATCAATCAGAGAGAGAGAGAGAGCACCATCGGGGGAACAGCAGGCAGAGCAGGCAGAGGGAGCAGCAGGCTCCCTGAGTCCCGAGTGAGCTGCCTGATGCGGGACTCAATCCCAGGACCCCAGGATCATGACCTGAGCTGAAGGCAGCCGCTCAACCGACGGAGCCACCCAGGTGTTCCCTGCAATCTTGCTGGGATGCATGGGCCCTTCACCAGTAGAGTGGAGTCTGGGCTAACTCCAGGTGGTTAAGTGTCAGAACTGGATTGAATTACAATGTGGCCGTTGGCGTCAGAAATACTGTTTTTCACAACCGGCTCACACAATTCCGAACAATGTAGCAGTCTGTTCTCACTGGACTGATACATGCGTCACTGCCCAGTTCCACTTCTGAGCCTTCGCTGATGCTGTTCCTTCTGAATGAACTCACGTGTATTCCCGTATGCATTCGCTTACTGACCAAGTCTTTCTGGAGTGTGTGCTCTGTGCCGAGCACTCTACGAGGTGCTTGGGATAGTGAAGAAAATAGACATCACCTGCAATGGGTACAATTAGTGCCCCGCTTAGGTCCCCTAGGGTCCCTTTGGCCATTTCTGTGTGTGCCATTGTCCAACCCAAGACCTGCTCTGTGAAGCTCATAGTCTAGTGGGGAGACAGGCATTATTCACAAGGTCTTAGAAAACAAATTTCCGGGGTGCCTGGGTGGCTCAGTTGGTTAAGCGTCTGACTTCTGCTCAGGTCATGATCCCAGGGTCCTGGGATTGAGTCCCATGTCGGGCTCTGTGGGGAGCCTACTTCTTCCTCTCCCCTCTGCTCGTGCTCTCTCCCCATCTCTCTCTCTCTCTCTCTCAAAATCTAAGGATTTTATTTATTTATTTATTTACTAAATAAATTTTATTTAGTAAATAAATAAAATATTAATTTTATTTTATTTATTTATTTGAGAGAGGGAGAGAGAGCTGGGGCAGAGGGAGAGGGAGAGAGAATCTCAAGCAGACTCCTCACTGAGTGTCGAGCTGGATGCGGAGCTCAATCTCACAACCCTGAGATCATGACCTGAGTTGAAATCAACAGTCAGACACTTAACCAACTAAGCCACTCAGGCACCCCCAAAACAAATTTCTTTATAAATCAGTATCAGTGCTTTGAAAGGAAGCAACAGTCAGAAACAGAGTCTCTGAGAGCTGTAACGGAGACATGTCCTGTCAGAGCAATGAGGGAAGGCTCCCTGGAGGAAGCAGTACTTCCTTCCTGTAGGAAGGTGAAGGAGTCAGGAGGGAGGGAGCAAGCCTTACAGGCAGATGGCATAGCAGGTGCAAAGGCCCTGTGGTAGGAGAGAGAGATCAGCAAGGCTGGCGCAGAGTGAGATGAAGCTAGAGGAATTGATGGGGGCAGGACCGTGTGGCTTGTCGGCATGAGTGGGGATTTGGGTTCATTTTCTAAGGGAGTGGAAACACACCTAAATGTCAAGTAGAGGGCTGGCTTGAGAGATTTTAATTTTGCATTTTTTCAAGTTTTGAAATGTAAGATTCTTTGACTCTCCCCCCGCCCCCAGAGTTTGCCCTGTGAATAAGGCTGCCTTCTTGTACAAGGATGTCCACTACAGTGCTGTATATGAAACAGTGCTGAAACACAGAACCTACTGAACTATCAAGAAAAAACAGGTTTAGAGGCACTTGACCAGCTCTGTGAGTAGAGCACGCGACTCTTGATATTGGGGTTGTAAGTTCGAGCCCCACATTGCATGTAGAGATGACTTAAAAATAAAATCTTAATTTAAAAAAAATTTTTATTTATTTATTTGACACAGAGAGAGAGATCACAAGTAGGCAGAGAGGCAGGCAGAGAGAGAGGGGGAAGCAGGCTCCCCGCTGAGCGGAAAGCCTGATACGGGGCTTGATCCCAGGACCCTGAGATCATGACCTGAGCCGAAGGCAGAGGCTTTAACCCACTGAGCCACCCAGGCACCCCTTAGAAATAAAATCTTTTAAAAAAGGGGACAGGTTTAATAAATTTGGTTCATCCATTCAACGGACCCCTGCACAGCCCTTAAAAAGCACGAGGGAGATGTGACTATGATTTTGTAGAACTAGATCTCTCTAGGCTGGGCTGTTGGATAAGCAAAACGTGCAAAACAGACTCTTGTCTGTTCACAGTCACCTAAAAGCAAAGTCATACCCAGAAAGGGTTTCCAGAAAGTCACACACACAGATACGTCCCTCCAGTTATTAAGAGTGATGACAGCGGTGCTTAGCACACAGTAGGTAGTCCATCAGTATTAGTTGCGTGACTTAATGAAGGAATGCATTGTTGCTTCTGGGGAGAAGAGCTGAAGGTTGGAGAGAGTTTTGCTTGTTTACTTTTTAATCTTGTATTCTTCTGTGACGAGTAGTTTTCTTATTTGCTTGTGGGTTTTTCTACTTTAATCATTTAGCTTCGGCAAAGTGTAATTTACACACACTAAAATGTGCTGATGGTAAGCGAGCAACTGGATGAGTTTAGAAACTCATTAATTTGTACACAAATGCATACAATTTGTACACAAGTGAATACAGTCTTGTAAACAACACCACGACCAAGGTATAGGACATTTCCATCACCCCCAGAATTCCCCCGTTGCCCCTTTGTGGTGCGTTCCTATCCCTATGCTTTGCCCCTTCTTCCCCCCAACCCCCAACGCCGGCCACCCTCAATCTACTTCCTGTCGCTGTTCTTTTGCCTTTTCTGGAATTCCGTACACATGAAATCATACGGTACCTGGGCTTTTGAGTCTGACTCTAAAGGTTGAGGGGGAGTTTAGCCACGTAAAGGGGAAGGGGGGGAGCGGCAGGTAAGGGAAGCAGCTCTGCAGGCGGCTGACTTAGCAGGTGCAAATATACTGTGGTTTGGTTCGCTTTGGTTTCTGAGATCCAGGCATGTTGCCGCTTATGTCGGGAGTTCATTTGCTTCCCTGCCCACATGGCCCCCCCCGCCTCCAGTGCCCTGGTTTCCCACGGCCCTTCTCCCGGCTCCCTCACCCTCACGCAGTCAGCCCCCTGCCCTGCACGTGCCCACAGCCTCGGTGTTACCTCTCCCCCATAGATGGAGGAACCACGTTCCTCCTCCGTGAGCTTTAAAAGCTTTTAGGTCAAGGTGGTGGCAGTGAGGCTCACCCCATGGAGGGCCACAGCCAGCCGCCTCCTCCACCGGCTAAGGCCAGGCCTTGGGTCTGGGAGAAAGCTGCACAGAGAGCCAGACAGGGGGCCTTGGCTGAGGATTCTCTTTGTTGGGGCCCCAGCTTCACCTTCTCTGAGTCTGGAGAAAGAAGTCAGGACCGGTTCCTTCCGGGGCTACCAAGCATCCCCCATGCTCCTGGGAATGACCTTGTTTGATCCCTATACCCCCTTGCATGGTATGAGGCTCCCCACTTTGGAAATAGGGCAAGGGCAGCTCAGAGAGGGCCAGGGCTTGCCTGAGATCACACAGCTCAGAGCGGGGACAGGCTGGGATTTCACCTCCTTGCCGGCTTACTACTGAGGTAGTTTTGGGGTCCTGCAAGATCCAGAGAGAGAGGGAGAGAGAAATGTCCTAGACACACTCAGGCCACTGGGAATGTTTGAATGGACCCAGGCTGGGTCATCCTGTTTCTCCCTCTGGGAACCAAGTGGGGAGCAGGGAACCCCGCTGCTTCTCCAGACTGGCTACTTGGGTCCCTCTCTCCACCGCCCACCTACCGTGTACTAGCCTAAACCACTCCAGCTGTCACCTGACTGAAGAGAAAGGGAGAAAGAAATGGGGGGCCCTCTCTCCAGCAGACAGGGGAGAGGGTCCCACCCCAGGGCTAGGAGGGAGGGGATAGCCACCTGCCTCACTGAGAGCTGTTCTTTCTACCCTACCTGCCTATTTACATTCCCTGCACCCCTCCCTCCTAATAAGCCAGTAATAATAATCCATTTTTCAAACCCCCACAGTCCCTACTTCTGGGCTCAGGGATGCAAGATAGCAGCCTGTGGCTGTCCATAAACGTGAGAGACAGATGCTGCCAACATCTGGAGATCAGGAAGGCTCAGTCCTGACTGGAACTGGGAACAGTGCCCAGTTGGGTGGAGTGCTCCGGGGGGAGGGGACCCCCACCTGTCACTCATCCGGGCAGGGGGGCCACTTCCACCCAAAAGGAGGGCCCCCAGGCCCTGGCCAGGGCTCCCAGGCTGAGAGGCCCTTTGGAGGGAAAGCTGGGCGGGTACCGCCTGCAGGGAGGGGACTTCAAAGGCTCCCTAATCCCTCGTGACATTTTCAGACACAGGAGTTTGCTTTTTTATGCTGCGGATCAAAGCCCAGAGCTTTATAAATAACCCTCATAAAAGCCAAGGAGCTTGTAAAGTTAAACAATAAGTCACAAACAGTGTGAGCATTCAGGGGCAAGACGGAGGCTGGGGGAGTTGGGCCCCTACCCCTGCCTTGCCACCCACCTCTGCCCTGTGGGAGGCAAGGCCCCAGGGGAGGTCAGGAGGGGCCTGGGTTGGACTTGGAGTTACCTCCCCAACCTCTCTCAGCCATCCCTCCCCCCACCCCGGTCGGCATCCTAGAGCTAGCCATTCATTCATTAAATCATTCCTTCCTTCAGTCCATCAGTCAGTCAATCAACAAGTGTTTCCTGATCATCTCCAGACAAGGCCCCTGGCCAAGGAGTATAAGCTTGGACATTACTGGGATTCCAATCGCAGCACTGGCACTTCCAAGCTGGGTGCCTTCCCAAAAAACCACCTCACTTTCCTGAGCCTCAGTTTCCTTATCTGTAAAATGGAGCTACATTTTGAACCCATCCTAAGACGGGTGTTGGGAGGCCTTGGTGGGCTCAAAACCTCTCCTGGGTGATTATTACTGTTAATCAGACTGCAAGAATCCTAATCGGTGGTCTCTACCAGGGGCTGCTTTGCTTTGTCTGGTTCCCAACCCCCCCAAATTAGCCTCCCCTTCTGCCCTCATACCCCAGGGCCCCAATTGGGATGGGGGTTTTGATTTATGTTTTCTCTGACATCAGAGGGGCCACAGAGCCATCACTCCAAGCGAGGCCGTTTCCAGAGGTGGGGCGGGGTGTGAGTTCAAGTCCTGGGTCCAGTACTTCCCCGCTGCATGTTTGGGGGGCCTCTGTTCTCCCTCCCTGGGTCTCCATTTCCTTATTTGTAAAATGGGAGGGGGGGTGTGGCCAGTGGGAAGGATCCCATGAGGCCAGGAACAGCTAGTGCCTGGCACATAGTAGGTGCTCAGTAAATGACCGTGGCTAGTTTCGGCTCTTCTCCCAGCAACAATTTCCATGGGGAGAGCAGAGCATCTGTGTGGAAGAGGAAGGAGGGATGGGATTGGCGGATGATCAGGGTCCCTCGAGCTGACGCCTGGCTCTCCCTCAGGTGAAGAGGTACAGCTGTGGGACTGCAGACTATGCCTGCAGGTACCCTCTGCCCGATCCTAGCATCTTTGCTAAGTATGCACGGCAGCTTCAGGATGCCAAGGCCATGTCCTAGATGAGGACCTTTCGGCCCAGGCGTGTGCCTGGGGTCCCCAGCTCAGTTGTGCCAGGACTGGAATTCGAACCCAGGCCCCGCATGATTCTAGCCTTTTCTGCTGCTCCCATAGGTGCCCAAGGGGAGCAGCCCAAAGCTGGCTTCCCTCCAGCAGCAGCGAGCTGGCCGGCCATTCTGGAGAAAACCAGTGAGCCCCCAGAGCCGAGAACCTGGCCTTACATCCATGTGGCCTCTGAGACCGGGAGTCACATTGTGCTGTGGCCACCCCAGCCGCTGGCTTCCTGGTTCTCTGCGAAGAGGGATGAAGGCTGACCCGGGAGAGGTGGGCACGAGTTTTACTCTGTTCAGGTTGCTGTGAGCCAAATACCAGAGTTTCGGGGGCTTATAAACTACAGAAACTTGTTTCTCACAGTTTTGGAGGCTTGATGTCCGACGTCAGGGGACCAGCATGGTCGGGCAGGGGCCCTCTTTCGGGTCGCAGACTTCTCACTGTGTCCTCCTGTGGCTAAAGGGGTGAGGGAGCTCTTGGGGCCTCTCTTCTAAGGCACAGATCTCATTCCAGAGCCCTCGGGACCTTGTCACCTCCCAAAGGCCCCACCTCCCATTACTACCATGACCTTGGGCATTAGGTTTTCAACGTATAAATTTTAGGGGGACACACATATTCAAGACCACAGACGCACACCCGTGATTCCTACTAATTGGTTCCATCATTCGCTCATTTAGAGAGTGAGTCAGTTGCCAAACGAACATTTATTGGCACCTACCATGTGCCAGGCCCCATGCTGGACACCAGCGCTGCAGCGTAAACCAGATAATTGGGGTCCCTGCCCCCGCCCCAGAACTGACTGCGAGGAAGCAGGTGACACAGCCGGATGTGATCAAGGGGAGACCAGGGAGCACAGACGTGAAACTCATCCCATATGCGGAGGAAGGGCAGTGAGAGAGCTTCCTGGAGGAGGTGACAGTTGAGGTGGGACCCAAACAATGAGAAGTTAGGGAAGGACATTTCAGGCAGAGGGAACAGCCTGGAAAAAGTGAGAAGGGACAGGGTGTAGACACAGAAGGGACCTCCCCCACTAAACTCCTTTGTTCCGTTTCAAGATCAGAAGCCTCTGAATAGCAGGGTGCCTCTCACACTCCCCATTCCCCCACGCCCATCCCCAGGTAGGTTGTATTCCCATTATGGCGCCTGAGGCCAGGGAGGCTCAGAGAGGTTGAGTAACTCGCCCAAGGCCGCACAGCAAAGACGCTTGGATCTGGAGCAGCTTGGTAGATGTGGGCATCAGGGACCTGTGTATCAGGGGCCCTCCCACAGCCTCCAGGGTTTACAGCCTGTGACCCCACCCAGCAAGTCACCTGTCTTTGCTGAGTCTCAATTTCCTCGTCTGCAAAATGAGACCCAGGTGTGGGGAGGGGCCCACCTGTAACAGCCCCGCCTCTCACTGACCTCGTTAGGGCAGTCGGCCTGGAAGCAGCTGTCCCTGGCAGAAGCTCGGCCACAAACCCCGTCCCAACTAGGCCAGCCACAACGGGATCCCCCGTGGGCATTTGGCCTAATTGGCATCGGACCCCCCACGGGAGCTGTGCCAGCTTCGCTGTGATTGTTTTTACACACCCAGGAAACACTCGCCTGGAGCACCTCTGAGCCAACCCCAGGACTCAGCTCGTCTGTGGCCGGAATACGAACTTCACACCCGGGACCGGGCCTCTCTCCTTGCCAGGCCCGTGCTGGGTGCCTCCCAGAGATGCCTTCGCTTGATTCCCAAAGCACCCGGTGAGGTCCGTACCTCTGTCTCCACCTTCTGGAGGAGTCCCAGGGCAAAGCAGGGGCGGGGACCATGCTGGATGCAGCCCTTGAGGGGCTCCCTGGTGTTCCAGACCCTGGTTTCCACCCCCCACCCCCACTCCCCCTGGAAAATGAGGATGGTGAGGGCCGTCTCATGGGTAAGGCACTGGCCACTGGCCTCGGTTTTCTCCTCTGTAAAATGATGTGGACCTGACTTGCCAGGTTAGTGTGATAATTAACCACCAAGTAATAACAAGAGTGCACATTAATTGAGCACCTACTGTGTGTCGGGTACTTTTTAAGGGCTCTGAGTGTATTAACTCTTAACCTCTATCTCATGCTGTCATCCCCATTTTATGATTGAGCAAACAGAGGCACCAAGAGGTTAAGAAACTCACCTGAACACACATGAGGACCTTAGGACAGGATGCCGAATCAATAAAGGCGAGCTTTTATTTCTGTTCCACTCCCTTGAGCATCCAAAGAACCCCTGCCCACACTCCCCATCCTTCCTGTATCTTCTGCCTCCTTCTAGACACCAACAGAGGGTGGCATTTATGGGATCATCTGGGGGACTGAGTTGCAAATTCTTTTACCTTGACTCAAGTTAGACAGCAGAAGGAACTTCCGAGCCATGCGGGCTGTGAGGAGAAGAGTCAAGGCTAAGGGACACCGAGATAAAAATGTGAACCAAGCCAGCAATAGGGACAGTGGCTCTTCCAAGTTCCTTCCAGCCCTGGGACCCCAGAAGCAGGATAGCGGTGGGGCCCGCGTGGTGCTCTCTTGGCTGTTTCTTTCTGAGGCTGGGGATGCCAGGCTATTGTCTGGCACTGGGGGCGGGGGAGTTCCTCGGTGACAGGATCCGGGGACTCGTGAGAACGCCCCTTCCCCACCCGACGCACGCCAGCCCCCCAGAGCAGCTGGGCAGCATTGCTGCTGTCTGTGGGCTCATTCATCATTCCGAGGGGGGCATTGCTGCCGTGAGGTCCCCCGGGACAGCTCTGCCATGGCCCCATCTGATTGAAATCCAGGCCCAGTGCACACTCGGCCCAGGGAAGTGGCTGCCCAGAACCCGAAATAAATAATACCACAGGCAGGAGGCACAAATCTGCCGCTAATTACGGCATATCCTGATTAAATGGGGTGCATAAATAAATATTTCAGCTTGGAAGATGAATCAGCCAGGATGACTGCCCTACCAGCCCTACTCTGAGCCTATCTCGTTCTCCTGATTCCCCATAGGGGCAGACACAGACAGGGCCTTGGCCCCACTTGCCATGCAGCTCAAGATCCATCACCACCCGCCCCCCAGCTTGGCCCCGATTTCCTTATCCATCCAGTGGGGTGTCAATGATCACCCCTCAGCCAAGCCCACGGGTCTGGAGGGAGAAGCTGAAAGGACATTAGGGGTGACCGGGTTTTGACAGAGCCAAGGAGGCAGTGATTAGAGAGAGTAGAGAATAAAGAATTCGGGACCAGGCGGTCTAGGGTTTGAATCCCAGTTCTGGGACCATCCCCGTGCCTCAGTTTCCCCATTTGTAAATTAGGTGGACGTGAGCAGCCACGCGCCCTGAGCCACACCTAGCACACAGCATAAGTGGGAGCTGGATGAGGAGAAGGAACACCACACCCTCGGGTCCTGGCAGTTACTGTCATTTACTGTGGAGGTCCCCAGAACACCCAGCCCCAGGCAAGGTCCACACTCTTCACACCGCTTAGAGGCCCTGCCTAGAGACCGCTGTGCCTGTCCTCACAGATGCCACCTACTTATTTCCGAGAGGCAGAGTGGTAATAGAATTGGGGGCCCAGGGGAGGGGAGGAGGAGGGAGAATAATCCTGGAAAAGTTTAAATCAATTAACTCCCTTCCAGAAAACAGGCTGAGAAATGTAATGGAGAAATAATGACTTTTCTCCACAGGATTAAATGACATAGACCAGGGCCCAGTGAGGAATCGGAGAGGCGGGCACAGGAGCCATGTCTGTGACTGTCTGTGTGGCCTTGAGCAAGTCTTATTTTCTTCTCTGAGCCTTAGTTTCCCCATCTGTACAAGGGAAGGGCTTGGGCCAGCACAGGAATGGCTAATAGAAGGCATGCCTCCCATCAGTCTCCCTATCCTTGCCCACGGCAGGCATTGCTAATCGATTGCAGTACTGTTCTCATTGAGCCTGGAGGGGATAGCGAAGCCAGTCCAAGCCAGAGCTCTAGGATTCCCTCCAGATGGGTCAGAGTTGGCATATGGGCACCAGGCTAGGTTTAGACTGTCGCCAAGATCTCCTCTAGCACTAGGTTGGTATTTACCTATAGCGTTATTATTGCTGTAATAGACTCAGAGTCTGTCTGTCTGTCTGTCTGTCTCTCTCTCTCTCTCTATATATATATATATATATTTTTTTTTTTTTAAGTAAGCTCCACACCCAATGTGGGGCTCAAACTCACGACCCCGAGATCAAGAGTCGCACATTCTGCTGACCGAGCCAGCCAGGTGCCCTTATGCTTTCATATGCTAACTCATTGAAACCTCACAACCATCAGATAAGGAAGTTACTGTTATTACTATAAGCACAGTAGAAAGAAGGAGGAGAAAACCAAGGTCCAGAGAGGGGAAGCGATTTGGCCCAAGGTCACACAGCTACTATGTGGAGGCAAGATTTGAATCCATGCCCATCATCCCTGGAAACAATCCAGATGGGGAAAGGTGACACTTCTCTTCTGATTGGCAGTCTGGGGAGGAGGGTCGCCTTTTCTCCACACTGAGCTCTGTACCCTCTACATCACAGGCTCTCTCAGTTTGGAACTACAACTATCCTCATTCTCTAGAGGGGGAACTAACGCTCTGAGGGCTGATGGGACCTGCCCAGGGACATGTGACTGATCATTTGCTGGGGCAGGGTGAGGTGGCACTGTTCATTGCCTTGCTGCCCCTCTCCCTGCAGGAATGGTGCCCATTTATCCTGGAGTTCCACTGCCCAGCCCAAGCCTGGCATGCTAGAATAGTAGGATGAATGAATGAATGAATGAATGAATGAATGAATGAATACGACAGCTGGTACTAGAAGAGTTCCAGAGTTAGGGTATACCCCACTCCTTCCATTACTAACCCTGAGACCCTCAAGTTGACTCCTGGCCCTGGCCCTTACTGACCCACCTGCCCCTGGCTGGCTGACCTCTCACCTCTGCCCATGGCCCCGGATGACCCTGGGGGCTTCTGGTCGGGGCCCAAATCCATCATTCCTGAGTGGTCTGTCCCAGCCCTGCCTCCCCCCATCCATCTTCTCACCACAGCTAGAGAGAAGGGGGTGGTGTGGGGGTGGAGGGGAGGGTCCCACTCCAGGAAACTCTGGGCCCCACTGAAGCCCTCTCCAGTGTCCCCCTCTGTCACCTCGCAGGCGGTCACTCCCCACCTGCAGAACGCTTAGGTTAAATACTTTGGACCCCAACACAGAACACAGCCAAGGCAGGGGGCTCTAGCTGGAGGGTGCAGGATACGAAGGAGCCCTGTCTGGTGTCACACCTGCCCTCTATGCCTCCAAGCAACCCCCAGGGTGGAACCCCCCAGAGAACCTCCAGAAAGCCATGGAGAATGACTGTCCTGGGGACCAGAAGACCTGGATGTGAATTTCTGCCTAGCCACTGGCTCACCGTGCAACCTGGTGTAAGTCTCTTCCCGCTCCGAGCCTGATTCCCCAGCTATCACCCCAGAGGATTGAACTCAGTGGCTTTCAGGCTTTTATAGTCAGAACAGTGGAAACCTTTTCTCAAATTAAAATCGCATGCAGAACTGCAATATGAAAAAGAGAGGAAATGGACTGAGCTCTGGCTGAAGTGGGTGGGGCAGAGGGCGATAGGGGGGACCCTGGAGCTCTCCCTTTTCCAGCTTCCTCTCCCCACCCCCACCATAGCTAGCGGTCCCTGACACATCTTCCTAAAGCTCTAAGATTCCTAGGAAGATTTTGAAACTATCAGAATAGATATTTTTTCAATCATTTTATTATGAAACATTTCAAACATATAGCAAAGTTGAAAGACGTTTACAAGGGACACTTCAATATCCACTACCTGGATTCTCCCATTCATGCACTTGCTTTATTAAATGAGGGCCCCCTCTCAGCTCTGTAACATTTCAGGGCTTGGAGAGGACTGTGCTGGCTCGTGTGTGCTTGGGGGCAGCAGGGAGAGGGGGGTGGTGTTCTGAGTCCCCTCTGGGAAGCCCTGTGAGTTTCTAAGGGCAACACCACTGCTGTAACAAACATCCCCTGGCCTCTTACCGGTGCAACTGAACAGATGGTCATTTCTCATATAACAATCCAAGGCCTGTGTTGTTGGTCAGCAGGTGGGCAACCTTCCTCCACGAGTGATGTAGGGACCCAGGCTCCATCCATCTTTTGGTCTCGCTCTGTACCAGAAAGGTCAATCGTCTGCCCTGGAGCAGAAGAGAAAACTCGTGTATGAGAAGCATAATCACTTCTTACACTATGCTTGTTCACATTTCTGTGCTGAAAGCTACTTGTTCCCCACCCCCCCACCCCCCTTCCCCGCTGCCTGGAAATGTGGCCTCAAGCTATGTATTCCCGCTGGGCTCTGCCCATGGAAGGAGGCATGAATTTCAGCCGTTGAGTTGGCCATCTGTGGCGAGAAGCACCCCCAAACCCATCCTAAATCATCCTAGCCATCCCGCTGTCTCCATGCTATCCCCTGCCAGATAGAGAAGGCCTAGTCCGCTCTCTGGATGAGTTTAACTTTGTTCAACGAACACACACAGAGATCTTACTATGGACCTGGGCTTTGCACCGAGCATGGACCGCGCAAAGATGAACGAGCGTTGGGTCCTATCCTTAAGAACATTCTAGTGAATGGGACAGATAACTCTTTCCTCTGGAACCCTCCCTTTCCTGAGAGAAATTTCCATGAGAGCTTCTGTTCTCTGAGGGTGGTAGATCCGACGTTGGAACAGTGGAGGAAGGACCTGATTTGAGGACGCTTTACTGGTCACCTCTGCCTGATCAGAGCTTATTTCATTATTCTTTACTCTTGCAAAGGCACTTTCTCCATACTACGTAAGGGAATGAATGCCCAGGCTCAGAGTGGTCAAGTGACTTGCCTAAGGTCACACAGCTAGGAAAGGAGCTGGGATTGGAACCCAAATAGCACTTCCTACTTCCCTGTTTCTTTCTGCCCCTGCCCCATCTAGGTACCTGCTGGAATGCACAGTAGAAGAGAGACACAGAGGGTTAGCTTCCTGACACAGGCCCTAAGCAAGGGGCTTAACACGTGTCCCTCATTTCTTCCCCCCTACCCCCATGAAGTTGGTGCTGTTACTCTTAGAAAACAGGAAGCCAAGGCTCAGAGAGGTCAAGTGACTTACCCCAGGTCGCCCAGCCAGTTCGGTTTCATATCCTGATCTATTTGACCTGATTGGGCCCCATCTTGACATTTGGCTGTTTTTTTTGTGGCTAAAGATAGGGGCAATGGGATCATCCCTTGTCACGAGGAGGGCTCAAAAGGCAGAGGGATGCTTTTTCTATTAACAATGGGGTGAACTTATTTTAAGGCAATGGAATGGCATCTCTGAGCCACAGAATGGTTTACGAAACAGCTGCAGACAGCTTAACAAATCCCCTCCCTGCTGGATCCCAGCCAGAAAGGGGCTCCAGGGCCAGGGCGGGAGGCACCTTTCTGGAGCTCTCTGGGTCTGAGCCAGGGGCTGGGGCCTCCGGAGGGAGCCCAAGGCGACCGGGCAGGAAGCAGGGACCTGGCGGATCGACAGCGACAGCGTAGGGCCCAATCAATGCTATCTCCCCAGGCCATGCCTGGCCAGACATTGATTTCTGCTGCTGTTGTTAACTCCCTGTTTATGTAACGCCTGAACTTTGCACAACTGAACCGTTTCATGTGCAGAAGAGAGCCTGTTGCCATGAAAACCAGGCCGCGTGTGACAGCCGGGATGCGGCCGTATCCCTGCTTTATTGGCCTGCGCTGAATGTATTTTAACCTTGATAAGTCAATAACTTTTTGTACAAAAGGAGAGCTGCCAGGCGGACTTGGGAGGGCCTGTTGGCCTTTCCAGGTCGGGGGAGGGGGCGGGGGAGGCAGGGCGGGCTGGGTTTAATCCTCTGGAAATCTCCCTGCCACTCGTAGCCTAGGAGAACGGGGCCCAGCGGGGCCAGAAGAGCTGAGATCGACCTTGCAGGGGGTCGTGGGGACCACCCCCGCATCTGGTCACCATTTCCTGTGTGTTAAGGCCTCCAGCTAAGTCAGAAAGCTATCACGGGGACCCATCGGGGTTCACATCCCAGTGCCGCCCACCCAGGAGCTCCGTGCCACCTCGAGCAAGGCCACTGACGCCAGCCCCAAGGTCCCCATCTGAAACACGGGTCGGTGGTTTCCCTTCATGGGCTTGCTGCGAGATTTACAGATCCCAGATGAAAAGCACCTGGGGTTGGCTCAGTGGGTTAAAGCCTCTGCCTTCAGCTCAGGTCATGGTCTCAGGGTCCTGGGATCAAGCCCCACATTGGGCTCTCTGCTCAGCAGGGAGCCTGCTTCCCTCTCTCTCTGCCTGCCTCTCTGCCTACTTGTGATCTCTCTCTCTCTGTCAAATAGGTAAATAAAATCTTTAAAAAAAAGAAAAAAGAGAAGAAAAGCACCTGGGGTGGTGCCTGGTCCCTACTGGGGCCTCACTAGATGCATATCCCTATTACTGTGGCCACTTTATTTTAAAGTAATCATCATTGATGACCTTTTGTAGAGCCCATTCGATGCTTCTAGTCCTTCCTTGAAAGAGGCAGGGTAAGGAGTCCCAACTTTGGGTTGAGGAAACTGAGCCCCAGGGAAGCTGCCTGGCTTGTCTAGAGGGGTCCCATGACAAGACGGTGGTGCTGATTGAAGGAAAGAAATCCTGGACTCCCAGTCCGGTGCTCTTTCCAAACCCCCCACAGCCAACCCCAGACTCGGCAGACATCTCTAATCGATGGCAGCACAGCACTCGTTTCCTTCTGAGCCTGGTGAGGCCTCAGAATCCCCCTCGACACAGGGCTGGTGTGTGAGATGAGACTCAGATGAATCTGGATGCCCCAAGAGGGCTCTGGGCTCAAGGCCCACCTCTGGTCCAAACTTACCGCATGACTTTGAGCAAGTGCCTTCCCCTCTCTGGGCCTCCTGATCCCCAGGGGTGAAATAAGGGGGATTTAATGATTCCTAGATTCTCTTGGGTTCTCCCAGATGGAAGGGACCCCAATACCTTCTGGTGGCTATCCCAACTCCCCAGGCATCTTGAACCTTCTCCAATTCCATCAACAAATATGGACCCAGAACCTACTGTGTGCAAGGTGGTGGCAGTACAGCACAGAAGACAATGACCAGGAGTCCTCCCTGCGCCCCGCAGAGTTGACCATCGAGACAGGGAGACGGCAAATAAACAAGTCAACCCACAAGTGCCCAGTGAGTTGCCGACAATAAGAAGCGCTGCAGAGCGAAAGCAAAGGAAGGGCCTCTGGGGACAATAACTGTAGATGGGGTGGTCAGGAAGGGCTTCTCAGAGGAGGGGACATTTGAGCTGAGACCTAAAGTATGATAATGAGCCAGCCATGCAAAGAGCCAAAGGAAGGAAGAGTGTTCCTGGCAGAAGGAACAGCTTGGGCAAAGGCCTCAGGGGGAAACAGTTTGGGACCTGCCAGCAATCAAGAGGGGGTCCAAGTGGCTAGAGGTGAATGCGGCAGGGGCCAGTCCCTGAGGCTCTGTGGGCCTCCTGGGGCCCCCCTCCCCGGGCTCCTGCCCTAGAGAGAGGCTCCAGGTCCTGGGGGGCGGGGCTGGGTGAATATCAAGGCTCCACGTGCTTCTTCTCTCCCCTTTTCTCCAGGAGGAGCATAAAGAGCTCTTTCTTTTCTGCTTATTAATAGCTCTGATTAAATTATCTCTGAAAAACCTACATGGTGTGCACCAATGGGGGCTCGGCTCCCTCCAGGCTCTGGCCTAGATTATGGCAACGAGGGCAGGTGAGGCAGGTGGGGGCTGGGGAGGGAGGCCGGGGCAGGCCTGCTCCCCCTACCAGGACAAAGACTCAAGCTCTGCCTCCCCACCTCCCTCCCCAGGCCAGCTTAAACTCTGACCACCTCCACTCTTAGGACATTCATAGCCCCCTCACTTGGGACACCAAGCCTTGTGTTGGCGATTCTCTCTGCCAGGACCACTCTTCCCCTCACCCCTCCCCTTGGCTACCTTCTACTCCTTTTTCACAGAGCTGCTGATCAGCCTTTCCACCATCCCCAGCCCACTGGCTGGGTCAGGTGGCTGCTCTGTGCTTTTCCATCCCCTGTTACCCTAGATGATAACTGCTAGTTGTCCTATCTGTCCCCCCATGAAACTTGAGTCCCACAAGGTCAAGGACTATGTTTGGATCACTGCTGAATCCCTAGTGGCTGGCAGAGAGCGGGTACTTAGGAAATGCTGAATGAATGAATGAATGAATGAGCAGAGTTAAAGAGAGAATGGGCATGACTAACCTTACATACATCAGAGGGTGGGAGCAAAAATTTCAGGCTCCAGGCCCCTCAAGCAGTGCCTATGTGACAATTAACCCCATTTCACAGATGGGGAAAACCAAGGCACAGAGCAGATGAGTCACATGGCTGAAGATTCGAATCCAGTCAGTCTGATTCCACTCCCTCCTCCTCTCCCTGCCTCTCCACTACAAAGAAAACCTGGGCCATATTTATTTAGTGATTCAGAGATTAATTCAACAAAACTTAATATCGAGTGCTGACTGTATACCAGGCTTGTGCTAGGGCTAACGCAGTTCAAATGCAGCCCCTGCCCTCTCAGAGCCCTCAGGTTGGTGGGGAAGACTGTCCCATAAGTGGGCCCTTATAAAACAGACCAGGCTCCAGCCTGGAGGGCAGTAGTCGGGGAAGGCTTCCTGGAGGAGGTGGCACCCTAGCTAAAATCTGAAGGAGGAGCAAGAGTTGACTACCTGGGAGGAGGATATTCTAGTTGGAAGGGACAGAATGGGTAAAGAACTGGAAGTCAGAGGGACCCCTGGGAGGATGTGGAGGCATTTCAGCAAGGTGGAAATATAGGAGGTATAGAGGGACAGTGAGGACTGAGGTGCTCTCTGTCCCCCAACCCCCTCAGGGCCTCTTGAACCCCTGGCTGGAGCCAGCATTCAAGCGCTGGCCTGCCTGGTGGTTCTGCGGACCGTGGCAAATCTATCTTGACACTGTCTCCATTCACATAATGCAGAGTTAGCGCACATGACCATAGCAAGGGGAGGCTGGATCAAGGCTGGGAACTGGGGGGCTGGGGGGCACGGACAGGAAGGCCTGACCTCAGGGAGGTGGGCACTGTGAGTGTGAATGTGGGAGGGTATATGTGAAGGGCTGCCGCTGAGCATCTCTGAGACCCTTCACCTGCCTGGACGGGTGTACGAGGCACCTGGAAGATGGACCTGCCCACCTGTGGAGCTACCTTCCAGCCCGCTGCCCCCCCTGAAATCCCACCACTAGCTCATCACGGGCTCACAGACCTTCGGACATGGAGGGGCCTTCTGAGACCTTCTAAACCCCTGGCTGGACATTGGAACCACAGTGGGACCTTGGAAGCTACTGAGTCAGGGAGGCGTGCCAGCTCACGAGAGCCTGATTGGTAGGGCTGGGTCATAAGTCCCACCCTCCATTTTACAACAGAAGAAACTGAGGTCCAAAAAGGAGAGGAATCCTGCCCTCAAAGCCACACCTGGTCAATTAGTGGCTGGCATGGGGTGCAATAAATCAAGATCAGGGGCTCGGGCCTTTGGGACCTGCTTCTGTCATTGTGTGACCTTGTGCGAGTCACGTGGCTTTCCTCGGCTGTAAGATGGGGACAGTAATTGAATAGACCTCCCAGGGGTGCTGTGAAGGTAAAAGGGATAGAAATACGTGATATAAACAGCACTGAGCGCATGCCCTGCACGTAGTAGGTGTCAAGTCAATCTATGATGGAAAAAAGCCCAAACTTTGGAAAATAGATGGTGTGGCCCCACAGCCTTCTTCTCCACTTCCTGCCCTCTCTTTCTTCCCAGGATTTAGGTTGTCGCCATCCCTCTCCCTGCACCTGGCTTGAGCCCTGCACCATATTCTCTCCACCTGCCCACACCCTGGGTCCACCCAGTGCGTTGCCCGGGCAACTCGCTCTGCCGTCACTATCAGGTCTGGCAGCTGGCCCCTGGAGCAGAGAGAGGGGAAGCAGCTGGGGATTGGATCAAGTTCATAGGTAAATCCCCACCCCCTTCCCAACTCCAAGAGGTTTGGGTGGGACAGCCCAGGAGAACTAGAGCAGGACACTAAAGCCAGGAGCTGCTGGGAATGGCACTCGTGGCAGCCGCTCAAGGGCCTGAAACAGGGCCAGCTCCTGCCCTAGTTAAGAGGGCAGGTGGCCTACTTGATCAGCCCTGGAGCTCCCCCTCGGGCGCCTCTCCCAGGCTGTGGGAGGCAGGGTTGGCTAGCTACTTTTAGCCTACTTTTAGCCTACTTTTAGGGTAGCCAACCCCCTCTTCCCATCACCCGTATAAGCAACCCATGTCACTGGGTACACTCACCAGGGTCTTCAAAGCCTTCCAGGTCCGGATGACTACAGTTGGCATTTATTGAGCGCTTACTGTGTTCTGAATCCTTTCCAGCAATAACTTTTTGTCCACACGACAACCCCCTCAGATAGGAATTATGATACACAGACAAGAGACCGAGGCACGGAACCGCGAAGGTAAATGTCCGAAGCCAACAGCCAGCAAGAACAAGGATGGAATCCCACCCAAGTTACGGGGCATTCCACGGGGTCGCACAGACATAGCCTGAGGAGTTAGTTAGTCAGTCAGAGGAGTTCTGGCTGCGGCTTGGCATTTCTGTAGGGATCCTGAAGTCTCTTCTGGAAAGCTGCCTCCTCAACTTGCTGTGGGATGGACACATGGCAACTGAGGGAACTGTCCCTCCCAGGACTGAATTTCTCCAGCTGTAAAATGGGACTGCTAAGCAGGCCACACGTGGCCTATCAGAGAGAACTATTGAGAACCTATGAAGCTGCTTAGAAAGTAAAAGGAAAGGTGCAGTAGAGTTTGATAGAGTCAAAATTTGGGTACCAGGTGATACTGTGCCTCAGTTTCTCTGTTTGTTAAGTGGAGGAGAATACCAGGGCCTGCTGCCCATATATGTGGTGTGGATACCATGCGGTGGGCTTTGCAAAGAGCTCAGCACAGTGCCGGGGTATATAGTTTGTGTTCCACGATCTCAACTGTGATGCCAAAAATCATTCAATGCCAAAAATATGCCTAGGGGAAAAACACTCTGGACAGTGTCACTTCATATATCTTAGCCTCAATTTCCTCTATAAGCTGGGAGTATAGTACCTACCATATCGGTTTTCTCATCTGTAAAATAGGGGTGATAATACCTACCTTACCGGGTTGTGAGCGTTAGGCAGAGTACTTCGTTAAATAAGTTCTAGTTTATTATGTTTAACAAATTTCTCAAGGGTTGTTTTCAAGATTAAAAGAAACAATACAGAAAATGCTCTTAGTAGAGTGTCTTGCCCCAAATATGCGCTCAATAAAAGATACTGGTTTTTCCAACTCGAGGTCCCGACAAAGGGAATACAAATACCAGCATGCTCTGCGCCCCAAGTCGGGATCCCTGCGCCCGGCGTCGGCGCGCTGCGTGCCGGGAATTGCAGTCCTCGCGAGGCAGGTCCCGCCTCGCCCCAGCTTGGGGGAGGAGGTTGGAGAGCCGCCCTGCCGGCCTTTGAATTTTGCCGCGAAAAGCGCGCGTGGCGGCCCTCGGCCCCGCCCCCCGCAGGACGCGACGCCGCGTCACCCTGGTAACCGCCTCTCGGCCGCCGCTGATTGGGCCGGACCTCGGGGGGCGGGCGCGGGGCGAGACGCCGCGGCTGGTGCCGGTGCTCGCGCCTGTCAGTCGGGCCGGAGCGGAGCAACGAGCAGGACTGCCGAGCCGGCGGCTCCGCGGAAAGGCTGCGTGCTCCAGCCGAGGGAGGTGAAGAGCCGGGCCCGCCGCCTGCGGGACGCGGCGCGCGGCACCTGGGCCTGAGGCGAGGCGAGGCGCCGGCGCGCGCCAGGCGGCGCGAGGCTGAGCCCTGGGAGCCCCTGCGCGCCGCCAGGGGCCATGGGCGCGTGAGAGCCCGGCGCGCGCCGCCCCTGCTGCAGCTCGCAAGCTCGCACGTCCGGTGTACCGTGTTCCGGGCCGTTCCCACGTCCGCCCTGCGCCACCCGGACCGGTTAATTCGCGGCGCCGAGGCCCCCCGCGCTGCATCCGAGCCTTCGCCGCCTGCTGCCGCCGCCGCGGCTGCCGCTGCTCTCCAGCTTCCCCTCCCCCCACACCCAGGGCTTGGAGGAGGAGGAGGAGGGGCCGGTGCGTTCTCGCCGCGGCTCTTCGCAACCTGCGGGGGCCGGTGCATGCCCGGCGAGGAACCCGGGCCGCTGCAGGTGCGTGCAATCCCGGAGGAGACGACCCCCTCCCACCTCCAGGAGGACCGAAGGGCTGCGAGCCTCGGGCGGGCGGTCGAGCGAGAGGAAGCAACAAAGACAGGCTGCAGCTGGGGCCGGCGAGAGGGGCCGCGGCTGCCCGGCTCCTGGCGCGAGCGGAGAGGGCGCCCCGGGGAGCAGCGCGGGCCGAGCTGCAGCCCTGAGCGGGACCCCGAGGGGAGGCGCAGCGCCGCCCGCCGGACGTGGTGAGCACAGGCCCCGGCGAGGATGCGCCGCCTGAGCGCCCGCACGGCCCAGGTCCCGGGCGAGCACGACCCACGCTGAGCGGAGAGGCCCGCCACCCCAGACTTCGGACGGCGCGGGTCGGTGCCTGGATCACCCTCACGGACAGCGTCCCTTTCCACCCGGAGAGAGGCATCGGCCCCCAAAGGGGGCTCTCTCAGGCAGCCTCTGCCACCTCTGCATGGGTGCGACCCGGCGAGCGAAGAGTCGTCGCTGAGACCTGGTGCCCTTCAACGGCCTGGCTGATCTGGTGAGTTCCGCGAGGCGGGGTTCCGGGCTGAGCCGGGGGCACTCCCTGGCGTCGGGGCGGCCGGATCGGAAATAAAGGGGCCCTGAGCTGTTGGGAATCCTGAAGGAGCGATGCTCCTTCTCTCCCCCCAGCCCTTTCCCGCTCACACACAACTTATCTAGACGGGCCAAGCGGCCGGCATGGAGGTTGGGGGCCCGTTGGGGGACACCACGGAGCCCCGGGCCAGGCGTATGCCGGAGAGGAAAGGTCACCCCACCCCTAAAGCCAACAGACAAAGGTAGCAGCTCTGTCTTGCGAAATTCCCTGGGAACTCCCGCGTCTTGGAGGGCCAAGGAGGAGGGCACCCAGGATGGAACCCTTGGGGTGATCCCAAGCAGCCTCCGAGGTCCTCAGGGGACATCCGCTTAGCGGTGGCTGTGGAGTCCCAGCCATGCCGGCGGCTGCGTTTGAGGATTGTGCCCTCCAAGGCTAGATCATAGCAGGGTCTCCCGTATGGCCCTCATTCCTCCAAAAAGCTCACAGGGATGGTGGGTTCCCCAGTGGGGCCACAGCGTGACGTCACTGCCAGGCCTCTGACGTCACTGGGGTTGCCGTGGCGACGCGACTTGCTTTGACCCAGGGCCGGAGGGGGCGGGTCGTGGTAACCAGGGGCGAGACTGGATGCCTTTGGGTAATGGAGGGGTGAGGGCAGATTCTGCCCCCCCACCCTCAACTGCGGTCCTCTGACCTAAATCCCCAGCTCTTCCTGAGGTGGGGGAGGGAAGCAGTGCCAGCTGTCCCTGCTGATGCTCCTCCCTCCAAGGACAGGTGTTCAGCTTTGCCCATGTAGCCTGGCACTGCCTGGGGGCTCAGGACTGCCAAACAGAGCAACTTTGTGCTTTCAAAAGGGATGCTACGAAGGAGACCTCCTCGAACCCCACTATACACCCGGCCAGCAGGCTGAAGTTCCCAGGGTCCCTAGAGAGATGTGCCCCACCCCCCCTTAAAAGAGGCCATCCGCTCAGGAAAAAGTGGGCCCCCCCCAGCCGGGGAAGGTGCAGAGGAACTGCTGCCTGCTACTCCTCAAGTCCAGGGATTCCCCTGCTGCCCAACCCCAAGGTGAAGGGCCTCGGCCAAGCCTGGACTCCTGTCTGCCCCACTCTCCTTTTGCTGCTTAAGATGATTTTGACAAGCACAGTGTGGTGCTCGTTAAGTGAATGGAGGGCAAGTCAGTCCCTTCATTGCCAAGGTCTGAAAAAGTGTGTCCCTGCCAGGGGCCAGCTTTGATGGGAGTCAGGCACCGGGCCTCTCTCCCCCACACCCTCCCCCCCAGCACTGGCCCTGTGCCTCGTGAAGGCCCAGAGAACCCCCAGCCAGTATCCTGCTGCTGGGTTCTTTGATTCCTCTTGAGTTCCTTCCAGCAATTGCTACTACTGTTGGATGTGGGTGAAAGTGGTGTGATCGCATTTGGAGGTAGAGATTAGAGAGCTGTGGCACTGGTCCGTGGGGGGGGGGGGGTCACTATGAGAGCCAGGCCCCAGTCTGGATGCAGCTAGCATTTTTTCCTCTTCTCCTCCCAGGCTCTCTAGCTAGATTAACGGGTCAATAAATATCAGTGGAGCTGCTTTGGGGGGCTTGGCAGGGAGATGATATTTCCAGCTGAAATGGTGTCGTTAAACACACAGGCTTCCAAGGACAGAGCAACAGCAGATGGGGGGGGGAGAAGTGGGAGAGGTGGGCAGAAGGGCTGTTTGCGCTGCCTCTCGAAGCTTCCCAGTTTAGAAACAAACCCGGACTGTGCGCCAGAGATCCACAAACACAGGCGGTTGGAGGTCCTCCGTGGAGTATTTACACTTCCGGAGCCAAAGCGGAGGGAAAGGCTGTCAGAATTGGGCAATTCCTTCTGTTCCCTTCCCCGGGCTTGGCAACAGCACCGGGCGACGAGCAGGAGGGGGATGCCAGCTTACCCGGCGTCTCCCCGCGTGCCAGGCGTTGCACAGGGGGAGCTCAGGTACCGCTCGGAGTGGCTCACGCGCCGCGGCCCATTTTACAGATGAGCAAACAGGCTCAGGTGCTCAGCCCCGCAGCTGCAGGGGTTTGGCTCTGAGGTCCCCAGGTCTTCCCACCTTCTTCCCCGGGGGGAGGAGAGGCCTCACACCACTTACTGGACAGGGTCCCCGCAAGAGTGGGGGGCTGTCGGCTATGGAGGGAGTCTGGCCTCACCAAGAGGCCTTCCCACACTGAAACCTGGGTTTGAATCCTGCTTCCCCGTTGCTTACAGGATACTGTCGAGGCGAGTAGCAACTTGCGCGCTGGCCTTGGGGACAGCCTGCTCCCCTCACCCGTGGCACCCCTTTCTCCTGCACTGGGGGAAGGAAGGTGGGCCGTGAAATCTGCCCGAGGGGAGGGAAGCGTTGAGAGAGCTGGCCCCGGGCTCCTTGTCATCTGCCCCTCGGGCTCTCCACAGGGAGGGTTGAGGCTGCACTCACTCACCCCAGGGACCCTCCAGGTAGGCACTCCGCTGATAGAGAAGTCAAGGATGTCGACGGGTCCATGGCAACATTGGTAGATGTGGCTCCTGACCAGTCTGAAGGTTGGCAAGGGCCTTCTAGGAGGGGTGCACTGGGACTCTTGGGACCAGTAGGGATCCACCGGGCAGAGGAGTGCAGAGAGTATTCTGGGCATTGGGTGTGGCCTAGGAGTGCTGGGGTGTGCTGGATGAGGGGAAGCCGTGGCCCTGGCGTGAGTGTGTCCTGGAGATTTAGGTGGGATGGGAGAGGTTGAAGCAGGGGACAGGATCCAGTTAGGGCTCCCTCAACAGGGATGGTAACCCTGGCCAGTCTCCTCTCTCAAGGTTAGTTCCCACTCACCCCAGTAATCCTTATCTCACTTGTCTAATTCCACCTAAGCTCGTAAGCTTGCCCATCCTCTATCCCTTCTGAGCCTCACAGTTGCTCTGGCCAGGGCCTGGGCTGGGTTACTTAACCCCCACTGGTGGGCAGTGGCTCATGGTTAAGAGCCAGGCAATGGAACGGGTCCACCCTTGTTGGCTGTGTGACCCTGAGTGAGCAGCTTTGCCTCTCTGAGCGTCATCCTCAGAACCGGGCCTCGAATGGCTCTCCCTGTCCCTCATGGTGCCAAATATCAAAGATTGCAGGGTAGGCAGGGACCCTTCAGCCACCCTCCACTGGGTCTCCCACCCACCTACCCAGGGCACCCCACGTGGTGAGCACACGTGGCTCCCTCCCATCCGAGTTCCTACGGGGCTGGGGTCCGGCCAGCTCCCCACCGCCCCCCAAACCTCTCCCGGCCCCCTCCATCTTCCAGTCCCTCACCAACCGGAGGAAGCAAGCGGGGCAGCTCATATTCATGAACCGTAATTCAATCAGGCGGCGATTCCTCTGGGCTCGGGGCGGGGGTGAGAACGAGGAGGCGCGCACAAAAGGGCCGCTTTATTACCTCCCGCGGGCCGGGAATTGCTGCTCTCCCCCAGCAGCGGCCGGAGCCGCCTTTATTGTGTTAACCCATTTGCGTGTCAAGAGCTATTGTGCGCTTTCTCCCCCAGTGCGGGGCGGACTGCGGGCGGAGGGCTGCGCGCCGGGCCGGTCACCTCCGCGGGCGCCGCCCACCGCCCTGATTGGTTGCTAAGTGATTTGCATCCAAGGTAATCACTTTTATCTCAGAAGGATGTCGACTATAATTATAAGCTACTGACATCTTTTGAAATCTGCCTAATGACTATTTTAGTCTGCACGGGCTGGGGGTGGGGAAGGGGATTCTGGAGGCTGGGGTGGGTGGGGAGGAGGCTGGAAGGGGGATGGATTCCTTACACCTGGACCATTGATTCGTTAGTTGAGAAATACCGGAGTGCCTACTGCGTGCCTCGAACAAAAGAGAGGTTCAGAGATCGGGCTTGCGTTCGTTCTTGTGGGCGGAGTTAGTACCATTTCAGAGATGGGGAAATAGAGGCCTTGAGGAATGAGGCACCAGCTCAGAGTCACATACGTAATTAAGTGGTTGGAACCGCAGTCTCTCTACGTCCCCCCCCCCCCCCCATTCATGTGCTGGCCCTCGGATGAGGCGCAGACAGAAATAATAGCGGCGAGCCTTCCTGGGTTAGAGGTCACCTGTCTGGTACCTCCTGGGGTGTATGTCATTGCCCTAAGACATGCAGGTGCTGTTACTACCCCCATTTTACTGGGGAGGAAACTGGCACAGGGAGGTTACTTCCCTGCCCAAGGTCACAGAGCCAGGAAGGAGCACAAGCAAGAAGTCTCTTGGTGGCCAGAAGTGCAGGTGCAGGACACAGCGTGGCCAGTGAGAAGAGGCCTTGGGCTCCAGCTACCCCCTCCTCCACCCTGTGGGTCCACTCTGGGCCGGCCATTGAGCTGGGCAACGGCACCCTGCAGGTCGCTGTCTGGCAGAGCTCTAAGCCATCAGATGGCCCACAGCCTCCATGGGAAGGAAGAGGAGCCTGCAGCTAACTCGAATTCTGGTCAGAGCCAGAGGAAGGGCTGGAGGAGAGACGAGGAGGAGGGAAAAACTGCAGCTGGTCATGGAGGGCTTCCTGACAGAGGGGGCTTTTGCTCTCGGCCTTGAGGACCAGGTGGATCTGCCCAGCATGGAGTAAATGATGTTGCTGGCAGAGGGACTTTGAGAATCGAGGACATGACCAGGAAGGGCAGGGGGAGCTTATAAGAGGGAAGAGGTAAAGGGAGAAAAACTAAGAGTGTGCAGGGCCTCGAGTGCTGAGCTAAGTACTTGATGTGTCTAGAGGAAGTACAACCTGAAGCCAGCAAAGGCATCTGGAGAGGGGTGGCTGCGAGGGAGATGATCTGGGTGCCAGAGAGGTCAGTCTGGCAACCTCTGCAGGGCCTTGGGAGTTGCCCAGGAACCCTGGGCTCCTGCACTCTCACTGGCTGTGTGTCCTCAGACAAGTCACTTTGCCTCTCTGAGCCTCACTTTTCTCATCTGTTCGAGGAGGTACTAGCAGTTTGCTCCCAGGCTCGTGGGTGGGATGCACTTGAGTGTGCAGAGTTCCCCGGGCGAGTCAGAGCCCTTCAGAAGTGGGTGGGCTCGGGCCCCAGCCAGTCACCCTGGCCCCACAGCAAACCAGCATCCCAGCCACAGCAGCTGTTTGGGGCCCTGGGAAGCCCCTGCCATTGTGCAGAGGGCACGGGGGACAAAGGCCTAGGAGGTCAGGGAGTAAGGCCGAAGCTGGCTGTGAACAGGCTCCCGGGGACGGGGACTTAATGATGCAGGACTTAATGACCCGGAGTCTGTGGGGAGGGGGGCCTCTCTTGGAGGAGGAGGGGGAGGGCGGTCCAGCCGCCAGCTGTCTGCCCAGGATTCGCTGCCAAGGTGGGACAGCTGCCCCACAGGGTCTAGGGCTGAGCTTGGCACCGCAAGAGGTGGAGGGGCACGGCCTTCCAGCCTACAGTCCCCGGGCCCTGAACTGGGAGTCTAGCCCTGTCCCTCAGCGTCCGTGTGACCTCCCTCTCCTCGTCTGTCACATGGGCCGGGGGTCCATGTCGGAGGGCAGCTGTGAGGCTTGGCAGGAGCCCATAGCGAGCGGGCAGTAAACAGGACCTGCTATTTTTACTCTTTATTCATCCATTCATTCAGAGAGCTCACTGCTCTGTGCCAGGCTCCCTGCCAGGTGCCGGGGACGCAGAGAGGAGCAAGCCCAGTTGCCTTAAAAGGTGGCGAGACCTCAGACACACCATCACAGTGCAGCGGGTCGGTCACCACAGTACAAGAATTCACAGTGTGCAGGCACCGTGCCCGGGGCAGGGGGACTGCGCTGGACAGGCCGCATATGGCCCCTGCCCTCTGGGGCCCCCAGTCTCTCAAAGCAGGCTAGAAAGTCAGAGACAGAAACCGTTACTGCCAGCTGGGAGAACCAGGGAGGGCTCCGTGGAGGAGGAAGTGGAGGCATTTTCAGTGGCCAGCCTTGGAGATTTCTGTCTAAACCCCTTTGCCCATTATGGGAATCACGGGACACGGGAGCCGACCTCCGCTGTGCCCCAGACTAAGCTTCCTGCCTTGACACTTTGTTCTCTCGTTTAATCCTCCTATGATTGTGGGAAGGGTGTTTTTATCCTTGTGGTATAAATGAAGAAACTGAGACTCGGCAAGGTGAAATGACAGCCCAGGGCCCCCCTGGCAGGTCAGCGGAATCCTCTTGGTTATCTGTGCTAGCTTCTGCGTGTCATCCTCCTGGGAGGGCGCCGGGCTGGGTGGGGCTGGGAGGATCCTAGGGCAGGGGCCGCGGGGACCCAGTTCTGGGCCAGCTGTTTTCTTTATGACATGCACGACCTTGAGCTCAAGTTACCTCCCACCCCAGGCCAGCCTCAGCTGCGTCCTCTGTAAAATGTCAAGGATGGCAAATCTGTGGCGGGCCTGGCTTGCCTTCCACCGCTGTGCCCTTGGCAGACATCGCCAATCAATCGGTGCCCTCTTCCCCTGCTGAGTTCTTCCCCTGACCTTGGGTTCTTTCCAGGGCTCCGGGCAGGCAGCTCCAATCAATCAGTGGGGCCTGTGAGCTGAAGCCTGCTTGCCTGCCGGGCCTCGATGAGCTCAGAGGTCTCTCCCGGCCCATCTCCATATGGTACCAGAATGAGGGACACTGGGGGATCTTCTCCGTGGATGTAGGTGGTTCTACAGTCGCGGGAGCTGTTGAAGTGTAAGAGTCCCATTACCTTCCTCCAGCTCCCAGACAGACCTGTGTCCGTGTGGCCCAGTGCATGCTCGTGTCAAGTGCTCTGGGTGGATTCCAAAAGCTTTCCGCCTGCATAATAATAATAGCCTTTAGTGAGCTCTTCCTGAGAGCTCGGTCCTTCATGGATACCCTCTCATTCATCATTCTGCAGAGCACCTGCAGCGTGCCTCTCGGCACCTCTAGGAAGAAATCTTAACCCATTTTAGAGATGAGGAAATCGAGGCCCAGAGCCATTAAGCACAACAGGGTAGTGCACTTTGCTGAGCGGCCGAGCTGACATTCACACTCAGGCCACGTGGTCCACAGCCTGAAACCGGCTCGAGCGTGGCAGGCAGCCAGGGCAGGCTTCCTGGAGGAGGTGTCGTGAAAGGCCTGGTGGGCTTCTGACAGGCAGAGCTGGTCCTTCTAAGAAAGGGACGGGGCCCCCTCTGGGTGAAAGGAAAAGCACGAGAAGTGGCTCAGAGACAGGCAGGCAGACGGGACAGGAGTGACCTAGTGTGGGTTGAGGGACCTGGATGTGGCTGGATGTGGCTGGAATATGGAGACATAGGGAACTATTGCAGGAACTATTGGCCTTGGACTCTGTGGTAGGGAACTATGGGAGCTCTTTAAGCAGAGGAATGCTCCTGGCCCATCTCAGTGTATGTATTCAGTGTTTTCTCGAACCCAGGGTGAGGTTAGCTGGAGCTTGGGGCTACCTCTGGTCTACCGGAAGCTGTAGCCTGGAGCAGTGTTGAATGAATAAGCGATGAATGCTCACTGGGCTGACGTGCTCCTCGCTTCCCAGCGGGGCCCAGCTGCGGGCAGGAGAGAGGCCAGAAGCCTGGGGTGGTGGCCGGGGGAGGGAGCCAGGGGGAGGGAGCCAGGCAGATACCCAGGGCCTGGGCTTCCCCACAGCCCCTCCTCGACCTTCCCGCCGGGCTGTCCACGCCTGGCGGGCAGCCTGGACCCGGTGCTTGGGGGGGATAAAAGATGAAGGTTCGTGACCATTTTTTAACTCAATAAAAGGAGAGACGAGCTGCAGGCTGCAGGCCGGAGATATAATTAGTTCGCAGCAGTGGCGCTTTCTTGATTTAGCTTCTGAGAGAACAAGACAAGGATGTTATACCCAATTAGCAGTAACATCCAGTCGGAGCCTCAATAGGTGAGATAACAAGCTATTTTTATGACTTTTCTTTCCCCGCTTGGAAGGGGCGGGGGAAAGGGGGTATCAGGGCCTTATTTCTTTTCATCAGGGAACAATTATTAGCAATCTCAGGATTTCCCAAAGCCAAATGATGCATTTGCGAACCCAAACAAGCAAGCATCCCTGGGTGGCAGCTGGGGGGAAGGGGGTGGTGGGGTAGGCTTACATTTTGAGGCCCAGAGTAGTAGAAGGGGTGCAGGCCCCTTGCCCCCATTCTAGAAGCCCTCCGAAAAGGCTCCCAAAGGCAGAGCCTGTTGGTTCAGTGAGGGCAGCCCGGGCCCCTGAGATATGCTCAGTGCCTGTCTCGATTTCCCTGCCTGCTTAACGGAGGCCTGGGGAGGCTGGGCCAGTTCCCCTGGGGACAAGGAAGGAGCCAGTCCTGGCTCCTGGCAGTTCTTCCTGGCACTATCCTAGACCTTTCTGCCAACTGGGCCAGTGGTTCTGGCTCCTCAGCCTCGAACCTGCCATTGCACTCCACTTGCCGGACCCCCATGATGGCTCACACTGCCCGACCACCCTCCTGCCTGTCCTCGCCCCAGACCCAGGCTCTGGCAGGGCTGAGTGGTGATTAGCTCCTCTCTCTCCCCCCTCATTACCCCCACAGCCGGGGCACCCGGCACCGGCCAAGTCTCTGCTGGGCTGGGAAACCCTGCCAAGCCCCACCCCCGCTGCCTGGCCACACTCCGAGTCCTGGCGAGGGCTGGGGGATGCCCAGAGAGGGAGCGGGTGGGGCTGTCATGACACCCCATCAGCTTGGGCCCCACGCCCAGAGCAGGTTCCTGGGCCGCCGCCCACCCTGCAGAATCCGGCCCCACCCTGCCCCGAGTCCCATCTCCCCGTCAGTGTGGAACCCCACACTCGAGGTTCAAACAACTGACAAATCCAACCATGCAAAGTGGGAGTTTAATTGCAAACAGTTTTTATGGATCATGGGCCCATCTGTGCCACCATATGCAAAAGGGAAAAAAAAAATCCCCATTTAAAAAAAAAAAAATTCTCCCTGCCCCACACCCCAAACTGACTCCAAAAAGAACAGTTGCCAAGGTTTTGGTGGCCCGAGCCAAGCACAGAGCAGGGACCCATCCGGGGGGCTTCCTGCTGAGTGGGCCTGGCAGAGTCAGGGGGCGGGGGAGACTGGGGTGACGACTGCTGATCACCACTGTTTGCCTCTGCAAACTGCCAGCATTTCGAAGACCCCAGGGGTCTTCCACAGCTCCGGGCCTTTGCACATGCCGTGTAGCTGTGAGGGCCCACTGTCCTTTTGCAGCCACCTCGCCAATGCTGTTTGGCCTCTACAGCAGGACTTGGCATGGGGTGCCACTCTGCCCAGCATTGATGGAGATGTGGGAAAGAGCGGTGTCGTGGGGGGCGCCTGGGTGGCTCGGTCAGTTAAGCATCTGCCTTCAGCTCAGGTCATGATCCTGGGGTCCTGGGATCGAGCCCCGCATCGGGCTCCCTACTCTGCAGGAAGCCCGCTTCTCCCTCTCCCACTCTCCCTGCTTGTGTTCCCTCTCTCACTGTGTCTTTCTCTGTCAAACAAATAAATAAAATCTTTAAAAAAAAAAAAAAAAAGAGTGGTGTCGTGGGGCCCACGGATGAGGGACTTCCCTTTCCATTTCCAGCCCAGCAGAATAGCACTGTCCGGGCCCTGCAGATTCCCTTCCTCTGGGTGATCCGGGCCTCCTGCCATGGTGGCCAGCCCAGCGGGGCCATTGAGTCCCACTCGTGGGGTCAGCTCTCCTCAGGCTCTCAGAAGGGGCTTTGACCCAGGGCCCAAGTGGGCTGGCTGTCAGTGGGGTCTGAGAGGACTCATATCTGAGGCAGCTTGCCAGGGTTCGATGGCTGGGGCCACCTCATCCCAGCTGGGAAACTTCATTTCTCCCTTGTTGTGCCTCAGTTGCTCCCTCTGTAGAATGGGGAGAAGTCAGTGGGATAATGCATTCAAACTGCATCTTTATCTGTCATAACTTGTCCTCAAGGGAGGGTCTTTGCTTTGTTCACTGATGTCCTCCCAGGTTCTCTTTTTTTTTTTTTCTTAAGATTTTATTTATTTGCAGAGAGGGAGTGAGCACAGGCGGGTGGGAGGGGCAGAGGGAGAAGCAGGTTCCCCACCGAGCAAGGAGCCGGATGCGGGACTTGATCCCAGGACCCTGGGATCATGACCTGAGCTGAAGGCAGATGCTTAACTGACTGAGCCACCCAGGCGACCTTCCTTCCTTCCTTCCTTCCTTCCTTCCTTCCTTCCTTCCTTCCTTCCTTTCTTTCTTTCTTTCTTTCTTTCTTTCTTTCTTTCTTTCTTTCTTTCTTTCTTTCTTTCTTTCTTTCTTTCTTTTCTTTTCTTTTCTTTTCTTTTCTTTTCTTTTCTTTCTTTTCTTTCTTTCTTATTCATTCGTTAGGAAAGAGAGAGCGTGCATGCATGAGTTGGGGGAGGGGCAGAGGGAGAAGGAAAGAGAATCTCAGACTCCGTGCTGAGCACGAAGCCCGATGCGGGGCTTGATCTCATGACCCTGAGATCATGACGTGAGCTGAAATCAAGAGTCAGATGCTCAACCAACTGAGCCACCCAGGCGCCCCTCCTCGCAGGTTCCTAAGCAGGACACTTGATGTTCAGTGAGTGCACATGTGGGTGAGCGAGGTACTTGGAGGACTCTCCGGGAGGAAATGGGCCACAGGCTCTTGGCTGGCCAGAGGCTCAGGGTTTTTGCACCCTTTCTGCTGGAGTCTGGGAACCAGCCTTCAGCCTGCAGGCTTTCTGAACTCTGTTCTGCAGTTGAGGAAAACGGACTCAGACCAAGGGGCTCCCCCAAGTTCATGCAGGTGGGACCAGAATGTGGAGGTGTGACTGGCTGAGTGAGTCCCTGAAGCTCGTGTTGTAGGTGAAGGAGGACAGGCCCGGAGTGGGCGTGGGATTGGGCCAAGGTCACATGGCAAACACGTAGCTGCCAGCCTCTGTGGGGTCCTTCCTATCCCACGTTATCTTATGACGGCCCCCCAGCCTCAGAGCCAGGTCAGTCAAATCCCACGGCTCTTCCCTCCTTCCCCCACCCTCCCTCTGTGCCAGGTCTGCACCCAGGATCACCGTGCCTATGGGTTCCCCCATCAGCCTCTGAGCTGGGGGCTTAGTGTGTGCCCGCAGCCGGGCCCCACGCGGGAGACCCGGTGCCCCAGGCCTGGTACTTGGTGCAGCCCTCCCACAACAGGTAGCAGGGGAAAGTGGGACCCCTGGGCCCCGGGCAGGCACAGCCTGGTCAGACCCCTGGCAGGAGCCCAGGCCAGGCACCAGGCAGCCCATTCCCCGCCCGGCAGTGATCACCAGCTCCCGTTGTAATCATTAAAACTATTAGAAGGAAATGTTCGCTTGAAGCAAATGTCAGGCGCCGAGTTGTGCTTTGTAAACGCTCACAATTAATGCCAATCAGGCCCGGAAAAAAGCCGGCCCGGAATCCTGTCTGTTTCGTCTCATTTGTCAGCTGGTGCCGCTCCATGTTGCACATTTTCATACAATTGCTATAAACATAAAAGGGAAACTCCACAGTGTTCCTGGGCGCCCGGATGGTGTGCGCCGACTTAATTACTTGGTATTCCGCTGCTCATTTGGCCGCCCCACGCGGCTGGGGGAGAGAGAAGGGGGACTTGGTGAGGCAGGGTGAGGGCTCCTGGGGGTTAGCCCGGAGATGGGTCAGGCTCCAGGCTCGGCTCTCCCGCCCCACCCTCCACCGGCCGTGTGGCCCACTGGCCCACCGAGCCGAAGATGCCTGTAAGATGGGAAAAAAACTGCCAAAATGTGTTTGCAGCAACCTCAAGAAGAAAAGGGGGAGTCAGAGTCCAGCAGCCTTGGCCTGGAACTCTGAGTCCCGCTCCTGGAATGATCTGTCGGGTTTTTTGCCCTCCTCCTGCACACCAGGCACATGTGGCTTGCCAGCTGGGCCTCAGTTTCCCCATCTGTGAGTTAGGACTAATTAATAGCTGGGCGGTGAGGAGTTCAGGCTTACTGGGGCTGCACCCTGGGCTGAGGGCATTGAGCGGCTTTGTTCCCATTGGGTTGTTGCTCGGCCCGTGAGGGTCGGCTGCCCTTTCCATGGGGGCGGGAGGGGTCTCACGGCCGGAAGTGGTGCAGGGATTTGGACCTGGCTCTCCGAGCTCCGGAGCCTGTCCCCATT
>CM052889.1:64684640-64783674 GCA_028534135.1 Potos flavus | reverse complement strand
GGGGCCTACAACGGGGGGGGGGGGCTGTGCCCCCTCCCACCCCGGGGGTTGGGCCCACCAGGCTTCCAGGGTAGGGCTCCCCCGCCGCCGCTGCCCCTGTTGCCACCAATCTGGCCCTGAGGTGCTGTGCGTCAGGTCGTGCATCACCTGAGCCCTCAGTAGCCCCAGAAGTTGGGCATTGTCTCCATTGTACAGATGAGAAAACTGAGGTCCAGACTGACCTCAGGTTACATAGCTACGGGCCGCTGAGCCACGTTCAGGTTCATCTGCTCTGATATCTTTTCCACCCCCCTGCCTTCCTGGCCGCCTCCCCATCATGGCCCGGACGTGAGGCCCTGCCACACACTCGGCACCCACCCCGGGAACCTTTCGAGCCGTCTCGCTCCCTGCAGACAGGGTCTTCTAAGGCCAGGCTGGCTTGGTGGGGACACACCGGCCTTTGTGTAGGCTCGGGTAGGCCCGGGCCAGGCAGGGCCGCCAGCAGAGTGGGGAGAGGGCGGTGCGGCCCAGCCGGCCCGGGATAAATGCTCAGAGCGGGGAACAGAGGTGCCTTTGTGTGGTGCTCAGTGGGGGAGGGGATGCTGCCAGCTGCCACCCTGTGTGACCGGGGAGGCCTGGGCCCTCCACAGAGGTCTGCCACCACCCCCAGGGGATTGGCCGGGGAAACTGTCGTCTCCCCTGACGCCACCTTCCACCATTATTTGCCGGCTCTTGTTTTCTGGGACCTCTGGCTGCCGGAGGAGCCACGGGCAGTCGTTAACCTGGTTGGATGTAGGCCTACTGTGTGCACTCCAGCAACCCTGCGGGTAAAGAGCAGTAGTCCCATCACAGACGAAGACAGAGGCTCAGAGAGCACAGGGGACTCGCCACAGTCCCAGCTGCTCGCGGGGCCAGTATTTGGCCCATTTCAATGCCTTTTCTTTCCGTGGAGTTGCCCTTTGTGCCCCACTGGTCTCGGGTCCCGGGACCCAGGGCTGCGACTTAGGGTGCCCGTCTCCGTTGCCTTGGTGGCTTCAGGAAGGCTGCCGGCTGCCTTTGTTCCCTGGGCGGGCACCAGGCATCCATTCTGTCCCTCCGTCCTGGCCAGGCTCCGCGCCGACAGCTGCCGCTTTAGTGGGGATCGAGGACAGGACCTTGTTTGAGGGCCGCCCTACGCGCTAAACTTTCTCTGAGTCTCAGTCTCCTTAGCTTAAAAATGGAAGGGAATCGAATGCACCACGGAGAGCACTGGGAGATGTGCCAGGACACGGGTAAAGGGCTGAGCTCAGAGCCTGTATGTGCTCAGGCTGCACGACTGTGGCCCGGGCTCTCTGTCACCCCTACCCCCTCCTGGGAGAGCCAAGAGGACAGGCTGAGGCAGTGTGCAGGGGGCAGGCAGGTAGCATAAGTCTTAGGAGCATAAAAACACGGCAGCGACTGTCTCATGGGGTCCCTGCTGCAGCCCCACTTTACAGAAAGGCAGACCGAGGCTCGGATAACTGAAGCAACTTGTCAAGGTCCTGGGAACACAGGGAAGGTAGTTTCCCGGAAGGCCCAGCCCTTCGTCTCTTCCTGAGCTCCACCCAGCCCACTGGGCAGCTGTCCCCTGCAGACACTGACCAAGTCCCCTCTGTGCTGTGGGAGGCCCAGAGCCCCGACAGGCAGCCCAAGGCCCACGTGGCTTCCCACGGCTTATCATAGCAACCTGGGACCCCAGCTTGCACCCACCAGGCCATTCCCTGTTCTGTGCCTTTGTGAGCCCGGGACTTCCAGGGCAGCTGCCTTCATTGTTCCCCTTCCAACAGACAGACAGACAGACAGACAGGCAGACAGACACACACGCACACACACCCATCACCCTAGCGCACATGCGCCTCCCTTCTCTGCAGAGTAAGTCCAGCTCCACTCTCCTCTAGTTGTCTTCCATCCCGGTGGGGCTTGGAGTCCCTGCACCCTGGGTCCCACACCCTGCCTCCTGCCACCGGCTCCCCAAGCCTTTTCACCTCTCCTAGCTCTTCTGCCGCAGCGTGGCACATAATGGGCTATCAGTGAAGTCCTAGTTAGAGACGCAGCCCTGGCCTCAGACCCCTGGTCCCCGCCCAGTGGAAGAAAGGGATACGAAACAGACCAGAGACCAGGCTGCCTGTCCCAGGATGGGGTCAAGTGCAGGACACCCGGGGAGCAGGAAGCTCCCACCCCAGCCGGCCCTCCTCTCCAGAAGGGAGCCAACCCTTCCACGCCACGACTCTGCTCCTGAAATCCCCTCCATCTTATCTCAATCCTCCCAAGGCCAAGGCCAGGCAGGGGTTTCACGGATGGGAAAAGGGCCTCAGGAAGGCAGCTACTGGCTGAGGCCACACAGCTTCTGAGGGCAGAGCTTTGGTCCAAGCGTCAGGCCATGCGACCCCAAAGCCTGTGCCCTTCTCCAGGGTGGAAAACTCAGGTGCCCACAGGGGCCGGCCAGGTGACGTGAGGAACAAAGCAGCTGCCGCCGGGCCTCGTGGGAGTGTGGGCTCAGAGGCCCCGGAGCAGCCAGTTTTAGTTTGTTTGTTTTCAAGACCAGCCAGACAATGAGAATTTGGGGTGAAATTTTAGTTTTTCTTTTCTTTTTAGTATTGGCAACCATGTCACAATTTTTTTTTTTTAACGGCAGCAAACAGGGCAAAGAAAAGATGTTTGTGGGTGGGAGTTTGCACCCTTCGGGGATATGGTATTTTCTTGGGTGGAGAGCATGCGGTGGGCCCCAGGATGTCGCACCTTCTCCATCCCCAGCCGGCAAGAGCCCCCAGAACCCGGCGGCAGCTCCATGCACCCCTCCAGACACCCCCAGACGCCGCCTTCACTGCCGGAGGCAGGAGGCAGGGCCCAGAGCCCCGCGAGGGCACCACCCAAATAGCTATAATCAGCAGCCTCGCCAAGACTTCAAACTCACCCAATTATCCTGCGAGGGAAAAAAAACACAAAATGAAAACAAATTAACATGTTTGCATAGAAGCTGCTGCGGCAACAGACACAGCCGTGCGCGCGCACACGCCGGCGCGTGTCCCAGCAAGGCCCTGAGCCGCCGCCGCTGCTGTTGCCGCCCCCTCCCCGGGCCCGGCACCCCCGGCCAGTCTGTGCCCACTGCCCTGAGCCAAAACGTGCCCTAGGCCCAGTGACCAGATTGTCCCCAAACCTGATGAGGCACCGTCTCGGTCGGCCAGGCTTCAGGGTTTTTTGTTTTGTTTTGTTTTTCCAATTTAATAAACACATGAAATTCACTGTATGCCCAAATTCAACCTCATTGTCCTGTGCCCCTTCCTTCAGATGGGGAAATAAGCCCAGAGAGGTTAGTTGACCTGCCCAAGGCTACACAGCCCGTGAGTGGAAGAGCTGGGGTTTGAATCCAGACAGGCCAGCTCCGGAGTCCTCTGTGGCTCCCTGCGGTCTGTGGATGGTATGCGGAGCCCTCAGCCTGGCCTTCAAGACCACCCCCCCCCCCCCCGCCCTGTGTTCTCTTAGACAGAGGGGCTGTGGGCGGGGTGGTCGTGATCGCCGAACCAAACGGGTATGGGTTCCAATCTCTGTTCACCAGTCCCTTACTGGATGGCTTGGGGCAAGTGGCTTCACCTCACTCTGTGCCTCAGTTTCTCCTCCTGGAAGATCGGGATAATAGTCTCTACCTCAGGGGGGTTACGAAGATTCACCGGGTGAACGACTCCCTCTGGCATCTGCCAGTGGGGTGGGGTTCCCCCACCAGAATACCCTCACACCCTGCCCCCACCGAGCAGTGAGCCCTACAAGGCCTGGCTCATCGGACTCTCTAAGCCTATCGGGTGCCTCCGTGCGGTTCCCGAGCACACAGTCAAGGGGCCGAGATGCTCCCCCTTCCTCCTGGGAGCGACCCTTCTTCCCTGGGCTCCCTTGAAGCGCCACCTGGCCGGGGTCGGGGTTGCTGGCTGTGTGCCTGATCGTCCCCCCTGTGTCTGGGTCTCTGGGCCCCCGCAGCCCAGCACCGCAGGTGGGGCTCAGGCCAGGTTTTGTGAAGGGAGCCGTGCCCACTCTCACCTGGGCACACGTGGGGCTCGTCCCCAGGAGTCGAGGATAAACTGTGCTGGAAGGAGTTGGGGTCTAGGTCTTGGAGCTCAAGGGTCCCCAGGCCAGGGCCGCACGTACCTCCCCAGTGCCTTTGCCCTGCTCCGCATGGCCGTGGACAAGCCCCTTCACCTCTTCAAGCCACTTGCTGCCATCTCTGGCCCTTGATGGTGAAAGCGGAGGGTGGACGTTGCCAGTGCCGTGGGCCGCCAGGGAGTGCGGGATTTCAAGGAGCTCGGAGGGCAGCACCGAGGAAGTGACCACACCCCATGCAGACATCATCCAGCTTAGTCCTCACCGTGGCTAGGTGACAGCTGCTGTTTCTAGCCCCATTTTTCACTTGGAGAAACTGAGGCCCCCCAAGGGACCTGGTGACTTCCTCAAGTGAGGCCTGCCTCAAGTGGCAGAGTCGGGGTTCAGGGTTTGTGCCTTAGCCTTCCCGGGTACTGCTGATCAGGGGCTAAAGCAGGCAGCACCTTGCAGCTCTGGATGCCATCCTGGTGGTGGCGGCGGTAGAAGGCTAGCTTCATGGTACTCAGGGCGGCTCCTTTGGAATCAGCGTCTCGGCCTGCAGTCATGCCCGCTACTCAGGCCCAGGGTGGCATCCAGGGCAGGTGACCCAGAGCCCCTCGCAGGAGTGGCCCGTGGGACACTGGGTGCCCACTTGGAATCCCCGCCTTCCCTTGGCATGGCTCTGCCACGGGCTTCAGGGTGCGGCAGACTGGGCTTCACATCCACACCCCACCAGCTAGCCTCGGTCAAACCTCGGCCTCTCCGGGCCTCTGCTTGCCCCTGGAGACTGGGGGGGCGTGGCTATGCCCGCACTTCTCAGGATGGGCTGGAGGCTGGGTGAAGCAGCCCCCTGCCCAGACCTGGTGAGGAGGGTACCCTTCCCCTCCCCCCTTCCAGCCCTGGAGCCTCCGTGACACCCCTAAGGGTGGGGCTCCCATTGCCGCCCAGCCCACGTCCCACTCATGCACCTGCGTTGTCGTATACCCACTTGGTTCTCCAGGGTCCTCTGTGTTCCAGATGTGCGGAGGGCTTGATAGGACTGAAGAGGTAGGAAGCGGTGCGGTGAAATGAGGGAAAGACGCCAGGGGCCAGGGCAGGTGACCGGAGAGGAGAGCTGCGAGAGCGTGTGAGCCCTGGGCTGCGCGGTGGTGGGGAAGGAAAGTCTCAGGGCGTCCCTCTGCTCCGTGGGATGTACCGAGCATCTCCTGTGTTCCTGGCCTTGGTGTAGAAAGAGCCTAGAGGTGGGTCCGCCGTCTCCCCGCTGTGCACCTCTGGGCAAGCCACGGTCTCTCCCGGGACCCCAACTTCTCGCACAGGGCAGTGGAGAGGGTCACCGAAGTTGACATTCAGTACTAAGTGGTCGAGAGCCTGGGAGTCGCACACAAAGGGGGTGGGGGGGTTCATCCCCCGTCCCACCTCTTAGGAGGAGGGGAAGAGCTGTTTCCCGTGGCCGTCGGGGACCTATGTATAGCTGGGGGCTGGTGGGGGTGGATAAGAAGTAGGGAGAATGTGAAATGCATCTTTTAGTATCTGGAAACAAGTCCAGTGAAGAAAAATTCAGCCAGCATCCAACTGCCCAGAGCTCAGCACTTGGTCTCATGCTGAGGACTTTGTTCCCAGGTGCTGGGGTTCGGGCAGTGTCTGATTTCGCCTTGTGGAAGTGACTGTCCCGGGCAGGTGGGGCTGGTGCGAGTAGGTGGACAAAGCCAAGGCCAGGCCTGGCCCGGAGGAGGGGCCCGCTGCGTGCTAAGCCTGTCGTGGGCCCCACACCGATGGGCGCATTCCGGCCTCGGCTTCCGGGAGCCACCTGCCCGCCCGCCCGCCCATTGTCTGGCATGTGGGGGCTCGGAGCAGCCGTTGTTCCGCACACATCTGATCCTGTCTTTTCCACATCAGATCATTTGTAACCGTCACCAGGCAATCGGGCCTGTCGCTGATTCAATCTCGGCTTTGTGCTGTCACAGCTGTTTTTCCGCGCCGGGCTGATTTTGAAAGGAGGCCCATCTTCTAGGCCTGTTCTTCAGAAGCAGGGGGAGAGGGTGGGGGTCTTTATGTGTGTGTCTGTGGGTGTGTGTGTGTGTGCACACCCACCCCCGCCCAGCAACAACCCCCCCCCACACACACACACACTCAGGCCTCTGCCTTTCCTTGCCGAGAGTAGAATTTGGAATGAGGTGCACAGACAAGGGCCCTGGGACCCCACCCCCATCCCCTACCACCTGCCCACGCGGGCACCTGTGTGCCCCAGTGGGCACACACAGCAGAGTCTGTGCTCCGGTAGAAGAGACAGATGCTAAACTATTCATCAACAAGGTCATTTCAGAGGGGTAATGACAGGGAAGGAACTACAGCCAATGATGGGATAGTGGCCGGAGCAGTCAAGGAGGACCTCTTGGAGGAGGTGATGTTTGAGTTGAGATGTGAATGAGGAGTGAGAGCTGGCATGGAGAGTGCCACCCTTCTGAACTGAGATGTCTTATAAGAGTAAAATCTACCCCAGCTTTCAAAGACTTAGTGTGAAAAAAAAAGACAAACTATCTCACGAGTTATTTTTAAATATTGATTACATGTTGAAGTGATACTATTTTGGATATATTAGATTACATAAGATATGTCAGTAGACATAATTTGCCAGGGCGGCTGGCTGGCTCAGTCGGGAGAGCGTGCGTCTCTTGATCTCAGTGTTGTAAGCTCAAGCCCCACGATGGGCTTTTTAAAAAAAAAACAAAAACAAAAACAAAAAAAAACCCAAAAGACATAATTTCTCTTGTGGATACTAGAAAACTTGTAATTACATTATATTTCTACTGGAGAGCCCTGGGGCAGAGTATTTAGATGGAGACAAAACTGTAAGTGCAAAGGTCCTGAGATGAGACCAGGGTTGGCCCTTGGAAGGCCAGGGTAAGCAAGGGCAGAGGGACAGTGTGGGCAGGAAGTGGGGGAGGGGGTCCACACGCAGCCGTAGAGGATATTGTTAGAAATGCCGTGGAAGCCAGCGGGGGAGTTTTGAGTGGGGAAGGAAGTGAGTTCCCTGTAGAAACCCAGCCTGGCCCCTGCGGGTGGAGAAAAGCATGAAGGGGCCCCGGGCCCTTGGGATGTGATGAGGCACGTGGTCAGAACAGGGGTCTGTCGTGGAAAAGCTGCAGGAAGGCCCTGCCGGGGGGCTGGCTGGACCACACTTGCTTTCTTCGCTCCTGGATTCCAAAGCCTCTGGGCCTTCTCCTGCCCCTGCCTCTCCCTCCACTCATCCCCACCTTCCCGGGCCACTGTCTCCTCCCTGAGCAGCTGCTCCCTGTCACAGCCGAGAATTTACAATACGTCCAGCTCCTCGCCTCCAGGTGATGAGTGGTTGAAATCCCTTTCCAAAAAGTTACTTAAAACACACATACACACACACACACACACACACACACACAGAAGAGATGCACAATTATTGCAGAGAAATTAGAAATAGAAACACAAAGAAGAATCGGCCTCCCTAGAGATAAACACAGCCCCACCGCCAGCTGGGGGCAGAGCTGGGATTTGAACCCAGGTGGTCTGACCCCAGCATCCAAGAGCTAGGATCATGGTGCCCTGCGGACAGGTGACGGGGGCCTTAGAGACACTGCGCCGCACCCCCCAGCCCAGTTCACAGCAAAGGACACCTGGCTCACACACAAATGGGTCTTGGGGCTTGGCTTTGGGGGTTAACATGTATATAAATATGTTGATGGTACTGTGGGGCCAGAGTGCCCTGTCCTGTTTCCCCCCCGCCCCCTGTCCCAAAGGCTCTACTCATTTCTGTTCTAGCCTGATCCTATGAAGCATCTGTTGATCCTTGGCTCCTGGCTCAAAGTCAAGGCCAGCCCTCCCCTCAGCCCATCCCCCCACCTGGGCTTCTCTCTCCTGGTCTCTTAAGCCTAGCCTTCCTGCCCTAGGCCCAGTTTTCTTTCCTTCCTCTCTGCCCTTGGGGTGTAAGTCTGGCTCAGGCCCACCTCTTCTGGGCTTCCCTGCCCCCTCCACCGACTAACTGCCTGTCCTGCGGCCCTGGACAGCCCCCGTCCCCAGCTTCTGTTTCGTCCCGGGTGCACAGACCATAGTAATCCTCTCTTTCTCCGGGTCGTGGGGTGGGTTAAACGAGATGAGGTCTGCAAAGTGCTGAGCCCATGGGAACGCTAAAAATAAAAGCCAGCTCCTATTATTGCTCCGATTATTAGATTTTCTCCTGCCTCGTTGCTGGGTTAACCCTGAACTGTAGGGTGCAAGGAGCTGGGGGGTGCAGGGAGATAGGTGAGAGGATGGGTGGGAGCACCCAGTATCCTTTTGGTCTCCACTTGTACGTTGCTCCTGCATGAAGGTTCCATGACCTCCAACAAAAATGCTGGGTTGACAGGGATATAGCTCAGTGGTAGAGCATTTGACTGCAAAAATGCTGGGTTGAGGCCTTTCTGCTGATGACATCAGTATATGGATGCCTGGCTTCACCCCTTGGCTGGAAGGTGACAACGGAGATTTGGCTGTCACTCAAGCCCAGGCCAGAACTAGGGGAAGAATGAGTGACTTATACAATCGCGCCATTCCCCCCCACACTTCCTATCTTGGGATCTGGCTCTCAGGGAGGGGAAGCTGGATAGGAGGGTCTGGGATTAGGTGGCTTTACTCCCCCAGCTAGGGCTTCCTGAAGGCTCACTTTCTTGAGCAGAGCCCTGCCCCCGGTGCTCGCCCCTCTCACTCCCTAGGTGCTCCTCTGTGGTACCTAGCCCTCTGGGAGAGGGCTAACCAGGTCTGATGCCATGGCAACTGCTGCCTCACCCCATTGTGAGAGAGAGCAGTTGTCAAGCCCTCCTATGAGCCCACCACCCACCCAACACCTTCGCTCAGCTCCTCTCTGCCCTGAACCAGCGCTTGTCCTCAGCAAGTGGATCTTGCCGCCTTGAGCTTGGGCTCCCTGCCCCTATTCCCTCAGCCCTGGTGACCCTGCTTGGCTTTAACACAGACGGGGTGCTCTTAGTAACTCATCAAGAGGGTTTTTTTCTCCCTCCTGGACTGCTTCAAGTTCTTCACACTCCCTAGTTCTTTTCAAGTCTTCCTATGCTTGCGTGTGCCGCCCTGTGCTTTGGACCCCTTCTCCCCCCATCTTTACCTGGCTGTTTACCACCTACCTGCTGATGGTAATCATAAAGGATACTAATAACAGCTACCAACTGGGCAGGTACTATGACGACCCTGGCACCTTATTTGTACAATCTGTGGTACAACCCCTTGTACAGTCTGTGGAATGAACCCCTTTTTTTGAGGAGGAAACAGATTCAGAGGGACGTGCCCTGTGCATCAGAGTTAAGGGATAAAAAGCTCAGACATCGGGATCCAAAGACTGAAACGCTATTGTTAACCCTCCTTATAAGGGCAGCAGGTCTGTCCTTTGACCGTGACACCCTAGGCTAGGTAGGCTGTCCCCACCATGGCTACGACTTGTCTCCTTGCCTTGTCATTGCCCCTCTGATGCCCCCTCCCCTCCGTCAGGGTCTGTCATGGCCTCAGCCTCTCACACACAGTAGGTGCTTAATTTGTCACGTCTCCAGAGGTCGGAGTGCTGCTCTGGGCTGGGCAGGTCAAGATTAATTCCCCCGGCCACTGACGTCACTAGGCTCCCAAGCTCCGCCCTGCCCCTTTCTCGGGGCACATGCACTGGGAGCTGGCCGTGGTGCTGAAGGGCTCCGGCGAGCTGCCTTCCCCAAACCGCTGCCCTCTGTCCCTGTCAGTCACTGTCTGAGCCCTGCCTTGTGCTTCTGGCCCATTCTTCCTCCAGGAGATGGTTGGGGGCCCACTGTGCACGGTCACTGGTCATAGCACCATGAACCCACGGGGGAGGGATCAGAGAGAGCCACATGAGGAACTCCATTAATTCGATTACTGATCAAACATTTATCAAGCACCGTGTGTATCTCTGAGAGGCCCTTGGAACCTGGGCTTCGGTTCAAAGTCAAGTAGAATTTCATGGGGTGGGTAGAGACTCAGGAAGGGCTTGCCAGCAGAAGGGATTCCACAGACAAAGGCCTGCGAGTGTGGTGGTGAGAAGCTCGTGCCCACCCCAGGGCCCTGGCTGCGGCTGCCTGCCCTCTGGCATTCGTGATAGTTGGTTCACTTTTTCCTGCTGGCCCAGAACTACCCGCATGTCTGGCTCCAGTGCCCTGCCCAGAGCTGGGCCCAGACAAATGGAGAGTTTTCTCCCAGGCCCAGGGTTGGCATCGGTCTCTGTGTCGGGAACAGAGGGAGCCAGGTATGCTTCGTGGCCAGATTTGCATTTTAGAGAGACCTCTGGCCCCGTGGGAGTGGGGATGGACGTGGCACTAATCCTGGGGGTAGATGAGGCCTCCTGAGAGCAATGCCCCTCCACCCCAACCTTAAAAAAAAAAAAAAAAAGAGTAAAAATCCCCTTCTGGTGCTGCGGCCGAAATGGCAGTGGGGAAATAATCACTTTTCACAGACCCCTTATCCACAGCCCAGCCCTGCGCCAGTTTAATCAGGAGTGGCGGTGTGACTTGAAGATTCCTGGGCTTGAGAGATCAGGAGAGGGGTTAAAGAAAATTACCCTCGCCTCCTCCATGCTAATGTAATCTCTAACCAGATCTGCCTAGCCGCAGCTCAAATTGCTTTTTAGATTAACATTTAATTATTAACAGGGTCCCCTGGAAGGCCTCGGGCTCAGAACAGGGATGGGGGAGGGGGCGGCAGGAGGGGATTGGGGGTGGGCTTCTACTCTGGCTGCCGCAGAGAGAGTGGGTTGGGGGGTGGCGAGAGGGAGGGAGAAGGAAGGAATAGGGGAGTGGGGTCAGGAGGGGAACAAGAAGAAGGGACAGCAGGAAAAAAGAAGGGAGGCAGCAGGACAGGGAGCAGATGGAGAGGGAGAGAGGGAAGAGGAAGAAAGAGACAGACAGTGGAGCCTCCTGCTGTGGGGGAGGGGCTGTGCACCCAGACTCCCTATGGCATCGCCGTCCAGGCCAGGGGCAGGTGATTTCCTGTCCCTTGCTGTTTAGGGAGGAGGACTGCTCTTTCTGAGGCTCCCAGCTGGCCTGGCTTGTGGTGCTGGGGACTGTCACAGAAAAGTGACTCAGGGCCACAGAGCCAGGATCTGACTCTAGCTCTCCCAGGCTCCCAGTCCAGCGCTCATCCTCTTCTCCAGCCGCTGGGCCTCCTGTCACCACTTTACATTGTTCCTGGCACTTGCGGTCAGGCTCTGTGGCCAGGGCAGGGGGAAGGAGAACAAGGCTTCCTGTCCAGCCGGAGGGATGAGGGTTAGAACTGTGGGCAGCCCCTCCCCCCTCCCCTGTGAGGGTTGTGGGGCCCTGAGGAATAGCACAGTCCTAACCGTCCACCCTGGCGCTTTATGTGAACTGGGTTTTTCCAGCTCCCTGATTCATCCCAACTCAAGCTTCTAAATCCCTCAAGCACAGACTGCACTTGGAACCCCCTCTGTGTATCAACAGAGGTCCTAGCCTGTTGCCTTGCACACAGTCAGTGACCCCGGATTGTCTGAAAACCAAATCATGAAACATTCCCTCATGTCCGAGCTGGAAGTCCTTCCCACGAAATCCTCTGGGCTGTTCCCCTTCAAGATGCAGTGAGGGAAACAGAGTCAGGGGGGGACTGTGACTTTCCGCAGGTCACTGAGCCGGAGCGCTGGTGTGGGCACCTGTCACCCGTAGGTGCCCAGGGCTGCCTGTCCCCTGTGAAATCCTACTCCCATTGGACCCTGGGAAGGGCCTGGCATGACCTTCCACTGCAAGCCACAACCAGTCTTTGGCCTTGGGTGGAGCCAGCGAGGCCAGAGTCCGCAGCTCCAGGAGTAGGGAAGGACAGGCGCTGGAAGTGGTGTAGCCGTGGCCTTCATGAGGTCACAGCCTTGCCCTGCGGCGGAGCCCAAGCATGTCCTCATACTCTGCCCTGCTCTAGGGCCAGCCCGGCCTGGCAAGGGGCAGACCGCGAACCCGCAGGATGCCTGAGGGAGCATTCTGCCCACCTGCCACTTTCGGGAAATAGCAGCTGGAGGGAGAAGCCAGGAAAGTTCATTTTCTTTTTTTTTTTTTTTTTTAAGATTTTATTTTTTGAGAGAGCGAGCCCAGGAGTGGGGGGAGGGGCAGAGGGAGAAGCAGACGCCCGACTGAGCAGGGAGCTGAGATGGGGCTCAATCCCAAGACCCCGGGATCATGACCTGAGCCCAAGGCAGACTTTTAACCGACTGAGCCACCCAGGCGCCCCAGGAAAGTTCATTTTCAGTGGGTTGGATTTGGGAGTGGGCAGTCAGTTCTTACTGGATGTTCTCTTTGGCCGGACATCCTTTTTTTTTTTTTTTTTAAGATTTTGTCTATTATTTGAGAGAGAGCACAAGCAGGAGGAGTGGCAGGCAGAGGGAGAGGGAGAAGCAGGCCCCAGGATTGGCAGGACGTTCTTACCGATTTTTGTACAGGGCCTATGGCCCGGGGATGGCCCTCAAAGGATGCTCAGGGAGTGTTTGCTGCCTGAATGAATGACTGAGTGAGCGAATGGGTGGGTAAGTGACAGCCACCTCAGAACGGGTTCTCCCAGAGGCAGGGTCTGCAATTTATTCCTCTCAGTATTGTTCTGCCCAACACAGGCCTCACATGCTGTCCTCCGTGAATGTTTATGGGATGAGTAAGCGGCCTCCCGGGAGCCCCTCCTTCTCCTTCCCCTCCTCACCTCCCTCCCTGTGACCCCAGCCCCTGCTGACGCGGAATCAAAGTGGATTTGGGCACTGGGGAGAAGCAGGCCTTGGCCTCTGCTCCTTCCTGTCCAGCGGCCCAGGAGCTGGGGGCACCCCCCCTACCGCCAGGATGGAGCCAAGGGTGGGGGCCCCACGCGTGTGAGGCTCAGGGTGCGGCCTCTGGTTGGGGTGACACCTAAAAGCTGTGTGACCTCGTGCCATCTCTGTGACCATTTCCTAATCTGTGAAATGGGGATAGCGACAGAACCCACAGAGGCTGCTAGGAAGTGGCAGTGAGGTGTGACGGACAGGATGCGTGTGGGACGCGGCTCAGAGGGAACCATCGGTAAATGGGCAGGGCTCTTATTAATACTAATGTGTGTGTGGTTATTTCTGAGCTCCCCCTCCCACCGGTTGGGGGCTTCCTGAGGCCCCCTGCAGCCAGACAGGCACGAGGAGATGACAAAAGGCAGGCAGGGCCAAAGGCCCCAATTCCCTGTTCTTTTAATAAAAATAAAGACAGCCTTTAGACATCCTTCTGTGTATTGTTCTGCCGAGGCAAGCAGCACAGACTCCATTCCTCCTCGGACTGGGAAAGTTCCTTCCTTTCTTTCCCCTCCCCTGTCACATTTCTTTTATCTAAATCCTCAGCCATGAAAGGGCATATCGACAGCTGGGGGCGTTATCTGGTGGAGGGGACCTTTTCCTAGGGGTGCCTCTGAGATAAGACGTCTTATCAGCCCCCACGTCAGGAATGATGCCAAAGCATTCTAATCATTGAGGCTTGCGACATTTTCTCCCTCCCTCCCCCCACCCCCCCTTTTTTTTATTAAAGTCACAAAAGACCTTGGGCTTATAAACAGCCTGATTTGCAGATAGGGTTTCAAAATGAGCAGCGTTCCCATGATGGTCCCTGGCTGGGGGGAGTCATGAGGCAGGGTGGGGCCTCAGAGGAGCTAGCTTTCTGCAGATGGGATGATGCGGAGCAGGGAGGGGCGCAGGGTGGGGTCACGGGAAGAACAGCAGTGTTTTAGGCGCCTGCCCTGTTCCTGTCCCCAGCTTGCTGTGTGGCCTTGTGCAGGATGCTTGGCTTCTCTGGGCCTTGGTCACGTCATCTGACAGTAACTGATTCATTGATTCAGCCAGTCATTCAACACCTATTTATTAAATGATTACTCTTTGCCAGGCCCCGGGAGAAAGAGACAAATAAGACATGGTCCTTGCCCCTGAGAAACTCACAGTCCAGTGGAGAGAGACAGACATGAAAATTGGCAATTACAACTTGGTGTGATTAGGACTGCGAGGTGGGGGGGGGGGGGGTTGCCGAGGGACAGTCGAGCCAGAGTCTGAGTTAAAATGGGCTGGGGTCGTGGTGCTGTGGGCAGAGGGACCAGCACAGGCAAAGGTTTGGGGGTATGGGGCAGCAGGTTGGAGGGAGGGCTAGGAGAGCTGGTGGTGGGGGGTGGGGGGCAGGGATAGGCAAAGAAGTTTGGGCTCTGTTCTGGGGTAAGAGAGGGTCTGACTCCGTCCTGTTGTAAATGGCTGGGATGCTGCGGGAACTGGCGGTAACCCGCTCATTGCCATGCTCAGCTGGCTCCTGTCGCCTCCCACGCGGACCCCCCACCTGACCCAGCAGCAGGGCTCAGGGTTCCTGGGAAAATGAGCAGTGAATTGGGATTAGAGGCACAGAGAGAAAAAACCCTCTCGGGCTGCGGGGCCTCCAGAAGCGAGGGATGAGATGATCCAGGCTGTCGTACTGAGCTGAGTGGATCCTGTCCCTTCCGGGGGATCCTTTATCACCCCCTGAGCTGGTGACCTCTCGGCTCCCCAAACTGCTTAGGTGTCCACCATCAGAGCACTCTGAAAACCATACCCCCCACTGAGAGGGCAGCTGATGGGGTCCAGAGAGGCCCGAGATTAGGCAGCCTGCCCCTCACCCCCCAACAACTACAGCCCCCAGCCTGCCCTGTTCAGCTGCAAAGCATGTGTGACCCATGAGGAGTTGCAGGGGCAGACCTGGACAGAGGCTGGGCTTTTTGGGCCCCTGGCATGCAGCGAAAGGATCTGCAGGGTTGGGGGGGTGCTGGGCATGGTGAGGATGCTGGTGGGTAATGACCTGGGAGAGATCAGGGAGCCTCTACTCACAAGAGAGGGGGCAGTAGCTCCCCTGGGGTCCCACGCTGGGCCCTGGGGCAGGGGTCTGTAGGTTCCAGGTTTCCAGCCCATCCCTGGGGGCTGCCCGCTGGTGAGGGGTCAGGCTCATCTAGCCAGGGCCTGCCCGGTGGCCCTGGGTGGCATGCTACCTCTCTCGGGCTTGGGTTTCCCCATCTGTGGATGGAGAGGTCTTTCATGTGTGGCTGGCCGCCCCTCTCGGGTCGCCCCTTTCCCCCCCCCCCCCCCCCCCCCCCCCCCCCCCCCGCACCCTGTGTCAGAGCGGTGAGAACCGGACGCTGTGCCGGGCCGGCGTGTCTGGAAGAGAGGCTGCGCGGCTGCCCCGCCCTCGCAGGTGCACACGCGGTGGTGCGTGACCGTGGACAGCCTGCACATGCTTGCGAGGGCGGCACGGTGGGTCCGGGGAGACGGCAGCGCGTGTCCACCTCGGGAGACGTGCGGAATACGCGTGGACGGCGTCCTGCCCGCGCGTCCCCGTCTGTCGGAGCGGGGCAGTGTGAGTGTGCGGCTCTGTCCTAGAGGGTCCAGGTCCCCTGTCCCCCGGGAGCGGTGCCTCCTTCCCGCTGTCAAGGGCTTTCATCCCTGCAATAAACCCCACTTCATTCCCTTTTTAAACTGTATAATTTCTGCCTGATTGTAATGGCATATTTTAAAATTACCAGAAATCAAAGCCGGGAAGTGGATACTGCAGCTCTGCCTGGATTAAGGCTGGCGATTGGGGGCCTGGGTGGGGGGGGGGGTGGGATGTGAACTGCCTCCCCTCCCCCAGCCCCCCACTTTATTTTTTTTGAGACAGTAATAGGAGAAAATTGGTTTTGAAACTGAATAAAAGTCCCTTTCAGAGTAAATCATTTCTTTCAGGGTACCTTTGCTGAAAGTAAAATAGAGCATAATGAAAGGTGGTTACGTGATTGTCTTTCATTTACCGAGAGGCCAGGACAGACAGGAGGCTGCAACCGTCTCGGGGAAATTCAAGATTGGAATAATTGCGCCGTAACAAGGAGCTTGTTGTGAAATTAGTATCTTAAGAAAGTAGTGAAAAAAGGCTTTTCCTCATGAATACTTCATTATTAGAAGAAAGCAGCAGAATTTAAGGGCTCCAGACACCTGTTTAGTATTAAATAACTCCCCTTTCTTCCCCTTAAACACCCCCCACCCCCCGTCTTTCTTCCTTTTTTTAAGAACTGGCAGGAGGATTGAGCTGGCCCAGCCTGGCTGCTCGGGATGCCAGTGGGGGTGGGGTGAGGTCGGCTCGGTGGATGTCAGGGCCTTCCGGCTGCTGGCTCTGGGTCCTTACTGGGAAGAGAGGAAGGAAGGGGCCCTGCAGAGAAACCCCCGCCCTCTCTCGATGGCCTCCAGGGCAGGCCCCACCTGGCCTGTGTTCACCCTGCCCCCCAGGGGCTCTGCATTCTGGGGACCTGGGCTCAGGGTTGGAGACGGCGCGCTGTCGTGGACGTCTCCCCGGAGGGTGCCGTGAGAATGCCCCCGGACACTTTAGTACACTGGAACGCCACGCGCCCACTGGCAGTTCCCGGTTGCCCCCCACCCCGGCCCCCGTGTCGCTTCTGAAGGTGACCACGTGGGGTCTTTGCTCTCCATGATCTCAAAACTGAAGAGCAGGGACAGACCCACTCCCAGGTGGTGACAAGAGGGCCACGGGCCACCCCTGGTGGGAAGGGCAACCTGCTGAGGAAACAGGGAGGGGGCGGGGATCTAACGGGCGTTGGGGAAGCCCCCTGGAGGTGACCCACACAGTGAGCAGGGCCAGGGCACGTGGGACCGTCCGTTCTGCCCCCGACATGGTGGAAATGCGCCACCCGAGATCTGGATTCTTTTCCTTTCTTTCCTTTGACGCCTCCAGGCCTCAGCGTCCTCATCTGTCAGATAAGGGAGAAGGGGCATCTGCTTCAAAAGTCTCGGATGTTCTGCCAGGTAGAGGGGAGGCTGCTGGAAGCAACTGCCAGCCGGGGGAAGTGGGAGGCGGGCACGGAGCAGCCCGAGTGACAAGCACCCCATCTCCCTCCTCACAGGGACCCCGCTGTGCAGTGTGCCCCACCGCGGGCCCCCAGCTCAGCCATGCTGGCCTGTCTCCAGAGGACCCAGAACCCACCGGGCCAGCACTTGGCCTGCCCGAGCAAGAGCCTGGATCTGCGCAAGTGTGAGTGCACAGCTTCCCCAGCCCCCGCCCCGTCCCCTTCCTCTGCCCCGAGTCCAGGGGTTTGGTGGGGAGGTGCTTCACTCACCATGATTTTCCGGCGCTGCTGGGAGAGAGGAGAACGATGCGGAAGCACATAGTCCCCAGTGGGATCCCAGCGTGGGGCCTGATTTGCTGTGTGATCTTGGGCGTGTCTTTCCCCTCTCTGGGCCTTGCGTTTTCAGTGTGTCAAATTAGGGAGCTGGACTGGGTAATCTCCAAGGGGCTGTCTTCCTTGACCCTCTAGGGCAGGAATACCAAATCCTCTGATCCGATTTTTTTTTTAGCCACCATACGGGTCTTTTCTTAAAATCCGAAGTATTTGGAAACATTCGAAAACAGGGAGATTTGCCTAATAATCTGGATTTCTAATGTCTCTTGAAAAAAAATAAAAATCAGAGGATCTGGTAAGATAGGCCCGGGTTCTTGAACTGCAGCTCTCAGTTAGAAATGAACTATTACTGTCTCTTCAAAAGGGACAGCTCTGGGGGAGCACCTGGGTGGCTCAGTCAGTTAAGTGTCGGACTCTTGATTTCAGCTCAGGTCATGATCTCAGGGTCGTGAGACTGAGCCCCATGTCCAGCTCCACGCTGGGCATGGTGAAGTCTGCTTAAGATTCATCCCTCACCCCCACCCCCCTCACCCTCCCAGTTCATGCACGTGTACTCTCGTTCTCTTTCTCTAAGGGTAGGGGGACAGCTGTCTCCCTGTTGGCTCTGTCCCATTCATTGCCATTCATCATTGTGCTTATGCTGTGACTCTTTTTCCTTTCTTAATAGGTGTTTACAATTTTTTTTTAGATTTTATTTGAGAGAGAGGGAGGGCACAAACAGGTGGGAGGGGCAGAGGGAGAAGCAGACTCACTGCTGAGCAGGGAGCCCGATGTGGGGCTCCATCCCAGGACCCTGGGTTCGTGACCTGAGCTGAACACAGATGCTTAACGACTGAGCCACCCAGGTGCCCGCCTTTGCAATTTTGATAGATGCAGTCTGACCTCTTCAGATGACTCTGGTGAGACAGCCTGTCTGCCCACACCCTCACCATCACAGCCTGGTACCACACTTCTAGGCTTGGTCACCCCATCAGTGAAAGTAGGATCACAGTGTAGTTTTAAATTGAGTTTAACATGAATGAGGATGAATATCTTTTCATGTTGGAGCCATTTGTTTTATCTTTGAACTTACTCACCTCCTTAGTCCATTTTTTTCAGTTGGGTGGTTTTTGTCCTTATTGAATTACAGGAGCTCTTTGTATATGATGGAATTAGACCTCTGTCATCTGAATTGCATATGGTTTCCCAACTCATCATTTGTCCTTGATTCTGCCGTTTGTCTTTGTGAAGGGAAATCTGTATTTCCTTTTAGGGCCTTTGAATTTTGGGTTATACTTAGAATGTCTCCTTCCTCATGCTGAGACTTTTTTTTAAAGTTCCCCAGGGTTTCTTCTAGTTTTTTTTTATGGTGTAATTTTTTAAATACATAGTATAGGGGTCCCTGGGTGGCTCAGTTGTTGGGCGTCTGCCTTCGGCTCAGTTCATGATCCCAAGGTCCTGGGATCGAGCCCCATCGGGCTCCCTGCTTGGTGGGGAGCCTGCTTCTCCCTCTCCTACTCCCCCTGCTTCTGTTCCCTCTCTCACTGTATCTCTGTCAAATAATAAATCTTTAAAAATAAAAATAAAAATAAAAAAAATAAAAATAAAAAAAAATAAATAAAAATAAATGGTATAAAGTGTAAGGTATAGATCCAAGCATACTCAAGTCATTAGGGCAATGCTGTTTTTAAGATTTTATTTATTTATTTGACAGAGAGAGATCACAAGTAGGCAGAGAGGCAGGCAGAGAGAGAGGAGGAAGCAGGCTCCCCGCTGAGCGGAGAGCCCGATGCGGGGCTCGATCCCAGGACCCTGAGATCATGACCTGAGCTGAAGGCAGAGGCTTTAACCCACTGAGCCACCCAGGCGCCCCTAGGGCAATGCTGTTTTAATTGTTAGAGTTGTTACAGAGAATTTTAACAACTTCATTGAAATAGAATTCACATGCCATAAAACCCACCCATGTGAAGTATACAATTAATGGTTTTTAGTATATTTACAGATTTTTGCAACCATCACCCCGATTTTAGAACATTCTTATCACCTCAGGAAGAAACCCCTTACTCATCAGCAGTCACCCCCTGACCCCTAGCTCCCCTTCTTCTAAGAAGGGAACCCTATAGCATGTGCTCTTTTGTAACTGGCTTCTTTCCCTTAGTGTCGTGTTTTCGAGGTTCATTCGCGTTGTAGTGTGCACATAACACCTTTCACTATTTGGTGGCGCTTGTTCCTTGTTGGGTCCCCACCCTAACTTTCTAGAAGTGGAAATTGGCTATTTATTTTACTGACTGAACTATAGAATCAACTCATCTGGGTAAGAACAAAAATCCTGTTTTTTTTTTTTCTGGGACTGCATGAAATTTGTAATTCAGGAAGAAATTATTTTTTTACGTTGATACCCTCCAAGGCCATGAGAAACCCTCAGTTTGTTCAGACTTTTTTGTGTCCCTGGGAATGTTTTAATATTTGCTTCACCTAGATTGTAGACATTTTAAAAGTTTAATCCTGGATAGTTACCCCCTTTTTTTTTTGGCTAGTCTTTTCTCCCTGAAATGGAGGATGTTTATATAAAGGCTATTAACTCCTGCCCCCTTACTGAATTCTTTTATTGTTTGTAATGGTTTTTCCATTTGGTTTCTTAGATTTTCCAGTTATTCCATCATGTGCATGTACTTTAGAGGTTTTATACCTTAATATCTTTGTCTTAATGGTGTTGGCTGCGATCCTTACAACAGAGAAAAATAATGGTGGTGATAATGGACACTCTTGCTTCATTCCTGACTTTAATGAGCAGCTTTTAGGATGTCCCCATCATGCAAAATGCTGGTTTCAGGGACAGATGTTTTATCAGGTTAAGTGTCCGTGTATTCCTGTTTCATTAAGAATTTTTAAAAATTAAGAATGGAAGCTGCAGCTTACCAAATGCCTTTTCAGTGTCTGTGAAGACGATCGCAGGTTTTTTCCTTTAATCTTTTAATAGGAATAATGATAGTGAGCCCTTAACATCGAACTATCCTTGCATTCCTGGTTGAAATCCCACTCGGTCATGGTGAATATTTCAATATATTGCTGGATTAGCTTGGCTACTTAGGGGTTTTGCTACAATTTCATCTGTGAGATTAGTGTTCAGTTTTTCGGAACAGATTTTTGTTGGGTTTCACGATTACTGTTAGGCTTGCCTCATAAAGAAAATGGAGGCTTCCCTCCTTTCTCTATGCTTTGTGACAGTTTAAGTGGAAATGGATTATCTGTTCTTTAAAGATTAGTTGATCCTCCATGAAACAGGCTGGGCCAGTGCCTATCTTTGGGGTGGGAGAGTGGCTCTTTGATTCTTCTGTAATAATTGATCTAATTGTTCTGCTCCTTGAATGAGTTTGGTGAATTATGTCTGCCAAGAAAAAGTATTCATTTTATCCAGTTGTTAAATTTACTTGCATGAGGTTGAACAAATTAATTTACCATTCTTTTAAATGATGACTTCATCCTTATTTCATGTGTATTTTGTGTTTTCCTCCCCTACCCCATCCCCATTTTTCTTGATTAGGTTAATTAGCTAAGAGATTACCAACCTCCCCTCCCCAAAGATCCATCTTTAGGATTTATTTATTAGTAATTACCCTTTTCTGGCTTCTAATTCATTAATTTACGCTTTTATTAGTCTTCTTTGTACTTTTCTTAAAAAATTTGAGTTAGAAACTTAATTCATTATACCAATAAACAAGAAAAAAGGAATTATTAAGGCTGTGAATTCTCTGACCACTGCTTTAGTTGTATCCTACAGGTCCTAAAAGAAGGTATTTTTATCATTATTTTTAAAATCTCTTATCATTTGGCTTTGATTTCTTCTTTGACCTAAGGCTCATTTGCATTCCACTTGTCCACTTGAGTAGTAGGTGCATTTGTAATTCATTAATTCTAGTTACAATGCATTATGATCAGAGGATGTTGTCCAGGATTTCTACTTTTTTGGACTTAAATTTTTCTTTGTGATGTAATCAGTTTTGTGACTTTTCAAATGGGACTTTTGAAAAGAAGTGTGGCTACTTTGGGGATTCAGAGCTTGGTGTATACCAATTATGTCCCCCCTGTTAATTGTGTCGGTTTTGTCTTCATATCCTTGCTTACCTGTCATGGATGGAGAAATGAATTAGACACCTACCACTCACGTGCTCCCAGTCTATTTCTTTTTGCAGCATCTACAGCTGTGGCCTTATGCATGGTGATACAATGTCATTTAACACAGAGATAGTAATCCTTTAAATCTTTGTAGTGAATTGCATCTTTCTTTGCCATATTTAATACAATGGTAACCTCTGCTTTTTTAATTCACATTTTCCTGGAAACTTTACCAATCCTTTCATTTTAGCCTTTCTAAATTAGTTGGTTTAGACATGACTCATATACCGTAGAGTTGGATTAAGCTTTGCGAGACAATCTGAATGGCTTTTTAAAAATTTTTGAATGTTTTAGCCCATTTACATTTATTGATATGACAGGTGTCTGATCTATTTTGTGCTTTATTTTAATTGCTTTGAGAAGTCTATCGGGGCGCCTGGCTGGCTCAGTCAGTTAAGCGCCTGCCTTCAGCTTAGGTCATGATCCCAGGGTCCTGAGATTGAGCCCTGTGTCTGGGTCCCTGCTCACTGGGAAGTCTGCTTCTCTTGCTCAGCCTCTCTCTCTCAAATAAAATCTTAAAAAAAAAAAAAAAAAAAAGTCTTTCTCTACATGATCTCTGCTGCTTTACCTACTAATCATAAAGAAGGTTGTTTTTGTTCTAGTGCTGTAACTTTAAATAATACCCTGATCTCTCTTTCGTTGGAACAGTACCTATTACTGTCCCTAAAATGAACAAAATGATGCATTCCATGTATTTGCTTTTTCTCTCTACATTTTCTTATAGTTCACTTCCTCATATTAAGCCTCCATTACCTGACATCCATTTCTTTTTTAAGATCGATTTATTTTAGAGAGCGAGCACAAGCAGGAGGGGCAGAGGGAGGGAGCAGGAAAGAGATGCTCAAGCAGACTCCACACTGAGCACTGAGCCCGACACAGAGCTTGATCTCATGACCCTGCGATCACGGCCTGAGCCGAAACCAAGCGTCGGACGCTTAACCAAGCCTGCACCACCCAGGTGGACTTACCTGACATCAGTTTGAAATACCGTTTGGGGCATCTGGCTGGCTCAGTCGGTAGAGCACACGACTCTTGATCTCAAGGTTGTGAGTTCGAGCCCCATGTTGGGTGTTGAGATTACTGAAAAAAAAAAAAAATCTTAAAAATATATATCTTTTGATCCACACTATTAAATATGAGGATATCTATGTACTTCTACTGCCATTCCTCTCTTTCCCCTCCCCAACCTTCTGTTACTAGTGATACGGTTACCCTGTTCCCAGGATTTGTAATGTTACTTTCAGTCTGTCTCCTAGAGAAACCGCTTCCGTGCTCACCACCAGTTCTTGTGCCTTAGTTTCCCATCACCCCAAGTCCGTGGGTATATGGCTTGCCTCAGCTGAACAGCACTCGAGGAGTTCCTGCAAGTTCAGGTTGATTTTCTGCTTGAATGAGTGAAAAATTATCCCTGGGTCACTTTGTTTCCTTGAGGATCTTTGCAGACCATATTCTGTTCGCCTCTAATGTTGAATGTTGCCATGGAGAAGTTGAGGCCTGATTTTTCCTTCTTATGTTTCACTTAGAGCTTTCCATGTCTTTTATGTTATTACTTTTACTAGCATGTGTCTTGGGGTTGACCGTTCAGTCTCTTTTTCCCCAGAACACAGTACCGTGCCCTTTTGACAGGGAGATCCAAGGCTTGTATTATTAGTTTCCTTCTTTGGAGAGCCTAGTTAAGCAAAGATTGTCTGTCTTTTGCCTGTCTTCCCAATGTACCCTTTTCACTTTGCTCCCTTTTTTTTGGACGTTTTGTTTTCCTTGCACATTCCATGTTCCCCTTTTGCTTTTACAAGTTTTTTCTTCTACTTTTGTATATCTGCTTGGTGTTTTTGTTTTATAGAAACAATTGTTTACAGAGTTTTTTCCCTCACAATGAACTATTTGGCTATAGTCTTCATCTTGTCTGCGGCTACATTTTCTTTTTTTTTTTTTTTCTTAAGATTTTATTTATTTATTTGACAGAGAGATCACAAGTAGGCAGAGAGGCAGGCAGAAGGAGAGGGGGAAGCAGGCTCCCCACTGAGCAGAGAGCCCGATGCGGGGCTCCATCCCAGGACCCTGAGATCATGACCCGAGCCGAAGGCAGAGGCTTTAACCCACTGAGCCACCCAGGCGCCCCTGTGGCTACATTTTCTGATGGGAAATGGGGTTTATTTTATTTTTTTTGCCAGCTGTTACTTAGGCTTTGCCTATCTCCTTTCCCTTCTGATTAAGTACCATGCTGGTTCAATTTTATTACTTGCCTCTGGAGTTTTTCTTAGCCCAGCTATTTCCCTCCAGTTGCCTCAGAGACAAACCGGTTCCTACAGGTATGGCGTATTAGTGAGATTTCTTATTTAGCCCTACCTTCTTTGCTTTTCAGAACCAAGTGGGCCTAGGGAAGGTTGCTAACCAGCTGATGCATTCCTGGTTTCACTGCAAAAGAGAAGAGGGTTTAGATTTTGTTTAGACTTGTACCCGTCACAGTTGGGAAGTACACGCTGCCAGCTCTTTCTGAAATGCACAGCTATGGCACTCTCTTTCCGCTTCCCCCCTCAGCACCCTGCTTGATCTCTGTTGCTTTTGGGCGGCCTGTCTGTCGTCATTTAGGGGTTTAGCTGTCTCCTAGTTTTGCCAAAAAATGGAACTTGTGTTTTTGTTCCATGTTGCTTTTGGGGTATTTGTAGGAAGAGAAGGTGTTATATTAACATTCCTCAAAATTGAGGCTCTTTCTTCTGCTGGTGTTCTTCCAGAGAGAGGGGTATAGAGAAATATTTGCCTTCTCAAAAACAGAACAATGACGGATAATTTGGTGTGTAGGGGGCTTTGGTTTCAAGGAATATGTTTTTCATGCACAGTGCCCTTCGTTCCTTTATATGACCTTCAGGGAGAAGATACTCTCTCTTATTAAATTAAGTACTTCACTGAATAGATGGTCCATGGTGCCGATTCAGAAAGCATGAGAATTTAAAATGAAAAATAACTCACCTTCTCAGAGGAAACCAATGTTGGCAGTTTCTTAAATACACATTCAGGAGGAACAATACATACCTTTCGTATAAACATTCGCATCCCCCATCCCCCACCCCTTCTCGGTTCCTTGCCTTTTTTCATTACCAATATGTCCTGGCAGTTATTCACCATCTGATAGAAAGAATACCCTCATTCTTTTTAACAGCTGCATTGTATTCCATTACCTGGATAAAGAATAACATTTTAAATCATCCCTCTGTTGATGGGCATTTAGGTTGTTTCTAGTCTCTTGCTATTCAGAACAGGGCTGTAATGGATCTTCGTATGTATATTTGTGCAACAACAAAAAAAAAATCTTCCCGTGTGGACTTACTGACTCAGAGGATCTGTGTGTTTTAGCCTTTGCTCCCGTGCAGCTGGCTGGAGGCAGGGGCTGGGCGTGACGACCCGGATTAGTCCTTCCTTCCTGCTCCAAGGTTTGAACAAAACAGTGTGGGGGGCCACCAAGGACGTCCTGCTTCTCCGGCTCGCTCAGACCCTTTGACATCTTTGCACTGATTGGAAAAGACAGTGACTCTGCCTGTAATTGAAGAGCACAGGAAAGAGGGAGGCAGGAAGGGAGATAAGTAAATTGAATTGGGTGCCCTGGTGCCGGTCAAGGCCTCGACACTTGGCAGAGTGAGGCTCCTGCCCTTTCCTCCTGGGCATGACTCTGGGACAGTCAGGCCGTAGGCAGGCCCTCTTGTGCCTGTGGCCTTCAGGCAGAGCTGAGATGGCAAGGGCTCTCCCTGAGCTTTGTGACCAGATCATCAGCAGGGCTGCATTTCTTACCACGGAAGAAAGGTCTCAACTGGGTCATGGGCACTATCCTGGGCCAAGTTGGTCAGCTTCTTAGGTCCAGTGTTCTCCCTTTTGTAAAGCAAGGGATCAGGTCAGGTGGACCTAAGAAGCTATCCAGCTCTGCCCACCTGACGATAATGTGGAAAGCCTGGTCAAGGGATGACGTGGCCCGGTCTGAGATGCCCTCCCTCCATTCCTTGTAAGATGGGATCAGAGCAGCCTGCCTCCACCAGGCTGCACAAGGTATGGCAACCACATATGCCCAGAACATGGCCAGCAAACCAGAAATGGCTGCAATTGCCCTCCCTGGGCCCTGGGGTCAGACAGGTAGAGGTACCAGCAGTGGGGGTAGCCCTGTGTCCAGAAGCCTGGGCAGCTGGAACAGGTGACTAGAGAAAGTGACCTGGAGAGAAAGAAAAGGAAAAAAAGGGGGGGTGTGGGTGTGTGTGTATATACACACGGTGGGCAGGGGAGTCCGTTTCCCCTCCCCCATCTCAGGCCTGAGTTCTTGGGCTCCTCCCAGCTGGCCAGAGTCCCTGGGTCCCAAACAGGACCTGCCCACACCTGGGACAGAAGCGTGTTTTTCTCAGCTGCTCAGGACCTTCCCTGCTAATAAATATTTGACCTTCTCATCACAGTGTTGATCCATAAACTTGGGAGTCTGCACTGCTTTAAGTACAGGCTGAGCAGAGAGGCACCGCCAGGGCGTGGGGGGGGGGGGGCGGGATTCCGGGACCTGCCACCCGGGGAAGGAAAGAGCTAAGGCAGCTACCCCAGGACACTGACGTGAGCTGCCACGCGTGCTCTGCCAGGCGTCGGGTGAGCGGCACAGCCTCTCTCTGCCTCAGACTGCCCTTCTGTAGGTGAGAGCAGTGTGCGCACCCTGCCCTCCTGCCCATGAGCCTCCAGGGCCAACGCGTGGAGACAGAGATGGTCTGGGGGGTCAGACCCTAGCTTGTGGCTGGGCCCTGAATGGGGCGTGTGTGTGAGGTCTTGGACGAGTGAGTGAGTTCCTGGGCCTGTTAACTCAACCGTGATGTGAGGATGAGAACCCCGAGGGCCCGGTAGCAGACTCAAGCACTTTACCTGCACTACATGCACACCCCACCTCCCCCCCCCCGCCTCGAGGGGGAGCGCCCCTCCCTGCGCTCACAAAGGGACAAAAGGTTTCTAGCCCACTCTCTCATCTTCACGGGAGGAAGGGCTTGCTAAGCCCGGAGGAGCAGGGAGAGGCGCTTGTCCCCCATTCCCACCCCTCACCCACCGACCTGGACCCCAAAAGGCTGGAGCCACGGCCCCGCAAGCATTCCTGCAGGTGCAGCTGCTTCCACTGACGCTAATAAAATACGGAAGAAACAAAGCAATTTAAAATTCCAATAAAATTAAAAACAAACCTCTGGTAGCAGATTCAATTACGTAGCCGTTGCTGAGTGCAGCCCGGGGACAGAAGGAAGGTCCAGTGCCATCCCCACCACAGGAACGAGGGCTAGGAGAGGACAGCAGCTCAGCGATGAAGGGCTGGGAGAGGGCCACACGGAGTCAGCCCCCTCTGTATGATTTAACAAATAAAAATCAGCCCTTAGCCGCGGAAGGAAGGCAACTTCCTCTGCCACAGAGCGTCCAAGCATCGCCCGCCACAGGCAAGCCGAGGGCTGCTAAAATCAGAGCAAGACAAAGATCCAAATCGCTGCCTTTCCACACGGCGCAGAGGTCCTGGCCGGCTCCGTGAGACAGGGAAAATAAAAAACAAGCTACAAGGATTAGAAAGAAGTGAAACTAGCTGCATAGAAACCCCGAAAGAATTCAGCAAGATCGCAGCTATGAGGCCGACATCCAAACGCCATCGTGTTCCCCTATAAACAGGAGCTGGCAAACATTTCCTGTAACTTTTCTGGTATTTCCATCCCTGCAGGCCATCCAGTCTCCACGGCAACTTACTCCGCTTGGCCACGTGGTAGCGCGGAAACAGCCCCAGACGCTCGGAAATGAATCGGTGTGGCTGTGTTCCAATAAAACTTTATTTACAAAGGCAGGCAGCAGGCCAGGCTTGGCATGTGTGCGGTGGTTTGCTGCCTCCTGCTCTACACAGCTACAGAGAGCTGGAAATTACATTAAATAAAAAAAAGATACTATCACTTTTTTTTTTTTGGAAACAGCTTTCCATGTATGGTAACAAGCGCCACACGCTCCACGCACTCCAAGCGTACTGGTGAATACCCCGTAGTGCAAATTCACAGGGTTGTGCCGCCAGCACCACCATGACGTTTAGGGACGTTGCCCCATCGCCCCGAAGAGAAACCCCACACCCGTGAACCATCAGTCTGGACCACTCAACTCGCTAACCCTCTGTCCCCACATTTGCCGGTCTCTGACGTTTCGGATAAATGCAGTCATGCAATGTGCAGCCCTTTGTGTTTGGCTGTTTTCACGTCCTATGTTTTCAGGGTTCGGCCCCCCAAGTAGCTCGTGCCCGTACGTCACTCCTCATCATCACTGAGTAACGTTCCCTTGCATGGCTACGGCATGTTTTCTTTACCATGTGGCCACGGACGGGCGTGTGGGTTGCTCCACCTTTTGGGGCGATCGTGAGTAATGCTGTCGTGAACGTTCGCGTCCAAGCTTCTGCGGGGACGTAGGTTTCCGTTGGTCTTGCGGGTGAGCCTGAGAGTTGTGTTGCTTGGGCACACGGCCGTTCTCTGCTAGACTCTCTTGAGGAGCTGCCGGGACGGTTTCCAGAGCAGCTGTGTTGCCGTGCGCGCCCGCCGGCCACGGGTGAGGCACCAGTTCCTCTGAAACTTACCACCTGGCTTTCTGGTCCCAGCTGTCCCCCTGGGTGTGACGTGGGATCTCACTGGGGTGGTGGTGACTTGGGGAGGGGTGTTCTGATGACTAATTGCAGCGCTTTATTGGTGATAGGTCTGTTCGGATTTTCTGTTTCTTTGTAAGTCAGGTAGTTTGTGTCTCTCTAGGAATTGCCCATTTTATCCACATTACGGTTTCATTAAGAACTCTAAAATAAATCGGTGGAAGAGGTAAACGACCTTTGTGGAGAAAAAGTGTGTTCAGTGATATTTTTTAAACAACTAAATAAACGTAGATATACGTCCTGCACGTGGACAGAGATGTCAGTAGGGGGAAAATCAATCCAATCCTTACATCCTGACCATTTGTGTGTGTGCGCGTATGTGTGTGTGTAACTTGAAAAGCTGAAAAGCTGACTTTGAAGTTGATAACAACAAAAGGCCAAGAATGGGCAACGCGTGTCTGACAAAGAAAAATAAGGGTAGTGGGACGCCTGGATGGCTCGTCGGTTAAGTGTCTGCCTTCAGCTCAGGTCATGATCCTGGGGTCCTGGGATCGAGTCCCACATCAGGCTCCTTGCTTGGCGGAGACCCTGCTTCTCCCTCTGCCTGCTGCTCCTCCCGCTTGTGGACTCTCTCTCTCTCTGACAAATAAATAAAATCTTAAAAAAAAAAAAAAAGAAAAAAAAGAAAAATAAGGGTAGAGGACCAGGTTTGTACTGCTCTGGCTTAAGGCTGAGGTGGGGGGATCAGCACGGGGACAGAGCAAGCCCTGCAGATCCCTGGGGATGGATGTGCTGTGCTGGGACTCCTGGTTATCCACGTGGAATGAATGACATTGGAGCCCTACCTCACACCATACACAATGAGGACATCCAGACAGACTAAAAATCTGGTATCAGGCGACGCAAAACCATATCATTCTTTGAAGCAAATGACGGGGAACATCCACCAGGAAGGATTTGCAAATGGGAAGAGGGGAAGAAAGCACGAATAAAGGAAACAAGTTGGAACACGTTAACATTAAAAACTACTGCTCGGCAAAACGCACCATAAAAAAAGTCGAAGACTATCCAAAGACTGAGAGAGGGTGTCTGCCGCATTTATGATGGGCCAGAATCCAGGACAGACAGCCAGGGATGTGACTGCATAGAGAGAGAGAGAGAGAGAGAGCAATGCTGAGGGGCAGGGGGTGGGAGGGGGCCGGGCACACGGGGAGCGAAGGGTAGATGAGTCAGACCCACGCAGTCGTGGATGGAGACAGAGGAGGGTATGTATGTGGCTGCAAGGAGGGGAGATGAGGCAGCAGTTCCAAAGGGCACCAGGCAGGCAGGGGTCAGCGAGCTGGGTGCAAGGAGACGGTGAGAAGTAGGCTCTCAGAGGCCAGGCAGGGAGCAGGGAAGGGAAACTGAGATGCAAGTCAGCAGCAGAAAGGTCAGGCTGGGGAGGGATTAAAGTTCCCCCAGCCCGCCCACAGGGCCCCCCTACCCAGACACTCCAGGGCGTGGAAGGCGTGCGTACACGCATAAGCATCTCCCGGTGTCTTTGTACAGGATGGCCCTCAATCTCTGGGCACCTGTAACTCCACACGTGTGCCCCTGAGCATCTGGGCGTGTGTACGTGGGAGCCTGCGTGCACACACACGTGGCTGGAGAACAAGAGGATCCTTCCTGCAGTGCCCAGTGATCACCACCACCCTGCACTGCCTAGCCTGGTCCAGAAAGAGCTGGAAGGCAGGTGGCCAGCCTTTTCCGAGCACCCACGATGTACCAAGATTTCAGACGTGCATTCTCTCGTGAAATCCCCACTCTGTTCTTTTAGGGCAGATGGAGGCCAGGGGGCTGCGGTCGCCTCCCTGAGGTCACCCTGCTGGGGACTGGGGCACCTGGATTCACGCCCCGGGTCAGCGGGCTGGGGGCAGGTCAGGGTTGTTGGCAGCTGCCCTCGTCCCTCCCCCCAGCCCTCGCAGTGCCGGCCAGAGGACAGCTGCATCGGCCAGGGCCCAGCCGCCTTCCCCATCCCCCGCCTTCCTGGGCGGCCTCATTAGGGATTCTGCTGGTGCCACCGGCTAATTAGTGTCACGTTAATTGAGCATTCAGGAGGCTGCCACCTCCAAGGGCAGAGTGTCGGCAGCAAAGGGGAATGCAGATGCGGACTGCTCCTCCCTGTGGGCTTGGGCCAGGCCCTGTGCTCAGGGACCCCTTGTGCCCTGGGGCGGCCTGGGACACTCCTCCCCCATTTCAGCAAGGTAGTGCACGTGCTATGGCTTCCTGAACCTGAAGGGAAGAGGCAACCGGCAAAATGCGCAACCGCGTGAGAAAGACATGACATTTGTGAGCACCTACTGTGTGCCTGGCACGCCTTTAGTCCTCCCACTCCTCCCAGGGGAGAGCTACAGAGCTCCACCTTACAGTCAGAAAAATCCAAGGTCCCCCAAGGGAACAACGTCTGTGGGAGCGCACCCAGTGGACCGGCAGGAACCTGCCTTCTGCCGGACAGTGCCTGGAGGGGCTGGCTTGTGGCCGTGGGAGGTGCCTGGGGTCCCACAGAGAACCCCAGAGCCTGGGAGCTGGCGTCTCCCCTCCCCCCCGCCAGCCCCACCCCTGAATCCACCGCTGCCGCTCGGAGAGCAGGCACCACGGACTTCAGCCACCTGTGATTCGTCCACCCCTTCTCCCACTAAAGATGAGAAACCGGGGGTCCCATTGAGCGGCCTGCCCAAGGTCAGCCACAACAAGTGGTAACGCCGCACGCGGGTCAGTCCGCCGGGGCCCGACCCCAGCCAGGGTGCAGCTCTGCACCTGTGCCCTCGCTCCTGCGCAGCCCTGGCCCGTCCCCCCGCGCTTCTCCCCTCCTCCTGGCGGGGGGCTGCGGGGGGCCGCCAAGTCCCGCTCTCCCGTCTCCCTGTAGCAACATTAAATCCCACTCAAAGGGCTGCTTTTAATTGGCTTAATATACTCGTTAATAACCACGTCTCTTTAAGGCACCTGTAAAAGGTCCATAACATTAACGTAATGGCAGTGACGGCCCATCTGCACTGGCAGCCAACCTCTTAAATTTCCCGACAGGACTTTAATAGGGGCCGTGGGGCAGGGGTGGCCCAGCTCACAGCGGGGGGAGGCTGTGGTTTCTGTGCACGGAGTCCCGGTTCTGCCTGGCTGCTGCTCCCGCCGCCTCCCAGGGGCCTCGGGATTGGCGGGGGGGGGGGGGGATGAGGGACTCTGCAAACACCTGCTGGGGCCCCACACATCTTCCCAGGGGTCAAGGTAGGGAGAAAGAGCCGGGCTTGCCCTCAGTATTTCGCCCTGGAGACAACGGATAGTTACAGGGTGGGCGCCCCAGGACGGGGAGGGGGGCGCGGAGCCCATCCTCGCGGAGACCCGGGGCACCGGAGCCAGCGGCCTGGCCAGGGTACAAGCCACACTTCTTTCTCCGTTCTCCCAGGGCGTAGTTCAGGCGCCACACCGACGGTTCCACCCAACCCCCGACTCACCGCGCTCCGTGGGCACGGGGGGGTGGGGTGGGCGGGGGGGGGCCACGGAGATGGAGGCTTTCCTACCAGGGTGTGGGAGACAGACAGACAGACCAGATGAGGCAGGTGTCCAAGGACGTGAGCACAAGGGGGCGTCATTCCAGCTGGGCTCTAAAGGACGGGGGCGGGGGGGGGGGGGATTTGGTTGCCGAGGGGAAGCGTGTCAGGGGGAGACACCCGTCCAGAGCCACGGTGTCAGTGGTGCCCGGCAACCGAGCGCAGGATCCCAGGGGACAGACGACAGGGCTCAGAACCTGGCTCACAGATCCTTTCCGTGCCACCAGAGCTCTCACACTGGTGTTCCTCGGGTCACCCTCCCGCCGGCAGGCATACGGTTGGCCCTGCACGGTGTCCGAGCACGGTTTCAGGGGTGCACGCCTCTGGGCCGGGCACAGCCTCCCCGCCCCCCCATGTCCTCCAGTACTCAGCAACAACATGCGGGGGCCGGGGGGGGAGGGGGGGCTCATCTGCAGTCTGCACTTGACACCCTGTCCCCTGGATGTCTCCCCTTCTCCTCTGGAACCTAGGGCCACCTCCCAGGCTGCCGCGAGGACGTCCGAAGGGCAGGGCTCTAAGGAGCTGGCACCGTGCCTGGCCTAGGGCAATGCTCCACTGAGGGTGGCTGTCGGCACGTGAGAGCGAGCCCAGGGACAGCGCAGGTGTGCCCAGGGGCCTGTGGGGAAGGACCTGCAGAGAGGGGTCAGGGTCCCATAGCGAGGGCCTTGGACGCCAGCCTGGGCAGCTCAGACTTCACATGCACACAGGGCCTCAATGGAAGGGTTGTACAGAGACGCGCCTGGGGGCTTGGAGGCCATGGAGGGGGCTTCAGTGAAGCCATCACCACCAGCAACCATAGCGCCCCCTGGGGATGCTCACAAAAACTCCCAAGACCAGCAGCAGCATCCCCGTTTTACACAAGAGAAAACTGAGGCCCAGAGAGGGGTAGCGGCCTGACTCAGCCCCCCACGGCCTCCCCCGCCCCCCGCACTAGGATGCCTTCCCAAAAGGCTGGCAGCCGCCCCCGGTGCTCCGCTCCCCTTGGTGGCAGGGGCCCAGGCAGGGAGCCAGGGAGGGCCTCGGGCAGCTCAAGGCCAAGGGAAGAGGCGGCAGCATTGAAGCAGGCTGCGTGACGCAGGCGTCAAGGGCAGGGCCCTGGGAGAAAGAAGGGCGGCGTGCCTGTCCCCCACCCTCACGGTCAGGGCCAGCCCCTGGTCACTACAGAAAAGCACAGAGAAGAACTAAAGTGCCCCCCTCCCCAGGCAAGGCCATGCCGGCGTCTGGGGCTTTTGTCTTCAAGTCTTGGCTTGGCCCCGCTTCGAAAGGGAAGGAGAGACCGAGGGCTCACGGAAACAGCCCCTCTGTATCGTCCCCTCCCCACAGACCTGTGCTGTTGTTCATACACCTCTGCCCACTTCGTCAGAGCCTTCTAGACCAAGTTTCAGTGCCCAGCAAAGCACGTTGCTGCTGAGGACCTGCTGGGTACTCTGTCTCGTGGGGACAGGTTGCTCCCAGGACGTCTTCGTGACACCCCTCTCCCTGCCCGATTCTCCACCCAGTAGCCGGAGGGGTCCGATCAGGACTCAAGGAAGGTCCCGTCCCTCCTCTGGTCCCCGCCCTCCAGTGCAGAGCAAGAGCCCAGGCGCTCACAGTGCCCGACCCCGTCCACCTTCTACGATCCTCCCCCGCTGACTCTGCTTCCCCAGACACGCCTGGTCCATCCGCCTCGGCCTTGGCACTTGCTGTGCCCCTGCAGGGACCGCTCTTCCGTCAGAGAGCCACATGGCTCACTCTCTCACTTTGCAGCCTTCCCTCAAAGGCCACGTTATGAGACGCCTTCGTGGCTGATCACCACGTCCACACTAGGCACCCCTCCGCTGGGTCACTCCCCGCCCCCCAGGCCCCACTGTTTTGCTTACTGTGCTTGCATAACAAACTACCCCCCGATTCAGTGACGTCCAACAGCCATCTGGTGCGCCGGGGAGGACGGACGGGGCACAGTGGGGAGGGTGGGTCCGCCCCGTGCTGCTGCTGGGAGCGGGGTCGGGGAGACCCAGGCTGGGGGCTGGAAGCTTCCGAAGGCTTGCTTCCTCCCCCGTCAGGTGGTGGATGCCAGCGGTCTGCTCAAACATGCACACGTGGCCTCTCCATGTGGCCGGGGCTCCCCGGAGCACAATGGCTGGGTTCCAGGGACGGACACCCCGAATGACCGGCACAGAGCCACCTCGGTGTCCGTGCGGAGTCACGCCTGCCGCGCCCCCCCCCCCCGCCGCCCCCCGCAGAACTGAGTAGCCGAGTTCCTTCACATTAGAGCAAAGGAAGATGGGCCTCCACTACTTGTGGGAGGTGTGCTGAAGAATTCGTGGACAGGTTTTCAAACTACCACGCCTGCTTTGTCCTTGTTCCTGGGGCCCATGGCTACCTGACAGGGTCTACAGATTGTCGCCCCTGCGAGACTGTCAGCTCCATGAGGGAGGGGACGTTGGTTTGCTCTGGCTGCTGCTGCTTCTCCAAGGCCCTGCACGCTGCCTGCATAGACAAGGGCCCAGGAAACATCTGGACACAGGGCTGAAGGGGGGCTTCGATGAGGCAGCTCGCCACAGGGCTGTCTCCTTGGCTTAGTCCCTCCTGGGACTCATTCTCCCAAGTGTCGTGACTGGCAGCGCACAGGGGCCCGAGGCCGGATGGGTCTGTCCGCGCGCAGCCTCGTCGCCCAGTAAGACCTTCCTGGAGACCTACTATGTGTCCTGTAGACGCTGGGGGACACGGCTGCGGACAGGCCAGCTCAGGGAGCCCGAGTCCGGTGGGGCAGAAGGGCAAGCCCAGGGCCACCAGGATCTGCTGTGGTGCCCGTGGTGACCATGCCCAGGCACTGATGGGACCTCCAGGGCAGGGGGCGGGGTGGTCTCCTAGTCCAGCTAGAGGTACCAGGGAAGGCAGGGAGGGAATAGCATCGATGGCAGGCGCTGGGGTCCCCCAGCAGGGCCTCTCCCCACTCCCACCCGCCACACATTAACCCCATGAGCCCCTGACCCCACGGGGCGGTGCGATGGTGCTAAACTTGTGGCTGCCCACCCCCCACCCCCCCCCAAGGGAGAGTCTGGAGCCTTCACCAAGCTCCGGGGCGGGGGAGGGGGGCAGCCTGGCCAGAGACCCCAAGCCACGGCTGCCGTCCCCAGTGAGAAAGGCTGGGTTTGAGGCACCTAGGGAGGCTCGGGAGAAAGCCCCTCAGGACCAAGGCGCAGAGTAGGAGCCGTAGACTCCCAGGGCCACAGACGCGCTGCCACGAGGCCAGGTTTGAGACAAGGGACTCTGATGACCTACAGGGGCGCTCCATGCGCCCCCGCCCAGGCACTCGCAGTCACGACACTGAAGAGCCCTGAGCCCAGGCCCAGGAGAGACCTGCCCCAGGCTGTCAGCCGGCAGGCTCCAGGAGCAGGCCGAGGGCGGGGGTGACAGCTGCCTGGCCTGCGGCCTCTGATGGCTCACCTCCCGCCTCTCCGGGCCTCCGGGCTGACTTAAAGGTCCCTGCTCGGGATGCAAGTGCGGTCAGTGGAGGGACCCGGAAGGCAGGCGGACCGGGTCCGCAGCTCAGCTCTGCGCCTTGCCCAGCTGCGCGGTCTCACGGGGCTCGGAGCGCCCTTCCCCGTCTGCAGACCGGGGGCCTGTGCGAGCTACCTGCTGCTGTGACAGCCGGGTGCTTCGAAACTTAGTGGCTTACAACATCGTTAGACACAGATTCTCTCTCGCGTGTGTGGGCGTCAGGGATTGGGGGGCGGCTGCGCTGGGCAGCTCTGCTCCTCGTCTCCCCTAGGGCCGCGCTCCTCCAAAGGCTCGACCGGGGCGGGAGGACCTGCTCCCAGAAGGCCACGTCACACGGCCGTGGGCACGAGACCCCCATTCATCTCACCGGGGGCTGCCCCGTGGGCTTCTCCAGTGCCCTCGCGTGGCGGCTGCCTCCCCAGGAGCAAGGGATTCGAGTGGGTGAGGAGACCGGCCCACACCTCCATGACCATCACACTGCTGCTCCTGCACGGGACCTCAGAGGCCCCACGGGGCAGCCCCGCTTGGGCTGGGAGGGGACTGCCCCCGGGGTGGGGGGGGGGGCATGGCGGATCCTGGAGGCTGCCTGCCAGGTGCCACAACTCTCCTCCTTCCTCCTATGTAAAATGGGGACCCCCCCCCCGGCTCTCAGAGCAGTCAGGTGCTCCAAACAAGAGACATCGGGGAAAGCTGTGGGCACGGAGCCAGGCCCGTACTCAGCGCAGCCAAAGGCCCCCCCCCCAACCGTCCACTCCCGCAAATGCTGGAGGCCCCAACGTGCCCTTGGGGAGCCCTGCTGACCGGCCGGGACCCACACGGGCTCCTCCTCTCGGCGAATGGGAACCAGTAACAGGCAGGACACTTTTTACAATCCCCCTCTCTTTTTCTTCTTCTTAAAGGTTTTAAACACCTAATTTATTCCATCCATTAGATAGATTTTGTAGATTTAATCATTTTCACAGTTGGTGGCTCATTGGATACTCAAGATAAACTCCAAATGAAAGTATAATGGTGAGGACAAATGAGTTTTCACACCACAATGGCAGAAACCTGCTTGGGAAGGGGGTTTAAGAGGAACAAAAATACATACAGATATAATTTTTTTCCCCGGCAGCCGCTTTTGCTGACTCTAGTAGGTTACCACAGTTAATTTCACCAGTTTTGTTCATCTGTAAAATTGCATAAAAGTGACATTTTTGTGCTCATTATAGCAACTGCTGATTTATGGCTGGTAAATGAATGGCTGGTCCCTTTTTTGCGGGACTCTCCGAGCAGCGCTAAGTGCCCATGAAATTGCTTGTATAATGTAGTTTAAATCCAATCTCGGAGAAAGATTCCCCCGTTGGCCAAAGTGACATTTCCATTCTCCACACCGAGTTTATTTTAGGCCACTTAGGAGGGGGCTGCCCCAGGCAGGGTCAAGGATGGGGGCCTGTGGCCTGCCAGGGGTCAGCTCCACGTCAGCTCCACCTGCCCGGCCCGGATTAGGACCAAGGGACGGAGGGGCGGCCGCCCAGGCTCCATGGGACGCTGAGGGCTGCCTGCCTCTTCCCTCCCCGCTGCCCCGCCCGGGTCAGACCGCATTCCTGCACCTCAGGGCAGAGGGGACTGACCTCTCTAACACGCATGCCTGCGCCTCCCTCTCCCCTGGTAAAACCTCGCCTGGCTGCCGATGGCCTGGGGCAGGGCTTCTCCGACACTCTCTGCAGAGAGGCGGTCCCGTGCACTGTAGGCTGTCCCGCGACATCCGGGCCACTACCCATTGGACACCAGTAGCTGGTGTGGAGGCTCCCGCAACCCAAGTGTGAGTACCAGGTACATCCCCAGACTGGCCAGTGTGCCCTCGGGGGGAGGGGGCAGGGGGAGCCACTGCCCTACCCGACCTCCTCCCAGGCTGCCCCTCTCTCCCGACTGTCCGCCCTGGGCTTCTGCTCTCATTCCGAATTACTTCCGTTCCCACTCGGGACAGGCTTCTTCGCCTCTGGACCTTTGCCTGTGCTGTTTCTTCTGCCTGCAATAGCTCTCTCTGCTCTCTCCTCACCCCTTTCAACGTTGCCTTAACTGGGATGCTCTTTCTTCTAGAAAGCGGTCTCGCTTTCCAAAGCCAGGCTGAGTGAGGCCCCCCATTGCACCCCAGAATGCCTGTGCCTTCCCATCGTGGCATGTATCTTGCTCAGATTGGCTGTGAGCCCGGCAAGGGGACCGGGGCTGAGGCTCTGGAAGGATGGGATGTGGGGTGATGGGGTCAGCACTCCACCCAGCCACCATGCCAGGCCCACCTGTGCTGGTCAGAAGGAAGGGCAGCCCGAGCCCCTGCCCTTCTTCCCCAGGAAGGCCTTGTCCCAGGCAGATGGGGAGGGTATTACCACTTCCGCCTGGAGAGCACCTGCTTCTGCTAACGCGCCCCACCACACACAGCTCACTAGGACTCACGGCCACCCTGGGAGGCGGTGTCCCCAGCAGCATCACATCCATTTTACAGATGAGGAAACCGAGCCTCAGAGTGGGGAAGCCTCATTGTCAAGTCCCCAGGGGGGCCCCAGGGGTGCTCATGGGGCAGGAGGAAGGCAGTGTGCCACAGAGACCTTGAGGGGTCCCCTCGCCCAAAGGCCCAGAGAGGTTACCTCCTCCCAGCACCAACTGTGTGCCTCACACCCTCTACTCAGCCCCTTGGCACAGTCATTGCCCCAAGCCGCCCTGCAGGACTGGCACAGTCGTGATCCCCATTCCACGACTCAGCCAGGCAAGCTGTTGGCCCAGAGCCACAAAGCCCCACAACCAGACAGGATTCTACCCCGCCAGCCGGTTCTAAAGCCCAGGGTCTTCCCAACTATTTCTTGGAGGCCCCTGCGCCCTTCCCCACCCAGGGAGAGTCCTGGGCAGCGCTGAGGAATGTCTCAGGCCCAGGGAGGGGCTTTGGATGGGAGAAGGGGGTCCGCCCACCAGCAACCCAACTGCCCCACGGAAGGGGCCGGTTGTGCCACCAAGAGTAGGGCAGTCAGCCTGCCACACAAAGTGCACCCTTCAGCTCCGGGCCGACCGTATGCAGAAAAGGCAGGGGTACCCCACTGGCCTTGCAGGTGACGGGGAGGGGCTGGGCAGCCAGGGTGGGTAAACTCCCTCCTTACCCGCCTACTGATTGAGCAAAGGCTGGAAGCCAGCTCCTGCCTGCACCACGTCCCCCGTCCCGGGCCCTGCACTCCGTCCCCTAGAGGTCGGCAGGTCATCATTGCCCCACTTTACAGATGAGGAAAGGGAGGCAGAGAGAGGATAATGACGCAATAGGAGGGATGGCCTCCCAGCGGCGTGGTGTTAGGACAGGTGACAGCAAGCATCACTGAGGGTGTAGAGCCCCCGGAACGTCTGTGCTCTGCAGGCGAGCGGAGCCTGGCACAGTCTCCTGGGCAGACTGCGGGTATTTTCTCCTAGAGCCGCAGACTCACCTGCCCTGAATCCCCCCACCGGGCATAGTCGCCAACAGAAGTCACCGGGTAACGTGTACATGAGGACACGTGGTGCTGCGTCAGCCCCAATGCCATCAACGGGAGCAAGGACGAGTACACTGTGATGGTCGCGTCCCATTCGAGGACCATAGGGCAGTGAGAACACACAGACCACGGCCACCTGGGCGAATCCCACAAGCCACCCTAAGTGGCAGCGGCCGATGTGGGCGGGGACACAAGGCAGGATTCCAGCCCGCCTGACACTGCCGTCGGGAGTCAGGACAGCTGTGCGCTTGGGCAGGGGCGCAGGGGGCCCTGGGGGACCGGCCGTGTCCCATCGCTCGGTCTGTGAAAGTTCAGCTTTCGATATTTGTGCTTTTCTTCCCGTACCTGACACTAGATCTGGCGCTTCGGAGCGTAGACGGAACAAACCAGAGGCGCGAGCAGATGGGACAGATGGGGAACCGACGGAGGGCAGGGCAGAGTGAGCCCCGCTGGGGCGGCGGGGCTGGGGACTCCCCAGGTCACGGGGGCAGCTCTCATCTGCGCTCTCCTCTCCTGCTTGTCCCTGCAGGCGAGACGGCAGCCAGCTCCATGCATTCATCCCGCTACCCGAGCCCGGCCGAGCTGGACGCCTACGCCGAGAAGGTGGCCAACAGCCCGCTGTCCATCAAGATCTTCCCCACCAACATCCGGGTGCCCCAGCACAAGCACCTCGGCCGCACCGTCAACGGCTATGACACCAGCGGCCAGCGCTACAGCCCCTACCCACAGCACGCCGCCGGCTACCAGGGCCTGCTGGCCATCGTCAAGGCCGCCGTGTCCTCCTCCAGCGCCGCCGCGCCCGCCGGGCCCACCAAGAGCGTGCTCAAGAGCGCCGAGGGCAAGCGGACCAAGCTGTCGCCGGCCGCCGTGCAGGTGGGCATCGCGCCCTACCCGGCGCCCAGCACTCTGGGGCCCCTGGCCTACCCCAAGCCCCCCGAGGCGCCCGCCCCGCCGCCCGGCCTGCCCGCGGCCGCCGCCACCGCCGCCTCCGTCATCCCCCTGCCCAGCCGCGGCCTGCCCCTGCCACCTTCCAACCTGCCCTCCATCCACAGCATCCTCTACCAGCTCAACCAGCAGTGCCAGGCCCCGGGCGCCGCGTCCGCCGCCTGCCAGGCCGTGGCCGGTCCCCACCCCAGCCCGGCCAAGCACGGCCCGGTGCCCAGCTTCCCCGGCATGGCCTACTCAGCCACTGCCGGCCTGCCCGACTGCCGGAAGGGCGCTGAGCTGGGCCAGGGAAGCGCGGCAGCCTTGACGTTGGCTGGGGCCACCAAGCCTGCAGGGTACGCGGACGGGGGCCTGGATTACCTGCTGTGGCCGCAGAAGCCGCCCCCGCCACCACCCCAGCCGCTGCGGGCCTACAGTGGCGGCACGGTGGCCAGCAAGTCTCCCGAGGCCTGCGGGGGGCGGGTGTACGAGCGGGCCGGCGGGTCGCCCCTCAACTGCGGCCTGGGGCTGCCCACCGGCTTCACTGTGGGCCAGTACTTCGCCACCCCCTGGAACAGCGTGCTGGTGACCCCCACCAGCGACTGCTACAACCCGGCGGCGGCGGCTGTGGCGGTCACTGAGCTGGGGCCCGGCGTGGCCCGGGAGCTGGCGGGGCCCCCCGTGGAGGCGCTCTCGGGCCTGCCCAGCAAGAGTGTGTGCAACACGGCGGTGCTGAGCAGCAGCCTGCAGTCGCTGGAGTATCTCATCAATGACATCCGGCCGCCCTGCATCAAGGAGCAGATGCTGGGTAAGGGCTACGAGACCGTGGCCGTGCCCCGGCTGCTCGACCACCAGCACGCCCACATCCGCCTGCCCGTCTACAGATAAGGCCCGCCCAGCGGCTGCACGGACAGACGGACAGGGCACCGAGTGGGGAGGCAGGCCGCGGAACAGGGTGGGCGGTGCACGGGGGCACCCGGCCTCACCCTGGGCCCGAGTGCCCGTGGATGCCCGCAGGGAAGCCAGGCTGGCTGCTGCCACGCGGCCGCCTGATGGGGAGGAGCAGGGCAGCCTGGCTCCCCGAGGCCCCCCCCCTGCCATCCGCTCCCCTAGGACACGGGGAGGGCCCAGGGCAGCCGCCGACGTCCACCACTGCCTCCATCCAAGCCGGCAGAGGCAGGGAGAGAGAAATCACTTTACGACAGGAATGGTTCTTTCTGGCTTTCCCAGGAGAGGAGCTCAGGCCAGGGTGGGATACAGGAGAAAATGTGATGGTCTAGAGTCAGGGTGGGGTCAGAGCAGCTGCCCAGGGGTCAGACATCTCCTCCTCCCGCCCCTGTGAGCTCCCCAGTCTCCTGGAAAAGGAGCAGAGAAGGGGTATAGGAAGTCACAGGGCCTACAGTGTCCCCCACTGGCCAATCCAGGTGAAGACCACTCTGATAGAGGCTCCAATGACTACCAGTCTCCCCCTGCTCCTCCTCCGGGTTCTCCTTCCCCTCCTCCCATTCCTTCCCAACACAGAATTGTACCCCACCCCCACTCTCTCCAAACCCTGTACTACCACCTTCCCCCTTCTCTCCACATCTTACAGGGCTGCTGGGCACAGCTGTACAGGCTGTGCACTGCACAAGGGCACCTCGTCCAAGGAGACACCATTTGCATTCTAGACTTGTATATTTATTATGGCAATTTTCCGAATCTTGAGGAAGGGGCGCCATTTTTCCTATTCGCACAAAGGCACCACAGGGGCTACGAGTGGGCCTGCCATCTTAGACACCAATCAGAGGGAACCCACCCTGCCTTCTTCTCCGGTTTTCCTAGGAGTCAGCGAGGAGGCGACCTACTGGTTTTAGTTGGGAGACCCGATCCAACTCCCTTCCAGCAAGCTGCCCTCCAAGGCCTGCCGGGCACCATCAAGGGTTGGGGGAGGGAGGCAGGCAGGGATCCCCACCCCCACCCCCGTTACGTCCCCAAGGCCCGAATTCCCCGAGCCCTGGCCCCTCTGGCACTCCGGAAGCGGTACTGTATCTCTCCAAGGCCTGTTCAAGCACTAAGTGCATTTACAAATCTCTGAGAATGTTTTTTTTTTATACTAAAATTGACCATTATATTCTACTGTGAGAAGTGCAGTCTGCACTATATTGTTTTAAAAACGAAGAGAAAGAAAAAAGAAGGAAAACACAGATGGTGTCTCAGCTGTGGGATTGTTCTCTAGCTGTTGTTTGTTCTTCCTGCCTTCCCTCCCTCGGGTAGCACAGGGCCGCCTCCTCCCCAACCCGCCCGGCATGGAGCCCCCGAAGAAGCGGGCCTGGAGCCTCCTGGCCCCCGCCGCGCCGGGCATTCCATGCGTCATTTACTTTTCCAGCTCTTGAGGGGGGACGCGGTCACGCACCCCGTTCACGTGTGAGCACACAGGCTGAAGGCCACTGGGCCACGGGTGGCAATCGGTCTGTAGCGTGGCTGAGGCAGAACCAAGCCCGGGCCCCCATAGCTCATTCCCCGAACGGTGCGGAGGTGGTCTGGGGATGGTGTCCCCCCTGTCGCACTACATTCCTTCCCAGCTTCTCCTCTGTCCCCGACACTCCCCGGGCTTCCGTGGGGGGGCAGTGCGGCTGCAGGCAGGCCGATGTGGCTGGGCAGCCCCAGCACACACCCACCCCAGGCCCGGGTTTTGGGGGGCGGGGGAGCAGGGATCTGGAGGAGACCACCCAAGACGCTTCACATTTATCAGCATTTCATTCGTGCTGGGCCTTTTCATACACACTGTATCTCCCTGGAACCTCACCACAGCCTCGTAAGGTAGTAGGTGATTGAGAGGAAGAAACTGAGGCTCAGAGATGTGAAGTGACCTGCCTAAGGTCACACAGCAAGTCTGAAAAAGGATTTGAACCCCACGGCGTGGATTCTTCTTTACATCCTGTCTCTGCCTTAATCCCCCTGGCAGGAGAGCCTGCCATCTGGCCTGGGGGGACCTGGAGGGCCCCCGGTTTGATGCGGGACTCCCCTCCCAGGCACACAGCCCTACCTGGGTGCCAGGACAGGACCCGGGCCCTTCGAAACGGGGTCAGTGAACCAAGCACAGCAGCCCTCACGCCCCAGGGAGCAGCCCAGGGGTCGTGCTGGGCGACCAGCTGACCCAAGTGAGCGCTACACGGAAGGCCTCCGGGAGTGACCGTAAGTGGTACGGAAGCGGCAGCTGACAGTGCTTCACTGACCTCCCAAAACAGCCTCACAGCCATGCCATCAGCTGTGCGGCAAAATCAGCCCCGTTTTACAGAGGAGAACACAAACCTGAGAACGGCCACAAGGACGGTAAGAGGGAGCCAGGTTCCGGCATCAGGTCCCACACCCCGGCTCAGGCCGCCTGCAGACACCCCGGACACTCCCGCAGCCGCTCCCGCCACTCGGAGCTGAAGCCCAGCTGAGGCCTCACAGCAACCCCGGGGGCCCCTGGAGGCAGGCAGCCTGGGAGGCCCAGCCCCTGGCCTGAACCAGAAGCAGGCTGGAATCCTGGCTTTGCTACTTGGGGTGACCGTGACCCAGACAGGGAATTCGAGGACACAAAAGCACAGGGCAGGAGCCTGGGGGAGGGGCAGGGCAGTGGGGTCTAGAGCCAGGTTTAGGGCTGGGTGGTGGCCTATGGCTCGGCTGTTCCCAGGGGCCCCCACTCGGGCTACCTCTGCACCAACATGGTCTCTGGGTAGCCCAGGTCCCCATGCCCTGGGCCCACTGCCAGGCCCACCCACACTGGGGCATCAGGGGATATCAAGCAGCCAAGACCGGAGGCCCCTCTAGACCAGGTCCCCCCCATTTGGAGATGCAGGCTGAGGACGGACCCGCCTCTGATCCGAGAAAACCTCACTCTCTGTGGACGGAGTCTAGGGGTCTACTCTCAGGGCGGTGGGAGCGTGTGGCACAGTCTGGCTGGGGTTACCTTGGCCGGGCTGCTCCCTGGGAGCAGGGCAGGCTGATCTCAACGGGCCCTCCAGCGTGCAGCACCCCTGCCCTCCATTCACGTAATCCCCCTGGACTACCTGCCACATTGGAGGGAGAGGGCGGGTGACGAAGATATCACCATCAATGCTACAACGCCCCACGGTCACCACCGGCAGACGGGTCCCCAGACTCGGTGCTAAACAGCGTTTAGTCCCCTTCACACCACTCAACACGACACAGGCGCACGCCCCCACGGCACAGGTGAGGCCTGTGAGGCCCCCAGAAGGCCAATCGTTTTGCCCAAGGTCAGCTGAGGGTGGAGAACGAGAAGCAGCTGGGACAGAACCCGGGCCTGACTCCCAGCCTGCCCTCCGAGCGGCCGCACTTTGCAGAGAACATGGAACTACCACCAAGCTGCAAATATGGCCAATTCGGCTCCAGCGCGTCGGTCCAGCCTTGGGTCCCGCGCTCCCAAGGGCAGGACTTCGCGCTGGGTGAAGGGGCAGAGGGGGGGAATCTGCCATCTGTCCGCTCCCCACCTCAGGCAGAGCTGCAAGCCTTCCTCGAGGTCTCCCGTGGGGACACGGGGCTCCTTCTCCCCCTTTTGGCGGTCTTGCGCTCACACCCCTTAGTGTCCGAGGTGGTCGCCACGTGGCTGGCACATAACCCCCACTATGTGACGCCTACTGTCATTAACAGCTGCTGGAAGAGCATCGCCCCGTCTCGCACTGACACCAGAGCGGCCCCAGAGGGGCGTGAAAGCTTGGGCAGATATGTGAGCGGACGGGCCGCTGCGGGGGACACTCACCTTTCCGGGGTAGCTCTGCTTTCCTGACTCGTGTAGGCCGGCCTTTAGTGCACCGCCCCACTCCTGGACAGGGGGAGCAGACAAAGTCAACCCCTGAACTCGCCTGGCAGCCGCCAGTGACTTCAACTTGGAACCTACCCTCCGGCCTCCAGCCAGGCGGGACTCCGCCCCCTGCGCGGGTTCCACGTGCACGCTTCCCACTGCCCCGCCCACCACGCCTGCGCAGCCCAGCACCGCGCCTGCCCCCTGCGCGGGCCTGGGAGGCGGGGCCCAGCCACAGGGGCACCGCTGGCCAAAAGGATTTTTTTTTTTTTAAGATTTTATCTATTTGAGAGAGCCTGAGGGAGGGACTGTGGGAGGGGCAGAGGGAGAGGGAGAAGCAGACTCCCCGCTGAGCAGGGAGATGAACACGGGGCTCCATCCCAGGACCCCGGGATCATGACTCGAGCTGAAGGCAGATGCTTAACCAAATGAGCCACCCAGGTGCCCCATGGATTTCTACTTAAATCACCACCGTTGGTCAGCTCCCTAGGAGAGTGGTAGTGGGAGGGGAGGAGGCAGGAAAACTGGCCCTCCTTGACACCATATGTGACCCTGGGAGGACTTGTGTGGCCTCTCTGAGCCTCAATTCCAAATCCGTCAGAGGAGGTGGTGGCCTCTGAAGGCCTGGGATGTGTGATCAGGATGACAGGGCAAATGAGTCCTGGGGCAGTCCCAGAGCAGTGGGGCCTAGGGGTTGCCATTCAGACAATCCTGGTTCCCTCATGAGCACACGGCCTTTGGCAAGTGACCACCCCTCTTTGAGCTGCCTCTTTGTCCACCGCAAAGAGCAAGCACATTACAACTGTGTGAGGTTGAACATAGGAAACAGGTGGTCAAGTCCCCTAGGGGACAGAGCCGGCTTGGGAGAAGATGCCCCAAAACTTAGGCGTGTTACTTCTGTCATCCCCTGGTCCAGCTGCTTTCATCTTGGAAAATGGGTTTCCAGGTTAAAAGAGTTAAAGAAACAGATGCATCCCCCTCCCCCCACCTTAGAGATGCACAAATCGTATTAGCATATTAAAGGCTCTGAAAAGTCCTGCAGGCATGGTACCCTTTTAGCTTTAACCCAGCATTTCCCTAATATTTTTGATCACTTAAGTTTTTGTTTCTATCCATTAACACCCCAAGGAACAAATATATCAGGAAATATGGAGTCCTACCTCTTGTGTTGCAATTAGGGAAACTGAGTAAGCTCCTTCTTCTCTCTGGTGATGGGTGGCCCTCAGTTTCCCCAGTTGGTGAAGTAAGGACTGGAATCCAAACCTGACCCGGAGTCATTGGGCCTCAATTCTGGAGCCACCACATCCTAATGTTCACCGTGTTGTGCTAGGCCCAAAGGAGGGACGAGAACCCCAAGGAGAGAGAAGGAAGCACTCATTTGATAAGTGGCGGTGTACCCCGATTTTGAAAATGAGAGGTTCAGGGAGGGAAGGCAACTTGCCTGAGGGCACACAGCAATTAGGCTCCAGACTGTCCAGGGGCAGACCTGGGCTACCTTCTCTCCTTGTTGGGAGGTGAGGGAATTCCTGAGTCTTAGAACCTCAGGGCGCACCTAATGGGGAGCTCAGCGAGGGGCTCTTCTTGACCACGTTGGCTGGTCCCAGGTTCCCTCCCGCCTCTTCTGAGCAGGCCCCTGGGTGTGACTACAGCGGCCCCTGGTGGCCAATCTCCAGGATCAGCAGTCCCACCCTGCACAGGCCAAAGGCTGATCTGTGGGATCCCGTGGCCGCATCCAAAAACGAGGTGGGCGACGGGGGTAAGAACAAGCGGAACTCTCTGCTGGAGATGTTGAGAAAACTCTGCTGGAATCTGGGTACCTGGGTTCTAGTCCCAGATCCATCCAACCTCCCCCGTCGTCACCTGTTAGAACCCATTACAGGCTGTTACAGTGGAGAGATGGATGAGCACATGCTTTAGAAAGGCCAAAACACCAGGTAAAGACAATCCTGCCAAATCCCTAGAAGGGTTCTCCTCCTAAGACAGAGGGGGCAAATCCTGACTCCACCGCATCTAGGCTGTGTGATATTAGGCAAATGTGTTTACTTCATTGGGGCTCACTTTCCTCATCTGTAAAATAGGAATCAAAATGTATTCTTGCATCTGCATGATTTGGGTAAGGTATCAGGAAACCCTGACTCGTTGGTTTAAATGAGAAAGAAAAATTATTATCTCCAATAGTCACAAGAAGCCCTAAGGTAGGGTGGCCCCAGGGTTGGTTAATTCAGCAGCTCAATGGTATCATTGAAGATCCCTTTCCATCCTTCTATTCTACCAAGCCCCTTCATGGTCACAAAATGGCTGCTGCAGTTCCAGGCATCACGTCACAAACCCGACAGTGCCCAGCAAAGACAGTGTCTTCCTAGATTTCTCATATTTTCCCAGGATCCCCCTTCCTTCAGCAGACTTCCCCTTTTGTCTCATAGGTTAGAACTCATAGGTTCATATGGCAATTCCCCGACCAATCCCTAGTAAAGGAAATAGAGTCACAGCAGTTGGCTCGGGGAAGCCCCTGACTGTGGAGCACAGTGGAGAACTCTGAACAAAACAGGTTCTGTGAAGAAGGAAGAGGGGACATGGCTTCTGGAGGGACATCAAACACTCGTCCTCCCGTTCCCACACGTGGCTCCTGAGACGCGAACACCAAACACTGAGCACAGTACCTACCAACACATGTTCACCTGCTTCCTCCTCCCTGTGATTCCCTCTGAGAAGAGAAGATGCCCAGCCTGCCCGTCCTCCCTGGGCTTGGGTCTCCGCGGCCAGTGCCCTTTCCAACCTGTCCTCTGCCTCCACCACCACCCCTCCTTTCACTTCATCTCATGAGCCTGGGGTGAATGAAGATCTCTCCATTGTCCACGATGGCTTGGCGCTCCTAAAAATGAAAAGGTGGGGGGTGCTTGATTCTCATGCCAACGCTTTTGCCAGGGAGTCAACGATTAATAACAGTATGAACAGAGGCCCGGAGCCTTTAACGGCTCCATCCAAACAACTGAGATGACCGGAACACACGTCTTCCGGGCGAGGTGTGGAGGCTGCCGGCTACGACATTATTACATTCGGAAATGTCAGGAGTGTGTGCGTTCTGGGGAGATGAACAGTGTGGTTGAAAATGGCTTTTGATTTTTTAAAAATCCCCAGCATTCATCTAAAACAATAATAACAGCTAATAATAACAGGGCATGTAATAATGAAGTATTCATAGGCATAAGAGGTAATTGTTCAATTAAGATCTGAGAGTTTCCGAGACTGTCTTTTCTGATGGGGTCCCATTGTTTTTGACTCTAGTAGCACTAATTATTTCCCAGTAGTGCTTTAAACTTGAGATGAAAAAAGCCCTCCTGTCAAATATGACATACAAGTGCTTTATCATTATTAAATACACACACACGCACATAATAAGAAATCCGGGTTGGAATAAAGTTAGGGGTACGTTCAAAGAGAGAGGGGCTTCTAAATGGGAGCCGACAGTCTCGGGGGCTCAGCGAAAGTGGCAGGTGACAGCCAGGGGCTTCAGGGCAGAGGGACAACCTGGCCTTGTCACCTGTCGCCCTGCAGGGGTCAGAGTGTTTTCTCTCCAGGATGGGCTCTGAGGGCAGAATGTGAGCGTTCAAGTCCCACCTCTGCCACTTCCCAGCCAGGTGCCCTGGGCAAGGGTCTTCACCTCTCTGAGCCCCCGCTTTCTCATCTGAAACACGGGGGGCAGTGGACATTCTGCAATCATTAGCTATTGCCACAAACGCGATGCCTGCCCTTAAAAAACAAAAACAAAAACAAAAACAAAAAACCACCACAAAAACTCATTGGCATGAGAGAACAATGCTTTCTCAAGCATCTTCAGGGTTCCTCTGAGGTCACGCGGGCTTGCTGTGCTCCACGATCTGGCAGCCTCCTTCTGCGGGGCGGGAGGGGGGCCGCTAGCCCAGGCATGTCCGCTAACGTGCCATTGATTAAAACAAATCTCACAGTCAAGCCAGGGACGCAAAATTCTGCTTTGCCCACAGTGGGAGAACGCCATAAGGCTATCTTGCAAATGCACGGGCAGAGGGAAGAGCGGGGAAGGGGGGCCACTGACACGGTCTGGCACAGGTCCCCACGTTGCAACTTTGCTCGGGAAGTGCCCCCATTCCAGTCCCTGTGATCTGGGGGAAGCCCATGCCATCCCCGGCTCCAGCTCGGCCTCTCGGCGGTCCTGAGAGATTAGCAGGTGCTGGAGAGTCGTTGGGGCGGAGGGTGGGCATCTGGGAAAAGGCCTGCAGCAGCTGCCAGCAGCCGGGTCAGTACGTACTCCTGGCAGGAAAAACCACCTCTCTCCATTTGTCTGCCGGCTTTAGGACAGTGTGGCTTCCTGCCTGCTGATTGGCTGAAGCAGGAGACACGTGACACTTCTGGCCAATAATACAAGAGGGGAGGTCGTTGGGGGGGGGGAAAGGTTTCCGCCTTCATAAAAAGAGACACAAGGAGAACCACCACCATTACTCTCCTCACCCAGCATTACCCTTCCCGCCAATATTACTCTGCCCACCTGCAGTACTCTCCCCCCACCATTACTCCCCCCACCAATATTACTCTCTCCCCACCGTGAATCCACCCACCAGCATTACTCTCCCCACCAACATTAATCTGCACCAGCATTACTTTCCTCCCATCAACATTACTTTTCCCATCTGCATTATTCTTCCCACCTGCATTATTCCCACCTGCAGGGGAATAGTAATACTCTCGACCCCAGTAATACTCTTTCCCCCAATTTCCCCCCCTTTCCATCAATATTACTCTCCCCAACATTACTCATTCTCACCAATATTACTCTTCCCACCGACATTAATCCACACCAGCATTCCTTTCTTCCCACCAACATTACTCTTCCTCACCAACATTACTCTTCCCACCTGCATTACTCTCCCCCAATAATACCCTTTCCATCAATATTACTCTCCCCAACATTACTCACTCACCAATATTACTCTTCCCACCGACATTACTCCTCCCAGCAACATTACTCTTCCACACCAGTATTACTCTCCCCCCACCGTTACTCTCCCACCAACATTAGTTTCCTCACACCAACATTACTCTTCCCACCAATATTACTCTTTCCATCAAAATTACTCTCCCCACCAGTACTCTTCCTGCCAATATTACTCTCCTCCCACCATTACCCCACCCACCAGCATTACTCTCCCCCTACCAACATAAATCTGTGCCAGTATTACTCTCCTCCCATCAACATTACTCTCCCACCACTATCCCCACTCCCCCACTATTCTTTCCCGCTAATATTCCTCTTCTCACCAACATTACTCTTCCCCATCAACATCACTCTTCTCTACCATTACTCTCTCCTCACCAATATTACTGGTGCACCAACATTACTCTCCTCCACCCATACTACTCTTTCCCACAAACATTACTCTCTCTTACCAACATTACTCCTGCCAACATGACTCTCCCTACGCCTGTGTTCTCTCCCCACCACTAACATTTCTCTGCCCCCCAGCATCACTCCCCCACCCAGCCAACATTACTCTTCCCCCATTCCCTTCGATTCCATCTTCTCCCTCCACGCCAATCTCACCCGCATCTCTTAGGCTCACGCCACCAGCGCCGCCCTGAGTCCAGCCTCGGGCCATCACCCTCAACACCACCTTGGTCACTACCACCACTCCTCCTTCCATCCCCGCCCCCCACCGGCATTTCTGAGCTCCCCCGTCTCGCTGCTGTCATCCCCACGCCCATTACCACTCCCCTCATCAGCATCCCTACCATCCTCAGCATCAGTGAATGAACATTTATTGGGCACCGACAAACCCCAGCCCTTTTGCAGAATGCACTGAAGGCACGGCCCCACCGCAAGGGCCCCGGCCCCATCGCAAAGCCACAGGGTGCTGTGCGCCGCCCGGGGCCCAGGCTGGGGCTGGGGGTTGGCCGGCAGTGACCTGGAAGGGGGTCCAGAGGCCTCGCCCAGGTTCCCTTTGGGGGCGAGGATCACACCACTTTCCTGAGAGCAGAGCAAATAAATAATGGAGAGGCAGAGGACTGAGCCCCTGTGGGCAGAAAGACCCTGGCCTTGGCTTATGTGACTCCATGGGAGTGAGACCGGCAGTCAGGAGCCTCATGCCCCAGAGGGGAGAGGGGGGAGGCCGAGCTGGCGGGGCGGGAGCCTGGGGACCAGAGGGTCCTGGGGCCTCCCCTTCAACTCTACCCGGCCCTCGCCTCTGGAAGTCAAAGGAGCGCGTGGGGGAACGCCCCAGGGAGGCATCGCTGAAATGCAGGTGGAGTAGAAAGAGGTGGGTGGAGGGACGGGCTTGGGCTGCGGCCAGAGACCCTGCCCCGCCCACTGCCCCTAGAGGGGCGCGTCATCAGTCCTCCACTTGGGGGGGTAGCTCTGCTGGGGGCCGTCGCAGCTGGGGTTCCCCACGTTGTCCAGAGGCACCACCACCTCGTCTGCGTTCGAGCTCTTGTTCAGCTCCACCACGCGCGGCACCACCGAGGACCAGCGATCTGTCGTGAGCACGGCGGAGGGAGGAATGAGGGTGGGTGGAGAAGGCACACATAGGTGCTCAGCACCTCCTGTGTCCCGGGCACTCCACGGCGATCTAAAGGGGGAGGACTGTCATCCCCATTTTATGGAGGCCGAAACCGGGGCTCCGTGAGCTCGAGGCTCCAAACCCAGGAGCACACGGGGGTAAGTGGAAGAGCCAGAACTCAAGCCCGGGTCAGAATGGCTGCGGGCCCACATCCCCGCGGTCTCATGTACCCAGTGCGGGGAAGGGAGGTGAACACGACCGGCAAAGGCAACGACGCGACCGCTGGCCCGTCGGGCCCTCCCATTCCACAGACGTGAACCGGGAGTCTGCGAAAGAGGACAGGACTGCTCAAAGCAAATCAGGGACGAGGCCGACCAAGGCTCCCCCTCTGCACCTCTGGATCTCCCCCCTCCAACCTCCCAGCCCCCTGCACTCACCCCTCCGGAGGCGGCCCACGGTGTGTGAGAAGCCGTAGTATTGGTAGTTCTCACTCTTGCCCGGATCCTCATTAATGATGCCCAAGTTCTGGTTCCAGTGAGACCAGTTCACCTCGTCCACCCTGGCGGGGCCACAGCAGGCAGAAGGGTCAGGGGGAGCCCCCACCCCGACCGCACCCCTTCCCCGGCCCCAGGCAGCCTCCCTGCTCCAGCCCCCCCCCAGCCCATCCTCCTCCTTTCCCTAAAAATTCTGGTAAAAGACACGTAACATACGATTTGCCATTTTCACCATTTTTTAAGCATACAATTCAGGGGATTAATCACCATCCCCGCTATCTAGTCCCAATATTTCCCATCACCTAAACAGAAATTTGGGACCCGTTAAGCTGTAAGTCTCATTACGCCACCTCCCCATAACCTGTGTTCTGCTTTCTGTCTCTGTCGATTTGCCGATTCCGGACATTTCGTATAAATGGAATCCTACGCTGCATGGCCTTGTGCGTGTGGCTGTTTGCACACAGCATCACGTCTTGGCGGTCCATCGTTCTGGAGCGTGCATCAGGACTTTACTCCATTTTACGACTGAATCATACTTTCTAGGGGGCCCCATGTTTTGCTTATCCACTCATCTGCAATGGACACCCTGCTTCTCGACGTTCTCTCCTCCTCTTTATGGGGCACCCTGGCAAAGGCAGCAGGCAGCCCCTTTGGCCCCAATGGGCTCAATCTAATTTCCCCCTTGGAAAATTTTTTTTTTTTTTTCATTCAACAGCCCTATTTGGAGCCATTTGTACAGGTCAGGACCCAGCGAGGAAGATCCATTCGCTGTTCCCGTTTGGATAGAGGAGGAAACTCGGGCTCGCTACAGCGTTCATACAGGTCACAAAGCCGACGGATCAGAGGGTCAGGATTGGAACTTCGGGTTCCAACTGAACAGGACTGCCCAGCTGGCCTACGAGGTGGGTGCCAGTATTGTCCCCGCTTCACAGACGAGGAAACTGGCTTTGTCTGACTCCAGACGAGACGGGGTCGTACTCTATGCCGGCGATCGCTTTACGAAGAATGAGTCACCTTGAAAGAAAGGATTCACCCAGGGGTTCCCCTAAGAAGGGGGCACTCCCTGTGCATCCAGTCCATCGAATCCACGCAGCTGACCCCGGGGGCGGGAGGTGCTGTCATCCGTGGAAGAAACCTGGGCTGGGAAAGAAACCGACTTGCCCGAGATCACCCGGTAGAACTGAACTCCGGTCGGGCCCATCGGGCCTCAGTGGCTCGGGAAGATGCAATGGGTAGAAAAGGTAAGGAGGTTCGATCGGCGCAGGACGGTTCAACCCCGCCCGCCTGCCCGGCTCACCTGAAGCACCACCTGCGGTCTGGGGTGCCGTCCGAGCTCTTGCCCACAGTCACCATCTCGCCAGAGCGGAAGGCCTTCCTCAGGAACACGGGGAATGAGCGCTCGATGTCCAGGATGGTGGTGGCCCACTGCAGGGGGGAGGGAGGGAAAGCATTGGTGAGCCTCCCCCAAGCCAGCGCCTATTGCCCTCATCGCAGAAATAATGCTCATCCCTACTGCCCCAGAAGCAGGGTCATGCATTCCGATGCCCACGGGGCCCGCCAGGAGCTCAAATGGGTGAAGCAGGATCAGAGGCAGGAAGGCCGCAGCCCAAGCCCCGTGACACACGCACAATGTCACCACTCGGTGTTGGGAACCATGAGAGGGGTGGGGACTGGGGCAAACCAGGGAGCACGAGCCCTGTGTAAAAGCAGGCAGCCGCCTCCCGTCCCCCGAAGCACTGCTGGAAAGGAATGTGGGCCTGCCCTGCCAGGCTTCCAGCTTTCCAGAAAGGCCAGAAGTCTGGATTTTTATGGGAAATTTCTTCATGTTAAAATTTCGTAGTAATTTGTTTAAAAATCTGGCAATGCAGAAAACATAAATCTTGGCGGGTCAAACCCAGTCCACAGGTTGCCACTTAAGAGATGCCACATAAGAGATGAGTTACACCCCGTGGAGAAACTGAGGCCTGGGGAAGGAAGCGAGCGGTATGCCTAAAGATTAAGAGCAGCCCTAGAGTGGAGAGGATGACCTTGGGGATTTTTTTTTCCTTCTCACTGCACCATTTCCTTGAAATGCACCGAAAACACGGGCTGCTGCATTCCTGGGCCTCGTGCTAGCTCTGTTTATTGTGAACCCCCGTTTGTGAGCCGTATGTGGCCTGAGAGGGCTATGACCCCCAGGGGCCATTGCTTTCTAAATTGCATAGAGCACTTGGGGAAAGCAAAGGCAGCAGCTCCCCTGTGCCAACGAGCCCCACGTCCACGTTGTCCATTTTACAGACAGGGAAGTCGAGGCAGGAGGAGCCAACGGAGCTGGCCCTGAGCGGAAGGAAGGTGGAGGAGGGGCCTGCCGTGGGTCGGGCCTCCCCCCCATTCCAGAAGGGGGCGGGGCTCCCGGGGCGTCACCTGCAGCTTCCAGATGTGCTTGCTCTCCTTGGAGACCTGGCCGACCGTCTCGCCCATGAGGGCGATCAGCATGTTGAGCAGCAGCACGAAGGTGAGGATGATGTAGGTGACGAGCAGGATGATGAAGACCACCGGGTACTTGGTGCTGCTCAGCATCTCCAGGTCGCCCATGCCGATGGTGAGCTTGAAGAGGTCCAGCAGGAAGGTGCTGAACGTCTCGCTGTCGCGGCACGAGGGATACGTGGGCACCGTGCAGTTGGTGTGGTCCTCGCCGCACACCTTCATGTTGGCACATGGGTTCAGAAGGGACACCAGGGCTGTGGGAGGGGCGGGGTGACATTCGCCGAGTGACGACACGCGCTGACAGGTGGAGAGCAGCGTGCCCCTTCGACAGAGGGGACAGCTGAGGCTTGGTGAGGGGAGCGCACCGGCCCGGGGTCCCCCAGCCTTGGCGCTTTCCACAGACTTGCTAACAAGGAAGAGGGTGCCAGGATCTAGTCTACGAGTTCTCAGCCAGGGGCTGCGTTTCCCCTTGGGAACGCCTGGCAATGTTTGGCTGTCACGACCAGAGAGTAGCGCCACTGGTAGCTGGTGGGGATGCTGCTAGACATCCTGCTGTGCACAGGACGGCCCCCACGGAGCACCATCTGGCCCCAAGGGGCAACGGGGCCAAGGCTGGGAAACCCTAATCTGTGCTGGCAGAAGTCTTGGGAGCCTGGACGGCCGGCATTCCCGGGGGCAGACCCTCGATCACGCTCCTGTTTCCCGGCCCACACCAGTTCTCAGAGGAGGGGGCAGGCTGAACCCCAGTGCCAGGCCCGACCGTTCCAGAGGCCATGCCTGCTAAGCCAGCTCACCTGGCTCCCCAGAGCTCACCTGAAGCGTAGCCAATCATGAAGAGCAAGTAGACCAGCAGGAAGCGGAAAAGGTCTTTGAAGAGGATCTAAAGACCCCAGTGGGAATATGGAGACAGACATGAGACACGTGGTTTCTCGTTTTCCTGACTTCTCCCTCCCAAGGGTTCCCACCTCCACCCTCATCCTTTCCCACTTCCACTGATGTCCAGACCCTCCCTGCGGCCCCCACGGAGCCCCATGTCCTCAGGGCCGAGGGCACTGTCTACACAGGTAAGCCGCACACTTCGTGTGCCTGGCTCCCTCCAGGGACACACAGTCCAGCAGGTTCCACGGCCCCTACCTTCTGGATCATGATGCTGTAGGTTCCCGTCAGCTTCAGCCCGCGGGTAAAGTAGAGGGCATTCATCCAGCCCAGGACCAAGGCAAAGACCATGACAGCCAGGTAGGCTTCGATTCCCGCCAGGTAGAGGGCCGCCGAGACAATCACCAGCACGGAGTAGATGAAGCTGCAGGCAGCAGAGACCGCGAGAGGGCCCAGAGGGGAGAGGGGACAATGAGGCACCAGAGGGGGAGACATGCCCCAAGCCCTCCAGGGGACCAGGGCATCCCGATGCCTTCTGGACCCCCCAGAAGAGAAACAAAGTGGATTCACTGGGTTCCCCAGCATTCTATTAACCGGAATGCTCAATTAGCTGGCAACTAACGTGTGTGCAATGGGCTTGAGGCCCTACAAGATCCCGAAGTAACGCCCTTTGGAATTGCTAGAGATGTTGAGTGGAGATTTTGTGGCTAAGTGAATTTCATTATTCCCTAAGAAAAAGGGAAAAGATGTAGTACGCAGGCAGCAACTCATCCCCTGGCCCAGGCAGACATCATTAATCAAGTGCAGCATGCTTTCCCACCAAACACATGGCACTCCTGGCAGACATTAGCAATCAATCACCAGCATAAGAGGTTACATTGCTTCTATCTAAGATGTATATGGTAATAATCCTGTAGCAACCAGTATCTTGCTTTAATCAGGAGACCCTATTGCTTGACATTGGTTTTGTCCTGACTTTGGGCTACAGCTGTCTGGGCTGGGCAAATCCACTCCTAACAGAGTCACCTCTCCCCAACCCCCATCCCCAAATCTGGTCGATGTCCCAACCCCAATCCCACCTTCCTCACCCAGAATCTGCCAGCGCGGGGACCTCGACCTCACTAGAGGGGAACTCTACTCACTAGAGTAGCTGGAAGGAGCCATCAATGAAGAGAGAATTCACTCCTGGGCATTTCTTCATGAACAAGTCTTTGATCTGGAAGAGGGGAGGAGGCAGGTGAGAGGGGTGGAGCTGGCAGGAATGCAGAGGGGAGGAGACAGGAGAGAGGGAGGCAGAATATGGTACAGAGACAAGATATTGGGCTCTTTTTTTTTTTTAAGATTTTATTTATTTGAGAAAGAACATGAGGGGTGGGGGGAGGGGCAGAGGGCAAGGCAGGCTCCCCTCTGAGCAGGGAGACCCATGCGGGGCTCGATCCCAGGGCCCCGAGATCATGACCTGAGCTGAAGGCAGACGTTTAACCGACTGAGCCACCCAGGCGCCCCAAGCTGATGGGCTCTTTTCTGTTGGGGAAAGAGGAAAAAGCAGAGAAAGAGGGCATAGGCCTGGAGGAGGAGACAGAAGAAGGGCGTGGAAGGGGGGAAATAAAAGGAGGAAGGAGGACAGGCAGGGTGGGTGCAGCGGGGCCCGGGCACTCACGTTGGTGAGGAAGAACAGGACCCCAGTGAAGAGCGTGATGACCTCGCCGGCTAGCCTCAGATAGTCCACAGTGGTGCGGTAAGGGTACGGGGGCTGGGGGGCAGACGGCACGCAGGTCCTCACCCAGCCCCTCCAACATCCGGCCCCAGAGCCAGATGTTCCCCAGCGCCCCCCAAACGTCTGGATCCTGTGGATCCTCTTCCCTCACGTCCCCCCAGGTGCAGGGGGAGGAGGCACCTCCCATCCCGTTCCTGAGCTCTCTCCAGTCCCTCCCACACGGGACCCCCGGAGGAGGACCCAGCTGCACCCCAGCTCTGCCCCAGCTCCTGCCAGGCGCCCGGCCACTCACAGTGCCCTCCAGCGGCTGGTAGTAGGCGGTGAGGGTAAAGATCACCATGGCGCAGAGATAGGAGACCACGTTGATGTAGAAGGACACGGCGCCAAACTTGCGCCACTTGTCCCGCAGCAGCTCGTTGATGGGCTCCACGGCCAGCATCTCATGGCGGTTCTGTGGGAGACAGGGCGAGTGGGGGCCGTGTGGGGTCCAGGCAGGCCGACTCCAACACGCCCGCCCCCACCCTCTGCCCCGAGAGCACTCTCTCCTCCTAACCCACTCCTTGGCGACACTCAAGGATTCACGGGGGAACGCGGTGAGGATTCTGAATCAACCCCACACTCCTGGGCTCAGGATTTGAGGCTCTGCCCAATTCTGCCGCAGCTGACCTTTCCAGCCCATTCTGGACTCCCGAGAGCCCAGAGCTGGAAAGCTAGTCTCATGGTCCCCAAACTCCAACCTGAGCATGGTAGGTACCCAGCTCCTGGTGCCAAAATCACCTAGGTAGCTTGTCAAAATATATAAATCCCTGGGCTGCAACCTCAGAAGGTCTGAGTCAGGAAGCAGGATGGGGAAATTTAGCCCCAGGATGATAGACACTTGACTCACCGTAATTCTTCCCCTCGCGGTGGGTGGGGCAAGCCATCAATAATAGAGCCCCGCACAACAGTTCTCTATACAGGTCCCCAGGGAAGACACTACCAATCCATCAAAGCTTGCACCAGAGAGGCTAAACCTCCCACCATCCCCTAACCTAAATCACATTTGTCACCAAGTTCGAAGATGGGGGAAATGAGCTCCATCAGGGGAAGGCATCTGTCCAGGCTCACGGAGCCGGGGAGGGAAGGGGGACCTACACCCCGTCCCCAGCAGTTTCTGTCCCATTCATATAGCATCCTGTCCCATTAATGACTTGAGTTCCCTCATCACCACGGATCTGTGCAAAAATGTAGTCACAGAGATGCCATTGCAGTGTTATTCCTGATAGTTAAAGGCAGAAACAAACCCAAATGACCAAGAATAGAGGAATGGTTAATTAGAATGTGGTACATTTACTCTCAGCAATGATATTGCAGAAGAATATTTAATGGTGCAGGACGATGTTCACGAAATACTGCTAAGTGAAAGAAGGAGCTTTCAAAACCTCATCTAACGACTACTAATGATAATAGCTGACATATAATGTTTATTCGGTGCCAGACTCTTCTCAAAGGAACTCCGTGGGACCCCCCAGCAACCCTATAGGACCTGAACTATCCTTATGCCCATTTCATAAGAGGAAACTGGGACTCAGAGAGGTTTGGTCACTTGTCCTGAGTCACACAGTATGTAAATTACAGAGCCCCTCCCAGCGCCAGGGTCCTTTCCCTGCCCCGGCACTCACCTCGATCTTGCTGTTATACACCAGGATCTCCAGTACAGAGGCCTCTTCCCCGCACGTGTCCAGGGAGGAGAGGTCATACAGCGAGGAATACACCGGCCCGTAGGCCCAGTCCTTGAACTTGCGGGACAGGTGTCTCGTATCCTCGTCTGTCACCTCCCGGCGGATGATATGCTGAAAGACCTACATGGGGTGGGGAGGGGGGGAAGGGAGGGTCAGGGGGCCCCGGGGAGGGACGCCAGTGCTCAGGGAGCCGGGGGGCCCATCACAGCCCATCTCGGGGCGCCTCCCCAGAGAGCGGGATGCGGAGGAGGGAAATGATTACGGAGCATGCCTCTTGTTCTTACTCTTACCATCTTGGTTTTCAGATGAGCAGACGGAGGCTCAGGGAAAAGAGGGGTGCTCCCTGGGGCCACACAAACATTCAGCTGACGCCGGACTGAACCGGGCCAGCCTTAAAAATCGGAATCAGAACGAATATCTTGTTTGTGGAATTAAAACAACGGTGAATCCATCTTATTGACACATTAAATGATGCCACTATCTGTAGCTTACACGCAGGGGATACGGAGGAACGGGGGGGGGGGGGGAGGATTGCCCAGGACCACACAGGTTAATAGGGCAAAAACCCAAAATTTAAAGTCAGGCTTTCTCCACTACCTCGAGCCTCTTGTCTGAATTGCAATTTTCGTAGCTTTCGCTATGTTTTCAATAGAACAATAATAATCCCTGCCATTTATTGAGCACATACTACCCATCCCAGGGTCTTCATTAACGAGCTTTACGTGGATCACCCTCTCTAGCTGTCATGGGTGCTATTTTCGTCCCCATTTTACAGCCGAGGACACTGAGGCACGGAGGGGCGAGGGGAGGTGCCCGCGGTCACATTCCGGGAAGTGGCTGTGAGCCAGGCTTTGGACCCAGGTGCTCCTGACTCCAGAGCACTGCGGGCTTGGTTCTCAATCAGGGCAACGGTGCCCCCCAGGGGACAAGCTGGCAACGTCTGGAGACTTCTGGGGTTGTCACGGTGGCGGGGAGTGCCACTGGTATCTTGTGGTTCAAGGTCAAGGACGCAGCTAAACATCCTACCCTGCACCAGCCACACCACACACCCCAGAACCAGCCTCCTAAGTCAGCAGCACCCTGTGCTGTGAGGCCAGAGACGGAAAGAACCTGCACGGTTAGGGGCTAAGCTAGGACCCCGATAGTGGATTATAGGGGAGTACCCAGGGGTGGAGCCCTGGGACTTCGATTTCTGTCAGTGGCTTGTCCTGGCTGGTGGGAGCGGGGCTGATCACCCAGTGGCATGGGATGAGGACGGAGGCTCTGGGATGAAGCTGAGTAGCGTGGCTGGACAATAGGGAGCCACAGCAGGTTCTTGGGTGAGGACAATGGGGTTGGCATGATAGGAGGTAGGTGTGCATGTTAATAATAATGAATGCCAGCCGTCACTCCTCCAGTGTGTGTGTGTGTGTGTGTGTGTGGAGGGACAAGAGTGAGGGGGCCTGGCTGGCTGTGGCCCCCACCCCCTGCACTCACCCCAATCTTGCCCGTCTTGGCCGCCATCATGAGGGGCGAGAGCCCGTCGTTGTTGAGCACGGCCTCCAGGTTGCTGTCGGGGAAGAGGCGGGCACACTTGAGCAGCAGCAGGTCATACATCTTGGTAACAAACTTGGTGTTCTCGCGGGTGTTGTCCGCAATGGCCACCAGCGCGTGCAGGACTGTGTTGCCGCGGGAGTCCTGCCGCCGCATGTCGGCCTTCTTGTGCGGGTTCTCCGTCAGGTAGTTGACGATGTGGGGCTGGTTGGTGCAGGCGGCCAGCGACAGGGGCAGCTCGCCTGCAGGTCAGGGGGAGGCAGGGGGAGGTCAGTGAAGGGGGACCCAGGGAGGGGGGGGTTCTGCCCATGGATGCTCAGGGAGCAGACCCGGGGATGCTGGACACAGTCCCGACAGTCGGTGGCGAGGCGTCAGGGAGGTGCACATTTCCGTGGGTGATGTGCCGGAGATGAGGTGTGGCTTTGCAATGTGGAGGGACTTTGTCCTTGAACTTCTAGTGTGTACCTTTAAGCGGGGGTGACGTGGTGATGGGGGGTGTGGGCTCTGCAGTCGGGACCCTGGTCCCAGCTTCAGTGGGACTAAAGGACGAGCACGACGAGGTGCTGTGTGCAGAGGCTGACCACCCATCACAGCCTCGGGGGCTCTCATGATCCCCACGGTACAGACGGGGAAGCTGAGGCTCCAGGAGCCCGGTGATGCTCTACGTCTCATAGCAAGACCCCGGGGACCAACACCGACATGCGAGCAGGGCTCTGGGTGTCTGGGAGGGGCCGGGGCTGTGGACACCCCCGTGTCCCCCGAGCCCCTGCCGTCCCCTCCTCACCGAAGTAGAAGTAGCCTCCCTCGTCCTTGGGCTGGAAGAAGCGGCCCCGGGCCTGGGCATGGACGTCGGCACCTTGGGCCACCAGGAGCTCCACGTAGTGTTTGCAGCGCCGCTCGATGGCGATGTGCAGGGCGGTCTGACCTGGGGAGGGGGTGCGGGACTGTCACCAGGTGGGGGCAGAGACTGGACCAGGCTTGAGGGTGGGGGCATGGGGCCAGAGCAGGTGCGGAGTGTGGAAGTCGGGCGGGGGCCGCAGCCCCAGGCCTCGGCCGGCTCCTCCCAAGGGCAGCACCGGACCTCCAGACACTGCCTGGATGTGGGATCCCTGCTGTGTGAAGGCCAAACGTGCATCGTGCAAGCAGAATGTGGACTCAGAGGAGAGCCCATGTGTCAGATCCCAAGTGTGGGGACTTGTCAAAACACACGGGAGGCTTTAATCCAGGAGGAGACCAAGGCATTGTGGTCCCACAGAATTTTGGACTCAAGTAGAAAATTCGCAGGCTTTGCATCTTCACATCCGGGAATCAGAAAGGTCAAGTCTGATTCATGGAATCTCAAAACTTAGACCCCAGGGAGCGGGGACTGGTGATCCCCTTGCCCCTTAGCGCTGCTGGCCCATAGGACTATTATCATAGAGCCCTAGAGCACCCGGAGCCATGGCATCTCAGGTCCCAAATGCCAAGTTCACGGACCCTTAGGACCGTTGGAAGGGGGTCATTCAATGATCGGTTCCTGGACATGTGCTGGCACCTGGGGCATAGACGAAAGCTCTTGGGGTGGCAGGGGAGTCAGACGAGCAAGGACAGTGCCCCCCACCCCACCCCCCTGCATCACCCCTGGCCCAGGTGGCACGGGGCCCCACCTCGGTAGTAGATGTCCCTGAAGGGCGAGTTGATGAACTCCCGCATGTTGCCTGTCCGCTCAGCGATGTCCAGGAGCACAGGGATGGTGTCATTGCGGCCGTTGCTCAGATTCAGCAGGGCCTTGGGCAGGCAGGTCTTCCCCGTGGATGGCTCTGGGGACACACACATACAGGATGAGGGGCGTTCAGTCCACGGAACGACTGGGCAGCAGGGGACAGGGCACTGGGGCCACGTCACACCTCCCCTCAGAGCCCATTCCCTACCTGCCCCCATGGTGTTGAGGGGGTCCAGTAAACCTAGAGGGGCAGTTCTTCAAAATGTGGGAAGCCACAGCCTGCAGAGATTGGGATTTACCGAAGCATAATTTGGGGAGAATTTTAAAAATCCAATAAATGGTGGGGAAGCCTGGGTTAAACAAAGCCAACCATATTTATTTGTTACGGGACTTGTCAGAGCCTTTAATATGCTAATGATGACTGTGAAGCTCTAAAGCCAGACACAGCCGGTAGCATTTGCCATCTACTTGAACAGAGGATCTTCTTCCCAGGAAGCATTTACACCAGTGCCCCTAGAAGGGAGCAGATGGGGTGCAGTGGTCCTCAAAGTGCAGACTGCCCACCATAATGGACAGGAAATTACCTTAGGAGGGGCAGGAGAGGGCTTTGGGGGTCCCACAGATGCAGCAGTAATGACACTGAAGGCCCGCCATGAGCTTGTTGTCACATCTCTCTCACGAAGCCAGTCTCTCCGCGTCTTACAAACGGGCCCACTGACACTGGCTAATGTCCCTGTGCAATTTTCTTTCCCTCGTGTTAATTTTTATGGATACATGAGTTGATTTATATCTTAAAAGAACGAGTCAATGAGGGGCGGCTGGGTGGCTCAGTCGGTTGAGCATGTGACTCTTGGTTTGGGCTCAGGTCGTGATCTCAGAGTCGTGAGGTCGAGCCCCGTGCTCAGCAGGGAGTTTCCTTGATATTCTCTCCCGCCCTCTGCCCCTCTCTCTCCCCCTCCCACCCTCTCTCTCTCTCTCTCTAATAAATAAATACATCTTAAAAAAAAAAAAAAAAGAAAGCGTCAACGGGAAGAGAACTCCTCGTGAATGCTGGGGGCTCAGGAACGGCCGAGGCAGAAACGGGATCAGGAATGGGAGACGCAGGTGTGAGCAGAGACCTCGGGGAGCCAGGCACCTTGGGGTTCGAATCCTGGCTTTACTCCGATTCCTGTGGGACTTGTTCTCTGCCTCAGTTTCCCTTCTGGCTAAACTGAGGCCACAGAGGACATGGAAGAGCTAAGAGATGTTTGTCGATGAGCCCAGCGCCAGGCAGGTAAAAGCCCTCAGTCAGTGCTCTGTTGCGGTTATCATTCCACGGGAGGTGGCTTAGGAATTTCTCCCTAGATGCCGGGAGTCAGTGGGGAGAACAAGAAAGACTCAGAGAGACCTGAGTTCCGGGCCCGGTGCCCCCAGGACTGAGGTCTCTTGGACGAGCCTCGTCCCCGACAAGCTGCTTCCTGCCGGATCCCCGGTGCCCAGCCCAGAGTCACCAGAAGCAATACCTTGAATTGAAGGAAGAGCAGACTCCAGTTCCTCATCTGCGGAAGTGTGGGGTGGGGGTGCCCCGAATGCTGGCCGAGGGCCCCGGAGATTCTCTCCGGACACACCCACGCTCAGCTGTAGCCTCAAGGAGGTGTCAGTCCATTTCCTAATTCAGGCAGCTTGCGACTCTCTGTGCCCTCTCCCAAAGCCCGCTCCCAGACTACCTATGTCCCGTCCTCAGAGGATGGGGTCCCCCTCCAGCCACGAACTTTTGTGTCACCCTTGTCCTTGTCCTCTCTTCTCCCTCACATCGCCCTCAGCATGTCCTATTCAATCCCTCCACCACTCCCCATCTACACTGCCACCACCGTGGCCCAAGACACCTGCCGGGTTTCCACCAGCCTCTCTGGCTTTCCTTCAATCCATGTAGCAGCTGGAGTGGTCACTGAAGAGTACCGCTATTGCAGTGAGTCACAGGGCCTTTGCACATGCTGTCCCTGCACCCCCTCCCTGGTCCTTCCTCTTTTTTTTAACTGGTTAACTGCAACTCCCTCCAATTCAGCTTAAGCATCACCTCTTACAGGAAGCTCTCCCAGATTTTCCTGACTAGATCAAATCTTCCAAGACAGCTGCTTGTGGGCACACATTACAGTTTATAACTGTTTTCATGTCCTTGATTGCTTGATGAATGTTGATCTCACCCAGGAAACTGTGAGCAACTTGAGGACAGGGTTGTGTTCTGCCTCATTCACCATTGTTTGCCCCATGGCCGCCCGGCCCAGGACCTCATGAGCTGGTCACCACAGGTAATTCCAAACCACAGATAACCCAAAGTGGTTTGTGTGGGGTGTGGAACCAGACCTTGAATTTGGGCTTCCACCCACCCAGGCTGTAGCGGGGTGGGGGGCTGCCAGCCTGGGTCCTGGGATGAAATGCCAAGAGCTCCATCTTCCCAGAGCCGGGGAGGGACACGCAGTTCCAGAATTCAGCCACCAGGTGGCGAAGCGGCTCTGTCCACGGAAACTTCGGGGGAGAGGGGCCCTAAATGAATGCCAGATTTGATGGTGTCAAACTTGGAGAGGTGGTGGTCACAGACTCCCCTGAGAATCAGACGAGCTCATGAGCCTCTGGCTGGAACAACACCCACCCACCAGGGGTGGATCCAGGTTTTTCAGGGGCCTCAGACTTACATGATTTCAGGGTACTGTTTATGAAATCAAATATGCAATTATGAATTCAAAATTAGTTGCAGGGCCTTAGAAGGGCCCAGAGCAAGCGAGCCGCCCTATAGCTTACTTAGCCTCGTGGGCCTCATGGTTAATCCCCCAATAACATGCACTATTCTCTGCAGTTTGGGGGGCCCCCCGCCCCTGCTCACGCACACGGATACACTTGCCTGGGGGCTCCTGGCCTAGGCGAAAAGCCCCTGACTCGGTCGTAAACCCGGGAGCAGCTGGAGCCTTGGAAGCCCAGCCCAGAGCTGTCTCGCTGAAGACACAGGGGTTCGCTCACCCCCAAACCTATCCCCCCTTGTGCCGACTACTCTTGGGGGGTACGGAGGGGCCGTTTGGCCAAGGGCTTGGATGTGGGTCACCTCCAAATGAGATGATTCCTGTAGTCCCTGAGACCCTCCTAGGGCAGGGAGGAGCCCCGACGTGCCACATCCCTAAGCCCGTGCCGCCAAAGAGCCACACGGTCCGGCCGCGCGCCATGAAGGACTATTTTTGATAAATCCAGGAATTCTCTTCCGACAGTCGTGAGACCGCACCGTATCGCGTTGGTGGTCAAAGGATCTGGTTGGTAAAGCTACACGCGAAAAACACACCGCTGGCTAGGTCCCCCCTGCTTTGGCACTGAATGTAGCTGAAATACTTAAAGTCTCAAAAAATGGTCCCTCTGACCTTCCTGAAGATTCGTCAGCCCCAAGCGGTAGACTGTTGCCGGCCTTTTAGAGACAGGCTCTCCTCTGTATCAGGTGCCGCAGTTCTTAACATCTTATGTTGATTTGTGGGGTCCTTTAGCCAGTTAATTATGGCTCCTAAACCTGGCACCTGGCACGCAGCAGGTGACCGAGTCGGGTCAGGGGGCTCAGAGGCCAACTTCGCCAATTTGCGGGGAAGGCCTGGGGCAGCGGAGGGAGCTGATCCCCTGAGGGGCAGTTTGGAGCCCAGACAAGGCTGGGGGGTGAGCTCTCTGGGCTGGGAGAAGTCCGGGGCGGTGGCGACTTGGGCTTCGGCCTAGGGAGGGGAGCCCGAGAGCTGGGTGGGGGTGGGGCAGAGCCCGGGAGCAGAAGCCGGAACGCTCTGCCAGGACTAGGCTATTATTATTCCTTAGTTGACAGATGGGGAAATTGAGGCTCAGGGAGGTCATATATCCCTTAAGTGGTGGAGGTGGGATATGAACCCGCATGAATGGAGTCTGCTTACCTACAACACTGAACTTTCCATAAATAAAGGCTGAAAGAATGAATGAATGAATAACGGTAACAAAAACCCAGAGAGGTTAAGTAATATGGAAAAGGACACACAGGACCAGACTCCCTCTCCAGTGCTCTTCATGCCAATGCAGCCCACCAACCCAGGAGAAGATGCTGAGAGGAAAGGGGGCCCTCATGCCAGGCCTCCCTCACCCCTGGCTGGCCCACCCACGATCCCCACCTGGGTGGCTCACCCCGGAACTCCTCGTCAGTCAGCCGCTTCTTGTGGGTCAGCAAGAAGGGAAGCAGCCCATCCAGGTCGGTAGTAGAGCCCCGGGACACGATGTCAAAGAGGATTGGCCGGTTGAAGACTTTGAGGATGGGGGGCGGCTGGGGCGCAGGAGCTTTGGGACTCTGCGGCTGCTTCCTGGAGGTGGGGGAAGGCAGGGTGATGGGAGGGCTCATCCCCCTCCCGCCCCACCATCTCTGGCCTGAGGGGCCCAGGGGTTGTGGCGGGGAGGTGGAGGGAGCTGGAGCCCTAAGGAGGGACTGGACTAGACGGGAGGGACAGCTGGGGAAACAAAGGAATATTTTATCCCAACAAACTCTACCTAGTACCTACTGTGTGTTGGGTAGAAACAAACAGACAAAAAGAAACACATAAGCCTGCCGATCCATCTGTCCACCCACTCACCTATCTGTCCACCCACCTACCTACCTATCTACCATCCACCCATCCACCCATCTACCATCCGTCCGTCCATCCATCCACCTGTCCATTCATCCAACCATCCGTTTGTCCATCCATCTGTCCATCCGTCCATCCATTCACCCACCCACCTACCCATCCATCCACCCATCCACCCACCTACCCATCCACCCATCCATCAACCCATCCACTCACCCATCCAGTCACCTACCCACCCATCCACCCATCCACCCATCTACCATCCATCCATCCATCCATCCATCCATCCATCCATCCAGCTGTCCATCTGTCCATCCAGCCACCCATCTGTTTGTCCATCTATCTGTCCATCCATCCATCCATCCATCCACCCACTTACCCAGACGCACATCCACCACCCACCCATCCACCCCATCCATCCACCCATCCACTCTCCTATTGGTCAGTTACTGAGTACTTACTAAGCCAGAGACTGAAAGAGACAAAGACAGTAAGAAAAGAAAGGAGGAACTCTGGACCAAAAGATAAGGCAACTCATTCATTTCTTCAGCCATTCACTCATTGATTTATTCACTCAACAAACTTTTGAGACAAACGAGGCCACGCACACAGGTGCCGGGTTCAAGGCCCCCCACACAGCGGACACAGCACACGTTAGCTGACATCGAGGCTGTTATTTAGCGCCCACTGTGTGTCCTGGAGCCTGTGGGGGAGGAGGGAGGCGGGGGAGAAATGCTGAGCTACAGAGGCAGGTGGAGAAAGGACACGACCCACAGGGGCTGGAACTGGGGAACCGGAAAGACAGAGTAAGGAAGAAAAATATTCCCCTGGTCATTGGACAAACACTGCTTGGGCACCTACTGTGTGCTAGGTCTTAAGAGACAAAAGCTGGGAGCAGCGCTAGCTCGGTGTCCCAGGAAGGGCAAGAATCCTCTTTGTTATGTTCCCACCCACCCGGCGCTCGTGCACGTGGGGCACAGGAAGAACCTGTTCAAACGGTCGAACAGAGGGTAGAGCAGAGAAAGACAGAAACAGAGACAGTGGGGGAGCCGAGGAGAGAGGAGGGGAGCCGAGGGGGAGCAGTGACAGCGGCGGGCGGGAGGGAGGGGGACGGTCAGGAGGGCTGTAGGGGCAGAGAGAACCCTCACCCCGACACCTCGTTAGGTGGCATTCGGGGTCTCTGAAGACCCCAGCCACTCAGCGCCCACATACCCCAGTCCCTGCACAGCCCCTCCTGTGGGCTATTGGCCCTGACTGTCTAGGGGGGTAGGGGTGCAGTGAGGGCTTGAAGGAGGGATTCCGAGGATGGGGAAAGGGAGACATGGAGCCCACCAGTTTCCAACAGCACCCAGAAGGGAGGGGCACCCTGGGGCACCTTGCTGTCCTCTGAGCAGAGGTGAAGCACACTGTCCAGCAGCGTGTAGAAGACCGCAAGTCCTCGTTCCTTGGGCACCCCCAGCCCCTCCAGCCTCGGGTCCTGGAACACCTTCCTCACCCTGTACAGCCACTCCTTCTCATCCCTTAGCTTTGGGTTGAAATACTGACTCCTCCAAGAAGCCCGCCTGGACTACCTTTCCTGTATCAGCTCCTCTCTCCGCCCCCGCACCTCCCCCAAACCCAAACAACCCAAACGTATGTTCACGTGCCTATTTACTTGCTTATTACCTGGCTCACCCTCCAAAATGAAGGTGCCAGTGAAGGCTACTCAGGGTCTCAACTCAGTCGGGGTGGGGTCTGGTGTGGCTCACCCCTAGAGCCACGGGGCCAACCGCACTGCCTGGCACGTGGGGGGAGGTGGTACTTGAGAAACAGGCACTACATGAATCAGAGACTCAGTCAATAAAGAAAGGAGACAGCTCCTGACCGAGCAAGGGCTTCATCCAAGGGCATAAATGAGTCTGTGACTGGGGATCGGGCAACAAAGGACCATCTCCCGACTTCAAGACTTTCCTCGAGATACACACAGAGGGCCGAGGGGAGTTGTCAGGGGTTTTCATGGGTGGATGGCTGGAGCGGTCGAGGACAGATGGGTAGAGAGGTATGGACGAATGGACTGGACGAGTGGATAGCAGGTGGAAAGACGGGTAGCTGGATGAATGAACGGGTGGATGGATGGGTGGATGGCGGGTAGACGGGTAAACAGACAAGTATATGGAAAAGTGGACAGGTGGGCGAACAGGTAGGGGAACGGGTGGAGGGAGGGGTGGATGGACTCGACACAGAGGAGACCCTTGGCCAGGCGGCCCGCGATACTCACTCGATGACCTTCCTCCTCCACCGTTTGTTGTCACTGGGGTGGTGACGATAGGTGCCATAGTCAAAGAGCGAGTCCATGGGAGCCTTCTTGGGTCCTGGCACCACCGAGGACTCATACAGGGTGGACTCCAGGAGGTCGATGGGGTTGGGCACCCCCTTGCGGAAGGCACCCTGAAACTTCATGCGTAAGTTCGGTCGCGCGTCCCCGGGGCCGGCGGGGCGGCCGGGGTCAGCCGGAGAGGGGGAGGGGGAGCCATCTTCGCCCTCAAACAGGTTGGCCAGCGAAGACAGGGGGAAGGCCTCGCCGCCGGGGGGGCCGCTCTCATCCCCGGGGCTCTCGGCCACCTCCCCGGGCCCAGTGTGGGGGCCTTCGCTGGGATCCGCCATGCCGACCCACGACCCGTCTGTGCTGCTCGGCCTGCAAAGCAACGGGAGGGGAGTCAGGCGGAGCCCGGCCAGTGGTGGGGGTTCCAGGAAGCCCCCTCCCACGTGGGCAAACACACTGCTGCCAGCTGCTTCAAAGCCACCGTTGTAATGACAGGGGTGCGGGTGACCACTCCCAGATGTGGTTGGCTGCCGGCCCCGGGCGAGGGCTGCAACAGGAGCCTCTTTTAGGGACCTGGAAATGCGAATGTGCCTCAGGTCCAACTACCCTGGGCATTAGAGGGAAGAGGAAGGGCCTCAGAGTCACCCCTAGGACCCCAAACCTGGGGCCTGGGGCTTACTCCTGCCCAACCCAGCCAGCTTCAGGGCCCCATGGAGCAGGGCTCAAATCCGGGCTTCTCCTCAATCGCGTGGCATTGGGCAAGCTGACTTCACGGCCTCGATTTTCTCACCTGTAAAATGGGGGCGTCCAAGCGGAGAGCATGCCTTCCCGTGGTCAGCGCACTGATCAAAACATCACCTTTAAACGCATGCTCTGGGCCCAGGAGGTGCTCAGAAAACACAGGTGCGAACCCATTGCATGAGCCAGCGGCCCTCCGTCTCTCCTAGCGCCTATCCTCATCACTCCCCTTTCACAGAACAGGAAACTGAGTTCCCTCGACTACGCAAAACCCTGGCTCCCCAGGGCCAAGTGCTGGTCCCTTCTCTCCTCTGTTGGTCTGGCTAACTCCTACCCCCCCATGTTCCCAGCTCAACTGTCCCTTCCTCTAGGAAGCCCTCCCTGACCATCTGTCCATGGCACTAGTTCATTCCCGGGCCGTGAGCACCAGGAGGCAGGAGATGCCTCTATCTCGTTCACGCCCGTGTCCCCAACACCTAGAAGCGTGCCACGTGGACAGAGGTGTGATTTGTTCCCATTTCCCAGATGGAAAGACTGGAGCTTTAAGAAGGGCCATCACAAAGCGTCTAGGGAGAAGAGCTGGACTTGCAGCCAGGCCTCTCTACGGGGAGCCAGGAGCAAGGACGGGGAGAAGCAAGGCCCCTCGGGCTGGCGGCAGGCCGCCGGCCTCTGCGGCGCACGGCTGGGCGGGCAGGGCTGGGCACTGAGGGCGAGTTTCCTGGAACTTTCGTCATCCCACCCGGGCTGCAGGGAGATGTCTGAAAAGCTCTCTTTTCTATATCTTCCTCTCCCTGCCTGACACATGAGCAGAGGAGCGAATACACACTGGTTCCCGCCTTGCTTGCTTTGTGACTGCCAGAGGGGAGGCTAAGGCCAGAGAGGCGAGGGCGCCGCCAGAGGCCTCTCTTGGTGGGTACAGAGGGACTTACAGAGAGTCCGCGCTCCTGCTGGGGACTGGCCCTTCTCTGGGCACCAGTGGGGAGGGAGAGCCTGGACTCTGGAGTTATTCAGTGCCTGGTTCCAGGCTCGGCTGCTACTGACTAGCAGTGTGACCTTGGGAAAGTCACTTGAGCTCGCTGAGCCTCAGTTTCCTCCCCATTAAAATGGGTGCAGGGGTGCCTGGAGGGCTCAGTCGGTGAAGCATCTGACTCTTGGGTTCTGGCTCGGGATGGGATGTCAGGGTCATGAGATCAAGCCCCCTGTCGGGCTCTGTGCTCAGAGGCAGTCTGCTTGTCCCTCTCCCTTCCCCCTCTGCCCCTCTCCTCGCTCTCTGTCTCTCTCTAAAAATGAATAAATAAAATAAGATAAAATAAAATGGGCGTAAAGGCAGCAGCTTTTCACAGCCTTGCAGCAAGAATTCAATGAGGTCAGGAACTTTCCGTGCCAACCCCGGGAATACATCGGGGGCTGTCGATGAGTCTAATCAAAGGAGGAAGGAAGGGTTAGGAGCACAGGTGCTGAAATCAGATACACTTGGTTCCCATCTCCCTGGACTCCAGCAACTGTGTGATCTCGGACAAATCACTTCCTGTCTCTGGGCCTCCGTTTCCCCCCTTGTAAAACCGGGGTGACCGCACATCCTCCTAGAGATCTTGGGAGGTGTCAGGTGGCTTTGTTCCGCAAGAATGGGGAACATGTTAGGCAGGGACAGGAATCCATTGGGGTGCAGGCATTGAGAGGGACGATTATACTTCCCGGGCACGGCCCCGCCCACCTCACTGGGGACCGAGGGGGGAGGGAGGGGAGGCACTGAGGCACGTGCCTCTGCTGTCAACACCTCCCAATTACCATACCCATTTCCCCACTGGAGCCAGTGGGGAAAGCTCCCTCTTTGGAGTGCTCCCAAACCCCCACCATGCCTGCACCCCATCTCCTAAGGAACCCCAACCCAGACGGCATCCACAGTTTTGGAGGGCTCCACGATGAGGAGTCTAAAGTCAGCCAAACCCAGGTTCAAATCTCCTCTTGGCCATTCGCTCCTTGCTTGTAGCCTTAGGCAAGGCATGTGGGATCATTGTTAGCGTTTAATTATGATGAAATCATAATTAAGACAACGCACAGGGGAGCCCCCGCCTCCCGGACTGATCCAACCCAAGACGTCGGCGGTGCTGAGGTCGGGGAACCTTGCCCTGGAGGGACGTACGGCTCTCATTCCCATTTTACAGATGAGGATGCTGAGGATCAGAGAGGCTGAGGGGCTTGCCCAGGGCCACACAGCAGGCTAGCGGCAGTGCCCGGATCCAAATCCCAGCACTTGGCTGCCAAGCTTGGGCTACCCTAACCCGTGGGTTGACTGGGACCCGCGTGGCCACCAGGCACCATATTGACCACTTACGGTGTCTTGTTCAAGCTGCACAAACGCTGGGAGCTAAGGATGATCCCCGCCAGCCCATGCCGGTGTCTCTGAGCCTCAGTTTCCCTACCTGTCAAATGAGGGTGGTGGGGACAGCATCTGTCCCACAGGGCTGTCGTGACATAAGGCCGATCACGGGTCTCTTGGGCACCTAATGACGCACTGGACGAATGCTTCCATGTCATCATCGCCGTCGTGCTACGGCATGTTAACCTGCCCTCCCCCCTCCACGCACAGGCACATGCAGAACGGCAGCCTGGCGCCCCCACCCCCACCCCAGCCCATGAGAGCCTGGCCAACCAAGCTGGGGACCCGCTCCCATTTCACAGCTAAGGGCACTGAGGCCCCAGAGGCCACTCAGGGAGCGAATGGCCATGAAGAAGGCTTCTCAATCCTAAGCCCAGGCTCCTGCCACACCTCCCACGCAGGCGCACACACCAGGAGCACATACACGTGCACATGCACACGTGCGCACGTACACACACACACACACACACACACGTGCGCGCACGCGTGCACGGCCTGCTCTGCTGCTCTGTGACCATGCTTCCCCCAATCGCTACCCTGTCCTCTGCGGTCGGGGAAAGAGTTCCCTCCCTGTTCTAATTTGCCCCATAGGCTGCTATTACACATTCCGAACCCATGCCAGGCTTGGGACGGAAGGCGGTGCGGGAGGGGAGAGAGGCTGAGAGTCCCCGTGGGCCTCCTCGGGCGCGGGAACGTCCCGCCTGCTTCTCCATGTCCTTCCCCGCGCGGTGTGCGCACGCGTGTGCGTGTGCCCTCGGTGAGCCTCCGGGGGCTCCCCCTCCCGGGAAGGCCTGCGCAGCGGGCAGCTCCCAGCTGGCCCCAGGGCCACCGGTGGCCCAGCCGAGGATGTGTACACCCGAGTGGGAACCTCCCCGCTTGCCAAGTGTCACTGAAAACCAGTCAATTTCACACGTTGTTTTCAGCATTGAGCTTCGCTTCTGAACATAAAAACCAGATTGTGGTCCACGCACAGGGCGGCTGAACGGGACAAATGGAGGGGGATCTGAATCTCAGGGCCTAAGGAACAGGATTAGAAACCACTCCTCTACTCATTTACTCGCCAAGTGATTCCTGGCACCTACGGTGTGCCAGGTACAGGGGACACGGAGGAAAATCCCAGCCCGTCTGGGGCTGATCTTCCTCTGGGGAACAGAGTAAACGGCTGGACAAAGAAGGAGCAGAGACGTGTCCAGTGGTGTTCAGAGCGGTATAGACCAGAGGGGCGCAGGAGTGACTGAGTTGAGGGCTGCAGAGGTCCCCAGCAGGGTGAGGAGACGCAGTGCTGAACCAAGGTCCCCAAGCCTCCCTCTCTGGCCGACAGAGGCTCCAGGCTTTCCAGGAATAAAGCCAAAAGCCACTCATTCTGCTCTGACGTTCCTGGGAACTCAGTCAGGACAGCCAAATCCACTCTCTCCCCCCCCGGGGGGGGGCCTGGAGGGAAATAGTGGGGCGTGGAGTGTGCATTTTGATCAGACAGATCAGGGGGTTGGCCCCCCTACCCACTGCTCTTGAGCTGCGTGACCTTGAACAAGTGACTTAGCCTCTCTGTGCCTTGCCTTCCTCCCCTGTCCATGGGGATCTTAACTGGGTCATTGTGCAAATTGTACAAGTTGAGTCAAGCCCCCTGGCACAGAGGACGCCCTCAGTAAACAGTGAACCACAAGCCTAAGCGAACGGCAGGTCCCTTCTCTTTGAGAATCTCAGGTCCAATGGGGGCCGAGGTCTCCTGCGCCTTCTACCTGCCCCCTTCTCGGTGGAAGAAGGGGCCCATCCTCACCTACGCCCGTGGCTTTGCCTGATCTCATGGAAACCCTGGCACGGATTCGTCAAATCCCATCCTCCTGATTCCATGACCCAGGAAAGCTGCTTAAATCCAGCGGCAAGTTTGGGCGTGCAAAGCTGCTCCACCCCGGGGGGAAGAATTCCAGGGAGCTAGTTCCTCTCTGTTCCCTCCCTCCTGGGATCGATTCACTCAGATAAGCATCTGTTGAGTGCCACCTGTTTGCAGAGCACCCAGAGAAGCATAAAAGGGTGGAACCTCACAAAAGAGTCTGGGGTGGGGTAGGGGGGGAACATGGCTTTTTCCCCCCTCCAGATCTTTGCCAGGGCTGTCCCCACTTCCTCCCCCTGGCTGGGTCCCCTTGCTCGGGGTCCCCTCTTCACAGGCATCTCCCGTGAAAAGCCTCCCTGACCTCCAGTCTCAACCAGCTCCCTTGTTCATTCATAGCGCACTCAACACGTGCCTCCCCTTATAGCCCTTGCCGTGGTTAAACTTGTACATTACTTGTATTACTCCTTTAGTCACCTTCTCTCTTCTCTGGAGTGTCAGCTCCACGAGGGAGGGACTACTGTGTGCCTGTGGTCTCCCCAGCTCCCAGCACCGTGCTGGGGCAGAATGGGGCGTCCGTAAATATTTGTCTTCTTGAACTGTAAGGCAGGAGCCCTCTGAAGTCCCTGGGGGGTGCAGGCATGGGGAAGCAGCGTTATTCCCCCCAACGGGGATAGAGACGGGGACAGAGACGCGCTGCAGGGAGGAGGGGTCTGGACTGGGGCCTGACAGCTGGAATAGGGGCAGCAGGGGCCAATGAGAAAGTGCAGGGGTCGCTGGGGAACAGCGTGGGCTCAGGCACTGGGACAAAGAAGGCCGAGGAAGAAAAGATGGGTGAGTGGGAGGGGGATGCGCCGGTGGGTGGGAAGCAGGTGGACCTGGGGGGAGGTGTGGGGCTCCCAAATGGACCCAGGGCACTTCCTCCTCCCTCCATCCCGGGACTCCGTGCCCCATCTGTGGGGTCCCCGCCTCCTGCGATCCCCGGGAATAAACAAGACTGTGAGCACCTGTCGCTCCGGGTCAGCCTTAGAGGGGCGGTGTGGGCGGGGAAGGAGTTAGGAAAACAGGGATCCCGCAGAGACCATACCGGCTCTGTCCAACCGCACCCCCCGCCTTCTCAGTAAGGAAACTGAGGCTCAGAGAGGCAGAATCACTCCAACAGTGTTGTCCAGCTCCCAAGAGGGGGGAACGGGGGTCACACCCATGTGGTCCCCAGAAACTGGGCCTTCAGCGGACACTTGACAAGGACTGGGGACTCCAGAAGGGAACGGTGGAAGCGGGGGTTGGAGGAAGGGGTGCCGGGTGGCTGGTGGGGACCACAGGCCCCCGAGGCCGATGGCCGGCTCACCAGCTGTGTGGCCCTGGGCAAGTCCCCTGGCCTTCCTCTGCCTCGGTTTCCCCACCTGTACGTGGTGAATGTCAAAGCACCCACCCCAGGGGACTGCTGTGGGCTTAAATGAGATAAATGTATAAAATACTCAGCCCGGGACCTGGGGGAGAATGCACGCTCCATACAGATTGGCTGCTGTTAGCATCGTCGGTATCACTGTATCACTATCATTATTATTAATTATTGTCAGAGGGCAGATGAACAAAGAGACAGAGGACCAAGGAAGGTATGCCTGCCTGGGAGGGCGGAGTGGCCGGGCCCAGAGCCTGGGATCCACAGCCCCCTTGGAGCGGCCGGGGCTGGGAGCAGCGGGCCGGGAGCTCAGCCCCTTGGCCAGGCAAAGCCCGCTGCCTGCCAGGCTGTTTGCGGCTCCCTGGCCCCCGGCGGGCGGCAGCAGCGGGGGGCATCCCACCATGCCAGCCACCTTCCCCAGCCAGCCTGTGTTTACCCAGCAGGTCTCGGCCCAGCCCGCTTCCTGTTTGCTGCACAGTGGCCGCCTGTCCAGGGCAGACAGAGCCCCAGTGTCCTGTCAGGTCCCCCCCACCCAGGAGAGCGCCCCTCTCAAGCTCACACCACCCAGGCGGGGCAAAGCCGGCGTGAGTCACCGGGCCCCACAGAGGGCAAGGCTGGTGTGGCCACTGCAGGCCCTCACTGGGTCATCCTGCAGGTCCTGGGCTGGAGGGGCTCCGACCATGCGCGCCGATGGCACTGTGAGCTTTCTCGGGCGGCCATTCACTTCCGAGGGTCCCATGCCCTGGGGAGGCGCCCCCGGGAGGTAGTGTGGCTCGGTGCCTTCAAGAGCATGTATCGTGCAACCCAGAAGGCCACACGCTGTGGGATTCCATTTACAAGAAACGTCTACAACAGGCAAATGCACGGAGACAGAGAGCTGATTAGTGGTTCCGAGGGCTGGGAGGGAGCACAGGGATGGTGACTGCTAAAGGTCCGGGGTTCCTTTTGAGGGGGATGAAAATGCACTGGAGGGGCGCCTGGGTGGCTCAGTGGGTTAAGCCTCTGCCTTCAGCTCAGGTCATGATCTCAGGGTCCTTGGATCGAGTCCCACATCGGGCTCCCTGCTCAGCAGGGAGCCTGCTTCCCCCTCTCTCTCTGCCTGCCTCTCTGCCTACTTGTGATCTCTCTCTGACAAATAAATAAATAAAATCTTAAAAAAAAAAAAAGAAAGAAAAAGAAAATGCACTGGAACCAGAGAATGGGAATGTCTGTGCAACTCCGAACACACTAAAAAAAAACTACTGAATTGCACACTTTGAAAGGGTGAGTTGTGTGGTATGTGAATTACATCTCGATACCTCTTCCTGGCTCGGTGACCTTGGGCTAGGGGCTTCCTTGCCCTGAGCCTCAGTTTCCTTGGCACAACATGGGAATGTCATGAGGACTGAACAGGTGTAAAGGGTCCAGCACGGGCCTGACCCAGGGCAGAGGCCCTCCCTGTCCCAGGAAGCTCTGCCTCCTTCCGTGTCCTCACCCCCTCCCATCAGAGCACAGCCACAGGATTCCACCCAGGAGGTGGGAGGCCTCGAGAGCTCAGGACCCCCTTCTCTCCGGCCCAGCCTCTCTCCTGGAGGACAGTCAAGCCCCAGAGACTCCCGGAGAGGATTTTCTAGCCTCAGGAATGGCTTGACCCATGTTCTGTTTCCCACCTGCCCCTCTCAGGCTGGGCGGCCTTGAGCAAGTCCCTTCTCTCGAGGCCTCAGTTTCCTCATCTATAAAATGGGCGGAATATTTACCTCCACCCATATTTGCTTGAGAAGTACTTGTTGTACCATACATTCAAGCTCTAAATTAAAAAATAAAATGACAGCTCCTGACCCAAAGGGCTGGTATGAGGATTGAATGAGATTATTCAAGAATTTGGGACCGTTCCTGGTGCCTAATAAGTGCTCAACAAGTAGTAGCTGCTTTTTAGGGCGGATTGTGAACACGCCCTCTGTTTACAGCTGGAGAGATGAGGCCCAGAGAGGGCACGGTGTACTGGGCGCCAGGACCCTGACTTCCTGCCTCCAAGGCCAGGCCGGTGACCATGCTCGGAGACCTTACCTTCCAAAAGAGTTTTCTCACCCCGCATGTCCCTCTCTCACCATCTCCGGGAGGCTGTCAGGACAGGTGTGGCCCCATTTCCCAGCTGGGAGGCTGAGTCCCAGAGGGGACAGGACCCCCACAGGACCCCCATCTCATTCCCACGTGCAACCGGCCCGAGGTTAACCAAATCAGAGGAGCGAGGAGATCCCCAGGGAGCGAATGGGTCCGTCAGGAGCCCAGCAAGGAAGCCGAAGGAGCAGAAAAAGCGGCTGGAGATCCTCTCTCTGCCCCGGCCCACCCCTCCACCAGCCTATGCCAACAGCAGGCTGTGTCTCTGGGGAACTGCTTAAATAAAATTGTGGCTGAGGCTCGTGCCTGAAATCCCACCATGAGCAGGGCCTGCCCTCATCAGAACATTCCACACATCCCCTTTAACCCAAGTAATGACTCCAGAAGTTAGATATTATCGTCTCCATTCTCAGATGGGTAAACTAAGTCCCGGGGGAGCGGAGACAGGCGGCTAGCCCCCCAACACTTGCCCCACACTGAGCATCTTTGCATTCGCCCCTCATCTGAGATAGGCGTTGTCATCGTCCTCACGTCACGCGGGCGCCAACTGAGGCTCAGAGAGACGAGGGACCCAGCAGAGGTCACAACGCGATGAGAAGGGAATGTGGCTAGGCTTTGAAACCTGTGTCGGTCCACCGCTTCGGGGTCTCCGAGGCCCTCTCTCCGGGGCTCATGCAGTGCGGCCCCGAGGGCGGCGTGAGGGACAATGGGAGCTCTTCTGCTCCTGTCCCCGCTGAGTGCCCAGGGCCTAGAACACGGCCTGGCACTTAGCTGCTCAAGACAGACTTGCCGAATGAATGAATGAATGAACTCACGGACACAAACGAACCTTTGCCCAACGAACCAGCTCACCAGCTAACTTCCCTCCTCTCTCCCAACCTTTGACAGCTCATTTATTGTGCAACTACTGTGTGCTGGGCTCCCTGACCTGTGAGACCCACACCCGCCATGAGGGCGACAGCAAGCATGAACCCATTTTGCAGAAGAGGAAACTGAAGGTCAAGGAGACCAGGACATTTGCCCAAGCCCACTGGGTCTCCAAGCCAAGTAGGGGCTTTCTGCTGCTGCCCCTGCCTTGTTGATCTGTCTGTTCCTTCCTTCATTCACTCTGCCTACCGGCATTCCCGAGCCCCTTATCTTTGCAAGGGGAGACGGAAGGATCTGATGGGTCCCCCCCAGCCTGAGCTCAACCAGCCCCCTGCCCACTGGGGTCTCCCTTGAGCCTGTGGGGCCCGCGTGGGGCATGTGGTGGAAGTCCCCCCCCACTCCCATACACACACAAGGACCTGTCCCAGAAGGCGGTCAGGCCTCCCGGTCATCTGGGTGGAGCCCAGGTCACCCCACCCTCAGGGAAAAACAGGCGCCCGCGAGACTGAGGAGCCCTTTGTGCAGGGGGTAGGCAGGGCGGGCGGCAGGCAGGGCGGGCGGCCGTTACTCACCACCCAAAGAAAAATAAGAGTATTCCCGTTTGGTCAATGGCTTGCCTGTCTGCCCCCCAGTGACGCCCTCCTCCTTCTGCGGCCCTTCCTCTCCTCTGATCTCATCAGGAGCAGACCCAAGAGCATTTCTGGAGGGCTTCCTAGGGCCCTGGTGTGGTGTCCAGCCCTTCCTCGCCAATGAAGAAGCTTGCTCAGAGAGGCGGGGTGACCTACTCGGGGTCACATAGCCAGCTGTGCCGGGGGGCTCGGGACAGAAAGGGGAAGCCAATGATCAGGAAGGGGCTCCGCGGCAGGAAGGAAGCCGGAGTCATAGTGAAAGCAGGGGCCTGGCCTCTCTTCCTCATTCCTGTTCAGCCAGGGCGCCAGTTCACGGGACCCAAGGGAAACCCAGGCAGGGGGAGTCCAGGCTGGGGCAAGAATAGCGGCCAGAATTACCCAGATCCCCCTCCAGCAGACAGAGCTCGGACCTCTAGCGAATCCCGGGCTGCTGCCCCAGGAAGAGAGAGGTCAAGCTACCTCCTGATGTCACACAGCAGTGAGTGGCAGAGCTGGACCAAGGTGGGTCAGACTCCAAGGTGGAAGCTCTTCAGGGACCCAAGGGGACCAGAGTCACTCAGATCCGGGTTCCAGATCCAGCTCTGCCAGGAGCCCTGGGTAAATTGCTTCGCCCTCGGAGACTCAGTTTCCCCAGCCGTAAAATGAGATCCAGGCTTCCTGCCTCTGCCCACCTACAGTGGGGGCTGGGCTGTGACATCATCGAGATGAGCATCAGGTGACAGGCATTGGCTATCCACTACACGATCAGCAAAGTATGAAACGTTGACTGCTCCTGGCACTCAGTCAAGGCCTGTAAATATCTCACGGTTGAAAAGGCATCGTCCTTTGTCCAAATGCAAGTCTAGCTTTGCCCCTGCTCCCTTCCGCCTGCCTGCCTGGCACAGAGGGGCTCTCAGAGGCCGCCACGGGGATGAGCTGGAGGAAAGCATGTCCAGGAACAGGCCGGGGGAACAGAATGAGGAAAAGGACAGTGCTTCGGAGCCCCACCTGTGTGCCTCGGACTGTCCTGGCAAAGCGGGAACCGAGAGTGCCATTTGACAGACAAGGAAACTGAGGCTCAGAGGGGCCAGGTGACTTGCCTGAGCTTCCCTGGAGAGGAAGCAGCAGGCCTAGGATTTAAGGCGGGGCCTGCCTGAGCCATCGGGGTCCTTCTCTCTCTCTCTCTACTGCAGTCTCTTCCCCCATGACTCCGGCTAACGGCAAATGCGGACAGGCCGCCTTGGAAGTTAAGGGCGTGGATTTTGGAATCAGGCAAACAGAGTTCAGATCCCAGCTCTGCCCCTCCCCAACTAAAAGACCCTGTGGCAGGCGACTTCACTACCCAGACCTCAGTTCCTCCCTCTCAAAAACAGGTATGATAATAGTTTTGTCTCCAAATGTACCAAGAGTGTTTGGCCCAGGGCCTGGCGCATAGTAAGTGCTCACTGAATGCTCACCACCATCATAAGGACCACGAATGCAGCCCAGGCTGGGCTAAAGCGAGGCGGAATCTTGCACCCGGGGCTCCGAGCCCCAGCTGCGGGGCCCAGGGCCATAGGGATCTCGAGAGATTGGAATTAATCTTTAACAGGTAAATTCTGCTCCAAATGGGTAATGAGCATTCCAGAGGGCCCGCTGGCATGCAGCGTTCTCTTGGCTCCCCAGATCTGGTGTGCGACAAGAAGTGGAGCCAGGGACTTGGGGAGGGGCCTGGGGTGTCTTTCCCAGAGTCAAATGGGGGAAACTGAGGCAGACAGCAGGTCAGGGGCCTGTGAGGGGTCGAGATGGCCACTCACACAAACTCCCCCTCCCTCCAAGGAACAGATGAAGGAGCTCAAAGGACTCAGGCCCTCTCCTAAACGACGTGTCCAGTCCCTCCACTGGGCAGCAGACATTTACAGCGCACCTGCCCTGTCCAGGCACCGTGAGGCCAGCTCTCGAGCGGTGCCCTCCCTCCTACGTCCCCTGCTGGTCACCCCTCTCCTGTCTGCCTGGATGACTTCCCCAACCTAGGGACTGGCCTCTCTACCTGGCCCCCACTCTGCAGCCAGAGGGACCCTTCCAGACCACACCCCCAGCATGTCCCTCCCAGCCTGGACCTCAGGCCTTCTGGGTCTGACCTAGCCCCTGCCTGCCCGATCCCTTGCCCTTCCCATCCACGTCACACATTCCAGGCCAAAGGAACCATGTCTTGGCTCTACAAAGTCTAGTTTTACCTACCTGGCAATAGGTAGTCGTCAGGTCTTTGCTAGTGCCCTTCCCTTTCCCTGAATGCCCTTTCCCCTAGTCTGCATTTACTCTTTGAGGTGTGGCTCAACCCTCACCTTGATCAAGCCCTCCCTGATCCCTTCCCGGACTGCTGTCTCACTCCACAGCCTTCTCTCCTGGCTCCCATTCATTCGACAGCATACATTTGCGAAGCATCTACCACACTTGCTCACCTTGCCTGGTGCCCACAGGCGGAAGCGGCCGAGGCCCTGCTCCCACCAGGTGAGGCAGGAGGGGCGCCCGTGACCCCTCCCCAGCAGTCAGGCTCCAGATTTCTCGCTGGGAGCCCCAGGCGCCTTCTCAGAAGCTCTCACCCTCATCCCCTTGCCCTCAGGCGCCTATTCCCTATTCCTGGGAACACTCCCGTGCCAAAGGACTCCACCTCCGTCTTATATACCCAACCCTGATTTTGGGAGCCCCTCCCTCTCGGATTTACCAACAAGGTGGGAAAGGGGTTCCCCGCTGTCATTCAAACAGAATGAACTGGGGCAATGAGGGAATGACCAATTACCATTAAGAAGCCCAGGCTGGTGCTGAGCTGGGCCATCTGTCCTCACCACAGCCCTGGGGTGGCCCTCAGTCCACCCAGGGACTGACCCAAAGTCACTCAGCAGCGGGAGTGGGAGGAACGGGGGCCACACAGGCCCCACTTCTAGCCCGCAGCTGGCCCGGACCTGACCCTTCTCCTTGACCTCCCTAAAGAGACCACCTCCTCACCTTCCTCCCCGGTGGTCATGGACTCACCCCCTGTCCTTGCCCCCAGAGAAAGTGGCAAAGCTTAAATCCCCCAGCGGTTCTCAGCGTCCCCAGAACGAAGCTCACACACGACATCGAACGTCCCCAGCCCCAGCAGAGGCCCGGTTTACAGGCTGAGTCCGAGCCCCCATAGGCACACCCCCTCCCCTGTAACTCCCAGGGTGCCCCCTGGGCACCAGGCAGGGAGGACTCTGGAGCCTGATGGCCCTGGGTTTAAATTCCACTTGGTGACATCCCCGACCTAAGCCTCAGCTTTCCCGTCTGCAAAACGGGGAAGTCCGACGGAGGGCCAGGCTGGGACTGGGCCAGGCGGGGGCCAGGGAGCTCCAGGGGCATGTCTGGGGTCAGTATCCCCAGGCCAAGTGGGGAGTGTAGGAGGTCTCTGTGTGTCTTCTGGGACCTCCCTGGAGTCTAGGGGCAGGGCTGGAGGTTGAAGATTGTCCTGCCTCTTGGAGGAAGAGCCATCTCAGGGCCTAACGAAGGCTAACTAAGAAGTAGCCTTTGGAAGGTCCAGATTTCCAATTCCCTCCTGCTTGCTTCCTGGTAGAGGGCAAACCTTGGCCCCCCACACTCCCCCAAAATGGGGATGCCCGCGAGGTGGGCTGCAGGGCCTCCTAGATTTGGGTTCCTGGGCTTGGATCTCGGCCACCCGGGGACCTCCCTCTTGCAGACTCGGGACCCCAAGGCCCACGACGGCGCCCATTTCACAGGTGATAAAACTGAAGCCCGGAGTTGCGGGGGGAGGGCTGGCCTAAGGGCACCCGGCCGGGTGGAGGCAGCTGGCGGGACCCCGCGCCTCCCTCCCGCGACCCGGGTCGGGACTTTGGAGCCTCAGAGACGTCCCCAGGCGCGCGAAAGGACCTCGGCTGGGCCGGCCATCCCGGGATCCCTTGCCCCCAGGGCCCAGGCCCCACTCACCTCCAGGACCGCGCGGCGCTTCCTGAATCCCGGCCGCCCGGCGCCCGCCCGCCCGGCGCGACTCTCCTCCCCCGGCTCAGGTTCCAGCGCCGCGCGCCGCCCCCGGCTGCCCCCGCCCCGCCGATCGCCGCGTCTGCAGGGGCGGGGGCGAGCTCGGCCCCCTCCCGGGAAGCGGGGCGTCGTGCTCGCGGCCGGAGGGCCAGGCTCTTTCCGGGGTGGGCTCCCCTTGGAGCCCTGAGTTCCCTCCCAGGCTCCTGATCCCGCCACCCTGGGGCCGCCCCTCCTCTGGTAACGGGCGACTGGCCACCCCCGGTGCTTGGCTCATTCATTCATTCAGCAGACAGTTCACTGGGACTCGCCCGGCCCGGCCCGTGCCCTTAGGTCGCTGCCAGTCCCGCCAGCGAGGCGCAGCGGTGGCACAGGGGTAGACACGGAGCCTGCTGTCTGTGGCTAAATAAATGTGAGCTCCCTTTCTTCACCTCTTTACCAGCGCTTGGCATGCAGCCGGGCGTCTAGTGGGTGCTCAGGTGTGTTTTTTTTATTGAGTGGTGAAGGCGAGCCCCTACATGCAGTCTGGTTTTTCACTCCAGCCACCTGAATGCCTCCACGGGACGGGCAGCTCACTTCTGCTGGGACTGGTTGGAAGCCTAGTGGGCCTGAGCTCCAGGGCCAGGCTCCCTGAGCCCACCCTGTGGCTCTGGGACTCACCCCCTGAGCAGCCAGTCCCTCCGCCTCTGAGCTTCAGTGTCCCCACTGTAGAGTGGGGAGTAGCTATGTCCCTCCCCCACAGTCCCGGGGAGATGCCGGGAGCTCCAGGTCTGTGCAGGGTGCCAGAAACGTTTTTAGCCCTTTTATCATTATTGGTTTTTATGAAATTGAGCTGACTCCCCCGAAGACGGTGGGGTAGGTCCTCCCTCCTCAACCTGCAAATAGAAAGAGCTTCCATGCGGTGTTGGTTCGGCGGCTAGGAAGTGGAGTTTTGAAATTGCTGGGAAGAGAGAGAGAGAATCCAAATAGAAGCCATGTGTTCAAACTACCAGTGCAAAACACTTACAATAAAAGAAAGAAAGAAAGAAAGAAAGAAAGAAAGAAAGAAAGAAAGAAAGAAAGAAAGAAAGAAAGAAAGAAAGAAAGGAGGAAAGAAAGAAAGAAAGAAACCTTAATAATTAACTCAGTGAGCACAGGGGGAGGATCTCTGTGAGGGAGGGGCTGCTGTGCCCATTTTACAGACGGGAATCTGAGTCTTGGAGATGACTGCGGCCTCTCTGAAAGCTGCTCCCTCCATAACGGGGTGGGGAAGAGAAGCTTTTCCCATTGGGTCTCCAGGATCTTAGCGCAAACAAGCAGCTATCTGGCCCGAGTGAGGAATGTAAACAGAGGATCCCCGCCTGCCTTCCTGACACAAAGTCTCTCTGAGCTGGGGCTGGACCCAGCTGGGAAGCAGAGGGGGTGGCAGGCGGACTAATCCAGCGCCCATTCCTGCAGGGAGGCCCCCCCCAACCGTGAAAAGAAAAGGACAAGGATGATCCTGGCTACCAGGAGGCTGATGGAGACAGAAACTGCAGGAGATGAGGCCAGGGCTGGTACCCACTCTTCCCCAAAGTCAGGGGGAAGAGGCGTGAGCCCTCGGCCCCGGCGTCCCTATCCCAGCTCCCTCTTGACCCTCACTTTGCAGACTGAGCAACTGAGGTCCCGTGCAAGGAAGGGACTCTTCTTGGGCCAGGAGGCTGGATCTTAGCCGCTGGCTGATTCACTGGGAGGCGGTGAGAAAGAGCCTCCCTGCTCCCGGGGCCTGTGCCCTCATCTGGAAAGCAGTACTGGTTTCCGTGAGGCAAGGGACCCCGTCCTTCTTGCTGACAGCCGCAGGACCGCCTCTGGGCACTTAGTGGGCTCTTTACAAGTACTTCCTGGGATCGAGCCCCACATTGGGCTCTCTGCTCAGCGGGGAGTCTGCTTCCCCCCTCTCTCTCTGCCTGCCTCTCTGCTACTTGTGATCTCTCTCTCTCTCTCTGTCAAATAAATAAACAAAATTAAAAAAAAAATAAAAATAAAAGTACTGGTGGAGGGGCGCCTGGGTGGCTCAGTCTGCCTTCAGCTCAGGTCAGGATCCCAGGATCCTGGGATCGAGTCCCACATCGGGCTCCCTGCTCGGCTGCTCAGTGGGAAGCCTGTTTCTCCCTCTCCCACTCCCCCTGCTTGTGTTCCCTCTCTTGCTGTGTCTCTCTCTGTCAAATAAATAAGTAAAATCTTAAAAAAAAAAAAAAAAAAAGAGAGAGAGAGAAATGTACTGGTGGAGCTGGAAGGAGGGAGGGTGGGGATGGGGAGTTAGGGTGTGCTGGGGACAGAGCTTCAGCTGTGGGAGCTGAAAACTGTTCCGGAAGTGGACGGTGGCGATGTTTGGGTGACAGCGGGGACTTAGGTACTTCATGCCACCGTAAAAAAGCAACGGACGGGTGGGGGGTGGGGGAAGGAGAAGTAGGGGGAGAGAAATACAGGTTGATTGAGAGCATGAAGGTCTGCCTTGCAGGGAAGGGGTGAGTAGGAAGAGCCAGTGAGGGGCTCAGGAGAATTTACCCGACATGAACAAGGGCCGCTGCAAGGATGTGACTGTCATTATTTTACCGTTCTTGTCACAGGTGAAGCTCTTTGGCCTCTGTCCTGGAAGGACAAGAGACTCTTAAGGGACAGACGGGGCTTCTCCTCCTAAGGAAGGAACAAAATCGTAAGGCCTTTCGCACAAGCAGAATCCTGCGCAAGCTGCGGCCTGGCCAGCTCAGCCACCGCCGTAAAGGCAGGTTCTGGGCTGCACCGAGGATCTGCACGTAGCAAGCACTTAGCGAACGGCAGGCTCCTTGCCAGGCACTGGGGAGAGATCCGTGGGCCCGAGGGGTCAGCCCCAGATGGACTCCGTTACACTGGTGCACCTGTCCCTGACCCCTGGGGGGAGGGGCAGGTATAAAAATAGGAGGTGTGCATCTCACTTGACCGTTGGCATAACTCCGATGAGCGGCCAACCCCGGGTTCATCTCCTGACAGCCTGGAAGGGAAGGGTTCCTATGCCATTTTCTGGAAAGGGACACAGGCTACTCGCCTGAGATCCCACGGCCAGTAGGATTGGAGCCCCAGCCCCACGGACTGTCCTCAGGGGAGCAGAGCCGGTAAGCACATGGTCTCAAAAAGACGGACAACGGTAAGTGTCGGCAAGGATGCGGAGGAACGGGGGTCCTCACGCACGGCTGGCGGAATGTGAAACGGTGCAAGGACCTTGGACCTTGCGGCCTGGCGGAGCCTCAGAATGTTAAATCTAGAGTTACCATATAAGCCAGCAATTGCACTCCGAGGGATAAAGCCAAGAGAAAGGAAAACATGCAGCCACACCAAAAACTTGAATGTGAATGTTCGCAGCAGCATTATTCACAAGAGCCTAAAATAGAGACGACTCTGATGGCCAAGGGATGAATGAAATGTGGTGGATCTATGCAACGGCATATGATCTGCAATAGGAGGAGTGACGTGTTGACACTTGGCTGCACCGTGGGTGAGCCTGGAAAAAGTGATGTTAATGAACAAAGTCGGACAGACATCAAAGGCCACGTGTCGTGTGATCACATTAGTATGAAATGCCCGGGAGAGGAGGATCTAGGGAGACAGAAAGTAGAGGAATGGTTTCCAGGGGCTGGGGAGAGGCGAGGCTTGGAGGGTGTTACCTAAGGCATCTGGGTTTCTTTTTGGGGTGATGACAATGTTCCCAAGCTGACGGGTGACAGATGCACCGTGAATATAGTCAAAGCCCTCAAATAGTGCATCTTCAACAGGTGAATTGCATGGTATGTGAAACTTATCTCAATAAAGCTGTTACAGAAACATTTTTTCAAAAAAGAATGTGGTCCCGGGGTGCCTGGGGGGCTCAGTCAGTTAAGTGTCTGCCTTCGGCTCATGGTCATGATCTCAGGGTCCTGGGATCGAGTCCCTACATCGGGCTCCCTGCTCGGCGGAGAGCCTGCTTCTCCCTCTCCCTCTGTGCTCTCTCTTCGGTAAAATAAATTTTCTTAAAAATCTTAAAAATAAATAAAAATAAAAAAATAAAAAGAATGTGGTCCCTGGGGATTCTGGGTGTGGGTGTCCCCTGTGTCTTAGCTGTGTGACCTCAGGCAGAGGACCCTGCTTCTCTGAGCCTTTTCCTCTATAAAATGGGGATAGTAACCGCTCCTACCTCGCACGGTTGAGAGCATTCAACGGGTAGTGCTCTGGAGGGCAGGGTGGGGACAGGGTAGTTGCTCAGTAACTGGTCCCCAGAGGTCCCCGCGCTTCCCCCACCCCGACCGACTTCACATCCCCTGCCAAGCACCCCAACATTCACCCAATGTAACATCTTCCCCCTTGTGATTCCTTCAGAAATCTGGGTAGGTTGGCACTGCTGTTCCCATTTTACGGATGACAACTATGGAGCCCAGGAGAGAGCCAGCATCCCTGGCAGAGCCCCTCCACCCAGCACCCCCAGGCAGAAACTCTTTCCTCTCCCCGCACACCCCGCACTGCTCTGGTCCCGTCCAATTAAATCCCCTTTCTCTTCACAGGCGGTGACTTAGCCCAGCCAGTGGCCTCATGGCCGCACAGCTTGGCCGAGGCCAAGGGCCGGTGGGCCTAGACAGCAGGCCCCTCATGAAATCGCACCCCCACACACACATTTGCCAAGAAGCCGCTGAGACAGGATACGAGCGGCGGGAGACAAAGTAGCTGGTTTGTCCGCCTCGGTCCCGCATATGGCCGTGGCCCAGAGACGGGAGGCCGGGAGGCCGGCGGGGCCCTGCCAGACACCGTCAATGAGGCTCTTCTGGAATTTTCCCCGGGGCAGAAACCTGAGAGCAGGTGGGAAGGAAGCCCTTCCCTTCAGGTGACCGTTGCCATGGGCACAGCCACCCTCCTGTGGGTGTGGTTGGGCCACCGCTGCCCACTGGCATTTCGAAGATGGCCTTCCTCTGAAGTTGGGGTCGTGCGGGGGGTGGGGGGGTGGCATGTAGGCCTTGGTGCCAGCAGGCTCTCAGTAATTCGGGGCTTCCCAACTGGGGTCCCTGGGTAGGCTGCTGGGTGTCCGTGGAGGTCCCTGGAGTGATGAGTGAAATCGTCACAGTGAACTTGCACTTGCCGGGGGGAGGCCCAAGGCTTTCACGAGGGCCTGGAACCCTACCTCGCTCACACATACGTGTGATGAGGGCTCCATTTTCCCAGCTAGGAAGAGACACGGGTTGGGGGCGAGGAGGTAGACTCTTTTCTGAGTCCAGGAAAAGGACTCATGAAAATCCTTGCGAAGAACTTTGTAAACTGCGAATTGGCTTTGTCGCCTTCTACTCACAGAGGCTTAGGACTTCCCTTGCTCTTAGAACAAAAACAGAAGTCACATTGGTTCCATCCCTCACTGTCCTCCCACCTTAATCTCCAGGTTCCAGCCATTCTGGCCTCACTCTGTCCTTAGACCATGCTGCTTTCTCTCCTGCCTCAGGGCCTTTGCACTACCCGTAGCCAGCCTCTTTTCACGGCCTGCTATTTCTCCCCCTTCAGATCTCAGCTCAAATGTTACCCCCTCAGAGAGGCCTTCCCTGGCCTCCCCCATCTACGTCTCCTCCAGCAGTCCGTGGGCCCCTTGGAGGGTAGGGCCTTATCTATCTTGTCCCTTCAAGACCTCCTGAGCCAAGCTTGGGGCCTTGCACATAGTAGGTGCTCAGCAAACAGCAGCTGAATGACTTGCCTTCCATACGCTCCTCTCTGGGCTAGATCAAGGGCTGTCTAACGGTGAGTCGTCATCATAGCTATCCTTTACCAAGCACCCTCCAAGTGCCAGGCCCTGTGCTGAGTGCTTTGCCCATGTCGCCCCCTAGACGTCCCAAGGGAGGACTGAATCCCCGCGTCAGGATGTAGTGTTGATTTCCCTGGAATTCTGAATACAAACCAGGGACTCCTTACAGTGACACGGGGTGTCTGCTGTAGACTGAGAGAGCGGGAGTCTCCCGATTTTGTAGATGAGCACACTGAAGCCCAGGGGGGAGGAGGAACTTGCCCAAGGTCACACAGCAGATCAGCTGGGAGTGAGAAAGGCAGCCAGACTGCACCATGTTTCCTGGGGTCTTCCTGTTGATGTGTTGACATGGGCCCTGCTGTGTCTTGTAGAACAAGGGGTAAGTGAGCATGCGGAGGTCTAACGGCCCGAGGGGTCGGGATGCCCCTTCAGGAGCCCATGGTTTGTATTTACAAGGCCATTGTGTTCAAATCCTGGGATGCTGTAGTGTCGTAATAAATAAATTACTAAAGGCCATTTATTGAACGTGTCAGGCACGTTACAACAGGATTTTATGGACTCCTGCTAGGTACAGGGGATCCTGTCCCATTTTACAGATGCAGAAACTGAGGCTCAGAGTAGCCAGCTGGCTCCCCTGGATCACGCAGGCACACGGTTATAGAACCTGGACTTGAACCCCAAATGTGCTGGGTGGCGGTGGTGATGGTGCTACGGGGAGCAGCGGCAGTAGTAGTCAAAGCGTGTCAACAGCACACACCTCTGACACAGACGCTGCCCTGAAGTCAGAACCCCGAAGCACCGGCTTGAGAGGCTTCCCCAACAGTGTTCAAACGGGGCTCCTTGTGTAGTCCTGGGAAGCCACCCCGATCACCGATCACCGGTAGCGGTAGCGGTAGCGGTAGCGGCAGCGGTAGCGGTAGCAGGGCGGAGGCGGGGAGGTCCACGCAATGTCTGGCGGGGACTCCCAGCTGTGCCGTGGCGGCGGCTCAGGGCCCACAGCGCCACCTACCGGGCCCCGCGGGAGCCACAGGCGGTCAGCGCGCAGGGGCGGGGTGCTGGGGCGCGCGGGGCCGCATCAACTTTGGGGAGCTCTGTCTCAACGAACCCACCAAGCCCAAGGAAGGCGAGAGCCTTCTCTTCTCCTGTAACGCTCCGTAAATGATAAGCGGACCACCACCGTACGATGACGCAGCCCAGGGCCCGACCTGAGCTGGGAACTATGATATCCCCATTGAACGGATCAGGAGACTGAGGCTGAGAGGTCTGTCCGTGCCAACTCAGCCACAGCACAGCCAGGACTCCAATGCTCGGTCACAACATTATACACACCCTGCTGCATAAACAGAGCCTTGCAGTTTTGTGTAATACTTAGCTAAGACAGCTCTCTATACTTTCAATTGCTTTACACATTGTAGCATCTAATTTAAAAACCTCACAACCCGTGAGGTGGGTATCAGCAAGACCCCTGTAGTACAGAAAAGGAAACTGAGGCTCTTTAAGGGAGAAATGAGTTTCTGCTGCTTGTCTGATGTATTAGGATGGGCTTGAAATATTTTAGGAGGGGCTTGAACTATTGTTCAGTGAAGTTTAATGGAATGACCCAATAGGTGAGTAAACGGGTCAAACTGTGTCAAACTTTTGGGCTCATCCAGGCTTCTGTGCGCTGCTGTCAGGTTACCCAGGGTCTGGTGAGCGACTCCCCACGGTGGGAATGTCGTGGCAGTAAGATGTGCTGGAAGGCGGGCTCAGTCTCTACTGGCACAGAAGTGACCACAGCTCAGGGGAGATACGGGGTTGGGTGTGAAACCGCGGTGCCCCCCAGGCCTGGACAGGTCACCCCGAGTCCTCTTGCCCTGTTGTCAGGGTTTCTGCTTCCTTATCTGACAAATGGGGCTCCTGATGCCCGCAGCTCGGGGGGGGGGGGTGTGAGATGGCGTCTGTAAAGCACTTGTGTAGGGTCACGTATACAGCTGGTGCTCAATGTGTGTTCCTTCCTCCCTGCCCCAGGGGCAGAAATCGGTCCCACTTTGACAAAAATGAAATGGGAGGACACAGCTGCTCTGCTGGTCTTGTCTCTGGGCGCCCGAAGTGCTCCCCGGGGCCCAGCAGGTACCAGGAGTGAAGGAGGCTGGCAGGGGAAAATACCGACCTTTCACAAGAAGACATTGCCTTCCTGGTCCCATGGTGCTATGTTAGAGACATGAAGAAAGACTATTTACTTATCTATGTATTTAGATTTTATTTCTTTATTTGTCAGAGACAGCGCGTACAGGCCAGCAGGTAGGGGAGGGGCAGAGGGAGAAGCAGGCTTCCTCCTGAGCAGGGAGCTTGACGTGGGGCTCGATCCCAGGACTCTGGGATCATGACCTGAGCCGAAGGCAGACACTTAACCACCGACTGAACCACCCAGGCGTTCTTCTTCTTTTTTTTTTTTTTTTTTTTTGGAAGTAATCTCTACCCCCAACGTGGGGCTCGAACTCACCACCCCAAGATCAAGAGTTGCATTCTCTATGGATGAAGCCAGCCAGGCACCCCCAGAAAGGCTGTTCTTTAAAAGGAAGATGCAGAATTCTTTTAACGTGTTGGCAGAATTTTGTGTTTCTAGGAGACCCAAAGTGGGGGGGAAAAAAAAGCCTAAAAAGTTGTTACAGCTTAGAAAGTTCAGCAGCATTTCTAGACCAGCGACGGTGGAAAATATAATGAAATCAGAGACAGTAAAAAACTTGGTTCGGGTGTCCATCCCTTGGTCATGCTGGAGGCCGCCTTCCAAACTGGCTACCCGGCAGGATGGAGGAGACTCCTGAAGGCGTTCCATCATGTTCAGGGTCATGTTCAAACCTCTTCGTAGCACGATTCTGTGTGCGCGCATTATGTGCTGTGTATCAGGCCACCAGGTCTTTGCCTACGCCTTGGAGTGTGCCCTGCCCCTCCTCCTTGGCCAGGCTCTTCCCCACCCCCCGCCCCCTCCACGGAGGCTCGAGGAGTTAAGTAAAATAAAGATTCTCTCTCCGTTTAACGCTAGTATCAGAAGAAGCGTCAGCCTATGAGAAAGTGCCGAGAACCCTGCAGGTCAGGGAGGCAATCGGGATTGCTGGGGACTGCGGCAAAATGGAGAATACATTTGTCCACTTGTCCCATCCGGCCAAGGCGGCGGCTATCTCTCGGCTCTTGCCGCGCAGTCCCATTTTTTTTTTTCGAAAGAAGCTAGAGATCAAGATCCGTGTGTGAAATGTCCCCCATTTCTCAGTGTGGCCACTGCTTCTATTTTGGTAAACCATGGAGGCCAGAAGACGGGTCCCTGGCTGCTCCCCAAGCTGTAACCTCTGTTCCAGGGCGGGGGAACAAAAAAAAAAAGAATCAGGAACCAAAACAGCACACCGATGTGATTCCAAAATAGAGATTTATTTATTAAGGATCATTTAGTTTCTTGCATAAAAATCACCAATCATTCCTTATCGGGTTTGGAACACACATCAGTTCCTCTGGGGTCGCTCTGTTTACCCCCAACGCGTTAAAAAATATAGCTCTTGTTCAGAGTTAGGAAAGTCAGTTAAGGCAGTGAGGCGTTTTCCTGGGTCTCGGTGGATGGAGGGTTCGCCCTCTCCCCCTTTGAGAGAATACGCATGGTCGGTAGTTTCTTAGGTTGGAAAAGCTGTCCCTGAAGAAAACAACTATGCAGAAGGATGCAAATATAGTCGTCTGTGGTCACTTATTTGTGCCTGATAGCTTTAAAATAACACTCCCCCCCCTTGCCCATCAAAGGCTTGCTGGTTGGTTTCAGCTATAAAAACACTGTCTGGCCAAAGACGGTAAGAAAGAGCGGGATCGATAATGACAGTGTTGTGAGGCCGGGCCGTGCAAACCACATGAGAGGACGCACCAGTTTGCTTTTTTTTTTTTTTTTTTTTAAAAAAAAGAAAGAAAGAAAAAAGCCCACCGCAGGGGCCCTGTGTAATTTCAGATCAAACTCCTCATGGTCCTTAAAATACCCAAAACATCATTCGGTCGGATCCTAAGGACATGTGCTTGTTTTTCGAGCGAGGTGTAGGACACACAGGTCCCCCCAGAGTTACACTCTGCGTGGGGAGGAAAAAAAGAAAGAAAAAAAGAAAGGAAGGAAAAAAAAACAAAAAAAACCCTTAGGACTTGATTAGAAACATTAATTGATCTTTACCACTCTGAAATGGAGGGATAGAAGTCAGTCCGTGTGTTATTTATTGCTCCGTTAAGCTAACCCCCCAAAATGACTTTAAAAAAAAAAAAACAAAACCAGGGCCAGCCGTCCCCTGCAGGCCCCCGCCAGCCTCCGGGCGGCTCCGGGGGCAGCCCGCCGGCTTGATTCACAGTGATCCGGGTTCGCCTGGTGCTGTGAGGGGCCCTCCGCCACGGGCACGCCTACACCTTGTAGCTGAGCTCGGCGTTCATCTTGGTGTACATCTCGTAGATGACGTCGATGGTGGCCGTGTAGTTGACCAAGAAGAGGCGGACCTTCTCCAGGCACTCCTCCTCCGTCACGTTCTGTCCCTTGGAGAGCGCTTTCAGGAAGTCGGACTTGTAGGGAGCCGCGTACAGCGCTGCCTTGAGACGGGCAAAGGGAGGGAGGCGGGCGGCACGGCGTTAGGGGACTGGCGGGGCCACCAAGCGGGGCCGCTGGGCCGGGGATGGTGGGGTTCTGGGAGGGGACGTCCCCAAGGTCCGTGCCCCTCGTGGCGTCAGAAGGGAAAGGAAGCGGGAGATGCGTGTGCCCTTCTACCCCCGTGAGGGACAGCAGGATGGACACGAGCTTTGGGGACCGACAGACCTGGGTTCAAAGTCCAGCTTGTGCCGCCGACTAGCTGTGAGCCTTGAGCAAGTTACTTAGCCTCTCTGAGCCTCAGTTTCCTCATCTGTAAAATGGGGATGATGATGGCACCCACCGAATCAGGTTGCTCTTGTAAAGGATCGGGGGGGCGGGTGCCCAGTGCTGGGCGTGGTACCAGGCATGGGGCAGGTGCCCAGCGCCAAGGAGCCTCTGGCCGCTGGCTTCCCTGCTCTGGAGAAGGCGGACCGGGGGGAGCTCCTGCTAATATGGGCTGTGGCCTCTCCTGTCCTTCCAGGGGTGGCGCTTCCTAACTTTCAGGGCTTCCCTGGTCCATGACAAGTCCTGAGAACCAGAAATGCACAGAACTGCAGAACGGGAAAGAAAAGGGTGTCGCTGGATGAGAAGCTTAGGCTGACGCAGCTTGAAATAATATCGTCACGACGAATACCACTGGCAAGACTCGGAGCGACTGAGCGGAAAGCGTGCGCCAAGCACCTCGTACACGTTAGCTCGCTCAGTCTTCACTGCGAACCTTGGACACAGGGCCTAGTTTACGCCCATTTGCAAGGGGAGGCGGTGAAGGCTCAGGGCGGTAGAATCCCAGACCCCCTCTTACTGTGCGACCTGGAGCAAGACGGTTACCCTGGAGCACCACTTCCTTATCTGTGAAATGGGGGTGAGACTGGCCGCCCCCCGCCTGGTGTGCTCGTGAAGAACACAGTCCGAGGTGTGCGGCACACACCCTCCCCGCCCAGGAGCCGGCTGGGAGGACTTGGCGAGGGAGCGGCACCCGGGGAGGGCAGGGCTTCCCGGCGCCCACCCGGGACGGGCCCTGCCCCCAGCCGCGCCGGGCGGCACAGCCCAGAGGGGGCCTAGCTCTTCCTGCCGACGGCCAGCCTGGCGGACCCCGGTTCGCAGGGGGACGCGGATGGGCTGCAGGCGAGAGGCTGGGCCAGGAGCGGCTGGGCAAGATGAGCAGGCCCGGGGAGAGGCGGGGTGGCCGGCGACAGTGTGCCGGGCGCCCCCAAGGGTCTCTTCATCTCCGGGGCGGGCCTCTCAGTCTGGCGACCCCAGGGGCCCCATTGCTAGGAACCCTGGCCAGGGTCATCCCAGCAGAAGCCACCAAGACCCCTGCAGGCCAGGGTCTCTTCAGCAGATGCCCCAGTGGCTCCAGGAGCCTTTCTTCTCTTCCCTGCCCAAGCACACGGGACGGGGCCCCCCGGGGCGCCGGCCTCCCGCGCGCACAGACAGGGAGCCCCTTGGGAGCCCGGCGGTGGGGAGCCTGTGGCTAAGGGGCTCACCTGGAAGATCTTCTGCACGATCCAGCCGTGGTACTTCTTGAGGGCCATCTCATAGGCCTTGGTGGCGTTGACGCGGATGAGGTTGGGGTGATTCTCATCCCGCTCCCCGTCGCAGATGCTCTGGAGGAAGACCTGGATGAAGCGGAGGCCCCTGTGGCGTAGAGAGACATGGCTCTTCAGGACCCCGCCCGCTCCGGCCCGTTGCCCGGCCTGCACACCCCGGCCTGGGGCAGACCCTGAGGTGCCTGGACTCGGGCACCTGCTGTGCGGCACGGGTACGCACACGGCGGGGGTCACCCCTCGGCTGTTATCCTGAACCTGCCTTACGTGTAAGTGTAACGTGACCGCCCGGCTCAACACAGCCTCCCCCGGCGCCTCGCCGACCGTGGTCCCCGCTGGGCTGTACGGTCTACGGGGCAGGTCTGGGCCCACCTTGCCCATCTCTGTGCCCACCTGGCCTCCCCTCGGCTGGCACGCGGCAGGCGATGGTCGTCAGCACTTGAGGGCTAAAGACAGGGCACTGGCCCTCTAAGGGCTCACGGACCACAGACTCTGGACACACTGGGCACGCTGACGAGCCTGGCCCTGCGCCCGGCCTCCCCACCTCCACCACGGCCCCGAGCCACTGTCCGCACTCTCCAGCGGCCACTCGGGCCCGTCCTCCAGGGGAAGGACGATGCTTTAAGAGCCAGGAGGAACCCATGGCCGTGGGGTGCAGCAGGGGGACTACGTCAAAGATGGGTACAAGCTAGTCCCTTAATGCACAGCATTTCACCTCCTGCTCCCTCAGCCCTATGATCCGCCCGTTTCACAGAGGAGAACACTGAGGCTCCCCCAAAAGCCCAGGGCAAAGGCCAGGATGCGAACTCAGCTGTCTCACCCCCGAGCTGGACTCCTTCCTTCGCCGTCCCTCACTGTTCCCCCAGGGTCCCTGCACGAGCTGCTCCTTCCCTGCAGGGAGGTAGGGATCTGGTTGGAGGGCTCTCAGGGGCAGGAGCACTGGGACTAAAGGATCTTTTCTCGCCTATGAGGTAAAGGGAAGTTCTCTGTGCCTAGATCAGAACCTTAACCATCAGGGATCAGCCTGGGCTGTGGAACTGAGCCTGGGAGACAACCCCAGCCCTGCCCTGGGTCAGCCACCTCTCTGGAGTCCCTGCCTCCCCCCAGCCTGAATGACCAGCCCTCTCCCCAGCAGCCGGGATAAAGCACCAGCTGACCCTGTTGCTGACCAGCTTCACGGCCCTCGGTGGCTCCCCAGCACCCTGGATCATGCTGGGACTCACCCTTGTTCAACTGCACCTGGTCCCACCCGCTCCTGCCTCACATCCAGAGCCTGCTGGACAAGACCCTCCCAGAACAGCAGGCATGCCGGGCCTCTCCTGCCCTCCCACCTCTCAAAGGCCTCGCTCTCCTGGGACCCTCCTGCTCAGTGCCAGAGACTCTGCTTGGCGCCCCTCCTCCAGGAAGCCGTCCCTGATCTCTCTCTGCTCCAGGCTCTGCTATCCTGCTGTGGGATCCACCCACCAGTCCGATGCCCCGCCCAGGCTGTGATACCCCCAGTGGGACCCTGCCTCATTCAGTGGGGCATCCCACACCCAGCATACAGCAGGTGCTTATCACGTGCTCAGCCTGCTGGCAGCCCCCTTTACCTGCCCTTCCCGTCACCTGGCTCTGTCTGCGTCTGACCCGGACCCGAAGAATCTAACTGAGCTGAATGTCACCATCTGCCTTGCTCCTCCCCAGAACCCCACAGAGCGTGCTGATGGAGAGACCATGGCAGTCCTCATCCAGGCCCAGAATTCTCTTGTTGACAGACCAAAGTTGCTGGTTGCTAGGTTGCTCGGTGGGGGCAGTTCCTACAACACGCTGTAAGGGTGTCAATCACAGCCCACCTACCTCCTGACGCCCACGAGGCTGCACCCTCCCTGTTGCATTTCACTCTCCCTGTTGCATTTCACCAAAGAAGCGTGTGGTGGGGGGAGGGGACTGGCTCCAGGGGGTGGGGGGAGAGACAGAGGAGCACCCTTCCTGACGCCCGACTCCAGGCCCAAGAGAGGGCAACACCGGGAACATCCGTGGGGCCGAGAGTGCATCCCTGGCTTCGCAGTGGCTGCCAGTGGTGTCTGCAGAGCTAAGAGAGAATTCTGTAGCTGCCAGGGGGCAGTGTGAGTGCAGCAAGCAAGCTGCTTGGCCCCTCTGGGCCTCCGTGGCCTCATCTGTAAGATGGGAACAACTCTATCTGGCTTCAGGTGTTTGCTGGAAGGACAATGTATATAGTGATTATGAGCATTCTCAAGTCTAGGGTAAGATCGTCTGGGTTTAAATCCCATATCAAGGTACCCTGCCCCCCGCCCCAGCCCAGGGCACAAATCTGTGCAAATTAGGTAGAGTTCTTTCTCAAGACACTGTATTTCTGTCAAGTAGCTGTCATAATATATGAATCTACCATATGCAGGATGTAACCAGCCCTAGACAGGACACCTTTGTGCAGTGTACAACCAGCACAACGGTGCTTGGCCACGGAGTCCCAGTTCAGACCTTGTGACCCAGGCCCATGATTTGGCTTCCCTCTGCGAGACGGGGATAATCACCACACCTAACTCCCAGCACATGAAATGCGATCAGGTGCAAGGAACGTTTAGCACAACGCCCGGAGTATGCACTCACTTGCTATGTCTCTGATGGGGCTGGAACAGGGAGCGTCACCATCGGGTGGGCCTTGGCCCTTTGGGCGCTTTTCCTCAGCTACTAACTAGCATCGCACAAAGGGCGCCTATGTGGAAGAAATGGAGGTGACCTCTCGTGGCAAGAGTAGGGCCAGACGTCCCTCTTCTGCAGAGCGGGGCCCCTGGGCCGCACACCCGCACACACCCTGCCGCCCCAGCCCGTCACCTTTTCAGCCACATGAGCGCCAGCGTGGCTCCCACTTTGGGCCACTCTGCTCCATACATTTCCTTCTCCACCTCCAGGATGTTCTGCAGGGTCCGGAACTTGGCCGGGTTGGTGTCGTACACGGCCTTGATTTTCTGAAACGGAGCATATGGGGTTGTCCCCTTGGAGAAGCTGTCCTCACAGATGGCCGGCCCCCATGCTCGCCGGGGGAGCACCCCTCTCCTGCCCGCCAGCACCAGGCCCGGCAGCGGGGCTGGTTACCGCAGCTGCCACGGCTGGTCGCATGTACTGAGCATCTCCCGCTAGCCGAGAGGGGCCACGGGCGCAGCTGCGTTTGGTCCGCACAGCGATCCCGATGTGGCTCTGTCATTATCCCAGCCTGCAGATGAGGAGACCGAGGCTCAGAAAGGGGACAGTGACAGCTGGAACAGGTGGCCTTGGGTTCCAGCGCAGACGGGCTCCGGAGCCCGTGTTCTCCAACCGCTACTGAGCGCTCCCTAGACACCAAGCATCGGAAGTAGATAGGTGTCCAGGAACGAGGCTCCTGAGTGGGAGCCAGGCAGTTCGGCTCAGAATCCCACCTCTGCCCCTTCCTTGCTGTGTGACCTTAGGTGAGCCTCAGCTTCCTCATCTGTAAAATGGGGATAATGACAGACCAGCTTCAAAGGGCTGCTGGGACGCGTCCAAGACCGCAGGCCAGGCCCTACGTGGCTGCTCGCGGGGAGAGGGTCGGAAGCTGGGGGATGGCAGCAGGAGCTCCCAGGAATGGGGAAGGGAAGGGCCGAGCCAATGCACCTGTGGACTTTGGAATTTATTTCTGATTTGGTCGGAGTGGACACAAGAACCGGGTTCCTGCTTAGGTCAACCGTTCATACTGTGGTCCCAGTCAGGCTGTGCCTGAGAGGCATGACTGCAAAGGAGGACCAGGAACCTTGAGCCCTGAGCCGGATGAGCTGAGGGCCAAGCCCCTTTCCCCCATCTCCTTCCTGTTTCTCAAGCTTGTGGCAGTGAGCAGGGCACTGGAGCAGGCTCTGGGCTCTGGCTGCCGGGCCAAGTACATACCGTGATGTTGCCGCTTATGTCCGCCTTGATGGGAGTAAACACTGGGGACCCGAGGCAATCTGGGGACAAAACAAGAAGAGAGATTCAGCTTCCCAGCCAGGATGAAGGTTCAGGAATGGCCACAGGCCAGGGAGGCTTGGGAAGAGAAAGGAGGGTCATTTGGTGTATTGAGGGATTAGCCACGCTATTTGTAGGTGTTGAAAAGGCTCGTGGGCAAGTTAAGATGGAGTGCTGGGCCCCAGGTGAGACCGGTTTTTTGCTGCAGGACTTGTCAGAGCCTTTAAAATGCAACTGGAATATCTAGGGTCAAACCCCTTGGTCCACAGCACCCTTCCTCCCTCGAACAGCTATCCAGAGCTTTGTGCAGTGATTGGAGATGTTCTACATCCACACTAATGTGGACCCCATGTGGCTACTGGACACTTGAATGTGCTGGACTGAGGAGCTGGCTTTGTGCTTTTATTTGACTTCGATCCACTGACATAGAAATAGCACATGTGGCCCGTGGCTACCACACCGGGCAGCACAGCTGTAGAGTACCTTGTAGAACTAATGCTCTGATAAACCCATCTCGGCCAACAAGGCGGGTGACCGCTAACTGACCAGCTGGCCAGGAGGCAGACTGAGGAATGATGGAGAGGGGCCCGATTTATTAAAAATGACCTTCTCATTCACCAGCTTCTAAGAAAGAAATGAGCTAGGGACCCGGAGGCTCCACGGTGCCGAGACCCTGCATTAGAGCCCGGGGGGAACACACCAGCGGTGGGATCCCAGTCACTTAACAGAGCGTGAGGACGGCGGGCTCGACCCCCCAGCTCTGCACGCACGGGCAGTGCGGGCCGGGGCGTGTCCCTTCAGCTCCCCCGGCCTCAGCTTTCCCATCTAGCCAGTGGGGCAGCAGGACCGATCAGACATGCCACAGGCAAGACTTGAAACAATCCTCGTGTTTTGTTTCTCTCTGGAATCGGAATGTTCTTAACTAGAGGGGTTTTTTTCCGCTCTTGGTTCCTTTCTTGGTGTTACCAGTGACACCTTTGAGTTGCGAAAAGCCAGACCTAGAAATTGGCAGACCTGAAACGCGAGCAGCCGGTGACCTGCCTGCCCCCCTTCCCTCCTTTGGGTCCCCCTGGCAG
>CM052889.1:64530911-64684540 GCA_028534135.1 Potos flavus | reverse complement strand
CGGGAGGGGAGGGGAACGCCAGTGCTAGACTCTCCTCGCCTGGCCGGGGCCTCGGTGTGCACGCCACCTTCACCGCACAGGAGCAGAGGACTGGGGGAGGGACAACGGCAGGCTGAATTCCACCCAAGGCGACCCGGCACACCTGGCCAGCCTTCTGGAACAGTCTAAGCACAGCTGCTAAAGGAAGTGCACTGGGGAAACAGAAATGAAATACCCCAAAACCCAATGGTAAGACAGTGGGGTAGGCACCCAGCCAGGTGAGGTTCGAATCCTGCCCCGACCATGCCCCCAGGGGAACAAGTCTCCTCGCCTGTGTGCCTCAGTTTCCTCTCATGTCAGAAGGGGGCAGTAACAACACTTGATTCATGGGGTCGTCACAGGAAGTAACAACCACGCACTGGATCCACCTGGCAGAGCGCCCGGTGCATGAACACTTGAGAAATGGACCTGGATCATTTCTGGGACCCCAAGCTCCACGGTCTATCAAAGGCCACCCCGATGTCACCCAGCGTAAGCACCAGGCCCCACAGAACCTCTGCCGAATCAGAACCCACCCGGCCTGTGCCTGCGTCCCCTCTATGCTCTGCCTTCCTGAGGCCCCTCACTGGGGCCTGTGGGGGCAAACCTCCCTCCGGGGGGCCATGCTGGCGCGGCTCCGAGGTGCTGGGCCGGGGGCGCCGGGCGGCCGGCCGCACTCCATCCTGGGCACTCCAGCCTCACAGACCTACCTGCCGAGGACACTCCTACGTGAGCTGACCACTCCATCCCGCCCTTTCATCCCGCCTGGCGAACCACTGCCTCCATCCAGCGGAAGCCAGCCTCGACGGGTCGTGCCGTTTGCTAGCCCTGCGGTGCGGGACTGGCGGCTCCCGCAAAGGATGAGGCGCTCATGACTCCCCACAAACACTGCGAGTGAGCTGAGACCCCCACCACCATCCACAGTGCCTGTTCCCCTCCTGATCGTGCGGCCAGGGGTCACCAATGCCGACCCTCACCAGGGCCGGCCGGGTGCCACGCATGTGCAGCGTGGGGACCGGCACAGCCCGTCTAAAGGCACGGCTGCTCCTCAGAGATGGCGTCAGGTCCCCACCTTCCAAAAATGCACACTGGCCCAACATACAAGTGAAGTGATGGATGGCGAGCCTGGGACAGTCAAATGTTAACGGCAGAGTAGAGGTGGGGGGTATACAAATTTTCACTGTAAAATTCTTGCAGTGTCACCCTGTATTTGAAAACGGTCATACAAGGGCGCCTGGGTGGCTCAGTGGTTAAGTGCCTGCCTTTGGCTCAGGTCATGATCCCAGGATCCTGGGATCGAGCCCCGCATCCGGCTCCCAGCTCGTGGGGAAGCCTGCTTCTCCCTCTCCCACTCCCCCTGCTTGTGTTCCCTCTCCGTCAAATAAATAAAATCTTAAAAAAAAAAAAAAAAAGAAAAGAAAAAGAAAAGAAACAGAGAAAATGGTCATATCAAATGCTGGGGGGAAAGTCAGGGTTATTTTTGTTGTGGTTGGTTGGTTGGTTGTTGTTCCTAAAGTCATGTATTTTCCTTTTCCTTTTTTTTCCAAGTCTGTTTCACCAGGACCGTGCCTGTGGTCCCACGTGTGACTCCATCTACCCTCCGTCTCCCTTTTGGACTTGAACTCTGACAGGGCAGGGACCAGGCGGCCTGGGTTCCCCTATGTCCCCGGCACCTGGCAAGCGGCCAGACCCCGTCAGGCACTCGGGCGGCATCTGGGGCCCGAATGAGGTGGGACAACCCCAGCCAGGCTCATCGGGCTGCGGGCTGACGGCAAGGCACACCAGCCAAGGGAGAAGAGAGAGGAACCCCGGGGGCGCCTTCACCAGAGGCCATCGTCAGCCGTGCCTGGGCAGCGGACGGACGCGTCCTGGTGACTCGGGTCATCTGACATGCAGTTCAGAGAGGCAGAGAAAGGGTATCCGGCCTCCTGGGCTCTGAAAAGGCTCTTGTGCGGTTCGGAGCGGCCCTGGTGGCAGGAGAAAGGCTTTTGAGAAAGGCTTTTTGTTCCCCGTTCCCCTGACCATGTGCTCTGTGGGTCACGAGGCCCTGCGGTCAGCAGCAGCCGAGCCCGACAGCAGTGGTTCTGTGCGGCGGGGCCCCCGCGCGGGGACTGGGGGCAGGAAGGCGGGCTGCCAGCGCACCTTCTAGAACTGGGAGCAGAGCGGGAGCTGGGAGGGGGAGGTGGGGGGGTGGACCCCAGAACCCACTTCCAGCAGGCAAGGCATCCCTGCGGCCCCCATGCGTGCCCGTTGAGGTCGGTTTCGGAGCACCTGGAAGCTGGCCACCTAGGGTCAGGGAAGCAGCAGAGTGGGGCTCTCAAGTCTGCCGCCTGGGATTCAGATCTCAGGTCTGGAGTGACTGTGCACCAGTGACTCGGCCATGCCGGGCTTGGGCCCCTCGCTGGCCACAGCCCACAGGTGCCGGGCGAACGGGGGGAGTGGGGGAGCTCGCCGTGACCCACCCAAGGCCACCGGGCCCAGAGAAGCCACTGGACCTGCCTAGGGTCACACAGGGGAAGCCAGGCACTCAGACATAATTACAGGAGCCAGGCTGGTTCCACTACTCCCTCACCTTTCTTTCTAGAATGTTTCCATCCCGTGTGAACGCAACCAAAGGGAGAGTACTCCGATGGGAAAACCAGAAGATGATTTTAATCACCAAGCACACAGTGGCCTCTCAAATAGTTTAAACTCGGGCCGGCCCCTGCTCCACTATCCAGGCTCACCTTTCCTATAGTATGCAGCCAGGCCCGCAAATTGCCTTTCTTGTTTTACCAGTTTGGCGGATAACCTCAAAGTTGTTTTTTATTGTTGTCAGCAAACTGGCTCTTTAAAATGCCATCCAGAAGCCCTCTGCCAGAAGGGAGGGCAGGGGCTTGGAAAGCTTCCTGGTTCCTCCTCCCTTACTCCATAGGACCAACTCTAATGACCACGGATTCTCAATACAGATAAGCCTCGGTTATCTGGAATATGTGGCAAATGGTCCCTTCTGTTTGGTGTGGAAGGTTTTGTTTTGTTTTGTTTTGTTTTTAAAGATTTTATTTATTTACTTGACAGAGAGAAAGAGATCACAAGTAGGCAGAGAGGCAGGCAGAGGGAGAGGAGGAAGCAGGCTCCCTGCTGAGCAGAGAGCCCGCTGTGGGGCTCGATCCCAGGACCCTGGGATCATGACCCGAGCCGAAGGCAGAGGCTTAACCCACTGAGCCACCCAGGCGCCCCTGGTGTGGAAGGTTTTTCTAAGCCTGCTACTCAACCCAGAAGGCATGAAGGAAAATACCACAAATCTGATCACAAAACCCAGCAACCTCTTGTGTGGGGCATGAAGAGATATCCCATCACTAATCACAGGCAAACAACAAACTTATGGTTGGGGGTGCTGATCAGTGAAACAAACCAAGGACTGACGATGATTATCCCTAATCTGTAAAGAGCTCTCGCAAATCAATAAGAAACCCAACTCAAAAGAAAAATTGCAAATCACAGGACAATAATAAAATGGCTTATCTCAATAATAATAATAAAATTAAATTAAAGCAGTGAAATATTTTCTCACTACCAAGTTTTATGAATGCACTGACCATTCTGTATGCAACTCATCAAAAGATAACACAAATGTCCCTGCTTTTGTAAAGCATGCCATGCACTGTTTTCTAAACAGGGCCATTGTTGAAAATATGAATGATGATAAAGGTGTGACCCAGTAACTAACACAGACCCCCTCAACCCTCACTAAATGGCTCTCCACAGTTCAAAAGAAACTTGGCTTGAAGGGTGATGGTCACTTCCTCCTGCTTTTTCTCCAGTGCTTTCATTCTGCTAGATACTTGGAACATAAATAGCCAACTGTGTCAGCATCACCTGCGAAATGTGGGTACCAAGCGGGCATTCTGTACCTGGTCTCTACAGATTCTGGCTGGACAACCTCCTACCTGGGTCTTCACCACAGTTCAGATGAGTGAGATCGTCCAGAGAGCAGAGTTCCCCGCGAGCCAGCAGTCACCATACGCTACCCAGAATCAGACTCTTTCTGCTTTCTCTGGCCTCAACGTGGTGGGAAGGCAACAGTCTCCGTGCTTTGAGCGCGATCACAGCACGCTCTGTGCAAGTTGCCCCACGACACCTGCCCAGACCTGGCCCACCCTCTCAGTGCATCTCAGGAATACAAAGCCTTCCATTTCTTAGACACACGCCTTCACTTTCAGCCTGTGTGATTCAGGACGCAAAACACCTAGCCCAACCCATAAATACTTACTCCAGAAAGGAAGAACGGGATGCCTGTGTCACTGATGCTCGGGGCCTGGTTTGGGAAGGTTCTATTTCAAATTCAATTCCCCCCCCCCCCAATAACCGGATAATAAGGTTTTGTTGTTAGAGACGTGGGGTGGATTAACTTTACAGTTCCTGGGTTACAAGGATCATAATGAGAGGCACTCAAATTACAGCCGAGGGAGGTGAATCATTTATTAATCCACAGGTATGTGGGGTGGGGTGGGGTGTGTGTGTGTGTGTGTGTGTGTGTGTGATGGCTCAGTTTGCAACAAGGCCTGTTCTGAAGAATAAGAATGCCCACCTTCCTAAAACTAACACTTATTGAGATAAGGCACCTTCTTGTTGTCGTTCTGTGAGTTGCCATTTTTTAAAAATCCTGGGTAAGGAGGAAAGAATGTTTACAAAACAATCTAAAACATTGGTTTTAAAAATCACCCCTATGACACGCCAACTCTCTTTGTCCACAGTTGCCTGCTTCACTGGGTAAAAACCAGCCTCGAAGTGGGAATGTGGTTGGGAAGTCGGTTTAACTTCATTTGTGTTCCCCAGGAGAAATCGGTTAACCTCTCGGAGCCTCCGTCTCCTCATTTGTAAAACAAGGATGATAATGGGCCCTGCCTTTTCAGGTTGCCCTGAGGCTTAAATCAGGTTGTATAAAGGGCTCTGCGTGGGCTCTGGCACCTAGGAAGTGCTCCAGAAACAAGGAAGTATTCTTTATGCTTATTATTATTGCTACTATTATAAATGATAACATCATTTCCATCTTTTTCAACTGGCCCAGGAAACCCAGGAAAGAATGATCCCGATGACCGACGACCGAGAAATCAAAGGACAAAGAGAGGAAGGGAGGGAGGGAGGAAAGGGATCTCCACGGATGGGTATGGATACAATTAGCAGGAAACCTCCAGTCGTAAAATCACGACTTCAAATGTATTCCAGGAGGCTAAAAGACGAGATTACAGAAGTGAGTGGAGTAGGGAGCTGGAGGGAACCGCAAGGCAGAAAATGAATCATTTCCGAGCAAAGGGAAGTGTGAGCTAGCTGGGTTTTACAGGACCCTGGAGACGGCTGATCAGCTCTAATGACTTAAAAGCTCAGCTACGGTTAACACTCTAACAATAAAAAAAAAAAAAAAAAAAGGAAGCAAAGAAAAAAGGCCCCTGATACAAGTAACACTGTAAGAAGGTAACAAAAGGAGTTAACACCCACCGGAGCTATTTTTTAAACGGAAACAATGAAACCTAAGACCAGAACCTCTGCATGGCCAACCCAGGGCTCAGGGAAATAGGGACTGTCATGCCAGGTGGGGACCTCCTAATGCCTCCCCCCTCCCCCACAAAGTGCGAGGAAGGGCCAGAAGAAAGGGCCTTGTCTCTGCCCTGAGTAAGGTTGCCCTCCCTTGTTGCAGAGTCGGCCCACTTCTAAGCCCTGCAGACCCACCGTCTAGCTGTGCCACCTGGTCAAATCCCTTCACCACTCTGAACCTCGGTGTCTTCTTCTGTAAAATGGTACCAACTCTTCCTCATTCCTGGGGTCATGATAAGTGGCTAGTTGAAAGCTCGGCCCATGGGAGCCACTCAAAACGGGGGTTATGCTAGCTATGATGGCGGGGGGGGGGGGGACCGCATTACATTTTACAAAGCCCTGTCACTCACTTTCCTTTTGCTTACACCCACTGGGCAGCTCCCCTCGGCCCAGTGCGCTGCCGGGCCCTGGGAGGGCCCAACTTTCCTGCCCCTAAGGGATTCTCAGTGGGGTCCTGTTCCTCCAAGCAGCCGCGCACTGGAGGTGAGGGGGCCCTCTTGAGCTAGCAAGAGACAGAATGGACACTTGGGTCTTTTCTCTCCTGTTTCTCCATTTTATTCCCTCCAGGAGCAGAGGCTGGACTTCAGCCCTTGACCTGAGGGCCAGACTCTTCTGAACACGGAGCCGGGGAGGACGCGATCACCGTCCCTGGAGGACAGAGCAGGGGGGCGCCATGGGTCTGTGCTCCGCGCTGACCTGGGGAGGTTATAAATGAGGGTGCTGGAGCAGTCTCAGCCTGGCAGCCCGTCACCGGACCCAGAGACGGCTTCTTTGGGGAAGATCTTCATTTCCCAAGGGCCGTGTGGCAAGAGGGGCAGTGTCTGAAGGCCTGGGGCCACCTGTCCTACCTGGGCGAAGGTGGAGCGATTCGAGGCATCGAGTACCAAATCATTGGGGAAGATCACCTCCATCGAGCCTCCTGGGAGGCCCAGCGTCCTCGCTTTACAGTCGGGGCTGCCGGCCTAGGGAGGGGGGTGAGCTTCTGTGCAGACCCAGCCCTGGCACCAGGGAATCGGGACGGGAGCTCGCGCTGGCTCAGCCTGGCGCCAGTGCCCCTGTTTCTTTCGGTTCGTCTGCCTACGATGTTCAGAGCAAGGCCTTCTGCGCACCATAGACCCCAGTTGTCTTGGTCCACCCAAAGTGACTCCTCCCTGCTGGGCCTCAAAAGCAGCCACCCCGCAGCTGTTACAGAGACAAGGGGCCGAGACAACGGGGCCAGCGGAAGCCCTCCCATCAGGTGTCCCCCCGATCTTACCGGGGCCGGAGGAGATCGGAAGCGGGACGCATCAGGACGACAGCAGGCACACAGTAGGTGCTCCTCGAGCCCAGTGGGCCCTCACTACTTGCAAATGCACCGCCAGCTAATAACGAGAGTCTGCGGGCGGTTTCAAGATTGCAAAAACCCATTGCAGAAAGGGTCTTTTTGGCTTCTTTCTCTCACAGGACATAGTATCTTCCTTCTAGAAGTGTCCCTCCCGTCCCTAGAGAATCCAGCCCTTAACAGACACTCAACCAAAATGAGAACTAACTTGCTTTAGTAAGAGAGTTAATAGACCATCTTCTCTTTCCGGGGATATTCTATATAAAACCAAAAATAAACATCTATCCACGCAAACTTAAAAAGCAAAAGAAAACATTGCAGAGATCTGACAGGTGGTCCCAAGGCCTGGAAGGTGCTTGGTGCAATGGGGAGAATAACCTTCCCTAAAGAAGGAGAACCTCTTACTCATAGACCAAGGGGGTGCTAACAGGGCTTGTTCTTAGGCGAGTTAATGCCATGTCCCAATTACAGGGAAATCTGACCTGTTTGGGACCTCCCCACTGGAGGACTTCTGTATCCTAGTCATTCAAACTTGCATTCAAATGAGCAAGGGTCATGGGCCCCGCTGGGCAGGCCAATGATGAGGCACACACCTCAGACGAAACCCGTATATCTGGTCTGCGGTTCCTAGCATCTTGGACAAGTCACTGTGAGGCCGGCCAAGCCCTGGGCTTCTCCAGTCCAGGCTGGCTCCACAGGGGGCAGGAGGGGAGGGTTCTCCTCTCTCGGACAGGAGCCAGGAGAGCAGGTAGGCACACACAAACCAAAACCACTGTGTAAGGAGTCTAGAGGCCAGAGTTCTGAGTTCCAGTCCGACTCTACTGGTTAACCTGTGGCTGTGTGACCCTGGGCAAGTCACCTAACCTCCCGGGCCTCGGTTTCTCTGGCTGAATTACAAGAAGATTATTCTGTGCTTCTGGGCTGCCACTGGCCCCCGCAAAATTGAGCAAGCGCTGAACCAAAGGGATGGGAAATCACTTTCTCTGGGGTTTTCCCTAGGACTACTTGACGAGCGCCAGATACATGTACGGCCTGATTCTCTGGACATCTGTCTAATTAAATAAGAGATCTGAATGAAGAAAAATCACCCCCAGAATTTGGATTTCAGGAACTGGGAAATGGAAACCATCCCATTCAGCTCCTGCACCGTCTCCCTAAACAGTGAGAGCAAACAGGTGTGACGTCACACACCACGTCTGACCTGGAGCAGTGTGTGAAGAAAAATGCCAAGGCTGTGGCTAGACTAAAAGGGAGAGAACAGGGTCACGATTGATTAATAATGCCTGACTAAAAGGAAGAGAACAGAGTCACGACTGATTATAATGCCTGCCATGGGTATGGTTTAGGAGTTATGTATTTTAATTTAGAAAGCGAGAGAAAAGCAAAACTGCTTCTAGAAAGAACCCAGAAAAAAAAAAAAAAGGAGGAAAGGAACCAAAAGCATTCAGTCAGCAAATACCACTAGCCTCGCCCAGGACTAGGCACTGAAATAGGTCAAAGTCACAGAATGTGATCGACGGTAGTCTAAGGGAGTTAGGAAAGACTTTCTGGATGAGGCAACTTTCCCATGGAGATAAGTGGAACCCAGCCAGGCAAAAGGAAGGTAGTAGGCTGGAGAACAGTGGTGTGCCAGGCAGAGGCAAGTGATGGCGTGGTACCACTTGTGGGGCTGTAAGCCATTCAGAGAGGCTACAGCGCAGATTTGAAGGTGGGGTAATAGGGAGCCACTGAAGCTTCTAGGCAGGGAGTGACAAGATGAAATGACATCTAAGCCTCTCCCTCCACCCTCTGTTAATGGTGGAGGACATTGCTGCATGATTGACCTAAAAGATGAGAAAGCAGGTCTCACAAGTCAGTTGCAAGCTGATCACTCAGAGGTGAGATCCAATTACTGGGTCAAGGTGGAGGAAGAAGATGGACAAAGGGCTGGGCTCTAAGTGACCATAGTAAAAGCTGGAGAGAAGGAGGAAGGGCTAGCCCACGTGGGGGATGCTCCAAGCCACATCTGACCTGCAGCCCCAAGAATGAGCATCCACCCAGGCCAGCCTATTCTGTCACAAACCACGCTGGACAGAAGTGAAAGTGATGTCGTTGCTCCAATAGGTTAAAAGCCTTCACACACACCGACCTTACAATGTCACTTCTAAAAATTAGAACTAAGGACAGAAGTACACAAAGAAACATACAAGGGGATGTTCACTGCAGCGTTGTTCACCAGAGCAGAGTAGGGGAAGCAATGTCAATACCCCGCGGGGTTACATAAATGACGGCCACATTCAAACAAAGGAGTTCTAAGCAGCCACAAAAAACTATGATTGGCCTGGAAAGACGGTCAGGCTGTAGAGCTGGGTGGAAAAAGCAGCTTATTCGTTTTCCCCTTAAAGGTGGGTAAAAATGAGTCCAGAAGGAAAATACCCTGAAAACTTGGCAGAGATGCTCTCAAAACAAAGACACACAAACCAAAAAACTGCTCCTCCAAAGGTTCTGAGAGGATTAGTGAACAAATCCACATAGAGGACTGGCACATAGTAAGTACTTACTAAACGAAAAGGAGATTTTTATTTATCATTTCTTCTTGCTCAACTATCCCTCGATAAACAGATCTTCCCAGCTGCATTAAATACTTTTTAAAAACACAGCTTTCGGGGCATGCCTGGGTGGCTTGGTCGGTTAAAAGTCTGACTCTTGATCTCAGCTCAGGTCTTGATCTCAGGGTCATGAGGTCAAGCCCCATGTTGGGCTTCACGCCCAGCGTGGAGCCTACTTAAATAAAAATAAATTAAAAAATAAAAACACAGCTTCCAGCCCTTTGCCCTGTGTATATCAAGAACAGTGGTTCTCGGCCAGATTTCATCTCCTCACGGACATTTCTGGGTGTCACAACTTGGGGAGAGGGGGTGCTACTGGCATCTAGCCGGGGATGCCACTCGAACATCCTCCAAGGCGCAGGACGGCCCCCACCTCAAAGAGTGATCCAGCCTCAACTGGCGGCGGCACAGTGGTCCAGGCACCCTGCTTTGGAGGGCACTGTCGCGGCAACCTCCCTCGGACTTCTTGCAACCCTTGAGCCAGACCTGCTCCATTCAAGAGACGCACACAAACCGCCCTGATCATCCAGGTGACCAGACGTTCCCAAGAGCTCACAGAGCCCCTGTGTTACAGCTGACAGTGGATCTCAACTGTCCCCTGAGTCCCAGGGAAAAGCCCCTGGTGAGAGCATCCTCGGAAACCTTAAATCCCCCGGAGGAACTCTTCTCCCCAGACGAGCATAATGGTTCCAAATGGACCATGGCATTTTTTTTTCTTTCTTTCTTTTTTTTTTTTTTTTAGAATGTTGAGAATGATTCTGTGTGGGCCAACCCACTGGAGCTTCCGTATCAATGGGGCTTCTGTCAACAGATGTGATTGCCCCACAGCACACAGCTCACAGCCAAGACAAGGGTCCTTTGAGATCAGGGAAAGGGAGGAGAGGATGCCCTTCAGCCCCGGGCATCAGAGCGCTGCTGGCTCCAGCAGCCGCCATCCTCTTTCCTCTAAAACCAGCCAGATAATCACATCCAATGAAGCCCCCCGCCCAGGGCTACAGAACCACAGGATGAGCACCAGTGCTGACCATAAGGGATGAAAAGACCACAGGGCTTAACTCCGGGTTTCTCCGCCTCCACACTGCTAACATTTGGGGCTGGATCCATTCTTTGTGGCCACGTGCATGAGAGGGTATTTTGCAGCCTTCCTACCTGCCAGTGGCCACCTCCCTGCACACCCACCCGCACCCTCCCCCATGCTGTGACAAACACAAATGCCCCTAGACATTGCCGGATGTCCCCTGAGGGGGCCAAACTGCCCTCAGCGGAGAACCACTAGCTTCAACAGATTCTGAATCCTTGTCCAGGGCAAGCTGGCTCCCTCCCGCAAATCACAGAACAAGAGGCGAGGTGGGGAGCACACAAATAAACGATTCCTCGAGTCCCTGCCTGGAGGGTCTGTGTTATCTCAACAACTGAAATACCAATAATAAGCACATTTCCTTCAGTCCATGAGTACTGATTAAGCACCTACTATGTGCCAGGCACTGTTCTGGGTATGAGGATGCAGCGGCGGACATAAAGGACCAAGACTCTGCTCTCGGGTTGCTTACCCCGGTCTGAGGATCATACAAATCCAGCAACTACACTCCCTCCAACACTGATTAATCACCTACTGTGGGAAGGAACCAAAACTGGATCCAGGAACTCATATGATAAGCACCCCCCACACACACACACCCCGAGCTAGGATCTATTTGGCACTTAAGGCCTCAAGGCTCTACACACATTTACACTTTGCAGCTAGCCTTAGAGACCGGCATCCCCATTTCACAGATGGGGGGGATCACCCACGAGGTGGAATGTGAGTGACTGCCAAGGTGCCAGATCTCTTCAGTTCCAAGTCAGTGTTAAGGTTCTGTGCGTTTGTGGGTTGCAGCTGATCTCTGTCCTTGGGACTGGGATCTTCCTGCAAGGCCACCAAGCGCACCAGCAGGGCAGGGTGCTGGGCAAGTCCACAGGGAAGAGAAGAAAGCAGAGGTTCAGGTTGCACCCTTTAGCCAGGACTGGAAAGGCAAAGGGCAGGAGCAGATGGTATTGTCTTCTATTTCCCATTTTCCATCCAGGGCCTGGGCTGGGCTCAGGGAGGGGAGGAAGGAGGCTCTGAAGCTGGGTTAGGGACTGCCTTCCTCATGCTCCCACAGCCTTCCTGGACCTGACATACAAGGGAGGGATCTTCTTTCACACTCCACGCCAAGCACCCTATGTCTGATATCACCCTCGCAAAGCAGCTTCCCCTGTCCCGACCCCCGTTCTAAATGGAGGAAAAACCTTAGGTGGTTCCCCCTAGAAAGGGTTTTGCCAGAGTTTTGCAACTCCAACTTCAAAACCCTCCTCTTCATCCTTCCTGGCTTCCTCGGGTCTCTTCCGGAGTGGGGGTGGGGTGTCTTAACTGGAATGGGGGAATTCTGAGGAAAGAGGGGTTCACAAGGTCCTGTGAGGGAGGGGCTGGGAGAATAAGGCAAAGAGAGGGCTTATGAAATGGGAGGATTATTTTAAGGGGAGGAGGTTGAAAGTCATTCTGAAAAGGAAGAAGGGAATGATGGGGTGAGGGATATAGGATTTGGGGGGAAGGGGTGGGATGCTTTCAAGGAGATGGAAGACTGGGAAACTGAGGGGTGTTTGGGGGAGAGGGACGATTGGGGGAGCCCAGGAACTGGAGAACTGGGGGCAACTGAAGGATATGGAGGAATGTGAGGTGCCTGGAGATGAAGGAATGGAGACGGAGCATCTGGGGGTGTCTGGGAAGAGATGGAGGATGTGCCATGTTGGAGGAAGGAGGATCTGGGAGTGGTCCGGGGTAGGGAGAACTGGGGGTGCTGGAAGGAAAGGGAGTCTTGGGTGCCTGAGGAAACACGATTCGGGGTGTCTAGGAGAGGGATGGCTGGGGGATCCTCGAGAGATGGGGGTTCGGGTGCGTCTGGGAGCGCTCTGGGGCAGAGCTGCGGGCCGGCTCCCCCCTTCACCCCGGCTCACCGAAGAAGGGCGGCAGGTGGGACACCGCCTCCAGGAAGGGCCCCGTCTCGATCTGCTTGTCCGCGGGCAGCGGCTTCAGCAGGTGCTCCGCCAGCAGCGCCATTTCGGGGTCAAGGCCGGCGGTGATGCCCCAGCCGGCGCCGCGGGCGTCCACGCCGCCCCCGGGGCCCCCGCCGTCAGCGCTGGGGCCTTCACTGCCGCCCGCCGCAGACTCCGGGGACGCCAGCGTCGCCACTTCCGCCCGCGCCGGGCCTCGCGTAGCCGAGCGCTCAGCGCCGCCCGCAGGCCGAGCGCCTAAGCGTCTCGCCGCGCCGCCCCGCCCCTGCGCGCCCGCACCAATCCGCGCCCGCCGCCGCGCCCGCCTGCCCAATCCGCACCCGCCGCCGCGGGCCTCCGCGCCGCCATTGGTCGGGGGGCGGGTCCGGCCTGTCCGGCGCGAAGGCGCGCGGACTCGCCTGTCCAGGTCCGCCCAGGTGAGCCTCTCCCAGGTGAGCCTTCCACAGGTGTTTGCTGCAGCCTCCCGGTGTAGTGCCCTTCCGCCCCCAACCTGGGCGCGCCGGCTTGGGCCGGGTCCTCGCCTAATGGGGGCGTAGAACTGCTCAGGTCACAACTCAACCCACCTACCAGCCCAGGTTTACGGCCCAACGCAGCCAGCGCCCCTGAGGACACCTGTTTCCTCAAGAACAAGAGTCTGTCCTCCAGCAGCCCCAAGTAGCCTGTCGGACACTGCTTGGGTCTCAGTTCTCTTTAGCTACAACAATGGGGACGTCTGATTCTTCTTCAGTGATCTCAGATCATACCAATACCTACTGGACACTGCTCAAGTCACAAGTTTGACTCTGCCATGCCTAGCTAAGACTCCTATTTCCCAAAATCTGGGGTCCAGTCTGACCTGAACAGTCTGATGTACCTGCTTGTCACCACTTTGGAGTGCCATTCACGTCAGTCGCAACCCACCTGAATGCTTGTGTCCTAAAACCCAATGCCCATCTCCGAAAACTCTAGCACACAGTTGTTGAGAGATTCTCATTCATTCCAGAATAAATCTTCATTTTGTGCCCAGCATGGGCCGTGCACCGTGCTAGGTAGGAATTGTGGATCAAAGTTATGAACAGTACAGCAAAATTCCCGCTCTCCTGGTGCCGGCATTCTGGTTCAGGAGACAACACAATACAATACACAAATAAGACAATTTCAGACACTCACAACTAGAAATGAAGAAAATCAAATGTCAGAGTGTCAGAGGAGGACTGAGGGAAATAGGAGGTAGGAGGTAGGAGGTTGGGGCAATAAGTGCCTATGAAGATCCGAGACCTGAAGGAGACGTAAGAGACAGCCAGAGTGGCTGGAGACTGTGCAAAAGCCTTAAGGTGACAAAAAGCCTGGTGTGTGCAAGCAACCCCTGGGGGACCAGGGGAGGGAATGGGGGTGGAGAGATAGGAGTTTAGCTCGGGGAGGAGAGCAGGGGCATATTGGGTTAGGTAGGGGGTGGTACAGAGTTTGGATTTTATCCTAAGGGCAATGAGAAATCACTCATGCCAGAAAAATAATGGCCAGACTGTAATAAATATTTTTAATTTAATCTTTCAGGGGACAGATGGGAGAAGAGATTGTTCCAAGACAAGGGTATAACCCAAGTCCAGTCAGGAAGTGAGGGGGTCTGAGGGAGACAAAGCTATCATCATCCTTGCTCATGACACAGACCCTGACATGCCCCATCAAGTCAGATCTCCCACTGATAGGAGCCTAAGCCATCCATTTTGGCTTGTTCCCACCCCGCCCAACCTAACCACCTCAGGCATCCTAAGATACCATCTACTTTAAGCCGTGCCATCCCGCCCAGCACCCTGGCCCAGCGCCAGTACCCCGCCCACATTTCAGACACCTCCATCAATTCCCCAGAGAGATCACAACCTACAATGAGGACCTCCGCCATCAGATGACACCCTGATTTCTCAACTTGCTCCATGCTAGCCAAACCACCCAGAAACTATGGCTAACCCAAGACATTCAAGTCTCTAAGAATTGTCTGGCCATGGGACAGTTAATGTGCTGAGAAAGGTCGTTGCTCCAGGTTAATAGAGTATTTTCAAAGTTCCTCTATCTACCCATCTTGTTTACCCACCCATCCATCCATCCAACACGTCTTAAGTGCCTGCTCTGGGGAGATTCCCGGACCTTATGATAAGGATTGGGTTGATCCCAGGGGGGAGCTGGTAGCATAAATGGATCCTATAGGCTATGTGTTACACAATAAGGGGGGATGGGGACTGAGGAGTAGGGGTCACATGGCCCATCTAAAGGGCAATGTGGGGGGGTGGGTGCCTGGGTGGCTCAGATGGTTAAGCATCTGCCTTTGGCTTGGGTCATGATCTCCAGGTCCTGGGATCGAGCCTCAAGTCAGGCTCCCAGCTCAGCAGGGAATCTGCTTCTCCCTCTCCCTCTGCCTCTCCCCCTGCTTGTGCTCTCTGTCTCTCTTCTCTCTCAATCTCTCAAATGAGTAAATAAAATCTTAAAAAATAATAAAAAATAAAGGACAGTATGGGGGTGCCTGGGTGGTTCAGTGAGTTGAACATCCGACTCTTGGTTTTGGCTCAGGTCATGATCTCGGGGTCCTGAGATCGAGCTCCCTGTGAGGCTCAGCACTCTTCAAGGAGTCTGTTTGTCCCTCTCCCTCTGCTCCTCCCCCCGCTCATGCTCTCTTTCTCTCTCTAAAATAAATAAATTAAGTAAATCTTAAAAAAAAAAAAAGACAAAGAAGAAGCTAATCACTTTGGGGGAAACCAAGGCAGCTCAATAACTCTAAGGCTTCTCTCTCAGGACAAGGGGGAGAAGGCTAAACACTCCCAATGATCTTCTGGAAAGAAAGGGTCCAGAATGATCAAACCCTTCCGCCTCAGGAAATACAAGATAATTCCTCATTACTAACTCTTCATGTCCCTAGCAGGAAGCTCGGGTGAGGAGTAAAAGGAAGAACGCTCTTGATCAGTGGTTCTCAAACTTGAATAAACATCAGAATCCCATGGGGCGCCTGGGTGGCTCAGTGGGTTAAAGCCTCTGCCTTTGGCTCAGGTCATGATCTCAGGGTCCTGGGATCGAGTCCCACATCAGGCTCCTTGCTCGGTGGGGAGCCTGCTTCTCCCTCTGCCTCTGCCTACTACTCTGCCTGTTTGTGCTCTCTCTCTCTGTGACAAATAAATAAATAAAAATCCTTTAAAAAAAAAAGAGACAGTGCAGTGCAGTTGGGGTGCCTGGGTCGCTCAGTCGGTTAAGCGTCTGCCTTCGGCTCAGGTCTTGATCCCCAGTGGCATCGGGCTCCCTGCTCATCGGGAAGCCTGCTTCTCCCTCTCCTACTCCCTCTGCTTGTGTTCCCTCTCTCGCTGTGTATCTCTCTGTCAAATAAATAAATAAAATATTTTTTAAAAAAAAGTGCAGTTATTTGGATTCAGGTCATCAGATGACCTTAATTAGATTCAGGTCATCCATTTTTTTAAAGATTTTATTTATTTTGAGAGAGAGAGAAGAGTGGGGAGGAGGGGCAAAGGGAGAGAGAGAGCGCAAGAGAAGCAGACTCTTGGACTGAGCAGGGAGCCCGATGTGGGACTCGATCCCAGGACCCAGAGATCATGACCTGAGCAGAAGTCAGATGCTTAGGGGAGCCTGGGTGGCTCAGCGGGTTAAAGCCTCTACCTTCGGCTCAGGTCATGATCTCAGGGTCCTGGGATCGAGCCCCGCATCGGGCTCTCTGATCAGCAGGGAGCTTGCTTCCCCCTCTCTCTCTGCCGGCCTCTCTGCCTCCTTGTGATCTCTCTCCTCTCTGTCAAATAAATAAATAAATATCCTAACAAAAAAAAAAAAAAAAGAAGAAGAAGAAGTCAGACGCTTAACTGACTGAGCCACCCAGGTGTCCCTCAGGTCATGCATTTTAGATTCTATTTTTTTTAAGTAATCCCTACACCCAACGTCGGACTCGAACTCACAACCCCAAGATCTAGAGTCACACGCTCTACTGACCAAGCCAGTCAGGTGTCCCATGTGTCTTAGATTAGAGGTAGAATGTGGTTTCTACACATCACGAATTATCACAAAAGTGATGTTGTGTTTTTCTTGTTGCATCGTAACAAATGACGCCTACTTCAATTTGTCCCACTACTGGTATTGTGAACTTTGATCACTTGAATGAGGTGGTATCTTCCAGGCTTCTCCACTGTGCAGTGAACCTGCTCTTTTTCGCGTTGAAATTAATCCATAATCCTTAGGGAGGTACTTGGAGACCAGGTAAATGTCCCATCGCTCATTAAACTTTCCATTTATTTATGTCAGTAGAGACTGATGTAAATTATTCCATGGGTTACAATACATTACTGCTATTCTTTATTTAAGTACCAATTTATCTCAGATTGGGCTTGTGACGGCCCCTTCGGGGAGGCTTCTGTGTCCTTCTGACATGTCACTCATTCTGTGAGCACTTCCTTACCCTCTAGCACGATATTTTTCAGACTCATCTTGTCCTTTCCCTGCCGTAGGCCTGAAAGCAGCCATTTCTCCAAAATGCTGAAGTCCCTTATAGTGGAGAACAGTATTTAGACACCAAGATCTAGATGTGCTTCCTGTCATTGGGGAGTCCCTGGTCCTAGATCGTCTCCGTGGACAGAATTACACACCCATGTGCACACCCATGCACACACACATTTATGTCAATATTTGTCTCTATTTGTCTCTATAGTCCTCTGCTATATTAAGAACCCTGAGTTTGGGACGCCTGGGTGGCTCAGTCGGTTAAGCATCTGCCTTCTGCTCAGGTCGTGATCCCAGGGTCCTGGGTTCGAGTCCCGAATCCAGCTCCCTGCTCAGCGGGGAGACTGCTTCTCCCTCTGCCTCTTCCCCTGTGTGTGCTCTCTCTCTCTGACAAATAAATAAATAAAATCTTAAAAAAAAAACACAAAACACCAAAGGAAAAAGGTCATCCTAATACACCCACTTACAATCTAAATCCACAGGGCTAATTCCCGTTTTTCCCATTTCCACATTGGTAACTCCCTTGTCCAACAGCGAGAACCCTGGTATTCTTGTTGTTTTCAGTGTGTTCACTTATTTGTCCCCATATGTGACAATTTCTTACTGTCAATGCCACCCTCCCCCCAACAAGGATGCCCTATCTAGCCCGCTGGAGCTCAGACACTTCATACGAGGCTGCCTTTCTGGGAGGATGCCCTCCTCCCTCGTATGAGCTCTGGCCCCCCAGGCTGGGCTCCCCCCACCCCATGTGGACACTCTTCTTACCCTGTGTGGGCTAGGACACCTCTCTGCGGGGTCAGCATGTCCCCTCTCCTCGGTCCCCCACTGTCGATGCTTACCTTGCTGAGACCCGCCAAATGGCTCTTGGATTGAATGGTTCAAGAACAGAAGGGAAGGGAAAGGAAGGGAAAGGAGGAGACTCGGAAGGAAGAGGGGAGGGGCTGCGTGGTAGAATGTTTACTCTGAACCAAAGAGAACAGAGGATGAAATCAACAATAAGTAAAGTGTTATGGGGGACAATACAGCCAGACACAGAGGAACTGCCTCATCTTTTCTCACTGTTGGGCCGTCCTCTTTGCTCCAGCAAACTCCCTCTCGAGCCCGGTCTGCAGGACCTGCTTAGCCAGCGGGAGTTTACTCTTGTGGTTGGAACTGACTCAGTGAGGGGGAGGTGTTCATCCTGCAGTTTCATCATTTCCCCGAGCCAGCCCCACCCGGGGTTAAGAGCTTCTTCCCAAACTGAGTCATCCAATCATGATTACTCAGACTGTCTCTCCCCATTGGCATCTGTTGGGACGGATAAAGTAGGTTAAATCCATGGTCTTCTTGACATTTTATCCTCAGCCTTCCTGCAGGCACCAGGAAAAATCATAATAACAACGACAGGTCCTGTTTTCTGAGCATTTACTGTGTTCGAAGCCTAACACCTCCACTTTCTAGCTGGGTGGCCGTGGACAAGTCACTTCCTGTGTGAATTTCCTGGGGCTGCTGTATTGCAAAGGCGCACGAGCCTGATGGGGTAAAACAACGAAAGGTTTATTCTCTCTGTTTTGGAGGCCAGAAGTCTGAAATCCGTATCATGAGGGCAAAATCAAAGTGTCAGCCCCACAGCATGCCGTCGGAAAGTTCTAGGGGAGAATCAGCTCCTTGCCCCTTCCAGCTTCTGGGGACTCCGGGCGTCCTTTGGCTTCTGGCTGCACGGCTCCGATATTTGCCTCTGTCTTTGCACGGTTTTCCTGGTGGGTGCACAGCCCCCCTCATCTCTGTCATAAGGGTGCTTGTGATGGCAGGTAGGGCCCACCCGGGTAATGCAGGGTAATCCTTCCATCGCAGGATCCTTCACTCGATCACATTTGCAAAGACCCCTTTTCCACATACGGTCACATTGAGGGGTTCCCGGGATTGAAAGCCCCTCTCTCTGGGGACACGTTCATTACTTAGCCTGCCACACTTTCCCTCTCTAACCCTCTGTGGTCTTGTTGGGGAACAAGATTCTCCTGTTCCTTCAAGGTCGTCGCTGGACCAAGAATCAAATTGATGTGAGACAGATTAATAGGCGAAAATCAGATTGAATTTTGTATATATGGGGAATCCACATAGACATGGAAATTCCAAAGACAGGCACAATGAGGTGTATGTGTCATGCCGAACTACGAAGAAGGGGTGGGGGTCTGGGACTTCAAAGAGAAGGAATGCAGTTCACAGGAAGATGAAAAAGAGTAAATATTTGGAGGGCACCTGGGTGGCTCAGTCGGTTAAGCGTCTGCCTTTGGCTCATGTCATGATCCTGGGGTCCTGGGATCAAGCCCCGCATCGGGCTCCCTGCTCGGTGGGGAGCCTGTTTCTCCCTCTCCCTCTGCTGCTCCCCCCACTTGTGCTCAGTCTCTCCCTGTCGAATAAATAAATAAAATCTTAAAAAAAAAAAAAGGAGTAAATATTTGGTAAACACATGTTTACTGGGCCGCTTGGAAACTGTGGGACATTAGAGAGGACTTTGATCAAAGAGGCCTTGCTGGGTCCCTCCCTGTCCACCATACCTTGTTCATACCATAATGCAGTTATAAACGGTGCTAGCCCTCTTCCTGGAGCAGGTCCTCTATCTACATCCTTTTTAGGCAGTTCCGGGGGGGAGGTAAAGCACTTTTCCCGAAACCGCTGGGGTTTGATGGCTTCTTGACTCCCCATCATTTCATGCTGACGCGGCGCATCTTGGGGTGGCCCACCCTTGGCCCCTGTGGTGTCATCGATAAAAGGAGGCTGGTAGGTCACGATCACGGTCACGGTCACGATCTCTCAGGGCGGATGTGAGGGTGAAGGAGTTAACGTAAATCAGGCAGTTGGCAAGTTGGCAGGCAGGCAGCCCTCGATGAATGGGGTGGTTATTATGAATTGATTTCTTGAGTTATTTCCACCCAGGACTGGCAGTCGTGGGGGTAATTGATTCTAGTGATGTCACTTCTCCAACTGCCAGGTTTTCAGCAGGACTAAATGTGCCAAATGGGCTTTGTTGAGCCAACTCCTCTGGGTGTGAAGAGCCGCCATGCCAACCCGCCTTGCCAACCCGCCTTGCTGTTTCCAGGGCCCCCTTCTGCTGCTTTTCCCTAATTAACGCACAAGGGACACCCGCCAGCAGGCCCACTTGCTGCCATCCCAGGAAAACGGCACAGCATACTGCAGCTCAATATTTGCACATTTTTCCAGTTACTGGATGAAAATAGTGCCGGGGGCATTGAAACAGCACAGAGCAGAGGAAAGGGAGAAATACCACCTCATCCTTGCACCACACGGGGCACGGGACTGTGGGGGGGTGGGTCTGGGGGGGAAAATGCTGCAAGCAGACCCGAGCATTGTGTCCCTGACCCAACACATCACAGCAAACGGCTGCTGTTAGTCAACCGGAGAAATAGAAAAATTGAAGCTGGTCTTCTTCATTCCACCCAATTTCACATCACTTCTTGAGCTTCTCCCTTCTTTTTTTTTTTTTTTTTTTAAGATTTTATTTATGAATTTGACAGAGGGACATAGAGAGCACAAGTAGGCAGAGCAGCAGGCAGAGGGAGAGGGAGAAGCAGACTCCCCGCCAAGCAGGGAGCCCGATGCGAGGCTCGATCGCAGGACCCTGGAATCATGACCGGAGCCAAAGGCAGCCGCCCAACCGACTGAGCCACCCAGGCGCCCGAGCTTCTCCCTTTTTTAACAGGAATAAATCATGCACCGAATCTGAGCATCTGAACATGAGGAGGCGAGGGAACAGATAGGAACACAGACTCTGGAGTCTGGCAGACACAGGATCGAACCCTCCGTCTACTACCTCCAGCTGTGTGACCTTGAGCAAATGACATCATCTCTCTGAGCCTTAGTTTCCCCATCTGTAAAACGGGGATCCTAATGGCACTTCCTTCAAAGTGTCAAACACAATATTCGGGGAGATGGCATATTTAGATTCACCTGGGACACATGTTAGCACTTGACAGAGGTCCCATGGGGATGCCGAGGGTGATGTCACTGTCAACATGCCCTCCCTGGCTCTCAGAAATTTGGGGTAAAAGCAGGGAGTCCGGGAAAGTGGAAAGCACCCGGGCCCACCTGTCAGGGGACCCGAGATCCAGTTCTAACCCTGTGGATTGGTTTCAAGACTTGATGTCCCTCTTTGAGCCTCATTTTCCCGAGGGTTAACGGCATAGGTCTGGCCCGATAATTTCAGAGGTCCCTCCCTGTGTCACGAGCACGCTATGAAGGTGCACACAGACCAGATGTGTCTTTCTACCATGTCAGCTTTATTCAGTCCTAAAGCCAAGTTCACATAATTACAAAGCAGGTTCAGGATTCCAAACTCGATGACATTTCACCACGTGACTGACTTGGCTTCTTACACGGCATGCAGAGCAGAACACAAGACAAGTCGCACAACAAGGTAACAGAGCGGGGAGGAAGTTAATGAAGAAGAAAAAAAAAGAAAGAAAGAAAAAATGCGAGGTCTGTCTGCGGGCGCCGTTGAGAGGAGATCTGGGTCTGATCCTGGTCCGCTCTTGGCACTTACTGCTTTTCCTTATTCTGTTCAAGCAGGGAAGGATCTCAGTTCTGTTGGGAGATCTATCGGGCAGAGACTTCGGTGGCAGCTGCCTTTCTTAAGTGGGCAGACGGAGAGGGGTCATGCCCGAGGAGCCTGACAGTTTGCTGCCGACATCCTCTCCCGTTCTGAGGGGTTTATCAGTCTTGGGCTGCCGCACCCCTGCTCTGGTCCTGCTTGTTATCAGCTCGCGAGTGTGGTCAGCTGGGGCTGGTCCCCGCGATATCTCGCAGCTGAGGTACCCTTAGTGGCTGGCGTCATTGCTGTGCACAGGCCCCTGCTTGACGTGAGTGACTCCATCTTGCTTTCTACACCCTTCTACCTTCTAATTCCAATAGTGGCTTTGGAGGGGGTGTGTGTCCCTCACTCCTGCTGCCCTTCCCCCAGGACCCAGGCCAGTCACGTGAGCCCTTTACTGTCCTGGTGAGGGTGGTGTGGAGACAGGACAAGTGGGGAAGATTTTCCCAGGGACGAAGGCTCTTGAACTTCGGGAGAGGAGTCTGGGAACGGCCCAAAGATTGCTCAATCGAGATTGCGCTCGTTTTCAGGAACCAGTCCTGGCACATGGCCCAGGTTGGGGGCAAACTTCTGGCAAAGGTGTGGCCCTCCAGCTCCTGCTCCCACATCCTCGATGACAAGTGTGCTTCGGTTAGTGTCCCACTGGCCAGAGTTTCACTCACTCCTTCATCCAGTATTTATTAAGCACCTGCTGAGGACCAATCGGTACAGCAGAGACTGGAGACACATTGTAGGAACAAGGCAGCGAGGTCCCTGCTCTCATGAAGTTCATAGTCTTGTGTGGGCAGGTTATTAATTTTAAAAAGTCATTTCTTTCACACTGCAGTGAACACTATGGGAAAAATGCAGTGTGTCCCAAGGCCAGGCATCCTGACCCCATCAGAGAGGATCAGGGAGGGCTTCTCAGAGAAAGGGGCATGATGAGACCTGAAGGATAGAGAGGAGTCAGAAGCCATGCAGGGCCTTCTGGGCAGAAGGAACAGCATGGCAGAACTGGCCATGGGAGTCCAAGGAAAGGCCAGTGTGGTAGGTGAGGTTAGCCAAGAGCCAGACCCCCACGCCGGGTCCAGTGGTCTGCTCACGGTGTGGGCTTTATCCAGAGGGAAATGGGGAGCCTAGGAAGGCTCAAGGTTAAGCAGAGAAGGGAGTTGCTCTGATACCATCCATTGGTCACCTTGAACTTGGGAACTCAGGACGTGGAAGCTCTCTGCCATCTGGGACTGGCCAGTGGGTGCCCATGTCCGGGAAAGTCTCAGAAAACGCAAGGCTGGCTTGATGACGTCCCATCTCAGTGGACTGCGACCACATCTGACAACCCAGCAGAATGGAACTGGTGTGGGCTCTGGGATGGGGACCCTGGCTCCCTCTACTGGCCATGAGAGTTCTCTGCCCAACTACACGAAGCCTCAGTTTCCCCATCTGAAAAGTGGGGTCGCAATAACCCATACTTCCCGGAGACGCTGTGAGAAGAGAAGTCACAGGGGTGTGGGACGGTCCCTGTCCAGTGGCTGCTGAGCGGGGACCGGCTGAGTCTCCCCTTCTCTGTGGCTTCTCCCTGCCTCCCCTCACTGAGGCCACCAGTGCTCTCACTGGACACGCCGGCTCCGCCGCTTACCCCATTTGGGGCACGCCCTCCTCGTCTCCAGGCCTCGGCTTCCCCTGCGTAAATTCAGGGGTGAGCTCCACCAAGCTGGGTCAGGTGGTTTTCCAACTGAGGTCTTGGGACCCCCAACCCCAGGGAGAACTGGGTGGAGGTGAGGGTGGGGGTATGGTGGGGGGGGAACCTCTGACATCAGTTTTCCAGCTGCTGTTGTGGTTCAAGAATTACACTCGGATTCTAAAAGCGAAGGTCTCTCGTATCACATTTTTCCCTCGGAAGGCGTGGTGTTTGCACGCGGTTTGGGCGTGTCTTCTGATATTTGGCGGAGGCAAAGGCTGCCAGGCTGAGTGATTCAAGCTCTATTCTAGGCCCCTGCTGCAACCCTGGGGGCCGGGGGAAGCAATCTTCTAGCAACCTCTCCTATCATGGCAAACTGCCAATCTGCCTGGGGAAAAGGGTATTTGAATATTTTGTTTTCTGGTGTCTTTTTTAGCCAGTAATATCTCGGGCACAGAAATACCCATACCCGCCCGCAGTGTGATAAGTGCCGTGGGAGTATTATTATTGTTATTATCTGTTTCCACAACCTGATTTTGTACATTAAATAACTGCTGAAACATACCAAGATGGTTGCATAACTTTGTGAGTGTGCTTTTGTTTTAAGATTTTATTTATTTATGGGGCACCTGGGTCGCTCAGTGGGTTAAAGCCTCTGCCTTCGGCTCAGGTCATGATCTCAGGGTCCTGGGATCGAGCTCTCTCCCTGCCTCTCTGCCTACTTGTGATCTCTCTCTCTCCGTCAAATAAGTAAACAAAATCTTAAAAAAAAAAGATTTTATTTATTTATTTGACAGAGAGAGAGAGAGCGAGCACAAGCAGGGGGCGTGGGAGAGGGAGAAGCAGGCTCCCTGCTGAGCAGGGAGCCCGATGCAGGGCTCGAACCCAGGACCCTGGGATCACGACATGAGCCGAAGGCAGACACTTAACTGACAGAGCCACCCAGGCGCCCCCATTGTGAGTATACTTCATGCCACTGAATTGCACACTTAAAAATGGTTTTTATAAGTGTATTTTAATGCCCTCCTTCCCAAGTGTCATTTATATACGTATATATCCCTGTGAGCAATGCTGTTCTAGAAAAGTCTGTTGATGGGAATGCTTCCTGGTAACTGAAAAATGACTCAAAGCAAGAAGACTCTTTAGTTCATCTTCTAAAAAGAAATCTCATTGTATGTATATACCGCATCTTCTTTATCCATTAGCAATTCCTTACTGTCTACTTAAATCTCTGTTAAGGGCAGATGCCTGGGTGGCTCAGTTGGTTAAGCTTCTGCCTTTGGCTCAGGTCATGATCCCAGAGTCCTCAGATCAAGTCCCACAAGGGGCTCCCTGGTTGGCGGGGAGTCTGCTTCTCCCTCTACCCCTCCCTTCTGCTTGTGTGCATACACGCTCTCTCTCTCTCAAATAAATAAATAAAATCTTAAAAAAAGAAGACTTTGTTAAGGGGATAGATTTCAAGTTACATGGTTTTTTAATTTTTTACCATAAAACAGTAATAAAAAAAAAAACCTTAGAAGAAAAAAAAAGGGAAGCCCAAGCTGTGGGGTTAGTCCCCACGGATGGGCTGATTCCGTTTCTGACCTCACCATATCACCATCAAGGAGCAGATCCTTCTATCTTCCTGCCCGGCGATGATCACAGCCAGCTGTGTCAGGGGGCTTCCTCCTGGTGGGAGTATGGCTGCAGCAGCACCCTGGGTCTCCCGAAGAGGACAACACCCAGCAACCTCCTCCCACACCCAGCAGACCTCCTCTGAAGTGTCATTGGGCAGAACTGGGCCCCACTTCCCCTCCCACACAAGGGCGTGGGTCCGCTGCTGTTGGTTTAGACACATCAGGATTTCCTCCTGAACCACCCAGGCGTGGGTACTCCACCCAATCAGGGTGCAGCTTGAGCAGGGAAACTGGGGGGAATGGCTAGGAGTTGATCACAATTCCTGGTGCGCAAATAAGTAACAGTTTCCCAGCACCTTCCTTTCCGAGAGGAGGAACTGAGCCCAGCACTTCCGGAGGCAGGTGCTACGTAGAAAATTGTCAGTATCAGGGCCGTTGTAACACCAACAGTGATCATGACGCTGGGCCTGGCTCTGGGCTAAGGCAGCTGTACTCCTACTATCATCCCCATTTCACAGATGGGAAAATCGAAGCTCAGAGATACAAAAGGATTGAGAGCTGCATGGAGGCTCCTTCCTTCCTATTGGCTTGGCCTTGAAAAGTAAAAGGAGGGGCGCCTGGGTGGCTCAGTGGGTTAAAGCCTCTGCCTTCGGCTCAGGTCATGATCTCAGGGTCCAGGGATTGAGCCCCGCATCGGGCTCTCTGCTCAGCGGGGAGCCTGCTTCCCCCTCTTTCTGCCTGCCTCTCTGTCTACTTGTGATCTCTCTCTCTCTGTCAAATAAATAAATAAAATCTTAAAAAAGAAAAAGAAAGAAAAGAAAAGTAAAAGGAATACCAAAAACAGTGCCATTGCATCAGAGGAATATATTCTAGCAGCTGGAGGCAGGCTGAACTACCCAAGTGCTCTGAATGGGAGGTTCTGGAACATGATTCCATTTTGCAGCAGCTTCCTCTGCACATAGGAGCAGGGTCTGAGGAGCTCACCTGATTTACAGATGGGGCATCAGTGGTCATGGGAGATCCTGGCCAGGCACCGGAAGAGGGCGGGCTTACCTGTACAGGTGTCTCCCAGGGCGATGATGACGTCCACACTGGGAGGAATGAGGTAAGCACGTGCCGTAGGCCAGTTGTGCTCAGAGGGATGAGTGATGCGGCAGTGATATACCTGTTTTTTTTGGGGGGTGGTAAAAAACCAAAGCAAAACCAGATGAAATTGAATGATGGCAATTAAAAGTGTCCCCCTTCCTCCTTGTGGTGGTTGGAGTAATGACCTCCAAAGATGTCCACCTCCCAATCCCAGAAGATGCGACAATGTTACCTTGGCTACGTGGGAAAAGGGGCTTTGCAGATGTGATTAAGGTTAGAAACCTTGGGATGGGGAGGTTGTCCTGAATTATCCAGGTGGGTACATGAATCCTTAAAAGTGGAGAAGCTTCCGTAGCTGAGGTCTGAGCAGATGTGACTAGTGAAGAATGGTCAGAGGGGGGTGCTGGGCTGTAAGCGGTGAAGATGGAGGAAAGCCAAGGAACAGGGGCAGCCTCCAGAAGCCTGAAGAAGGCAAAGAAACCCATTTTCCCCTTGAGCCTGGAGAAAGGAGTTGCAGCCCCACCAACACCTTGAACTCAACCCCATGAGACTTCTGTCCTACAGAAGTACCTGATGAACAGAAGATGTTAGTCATGGAAAATGAGTATCAAGTATAAGGGAACGCTCTGTACTCTCTTTGCACTTTTCTGTAAATCTAAAACTATTCAGGGCGCCCGGGTGGCTCAGTGGTTAAGCGACTGCTTTCGGCTCAGGTCATGATCCTGGAGTCGCAGGATCGAGTCCTGCATGGGGCTCCCTGCTCAGCAGGGAATCTGCTTCTCCCTCTGACCCTCCCCTTCTCGTGCTCTCTCTCACTCTCTCATTCTCTCTCTCAAATAAATAAATAAAATATTTAAAAAAATAAAACTATTCTAAAATAAAGTTTATTCAAAATACAGATGAGCTTCCAGTTAAATAAATCAGTAACGGGAATGATCAGTACAGCAAAGGGAACACAGTCAATAATATTGTAAACAACTTTGGCAACAGATCGTGACCACACTCCTTTTGTTATGTATACTATTGTTAGATGGCTACATTGTGCACCTGAAACTAACATGATATTGTGTATCGACCCTGCTTCAATTAAAACTTTATTTTATTTTTATTTATTTTACTTTTAAAGATTTGATTTATTTGACAAAGAGAGAGAGAGAGAGAGAGCACAGCAGCAGGCAGAGGAAGAGAGAGAAGCAGACTCCCTGCCGAGTAGAGAGCCAGACATGGAGTTCAATCCCAAGACCCTGGGATCATGACCTGAGCCGAAGGCAGATGCTTAACCGACTGAGCCGCCCAGGCACCCCTCAATTAAAACTTTTTTTTAAAAAACTTTTTTAACTAAAAAGAGGGGCACATGGGTGGCTCAGTCAGTTAAGCATCTGCCTTCAGCTCAGGTCATGATCCCGGGGTCCTGGGATCAAGCCCCTCATCGGGCTCCTTGCTCAGTGGAGAGCCTGCTTCTCCTTCTGCTGCTGCTCCCTTGCTTGTTCTCTCTCTCTCTCTCAAATAAATAAACAAAATCTTTTTTAAAAATGAAGAAAAAAAGTTTTAAACTAAGCTTTATGCCCAACATGGGGCTCCAACTCACCATCCTGACATTCAGGAGTTACAAGCTCTACCAACGAGCCAGGCGGGTGCCCCTTTATTATCTTTTTCATACATAAAATAATACATGTGACACATGTGAGTCATAAAACACCAATAGAATGAACACCCTTGAACCCACCACCAAGCTAAAGACAATAGCTACCCATAACTGGTATCCACTTAGGCCAGTGGTTCTCCGAGCAGGCTGCACGCTGAGTGTGCCTGGGGAGCTGAGACAAACCTCTCACACCCTGAGCAACTGATGGGACTGGTCTGGAGTTTGGTCTGGGCATCTGGATTTATTTATTTTTTTTCTTCTTTAAAGGCATCTGGACTTTTAAGACCTCCCCAAGGGATTCTCGTGCGCAGCCAGGCTTGAGAACCACTGACCTGTCCCCTGACCTTGCCCTCCACCCCAACCCTCACCTTCATCCCGCCATGTAACCACCGTTCTGAATTTTGCGGAGTAGGGAGGATTCCTTTACCTTCATCCTTCCCTGTTTCCGGGACTGGCGACGTTTGGGATTGATCTCCCGCCCCCCACGAGAGGGCGCCAGAGAAAAAAAACACAGCCTCCTTTCTCTCCGCGCGTTCGGAATCGCGCTGGAGGCGGCTTGGCCCTCGCGGCACTCCGTCGTCCGTCCGTTGCCCCGGGCAACGAGCGGGGAAACGGCCGGCGTTGGTGCAGCGCGGCGGGGCGGGACTGGCCGGCCTCGGTTGGGGTATGCGGGAGCGCGGCGGGGGCACTTTTCGGAAGTTTCGGGGCGCAGAGAAACGTGAGTCGGAGGGTGGGCTCTGCCGGAGCCGGCATGGGGGCCGGGACTCGCGGAGCCCGGCCGCAGTGGCCCCGCGCTGGCGGGAACCGCATCGGGCGTCCGGGGACCCGCCGTCCCTGAGCGCTCTGGGTCCGACGCCTGGTTCGCAACCCCGTTTGTTATCTGTGGACGTTGGGGCTGCGTGAAGGGTGCGACCGATCCGGGACCGGAGTCTCGTTTCTTGATTCCTGGTGCAAAGCTTTTCCGCGGGCGGTTTACAGGGCAAGGAAAAAGTTCTGTTCACCTTGCCACAGTTTCAGGACGGGTTGTGAATTGGCAGCCGCAAGCTAAGCTTGGTGCATAGACGTGGATTGTTTTCCCCCAGCTCTGAGCACTGAGTCTGAGGCTTGGCCTGCACCCAGACCTATCCGCTTATTCAACAGACGTTCCGTAAGCACTGTCGTAGCCAGGCTCTGTGTAGATCTTGCCCGTGCTGGCAGCTCTAGGGTCAGGGAAAGAGGTGCCTGGAGTGAGACCGCTCTCTGCTTTCAAGTCTCCATTGTGTTCCCATTTTGCTCGGTGACCCGGGCACATCGATTCCTCTCTGGGTCTCAGTTTCTCCATCTGTAAGTTGAGGGACGTGTCCTCCATGCTAATCCAGAACACTTCCAGCTGTGACCAGGCTGGGACGCTCCCTGGGGGTTGCCAGAGCCAGGGCATGTTGGTCCCCACAGGCAGCCTCTTGCTGTCTACAGAGCCCAGGCCCTGGTCTGACACTGACGTGAATTAGGATCCCAGCCCTTTCATTTCCTCTGCTTCCTGGCTCTGTGGTCTTGGGCAAGTCGCTTCACCATTTTGAACTGGAGTTTGCTCACCTGCCAAACAATGGGGGTGATTATAACAATGAAAAAGATCATATATGTCAAGAGTTTGGCACATATATGTTCCGGAAATTATTATCCCTGTTACTTTGTGAAGAGCGTAGAAGTCCCCAAGTGTTTGGGCCAGCATTGCTGGGACTGGTTTCCTGCCGTCATCTGCAGCGTCCTCCATGGTGTCTGGCTCACAGCTGGGTGCAGTCCAGGCTTATTTAAAGTGATGGTCTGCAAATCATTTGAGAAATGCTGATGCCTGGGCCTGCGCTAAGACTTTTTTGATGTCATTGGTCTGAAATGGGGTGATTCCAGGAGGCAGCCACGAGTGAGGACCACTCATTAGGGGGCTTCAGCAGGCTCATTTTCCTACCATTGCCGTTCTCCTTAGATGGCACTCCCCACACTGCCCTCTTACTGGTGCAGCCGGAGGCTCCTGGACCAGCAGATGGCCCGGCAGCGACACCGAGAGCAGGAGGCTCGGCTTCGGCAGCAGTGGGACCAGAACAGCCGTTACTTCAGGATGTCTGATATCTGTAGCTTCAAACAGGCGGAATGGAGCTCCAAGACTTCCTACCAGCGGAGGTAACTACAGTGACCCTGTCCCTACAGGGACAGAGGCAGGAAGCCACTTGTTGGGCAGGGCATGTGGCTTTAAGAACCTGGGGGGTGGGCGTGGGGGAGTGTGGCTTAGCAGCATGTTTTCTGGAGGAATTTGCTGGATGGCATAGATTCCCTGCATGGTCATGTGTTTCCAAGTGAAAATTGAAAAGAAAGATCATCAGTGAAATAATACATTTGCACTGAAAAAGAGAAAACACTAAGAAATATATGTAGAATCTGGGAGTCTCCGGGTGACCCTTTATCCCCAGAGAGAACCACAATTAACAGTCTGATGAGGATCCTCCCGTACTTTTCCCCAGCTGTGTGTGTATAAATACACACACACACACATACATCCATTGTTGCAGAAATATATGTAAAAAACATGGAAGGTAAAAGTGTAGGCTTTGGAGGTGGGCAAACCTAGATGGAAATCCTGACTGTGTCACTTGCTGTATAAATGAGCCTAGTCTCCTTCTCAGTGAAGTGGGGCTACAATAGAACCCACTTTGTAGGATTTATGATGAATAGGAAGCCATCCATGTACCTAGTCCTTGTATGTGGTAATTGCTCAAGTGTTAGCTAGTACCGTGACTGCGTGCATATGGGAGACCACTGTACATTTTCTTATTGCGAAACCAAGATAGTGTTCTGTGGCCTGCTGACACTTTCCTGCGTCACCATGTCCCACCTACCTCAGCCCCTTTGGCCACCCAGCAGAGCAGAGCGTGCCGCAGGTGGCCGTCGCATGCTGATGTAGGGAGGGCTCTTTCTCACCCAGCATGCATGCCTATCAGCGGGAGAAGATGAAGGAGGAGAAGAGGAAGCAGCTGGAAGGCAGGCGGGACAGACTCAGGCAGCTGCTGCTGGAGGAGCAGGACCTGCTCGCCAGAGAGCTGGAGGCACTGCGGCTAAGCATGGACTTGCGGGAAGGAAGGATCCGGGAGCGGCACGGCAATCTGAAGTCGGCCCGAGAAGAGCAAAGGAAACTGGTAACTTCTAGTGTGTTAGGAGCCTACAGAGCGGGAGTATCCCCAGCCCGTCAGTGCGGCTTACGTGGGGCTACTCCTGGGCGCTCTGGTCTGATAAGCCAGCCGTTAACGGCAGAACCAGCAGGGGGAGGGGCTTGTGCTATGTTGTTCTTCACGCGTGTTTTGCACGAGTCACCTCTATTCTCTTTGGCCCCTTAAATCATGACCTCTGAGTCCTTTGCCTTTATTTCAGTCCCGTGGTCCTGCAAAGGCTTGGCACAACTATCTTCCGAGTACGTGTGGGGAATGGTGAGCCCCAGTCTGTGTATTGAAGCCTGCTGTATCTTTTGCAACAGATCTGTCACATCTGGGACCCATCTGTAGCATCAGATCTTGGCACCCTTCCATCACCACCGTGGCAGTCATTTGTCAGCGTTGTTGGGTTCCGTCTGGTGTCTCCCAGAGCCGGGGGTGCACCGCAGGCAGGCTGTCTGAAGGGCAGGTGCGGTGACAGCGAGCCAGTGGAGGGGCTCTCAGCCCGAGCTGACTTCCGCTGGGGGTTATCCAAAATGTGCATGGATTTGAGAAGTGACATCAGGCTTTGTGTTTTCTTGACAGATTGCTGAACAACTTTTATACGAACACTGGAAAAAGAACAACCCCAGACTTCGAGAGGTGAAAACCTTTGATTTGCCTAAGTAGATGAAATCATGTTTCCCTTCTTGTTTTTCAACTTGCATCTCTCTGGGGTGAAACAGGAGAGAACAGCCACCTGGAAAATGCACCAGGCAGATGTGGTTGGTTTGGTGTTCAGCCAGCACTTAATTGAACATTCGCTGCCTGATCTGGCCCCCGGGCATGTGGAGAGTAGCTGGGGTCCCCACTCTTTAGGAGCTCGCGGCCCAGTGCAGGATGCAGTGGGCGGCTCGTACAGTGCCGGATGCAGTGGGCTGGGCAGGCCCGGAAAGATGGGCATTGGGGCAGTGCCCCTAACTGAGTTGGAGGTCAGAGACGCATCTCAGAGGAGTTGCTGGGGTGGAGAAGTTTGGAAGGACACAGGCTTTTACCTGATGGTGTGGAGGTGAGGAAAGGACATTCCAGATTGAGGCAGCTGAGCGAGGATCAGGCCTGAGTGCACCCAGGGAGCAACAGTGGCTGAGAGGTTGTGCCATCAGAGAGGGAAGGGGGACTGCAGGAGTTGAGGCTGGTGAGGCAGGCGGGCCCAGACCCTGGCCAGCCTTGTGTGGCCTTCTCCTGGAAGCATGGGGAGCACCTGGATGATTTTAAGCAGGGGTACAGTGGGACCCAGCTGCATTTCAGGGAGCAGTAGCTTTGGTAGTACTGTGGAGGTCGGCAGGAAGGGGTGAGGCGAGGGCCGTGACGGTGGAGGCCAGACTGGGGTGGCAGGAGAAAGGAGGACAATGGGCGAGACCTGGGGTCAAGGGAGGGCAGGTCTGGCTTGAGTGGCATCATTCCATGGAGACGGAGCTAGAGAAAGATGACGCGTGATGTTGTCAATAATTTATTTCAACTTAAACTTTGTGTCTTTCTTTGGTGGGGTGAGTCTATTTATTCCTAATTATATTTGGAAATTGCTAGTCACTGAGTAATTAGTGGAGCAGTTTGGTGCTTTGGAGTTTTGTGCAGTTAGCATTAAGACTTTCCCTGGCCATTTGAGGGTTTAGGTAGGTGCTCCACAGTCTTTTACTCAGAAATATTTATTTAGAACACTCAAATTAGCGATGCCTGGGTGGCTTAGTCAGTTAAACTTCTGCCTTCAGCCCAGGTCATGATCCCAGGGTCCTGGGATCAAGTCCCGCATCAGGCTCCTTGCTCAGCAAGAGGCCTGCTTCTCCCTTTGCTTGCGCTTGAGCTCTCTCTGATGGATAGAAAAAATCTTTAAAAAAAAAAACCACTCAAATTAGTTACTAATGTTTACATAAAAATTAAAAATTTTTATAGACAATTTCCCAAGTTAAAGCTTTTAGACAGTGCTGTAATTCATTTTCTGATCCAAAGATTCTTTAAACCCAAATCTCTTCTTTTTTTTTTTTTTTTGAAGTAGGCTCCATGCCCAGTATGGAGTTCAACATGGGGCTTGAACTCAGGACCCTGAGATCAAGACCCGAGCTGAGATTGAGAGTCAGATGCTTAACCTAGACTGAACCACCCAGGCGCCTCCCCCCCCAGTCTCTTCTTAATCACCCCAACTCTGCAGAGGGAGTTTTGAGGAGCCAGGCAAAAGGCTGAGTCTATTCCTCAGCCAGCTCCTGCTGCCCTGGAGCCTGCCATGCTTTGGAGCAGCCAGAGATGGCCTTTCAGATCTTGTTTCCATTTCAGTGTCCGTGGCCCGGCTCCTGCTCAGCCCCGAGGGTGCCGGGAGAAAAGTTCGTGCTCCTTCGTTACAACTCTTAAAGTTTGTTTAGAACTGCCTGGTCCTTTAAGTCAGTAAACACCAACTGACTGGCATTCGGACTGTACATGTTGGGGTCACCTTGTGCTCCCCTGTAAGGTACCTGGGCCTCCCTGAATCCTCGCGTGGGGAACTTAGGGTCGCTGCCAGTGTGCCCTGCGGCGTACGTCTGTCACATGAACCAGTGAGGAAGTTAATCTTCTCTGCCTTCTCACCCTCAGATTGAATCAGCCCTTCACAAGGAGCATGTGATAAACTCTTGGAAAATGCAGGAAGAAGAAAAAAAACAGGTGTGGTGTATGACTTGGGAAATGGTCCTCCGTGCTGTGGTGGGCATGCTGTGTCTCCATGGCCTTGAAGTTTTCTTGTTTTCGATGTTAATGACTCCGACCCAGGAATAGACTTGATCTCAGTTTACGTAACGTGCTAGCACTGAACGGCGGTTGCTCTTACACGTACGACAGTCCGTTGTGCTCATTCCCAGGGGCAGAATCACCCCAGGGGACCAAGGTGGGCCACTGGCAGGTGGAATGCACATCTTAAAGGTCACTGTTGTTGTTGGCAGTCTCTTTTGATGTAGTTTGCATCGTAAGCTCTCAACCTTGGCTTACAGCAGCCCCTCTGGGGACAAAAGTCCACACCTCTGTGAACCCGCAGCTGTGTCTCTGGGTTAATTTTGGAGAGTATTTTGCTGCCTTTTGGAAGGGGAAGGAACCCCGACATTCTTGAGCCCCTCCTCTATGCCAGGCCCTGTGCTGAGTACTTCCCTAGCGTCGTCTCTGAGGGAAGCATCACTCCCATGGTTCTCACCATGAGCACAGAGCCCAGGAAGACGCCCCCGCCCCCAGGGTCACACAGCTGATAAGTGGCATGACCCACTCTGGCGTAGACACGTCCGAATGAGGAACAGCAGTGGGGACCTGGGTCTTTGCTGGCCGCGTTGCAGATACTGACCTGGGTTCCTCTGGGTCCTTGTAGCAAGAAGCCAGCAAGGAGGAAGAGAACAAACGGTATGAAAACGAATACGAACGGGCCCGAAGGGAAGCGCTGGAGCGGATGAAAGCGGAAGAGGAAAGGAGGCAGTTGGAGGGCAAACTCCGGGCTGAGGCGCTGCTCCAGCAGATGGAGGAGCTGAAGCTGAAGGAGAAGGAGGTGAGGGCGTGGGCCTGGCTGCACGGCCTCCTCTCTTGCAGCTGCCTGTCGGTAGAAAATGGTGTTTTAGAAAACTGTGCTGTAAAGGTCCTGTGCGGGGGGCGGGATGATTCTAAGAAATGCGACAATGCTGGGTTCTCCCTTCTCACATGTATTCCCAGCGGTGGTTTTCCCATCCTCCTAGGTCGTATGCCCAGATTCTAGAATGCTCATGATATGGAGAGAGTACCTGTTCTCTTAGGTTGTGTTTCCAGAGTGGCTTGTGAGAACCTTCTTAGAACTTGGATTTTCCGGGGCACTAAGTAGACTTGACTTAGTCTGATGTTCTAGCACACAGCTATACCTCTCCTCAGCTAGCGGGTTGGGGATCTCAAGGCATAAACTGTGAGGGTCTTTGGTTTAGGAGGCTCTTTGAGAATACCATGCAGTTTCCCGGAGCTAGATTCCTGGGCTGGATCTTCCCATTCAGACAAGGGGAAGCCTCTCCTTCCTCAGGCCCAAGTGATTGAGGAAACAGGTCCTTAATGCCCACAGTCTGCTCGATGCCAAGCACTGCGCTGGGCTCCAGAGACAGAGCTGTGAGCAGGGCCCACAGCCCTGGCCCGCACAGCTCCTGGCCCTCACGGCAGGAGCTATGTCAGGTGGGGGAGACAGGTTAAGTTACAGTAAGGTGTGGACGAGTGCAGGGTCCTGTGGCAGCATGGAGCATGGGTCTGGTCCTTGTCCACAGGCCCAAGAAAAGCTCTTATAGGAATGAGTGAGTCGGGCCCAGGGCTCAGAGGCCCGAGGCAGGAGAGGGTTCTGATCACCCCTGGCCAGGCCAGCCCTGTTGCCTTGTGTCTGGTGCAAATGCAGGTAAAGAATGAAGGGAGCTCTGATTCTGATGACCTTAACTGGACTTAACTATCATCATCCCCACAGGCCACCAAACTAAAGAAGGAGCAGGAGAATCTGCTAAAGCAGCGGTGGGAGCTGGAGAGGCTGGAGGAAGAGAGGAAGCAGATGGCAGCCTTCCGGCAGAAGGCAGAGCTGGGGTGTGTGTGAGAGGGGCCCCCAGCAGCTGCCCTGGCCCGGGGGGCGGGCCTCTCACTTTCCCAGATGTGCATGGGTATCCCAAACCAGAGAGGTGCAGTCTGTAGTAAGCAGCTGTCTGACCTCCAGTGATTGTTTATAAGACGCTGAAGGCGGCCCCCATTTTGCTCATTTCTAGACGCTTTCTGAGACATCAGTATAACGTGCAGCTCAATAGGCGTACACAGCAGATCCAAGAGGAACTGGTGAGTCTGAGTCAGCCTGGCATTTCTTTCAACGCCCTTTGGGAGAAAATGCTTTCCGTTGCTCAGTAGCCGAGTGCGCTCTCATAAGATAGCAGGGGAGATTCTGCCTTGCTCAGCCCTGCAGTCCGCGCCCCTCCCGAGAGGGATCTGCCTCGGTCTCCTCCTAGATACATTGACATGACACCCTGAGAGATAAGCAGTGGCGTTCTTCAGCGTATTTACCTAGCGGTAAACCTCAGACACTGGGAGTGAGCTCGTTCTTTCCTCCTAGCTGTCTGTGGGCTCGCTAGTCACGCAGGGACGGGGAGCGTGAATGAGCGAGCCCGTTTGCCTCCATCCCTGCCTGCAGCAGTCAGGGCGGGCCGGGGGTGGCGGCGCTCTGCTGGGCCGGCATGCCGCTTTTCCCGAGCGCGTCTTTGCCATCTCGGGACCTCCAGAGCCCCCTCGTTCTCTACAGCGCCCTACTGTAGCAGTGTGCATCCCAGCCGGTTCCCTAGCAGTCGCTTCTGGTTCTTCCTTCTTACAGCACGGCTGCAGTGAGCATTTTGTGCACATGTCTTTGTGCCTTTGGGTCTCCAGTCTGTTTTCTCAGAAGTGAGACTGCTGCCCAGTAGTGTTCTGGAAAGCTGTGCTGCCAGGCCTGTCCAAGGGCAGGGACATGTGTGTGGCGGCAGGGGGACTCCCTTAGAAAGGGAAAGCTCCTGGGCCTCTCCTGTGTTGTTTAAAACCATCCCCAAGTAGTTCTACCCTGACTCTTCCCATCTCTCTCTTGGGAACTGGTAGAAGCCTCTCGAATGTCTGCTCTCAGTGCTGAGTGCAGGAGGGGGAGGCAGTGGGAGCAGGAGGCTGGGGCTGCAGAAGGGCTCCCACTGCCCTGCTGTGCTTCCCTGTGCACCCTCCAGGAGGCAGACAAGCGCATCCTGCAGGCACTCCTCGAGAAGGAGGACGAGAACCAGCGCATGCACTTGGCCAAGAAGGAGCAGGCCCTGGCCGACGCGGCGTGGATGAAGCAGGTCATCGAGGAGCAGCTGCAGCTGGAGAGGGAGCGGCAGGCAGAGCTGCAGCTGCTGTTGAGGTGAGAGGCGGCACCGACACTCCTGGCCTCTACTCCGGTCCCTCACAGCTGCACAGGGCACTGCGGGGGTCCCCCTTGTGACCGAAACCTCTGCCCTTGCTCAGCTCTCCATCGTGAGGATCACGTGATTGCTAAGACCTGGCTTCTGGGGGGTGTTTCCTTGAGGAAATCATTAGGGTTTAGATTAAGGGTCTGTTCATTTAAAATTTTAGAAATTCGATAGGAAATTGTTATCAACTGTGGAGATGCTGATACTACAAATGGTTCTGGATCCTAAAAATCAATCTAGGAGACTGAAATAATCAAATGACAGGTAACATTTACTGAGCACGGACTGTGGGTCAGACACTGTGCAGAGCGCTTTCCCGTCCTCATCTTACTGAATCCTGACATCCTCGGGACTTGAGGAGCAGGAGGGCGAGCCAGCAGTGACCTCAGGAGCAAGGTGACAGAGCTCAGGCACTGCGGGGCTCCTCTCCCTCTCTAGGGTCCTGACGGCTTCAGTCGCCTGGGTGCAGGTCCTCACAGTTGTGTTTTGTAAGGAGGCGGGAGCGTGACGGAGGGGCCTGGAGCACTCACTGTAGGAACACTCTCGGGGAGCTTGTCCGTAATTGTCATCTGCGGAGAGCTGGGTGCAGAAGTTGGTGCGAAGGTTGGCCCCACGGAAGATGTGTGCGCCGGAGCCCTGTTGGTTCTCTCGTGGTCTTCTGCCGTCGGTGGTGGCAAGAAGCCTGCTCTCATCCGCTCTGTGTTCCCAGGGAGGAAGCCAAGGAGATGTGGGAAAAGAGAGAGGCGGAGTGGGCCCGGGAGAGGAGCGCCCGAGACAGACTGATGAGCGAGGTAATTGCGGCTGCGAACACATACCCTGCCAAATGTTCTGGAACACAGGCCTCTCTGGTTAGCTTAGCGAGACTTGTAATGTCATTATGAGAGTAGGATCAACTTAGTAGAAAACAATTCGTAAGTACAGGAAGTAAACCCCAAGTCACCCAGACCCCTGGCTCCTACAGTCATCATTACTTGGTTTCCTTTGAGTCTTCGTGTTTCTGTGCATGACGTGTGTGTCTGCGCATTCCCTCTTACCCTGTGCTGTTTGATTTCAAGCATTCTAACATGCTATCGTATCTTCCTTGTAGATACTTTGACAACTGCGTATTATAGCATATGCGTATGTTGTAGTTTGTGTTTTAGTCCCTTCTTGTGGGTATTTTTTTTTCCCCTAATTTTGAGGCATTACAAGAAACATTACAGTGAACATCTTGGTGCATAAGGCTTTCCATTTTCCATATTTAGGATTTTTTTTTTCTTGGGGTGGTAACTAGAAGTGGATTCTTGGAGGAACATAACTGTTTTCTTTGTCAGGAGTTAAGGAATGCACATGAGGTGTACTCGTTTTAAAAGGAAATCTTTTAGGGGCTCCTGGCTGGCTCAGTTGGGGAAGCACGCACCTCTTAATCCCGGGGTCATGACCTCGAGCCCTACATTGCGCATAGAGATTCCGTAATAAAAAAAAAATTTTTTTTAAAGGAAATCTTTTAGAAAAAAGCTTTCATTATCCATGTATTGAAAGTTAAAGTGGTTTAAAATGGAAATTGTATTTTGTGCTTGTCGTTTCGGAATCCATGGGAAGTCGGGTTCCCAGTGGTGCTCTCTCACTTTTGGGAATACCCATACTCTGCAGCACCTTTTGTTTTCCCTATTGAAAATGTTCCTTCATTTAATGTTCCTTCACAACAAAATGTTGTGGCCACTTATGTGTCTCCTCCAGAGAGCGTAATCATTGGGTGTGGCAGGTGGCTTCCCACTGTTCCTGGTTCTCGAGGCCTGGCCATGCTCCGGACATAATCCTGTGCTGTGGCCAGGTCTCAAACCCAGAAGGTTTTTGCCACTCTAAGCAGTACATTTAAATCCAAAAGGTTGAGGGGATGACCCAGACTCTATCTGTGGTCATCTGCGTGGCTTGTGGTTTCTTTTTCTAGAACCGATGGGGAGTAAGACTCACAACGTTGTTGCTACGTTTCTGTCCTGGGGAGGGAGCTCCATCCCCTCTGACCTTGTCGGAGCCCAGCTGTCTCTCCCTACCGCACAGTCTGTGTGTATTTTGTGTGTGGTGAGGACGGGTGGGAGGCAGGGCTGACCCCGTGGGGGCTGCTCCTGTGATCTGGACTTGCCTTCACCTGGCATATTTAGGCCTGAGGCTGAGGACAAGGCTGGGGCTGGGGCCTGTCCATGGCTCGCAGGACGGGTACCTGTTAGCGTCACACCGAAATCTGCCCTTTGCCTTCCCGCCGCGGGTAGGTTCTGACAGGGAGACAACAACAAATACAAGAAAAGCTTGAACAAAACCGACGGGCACAAGAGGAGTCCCTGAGACACAGGGAGCAACTTATTCAAAATCTTGAGGAAGCAAGAGAGTCAGCTCGTCGTGAGAAAGAGGAGAGCGAAGAACTGAAATCGGCCAGGAAACAGGAGCTGGAGGCCCAGGTGAGCTCAGCCAGGGGTGGGGAGTGATGGGAGGCAGCCTCAGCCAGGGGCATGTGAGCTGCAGGCAGCAGGCCTCGCTGTGGCCCCTGCCCCACTGTGGCACCGGATGCTGACACCCTTGACTGGTCTGGTCCTAGGACTGGTCCTAGGACCTTGTCCGAGAAGCCCACGCTAATCAGCTCAGGGCACCCCTTTTCCTTTCCAGCTGAATCCCAGACCCTCCTGATTAGTTCCAGCTTCACTCCAGGTCCTCCGTCTGTGTGGGAGCAAGGCTATCATGCCTGGCCAGCCTCTGTCTTTCCTGTCTGCACCCGCAAGCCTTTGGCTTGCTGGGGCACAGTTTACTCAGTTCAGGACCTGAGAGGGAGCACAGAATAATCTCCTGAGCACGCGGACACACCCGGAGCTTTTGCCTTTCTAATCTCATAAATGCCCTTCCTTCTCGTGGCACTTGCTGTCACTGTTCCTTAGCTGGGATTCTCCAGTTGGCATAGATCCACGGGCTTTCCCTCGTGATCCGAGGCAGGGCTGTGCCCCAGGAGCTTTGTCCTGGGTGACTGTGCTCTTGGTGACCAGGTTGCAGAGCGCCAGCTGCAGGCATGGGAAGAGGACCAGCAGCAGGAGGAGGAAGAAGAGGAGGCGAGGCAGGCAGAGCAGCTCAGCGACACCCTGCTGCAGCAGGAGGCGAAGACGATGGCCGAGCGGGGCTACCGGCCCAAGGTAGGGAGTCTGCAGGGGACGGGCCACGCTGCCGAACTACCACTCGGCCTGGCCCCTGCCATTCCAGGCCTGTTTGTAGCCCTGTGCTCGGCTCCGGTTTTTCCTCGCTCCTCCTCTGTTTCTCCCTTTCTTGGCCAGTAGGGGACCTTGACACATGGCTGTTCCAACCTTGTTTGGGCTTGAGGTGATCTTGCTTGGGTCCTGAGTGCTGAGCTGCAGGCCGTGTGGCCCCCTCTGGGGCTGGGAGCCATCTAAGAGCCCCGGCGCAGCAGGTGGGAGGTGAAGGAGCCGTGGTGCTAGGACCTAGCTGTGCACACGGCGGAGCCCAGGTCTCCCTTCCTCTCAGCACCTCTGCCTGCCCCCTCCCCACTCTGCAGTCCTCTCTCCTTCCATCTTTCCCTGTCTCTCGAAGTACACCCAGCGAGTACACGAAGGAGCTCCCAGGGAGCTGACAGCTGGAGCACCGGCAGCTGCGGGACAGCCCAGCAAGCACGTCGCTTCTGCTGCTGCTGTACCCCGGCCCCCCTGGCGCTCTCGAGTGCTGCAAGACCAAGAGGCTGGCTCCTTTGTGGTCAGATAAGTCTGGGAAGCCGACGAGGCAGGTAGAGCAGGTGCCACACTGGCCGCAGAACCGTTTTGTCCTGACTGGCGGGGGCTCTCGAGGTGCAGGGAACAGCATGTTCTCAACTCGCTCGACCATGGATCAGTGAGTGCCTCGGGACAGGCTTTCACAGAGCGCACGTGGAAACATTATTTAAAAAGGAATAGGGGTGCCTGAGTGGCTCAATCAGCTAAGCGTCTGCCTTCAGCTCAGGTCACTATCCCGGGGTCCTGGGATTGAGCCCTGCGTCCGGCTCCCTGGTCTGCTTCTCCCTCTCCCTCTGCACCCCTGCTCCTGTTCTCGCTCTATCTCAAATAAATGAATAATATCTTTTTAAAAAAGTAATAAAGTGCCTTAGTTATGGCTTAGGATCAAAGTTTTGTCACTTGTAACTGAAAAAACCATTTCTTTATGCTGTGCTTTTAGTTCTTATTTAAGTTGGGATTAATTCCCAGGGCTCCCGAGACTGCCCATCTGCTCAGGCTTGTGTTTCTGTCTTTCCCCAGCCCTATGGACATCCCCGAATTGCCTGGAACTGACTCCGTTGCTACCGTAAGCCCAGAGGGCAGGAATGCTGAGGCCTTTGAGAGCAGTCGCCAGACAGTTGTACATGTTCTGTTCGAGCGTTCGGGTCACCGCGAAACGCTTCTGTGAGCCTGTTCGGGTCCACAGTTGCACCGAGCAAGGGCCTCACCCGACGGAGCTGTTGCGGACAGGCAGCACCCAGCAGGAAGCGCTTTCCTGCCTTCCGTATCCGAGGATGGGGCTCCTGGAGTCAGATGCGGACAGCGCTGTCGCCCAGTCCCCTACTGGACTCTGCACCCGTGCTAGGAGCCGTGGGGTGTGTCCCGTGACAGGATATATCGTTTCCTGTGGCCTTGCGCTGACTGTCAACCTCCAGGGAAGAGTCCCGCTGGAGAGATGAGGGAAGTTTCTCAGTTTTTAAACTTGCTATTTTAATTTCATTATTCTGTTGAGAACAGACTCGTAAGTCTGGGTGCCGTTTATTTCAGGCTTTATTAATTTAGTCGTCGCAGAAGGATCGTGTCTTGTTTTCTGGTAGAAAAAAAGCTATGAACTCTGAGACAGTCTGATGTGCTCCACAGATGCTTTCTGGAAAGGTGGGAAGAAGTGGGTCTTTCCTCCTTCAGGAAACATTTGGTAGAATTTCCATAGAGAGCCCTGTGTGGGGTGATCCCAACATGGATGTTACTGAGCCCCAGAAGGGAGCCTCTGAAGGCCACCTGGGTGGCTAACCTTTTGGCTGACACTTTGGACATCTCATGTCTTGGGAAGGTCTTGGCAACATGCAGCCTTCTGGGATGCATGTGCCCAGAGGAAGGGGCACTGAGCCTGAAGGAAGTAGATCACACTCAACCAGATAGGCCAGAATTTCCTCTTCCCACTGTTCTATCAATGTGACACAGTTCTAGATTAATCTCTGCAAGGAGTACAAGTTCCCTGCAGCAATAATCATATTTTTATGACTTGTATTTTTTTTTCAGATTCTTCCTCTGAGGTTTCAGTTTTCATTATATCGTATTTAAGACTGCACATCTCAGTAAATTACAGCTAATTATAGGGCTATGTGCCAGGTTATTAAAAACCAGAGTTTATTAGAAAAAAATCCTGAGTGTAAGGGCTGCATTGCCTTCCACATCCATTGTGCTATAAAAACAAATGGAGCAGCAAACTGCATCCTTAATATGTTTTCCGTTTTCTTGTCTTGAATTTCTTTGGCTATGATCCCCTGAGCACCACTTTCATTATGCTTGCTCGTTTTTGCCTCCCCTGTTTCAGATGTTCATTTATTGTGAAATAAAGTTCTGATGTGACAGCGTGGCTTCCTGGCTTTGTTACTATTGCTTTTAGTAATTGTTGCCAAGCGGGCCCTATAGAGTGAAAGGTTTATACTGACTTAATTCACATCTCCTACAGCTTTGCGTATTTTCTACGACTGCTCACATCTTCTAGGTTATATGAGTTTTTTCTTATGGAAATGGTGGTGTCTCCCCCTCTAATTTCCGCTGGATCCTCTCTGAAGTAAACCACAGGGAATTACTAGGAATCACATACTGTGTGAGCTCCAGTATAGATTTGATGTGGACAGAATGCCTGGTAAGTAGGCATGTAAGTATTTACTGAATATTTCTGATTTTTAAATTTCTTGTTTTTGAAGCCTTTTTTGTGACACCAGTTTTCTACCTAATTCATGTAAATGCTTCCTCTCTAAACTCGGCCAAAATAATAGTTTCTAAGTTTCGAGCTTCCATTGCCTTACTGCTTCCGGTATAGCCCAGAGTCCTCTTCTCTCCTGTATAGTTTGTGCTATGATTATGTATGTATATTGGCTTTGTTGTTTTTAAGCACCTTTTTCTTTTTTTTTAGCACCTTTTTCTACACCCTGTAAAATAGTGATTTTTAGATTATTCTTCACAGATTCTTCTATGAAATTCAGTTCCTTTAGAACTGATAGTGCTGAAGCCACTACTGATAATTAAGGTAATTCTTATTTTCTGTATTGTCACTCTTTGTGCTCATTCAGCACATGTTTGGAGTTAATTTTTGTGAAGGGTGTCAGATCTGTGTCTTTATTCATTTTTTGGTCATGTAGATGTCCAGTTGTTCCAGTACCATTTGTTTAAAAGAATATTTGCTTTATCATATCACCTTGGCTCTTTTGTCAGAGACCAGTTGACTATATTTAGGTCAGTATTATTTCTGGGCTCCTTAATCTGTTCCATTGATCTGTTTTTTCTTTTGCTAGTACCATAAACTTCTATCATCAATACCCCTGTCTTGATTCTGGTTGGTTTATTTTAAGTCTTGAAGTTGGGTAGTATCATTTGTTCTTTTCCTTCAATATTATATTGGCTCTTCTGGGTCTTTTGTCTCTCCACATAAACTTTAGAATCATTTTGTTGATATCCACAAAATAACTTGCTGGAATTTTTTTTAAAGATTTTTTTAAGTAATCTCTATACCCAGTGTGGGACTTAGACTTGAACCCCAAGATCAAAAGTCACGTGCTCCACTGACTAAGCCAGCCAGGCTCCTCCCAGTTGCTGGGGTTTTGACTGGGATTGCTTTGACTCTATAGATCAAGTTGGGAAGAACTGACATTTTAACAATCTTCCTGCCCATGAACATGAAATATATCTTTGTAAAACTTCATCAGAATTTTGTAGTTTTCTTCATATAGCTCTTACACATTTTTTTTTAGATTTATACCTATACTATTTCATTTTTTTGGGTGCTAATATAATTGGTACTGTGTTTTGAATTTCAAATTCCACCTCTTCATTGCTAGTGTATAGGAAAATAATTAACATTTGTACATTAATTTTCTATCATAAACCTTGCTATAATTGCTTGTTGGTTCCAGAAGTTTTTTTGGTTAATTCTTTCAGATTTTGTACATAAAGATGATCATGTCATCTGTAAACAAAGACAATTTTATTTCTTCCTTCCTGATCTGTATCTTTTACTTCCTTTTCTTGTCTTACTGCATTAGCTAGAACTTCTGTGTTGAAAAGGAGTGGTGACAGGGGACATCTTTGCCTTGTACCTGATGTTAGTGGGAAAGCTTTGAGTTTCTCACCATTAGGTATAATATTAGCTATAGGTTTTTGTAGATTTTTTTTTTAATCAAGTTGAAGAAGTTCCCCTCTCTTCCTAGTTTGCTAAGAGTTTTTATTATGAATGGGTATTGGATTTTTTTCACAGGTTTTTTTCCTCATCTATTGATACAATGTAATTTTTCTTTTTTAGATTATAGATATGATGGATTACTTTAATTGATTTTTGAATGTTGAACCAGTCTTGCATACCTGGGATAAATCGAACTTGGTTGTGGTATAGAATTCTTTTTATACACTGTTGGATTCAATTTGCTAGTATTTTGTTGAGGATTTTTGCATTTATGTTCATGAGAGAGATTGATCTGTAGTTTTCTTCTCTGGTAATGTCTTTGCCTAGGTTTGGCTTTAGGGTAATGCTGGCATCACAGAATGGGTTTTGCATTTATCTTCTGAAAAAACCTACAGGGAGTTGGTATACCTTCTTCCCGAATGTTTGGTAGAATTCACCAGTGAATCCATCTGGGCCAGTCTGGTACTTTATTTTTAGAAGGTTATTAATTATTGATTGAACTTCGTAAGTAGATGTAGGCCTGTGCAGATTGTTTCTTCTTATGTGAATTTTGACAGGTTACGTATTTCAAGGAGTTGGTTCATTTCCTATAGGTTATCAATTTGTGGGCATGGAGTTGGTCATAGTATTCCTTTATTGTCATTTTGATTTTGATGTTCATGGGACCTGTAGTGATGTCTCCTCTTCATTTCTGATATTAGTGATTTGTATCCTCTCTTTTTGTCCTAGCCTGGCTAGAGGCTTATTGATTTTATTGATCTTTCTAAAGAACCATCTTTTGATTTTGTTGATTTTTCTCTATTGATTTACTATTTTCTAATTCTGCTCTAGTTAACATATACATTATGTAATAGGCTTACAGTTAACGTATTTTTTGCTCCATCCGGATTGACAATATAAATGAGGTTCTTTGGGCACTTTTGCAGTCACTCTGGCCTTTGCCAGTTGTAACCCAAGGAGTGACAGCCTTTAGGCCCAAGCTCTCTTCACCACACAGGCCCTTCCTACATGATGTGAGCCAGGCCTATGGCTTCTAGCGCCATCTCCCCATCAGTACATCCTGGATCTGTATCTCTAGTCCAGACTCCTAGATCTACCACCCCTTTGATATCCCCACTCTGATATGCATCTCAAAGGCACCTCCAACTCAGCACAAGACTATCAAATGATCTCTCCTACTAAACTCCTATCATTAAACAAAACAACAACAACAACCTGTCTCTTCTCCAATGTTCTCAGATAAGTGAATGGCACCCCCATCCAGCCTGCCAGCTGCAGGAGCCATAAGCCTAGGGGCACTGAGTCCTGCTACTTTGAGCTCCAGCAACCTCCAAGCCCATTTGCTTTGCTCCCTCTGCCCTATCTTTCATGGCTACCACTGACTTCTGTCTAAAGTCACCTATCCACTGCACTTTCTTCTCCATCCTGCAGTCAGAGATCTTTTACAAACACGCCCCTGAAACGAAAATCTCCCACCTTCTTCAACAGTGTCTTTCAAAACTCAAATGCTTTCCTGGCCTGCCAGAGAAGGTCTTCCAGGGGCCCTCCCTGAATGTGCCATGCTGCCTCCTGGCCCAGAAAATAACAATTGGATTGGGACAAAGATGTTTCTCACAGCATTATTTATAATAGCAGAAACTGATAACCTGGATGTCCAACACCAGGAGACTGAATTTGGGATGTTAATGCAGTGCATGAAAAGGAAATGGAATGTTTTGTTTTTTTTTTTTTTTTATGTTCATGCTGTGTTAAATTAAAAAGTTGTCCAAAAGTGGGGTGTCTGGCTGGCTCAATTGGTAGAGCATGCGACTCTTGGTCTTGGGTCATGAGTTTGAACCCCATGTTGGGCTAGAGATTACTTAAAAAAATGTTTTAATTAAAAAAAGTTGTCCAAAAGCAGTATTTATATAATTCCCCTTTTAAGGAAGCAAAACACTGTTGGTATTTCTAAAAGTTGGGATAATGACTATTTTTCATTTTGGGTGCTTTTCTGTATTTTACAGAGAACATAACCTTTGAAACAAGGGGGGAAATGTATTTTTAAAAAACGGAAAAGGCAAATTCTAGAGATAATTAAAAAAAAAAAAAAACTACCTGACAAAACTGAATAACTCTGCCTCTGTTCCTTAAAGAGATACTTCCTACCCTCTGGCAGAGAAAATTAAGGACTCTTTCCCAAATATGGATGTGGGAGGTTTCTGGTGAGGGCACAGTCCTATGATGGCCTCTGGGGCCCCTCTCGAGGCCCCTGGTCTCTGAACAACTTGGAAGGGGTATTAGGAGAAAAGGCAGTGTCAGAAGGACACGTGCTGTATGACTGCATTTGTATAACGTTCTTGAAAGGACAGAACTGCAGAGCTGAACAGATTCATGGTGGCCAGGGCACAGGGTGTGACTGTCAAGGGGCAGCATGAGGGAGACGTCTGTGGTGATACCGAAGGTCTGTCTTCACTGTGGTGAAGGGAATATATATATACAGGGAACGGGAACTGACACGTGGATACGACAGCATGGAACTACACACACATACACACACACACACACGTGCCTATAAAGTAGGGACATCTGAACAAGGTCTGCGATTGTGCCAATATGAGCATCCTGATCTCGATATTGTACTACCGTTTGTTAGAAGTTATCACTGAGCAAAGGCACAGGGGACCTCTACTATTTTTGCAACTGTTTTGTGAATCTATGATTATTTCAAAATAAAACATAATGGTTAGTGGAGGGGAGGTTTCTTAAGACACAACACAAACCATAAGGAAAAGATGGATAAATTTGACTGACTACATTTAAAAGGCTTATTTTAGGGATGCCTGGGTGGCTCAGTCAGTCGAACATCCAACTCTTAGTGTTGGCTCAGGTTGTGATCTCCTGGGTCGTGAGATTGAGCCCTGAGCCAGGCTCTGTGGTCAGTGCAGAGTCTGCTTGGGATTTTTTTCCGTCTTCCTCTCCCTCCCCTTTTGCCCCTCCTTCCTCACTCACGGGCTCTCTCTAAAAATAAATAAATCTAAAAACAAACAAACAAACAAACAGCTTATTTCAAAAGACACCAAGAAGGAAAAGATGAGCCACAGAATGTTGAAGGATGTTTGTAACACAGTCAACAAAGGACTAGGGTTCGAAACATTTTTAAAACTCCTATGAAGAATAATACTAATGAAAGATAGAACCTAATGGAAAAATGGGTAAACACTCAAATAGGCACTTCACAAAAGAGGAAATCTAAATGGCTAATAAACCCGGAAAAGTACCCAGCCATATTATAATCAGGAATGCGTATTGAAACTGAGACACTACCATAAACCCTCTGGATTGACAAAAATTTTTTAAAAGATTTATTTTTAAGTCCTCTCTACACCCAATGTGGGGCTCGAACTCACAACCCTGAGATCGAGTCGCATACTCTACCGACTGAGCCAGCCAGGTGCCTCTGGATTGACAAAATTAACACCTCTTTTATACCAGTGTTCATGAAGATGCAGAACAATGGAAAATCTCATTATTCTGCTGGTATAACATTTTGGAAGAAGGAATAAAAACAGCATTACACGTTTGGAAATGTATGTTCTCTATGACCCAGGTCTGTATATATCCCCTACAGAAGTATAGTCCTACATGTACCAAAAGACATACCTTTCAGAGCAGTTTTTTAAGAGCCAACAACTAGAAATAACTGAAAAGTCCATCAATAAAATACTAGATAAGTAAATCGTGTGTTACATTGCATGAATGCTACACAACATGGAAAATCTAAGCAGAGGCATGCACGTTGACCTAGTTGACTCACAATGTTGAGGGAAAGAAGAGAATACACCAGTAGGGTTCATTTACATGTTAAAAAACAGACAAAACAAAGCTCTTACTTAGGTCTGGGCACACACACAGCAGGGAACCAAAAGCTAGGAAGAAGTGAGCACAGAAGTCCAGGGGAAGGAGGGGCCTATGGGGACTCCTGGGGGAAAGGCAGTTGTTTTCTTTCTTACCTGGGTTGTGGCTACACAGCTGGTCACTTTAGAATTCTACGTGGACGTGGCAGACGTATTTCTGAATTTAGAGTTCCCATGGGAGGCGGTGGCAAACAGAAGTGTAGGAGTGAAGAGCGGAGGGTGTGGCCCCAATGCGTGGGTTCTCTGACGCTCCACCTCCGCCTCGGAGAGGCCAGGGGACCCCTCTTTGGGCCCCGTTCTTCATCTGTGAAATGTGGAGAAGGGCGATGTGTGGATGTGGTAAGGTAAATACAAAAAGCGCAAAGCCAAATGGACCTGTTTTCCTGCCAAAACGGGCCTCCCTGCTCCCAGGAAACAACCTGCCTACACGTCCTGGTCTCTATCTCTGGACTTGGGTAGGATTTCATCTTGTTTTAACTGGCAAAGCAGGTCAGATTCCGGCTTCCACCCCCTGTGGGGTGCTCTCCCCCAATTCTGGGGACAGGTGGACCCCCCGCCACACTGTGCTGGGCCCTGGAGCCCTCCTGCTTCTAGCGGCAGGTCCAGGCTGCTCCTTCCAGAAAGGCTGACGGGGTGTGTGTCACCGTGCCATGTGGAATCTGTGAGGTCCCTGAATCACGGAAACTGGTGAAATGGGCAACATCCTCCACTCACAGATCAGTCTTACTTGAGCAGCAGTTACCAAGAGTCTCAATTTGAAACAGACTGAAAAGATTGGGAATATTTGTGGCAAAAGTAAGGAGGGGAAAGATGAAACACACATGTGGCCACCCAGATCCCATTCCTCTAAGCCTTCCCCGGGCGGGCAGGGGACCACACAGACACCGGCATTCAGCCTTCCTGCTCCGCCACTCCCAGGCAGGAGGAATGGTAGGAACTCGGGGCCACTGAGCCTGCTCCACGTCTCCCTCCCACCTTACCTCTGCCAAGGTCACGGCTGGCCTTCATCCTCCTCTGCTTCCAGAAGCTCTGTCACCTGCCCATCCCTCCAGCCACCTTCCTCCATGGTCTACTGCACCAGCAGACCCCATGATGAAGAGCACAGGCCCCGTCCTTTAACTTCCTGCAAGGCCACCAACTGGGCTTTGAGGTCTGAGCCTCAGTGTCCTCATCTGCAAGACGGGGGTAATTTCAGTTCCTACTTTATGAAATGGTACCGAGTGTGGTGGCTGCGCACAGTACGTGCCGGTATTCACTCGGCCCCTCCATTCAGAAAGGAATAGCCCGGGTGCAGTGGGGAAGTGTGGAAAGGGCCAGGGCCTGGGAAAGGGAGGGCTGGAAGAGGGAAGCCCATAGTAAGTGTGGTGCAAAGAGAGACTCAGGCCAACCTTAGATCTGGGGTCACAGTGGAAGTCCAAGTTAGACTTCGAATCTTCCCTGTCTGTAAAGTGTTCCAGGCCCAAGAGCCAGATGGGGGTTGCAGGACTCAGCCCCAGCAAAAACCCATGGCTGGGGGTGCGGTTCCGAGGGAGATGGGTGCAGAGCTGGCCAAGGGGAGGGCAGGACACAGGCGTCCCCGCTACAAGAGTTGGGGAGGGGGTGCTTGAAAGGGAAGAGAAGGGAAAGAGGAGTCCTAAAAGAGGGGAGGTGCTGGAAGGGGCGAGACGAGGGATTTTGGAGGAGAGGCAGGTCCTTGGAGAGAAGCTGCATTTGGGAGAAATGGGGCAGAGATGTTCCCATCCCTGGGGTCTGGGAAGGGAATGCAGTCAGGAAGTTGTGTGGCAAGAGCTTGGGCAGGAGGTGAGATGGTGGTGAGGTGGGAAGGAGCAAGGTTCGCACACGCCTCTCCCTGTCTCTCCTCCCGGCAGCAGCCATCCCTGGGGGACCTGCTCTGTGGTGAGCTGACCATGCCTCGGTAAAGCAATGAGGGAGTCTGTCCCACCTCATGTGGCCCTGGCTTTTGGTGGGGTGGCTGGCTGGCCGAGGCACGGACCACAGTGTCCTTGCCTGGTGTCTGTGGGCCACAGGGCCCGGCTCCCCAACACTTGCATGCCAGCGGGTCACCCTTGGGTGGTTGCCGAGCTGTCCCTGTGGTGAGGCCGCCCCTGCGCAGCCCCACGGGGGAGAAAGCGCTGCTCAGGGTCCTTGAGAGGCAGCGGACATCATCTGGCAAATGTTGGCGGGGTCCCGGCACCCAGGGCTCAAGGGTGAGACAGCCTTGCCTGGGGGATCTGTCTTCAGGGTCACAAGCTGACTGTGCCCCCTTTATCCACATAGTCTCAGGTCATGCATGGGCGCCCCTGCCCCGATGTCTGATCTAGACCCTGGGGGAACACGGCCGCCCCCTGGTTTCACCTCCAATGAGGCCATGTTGTCTGAGACTCCGCAGTCCTGGACCGTCAGCGGCAGGAAAACCCAACCGGGCTGATTAAGTGGAAGACAAACTGGACTATGGGTAACTCCCAGGTCCCTCCTCAGTGTAACTGCTCAGGGAGTAAACATCCTCATTCCCGACGTGGAGCCTCGCCTGCTGCACAGGGACACAGTGAGGATAGCAGGAGTCAATACCCGTCCAGACCCCAGTACAGCGCCTAGCAGGGTCAACAGCTGAAACAAGCCAGTTGTAATTATGAAAAGCAAGAGGCCAGCAGGTGCGTGGTGGGGGTTGGGGGTTGCAAATGGCCTACAGCAGATTGCAGGCCGGGGACTCCGGGAGCCTGGCTGTGTCCCAGCGAGCTCTCCTGGGGCTGTGATGCTGGCGCCCGTGAGAACCCCTGGCTGTGATGCTGGCACCCGTGAGAACCCCTAGGAGGACCCTCCGGGTGTGAGCTGATGAGTCTGGGGCCTCAGACAAGCTGGGAGGACGCTCCATTTCCCCCAGCCTTGTGGCTTGGAAAGGCACCCGAGGTGGCCAGGCCATGCTCCTTCTGTTTGAGAGAAGAGCCCCAAGTCACCTCTCTAGAGGACAACTGTTGGGGACTGAGGGTGGCCCTGATGAACCCAGGTATACCCCATCGTGTCTGTGGGAACCTGCACAGTGGGCCTCGCTCTGAGAGTTAGAAGGCTGGTGGCCTTAAGAGGAGACCAAACTAACCCCACAAACACCTCACCTGGTAGAAGATGTGGGGGCACCGTGCCTGGCTGGCTGTCGCTGAATTTGAAAAATTAAACTTGGAATGAACACATCGTGATAAGATCAATGGAGTGGACAATTGATGGAGTGGACAATAGAGCAGAATGATTTATAGTTTAAGAGAGCTACTTGCTAATAAGCAGGACGGGGAGAAAGGTCATCATTCCTGTAAAGTGACAAGAGCCGCCAGGGTGGGGACATATTCACTACGGTCTCATTAAAGATGACCTTACAGGAGGAGAATGTTCTCGAAACTTTGACAGAGAATCTGGAAACATCACCTAACGGCCAGGAAACACAGCATTATCACAAAGACACTATAGAGTCTGTTTATTGCATAACTAGCAGGCACAAATTCCAAAACGATTTTACAATGCTTACAAGGTTGTACAATAATTACAGGAATAGAATGTACAATAAACACGAAAGGTACAGAATAATGGGTGACATGGATAAAACACATTTGAACGAAAGGCATTTCGTTTTTCCTATGCAGCATTTTCTTTCATAAAAACAAGGGTGCCTTTCACAGGGACAGGGAGAGAAGGAACATTCTAGGATTGGAGAGCTCACAGCCGCTGTGGACAGACACATGCTCGTCTTGCTCTTGGTTCTACAGCTTCAATCACTCCCGAGGTGTGCGTCTGTGGTTCCAATTGGGTGAAATGCCACATTTGATCTTTGGGCCTGATTCCCTGTTCTTTGGCAAGTAAGAACTATTTGCGTTCCGAGGCAGAGGAGGACTTCGGCTAAAGGAGCTTCGGGGCGGAGCTGTCTCCGTCGGCGAGTGCCGGTTTCATAAAGCGCACCTCCGTCCTATCGGCTTGTGGCACGGGGGAGGGGGGCGATTGGAGAACTAAGAGTAAAAAAATGACTTTAGAGAATGCGGGCATTAGTGCAAGGCATGGAACACATGTGCAAAAGGTGGTGAATGGCCGTCCAGACAAGGTGCAGCTTGCCAGTGGGACTGGGTCGCAGAAGAGGCTGAGGCAGTGTGCAGGGCAGCAGAGGGAGGTGTCTCTGCAGCACTGGCACTGTGGGTTCAGAGAGCCAACGTCTGTGTTCTTACGATTGGAAACGCTCTCTGGTCCCCCCACTCCTTGACTTTCTCTAGGGGCACAGAGACAAGGTCTTTGGTCACCTGTCGAGTGTTTCAGCGAAGACGCCGCTGCACCCCCCCACCGGCGACTCATTTAGAAGCCTGTCCTCCTTGGGAGACGGCCACTGGGCCTTTCCCGAGGCCCCCGCACGGGCCCAACATGAGGGCAGGGGTTTGCCAGAAAGAGGAGGGACAGTTAAGTATGTGCAGCACGCAGACAAGGTTATCGGACGGTGCTTGAACTTAATTTAAGGGAGAAGGCATCCCCTCAGCATCCGACAGGAGCATGGCACTTAGGATTGTGCAGACAAGTGGATGAGTCTTTTGGAGATGTGGACTCTTTCCCCAACGCTACTCAGTGTAGCAAAATCCGGCAGAAGCATCCACACACCAGGACTTAGTAAAGCAAACACCATCATGGTGCTTCCTTCACGACAGCGTCCGGTCAAGCTATAAAGATGTTTGTGGGTCCAACAGTTCTGGGATAATACAGGCTTATTTAGCACGTATTTAGGCAACTGTGATTACTCCGACTTCTTCATGTGTATGAATGAAGCGCTATGGGACAGACTGTACGGGTAAGATGAGGACTAACAGCAACTTGACACAGGGTAGGGGTGGTCAGGGTACAGGCGAGGCTGGGAAGTAAAGCAGGCGTGGCCTCCTGCTGCAGCAGACAGGACCCCTCGGCAGAGGCTGTGAGCTGGCTGCCCAGAGGCCACAGCTCACGCCCCATGCGCTGCGAGAATGTTTCATCGCCAATGTTTATAAATAGAGAAATAGCACAAAAAATATCCATATTTCTGGTGTCTCTTAAAAAAGTTGAAGCTCTGTCAACCACTTTTCCACAAGGTGGCCTGCTGGGTGCAGCTGGGGAGCTGCTGTCCCTACTGGGTGTGCCACGGCTCCCCCACGGTCCCCCAGACCTGTTCTGTACCTGCCCACTTCATTCATCTCCGTCAGCGTTGCCCGGCCCCTCTCGTTCAGGAAACTGCCTCAAGAAGCAGGGGACAGGGACATGCTTTAGCATTCAGAGCAAGAAAGGTCTTCTTAGGAGTTTAAAAACTAATGTCAGCATGTTCCAGAACTTACACCTGTACTTTCGTAGCTTCAGGATAGCTGGCAGTCAGCTAGAGCACACTCTCTGAGGAATTCGTGAAAGAGGAGGTCTAATTTTTAAGTACCAGCTAGGTAATGGAGGAAAAACAAACTCAGACTGCATAAACCTTACCTTACAAGAAGTCCTTAGAGGTGATGAGATGTGCCCAACAGGCCGTGTGGGGAAGCTTTAAGTGGTTAGAGTAACCGAGTTCTGGGAGAGAGATACATCACCATGTCAGGGAGTAGGTCATTTCTCTTCCCACGGTTTATGGCAGTGATATCTGAATGGGGTGGCACAGAATTAGTCACGGCTTCTGGGACGTGGCTCCTCTTTGCCGCACGTTGGGAATGACGTGTGGTTTCCTGCGGGAAGGTGGAGCACTGAGCCGCAGGTGATAACATGGCGGTGCTCCTACCTGCATGGGGCCAAATGACACGGGACGTGGGGGATGAGTGCTCACACGGCAGCACGGAGACCTCAGGATGGTGGTAAAAGAGACGGAGGATCCAGACAGAAACATCAAATAAAAGAACATCTAACAAGATAAAACAGTTCATTGTTTCCTTCCGAGAGAGATTGTTACACTACTTCTAGAGAGGGGCAGGGTCCTTTCTCTACATCCGTGTTTGGAGACCCCCCCCAAACTGAGAGATTTTTGCCCTAGGGCTGGAAAATTCGCTTATTGCACAATGCCTGCTAGGAAACTGATGAGGTGTTGTTTTTTTTTTTAACCTAACTCTCTGCAGAAAATGTTTCACTAAAAATCTCATTTATAATTTTAACCCTAAACAGGCAGTTTTCAAAGGGATGGAAAAGTTCTAACAAACCCGAAACAATGCAACGATGCGTTTGGATGACTATGACCATCAACTCAACTACACTCGCCGACAGCACGGCGGGACATCAGTGCGGAGACTGGCAAACAGGCACAAAATAAGGCAAGTGGGTTAAATTAATAGTCGAAAATTTGTTAGAAAACATGCAAAAATAATACTGAGTTTTTTAAAAAAAAGTTTTAAACTTTCATTAAATGTTTGTTTCTGTAAAAACTGGCAGAATTCCACGTCTCGATCTGAAAGTGGACCTTAAGAAGCCTAGAAAATGCAAGGGCCGACACACCAAGCTGTTCAGTGGTTGTTCTCTTTGGTGGTGATGGTGACCAGCTGCTTGGCGGCCTTGGCGATGTCGTAGGCGCACTGGATGACCTGCTGCGTGACCAGCTGCACGTCCGCGGGCGGGCCGGGCTCCCCGGGGAGGGTCTTCTTGCACTCAGACTGGAGTCGGTAGGCACTGGACGTCAGCAAGCGCAGGGAAGTCCTCACCGTGTCAGACTTGGGTTTCTGAACGGAAGAACACAGTCGTCTGCGTGAGCTGCACGGTGGACACCCAAGAGCAGGGACAAGCGCTCCTGGGAGCGCAGCTCAAGCTGCTCCACAGGGCACGGCAGTTTCATCATGCCCTTTCTCAGTGGGGCTGCTCGGGACGCGGCAAGCTGTGCGGCCCACGGCGTGGGAGACACCCAAGTGCCCGGACTCGAAGGTCAAAGCATACGCAGTGCCGTTTTAGGAGGACATCCTAGTCTGAGGTGGTTTTGAAAAACAGTAACCCACTCAGGTGAAATATTCCAGACACAATTTTAATCTATTAGTGCTTTGTCTTTTAGCAGTGGGTTCACACATTCTTGTCTTATTAAAACCAATATTCATAGGAGTGCCCAGGTAGCTCAGTCGGTTAAGCGTCTGACTTTTGGTTTCAGCTCAGGTCATGATCTGATGGGTCCTGGATCGAGCCCTGAGTCAGGCTCCTCGCTCGGTGGGGAGTCTGCTTGAGATTCTCTCCCTGCCCCTCCTCCCCTACTCTCACGCACATGCATATGTGTGCACTCTCTCAAATAAATAAACAAATCTTTAAAAAACAAAAAAAAAGCCCACTGATATTCATGTAGGACAAAATGATTTCCAGGTCCCCTATGACTGTTTGCATATTTAAAACTTGTGCTAAAAAAAGGTTAATATAATAACAAGGGTCCTGAAAAAATTTCTCTCAGTTCATTTAAAAGGGTCTGAACCGGGGCGCCTGGGTGGCTCAGTGGGTTAAAGCCTCTGCCTTCGGCTCGGGTCATGATCTCAGTGTCCTGGAATCGAGCCCTGCATCGGGCTCTCTGGTCGGCAGGGAGCCTGCTTCCCCCTCTCTGCCTGCCTCTCTGCCTACTTGTAATCTCTCTCTCTCTGTCAAATAAATAAATAAAATCTTAAAAAAAAAAAAAAAAAAGATTTTAAAAGGGTCTGAACCAAGCAAGGAAGCAACTTACTTTGGGGAATAATGCCGCCATTTCAGTAACAGCTACGTGTATCCTCTCTGAGCAGGGGATATAGCTGCAAGAATATTGAAGAGGTTATTCCAAAACAGCAAAAGTACGAAGTACTGCAGAGATGGAGAGAACCAAGGGCCAGAATGCACTCCATTTATATTTCCCCAGGGAAGGGGCTGAGGCCGCCGTCAGCTCACTGCGGATGCCACACCAATCACAGCAGGGTCCCCATCCTTTCCCAAAAGTTCATTCAATCTGCTGCAGTCTCCAGGTATGGAACGTAGGCAACACACGGAACTAGCCAGAGGAAGCCACCGCCAGCCGGCCAGTCTGTGACGGCAGTCACACCACTTCCAGTCACCTGGTTCTTGTACGCTTCATCTTTCCCATTTCTTGAGAGAGAAGGATTTCCACACAGAGGCCACAGAACTTAAAAATAAAGGACTGAAAAAGGTCCTTAAAATTCGAAGTGGAGCCTACACCTCAACACACACATGTTGGTTAAAACTGAGGGACACCTCTCAATTCCTTCTATTCGAATACATCTCAGCTGTTGGGGAATCAAAAGCTTTACTTTGGGTAAAGAGAAAACACTGAGTTCTGCTCCTATACTTGATCACTCACCCACTTTCTCATGTAGCTGCCACGACTTTGCTTGTAGTAACAGGGGTACAGCCAGCACTTTCTCTGCTCGCTTGACGAGCTCTAAGAAGACAAAGTGCATGGACTCCGCCTGTCCTCATCCTTTCCTCCAGGCCACCCGGCATCCTAAGGGCCCCCTAGGTGACAGCTGAGAGCTGAGGCTTCGGGAGCACTGACAGAATGCCAGTTCTGTTCCCGTTTTTCGAAAGAGGAAACTGAGGCCTGGAGAAGCAGAGAATGTGTCCAAGGTCCCACGGCTGGTGAGAGAGAGCCGAGCACAAACCCGACTGTCCAGCACCCGAGCCTTGGCCCCTCACCACACGCCACAGGCCTCTCCTGCTATCAGAGACACGACAGATTCACGTATTTCTTTAGAGCAGACCTCTTTCCATTCGTGACTGGTGACTCTGACTTCTTAGGTGAGGGGAACTGCAGGAATGGAGATGTGGGCTTCTCTCAGGCTTCTTAATTCTTGGCACTGCGATGTGCAGCATATGGGGCTGGCCTCCTGCACCTTCAAAATACTAGGCTTCCACCCTCAGGATGTGTTATGAGGCCCAGAGACAAAGACACACTGAAGATGGGACTGAGCCACAGTTCTTAGCCAGCATGCTACCACTGGCCTGGGCTCTGGTTTTAGGACAACTGACCCACAGAGCCCGGGGGTGAGGGGGGAATGGGATAGAAGAAAAGCTCGATAGCAGCCTGTTTGTGGCATGTTAGGAAATACGGTGTGAATACACAGGTGTGGCCTTCCACAAGCACCCACGGGGCTGTTTTAAAATTTTCCCTCCAAGACAGTCTTGTTCAGCATCCAGCTTAGCACTTAAAGCCCTCAAGTAAAATTCTTCCCCCATTTTTTAAGTCATGAAGTTGGCTTCTGCTTAAACACTGTCACAATAAGCAACCTCTGTATTTCATCTTCATAAGAAATCTAGTCTCAAAACTATTTTAATTAAGACTGGCTACATTTTAATTAAATCATTACATTTCAAGGAAGTGGTTTATGTTATCTCAGGATACCCTCAAATGAGCAATCCTGACTTTTACCTTTGTGAGCAATTAGAACCATACTCCACATAGTAACAAAAAAGCCAAGGCAGAGGGAGTCATTTCACTTGTATATAAAGGGGCAACCACCCATCTGGACACACAAACACTCAGGGAAAAAGGCTATGTCTATGGCAACCACTGTCTCAGGCATAAATCTTACTTGAACTAATATGTCCATTACTAACATGTTAACAGAGAATCACATCTGAAAGATTTTTGCTTAGCGTTTTCATTTTGACCCAGAAATATAATTCAACCTTTCCCCTGCTACACAGAAGACAATTTTCCTATGGACACCTCCCAAAAACTCTCTCAGTATGAAATATTTTAGGAAGTCCTCTTTAGGAAGAGCCACAAAAGAAAGCACATGCAGATTAATGAGAAAGTCGTCCTCCTCCTCGCTCGGGGGGGTTCACGTTCACAACTTCAAGCTGTTACCTTTCTTCAAAAAAAGGCTTTTGTGCATAATATGTAGTACTCCTGAGTTGTGTGCTTGTGCACGCGTGTGTGCATGTATGAGAGAGAGACAGAGACAGGCAGGGAGTGGGGCTGGAGGCCCAGGGGAGGGACCAGGCTAAGGCCAGGTCAAGGGCTGTGGGCAGCTTGCCTGGCTCAGGGACCAGGGCGAAGGCTGAATGTGTCTATGTAGGCTGCTGGTCTACTTACGATGAGCATAAGCGACAGATGAACAAGAGGAGAAAACAAGAGGAAAAGGCACGGGTTTAAATCAGTAGAGTGCAAAATTATAAATGAAAGTGTCTTGCACATGTCAGCAACCAGAGCTTTTAGTAGAACATTGAACAATTCATAAAATATCAATTCTCTAGGTCAATTCTGATTTAAACTGAAAGAGTGAGCTAATGATTAAACTCTGCATCATTCTCTCATGGTCTTAAAAAAATCCGATCATAACGTTTTTGAATGGGTTTGTACATCTTAAAAAAAAAAAAAAAAGAAAGAAAAACAAGTACCTTATTGTGGTCTCTGAGGCCAAAAACGGCCTCCAGGCAGATAATTCTATTTTTGACAACTACCAAAGAGAACAATGCAACGTAAACGTATTTTTTTGTTTGTCTGAAATACAAACATGGCGCTTCTGAACTGGAGTGAATGAAAAGCGAAGCCTGTTGTGGACTGGTGGGGGCGCCCTGAGGAGGGAGGCCATCTCCATACAGGGAGTCGGTTCAAGACTGCCCTTCGGAGTGCTGTGACACATCTTTATGCAGGGAGCTTGTGAGGCATGGGGGTGTGTGACACAGAGGCTGCCTGGGCAGTGGGGGAATGAACAGCCATGTAATTCTCATTGAAGGAGGCCAAGCAACAGCCTTCCTCTTTTCCCCCGAGGATCCTCCAGCAGCCCATCCAGAAGACGAACTCTCATCCTTCACTAAACACCGTCCACTCCTCTCCTGCTGAGTGGAAGCAGTGACCCTGGGGGAAGTCAGCGTTGTGGGAAAAGGGAAAGGGGAGAGAAGGGGAGTCTAGTCTGGCGGTGCCAGGAACACAGAGAAGGCAAAAGATGCTGGTGCATCTTTATGCGGAGTGAGAGAACAGGGAGGACCAAGGAGGAGCAGTAGTGTTCCTTGAACAACTTCTGTTAGTGCACCGCGCGCAAAGGAGCTCCTCGCTGGGGCGCTACGCTCTGCTGAGTACAGAAAAACGAGACTGTTGAGGGCCTGTGACTGACCTCTGCTGCTTTCATAGACTCAACGGGAGGATGTTACATGTTGCACGAGTGTCTCTCGGCACGGCTGGCCACATGAAACCAGGACGTCACCCAGACCAGTTAACAATTCACCAGAAGGTCTCACAATTCATGCTCAGCGAACAAAAGAATGAGCTAGAACAAGAGCCTGTCCCTTCTTCACCGTAAGAAATAACTCTGCAGGGGCCACCTGGGTGGCTCAGTTGATAAAGCGCCTGCCTGTGGCTCAGGTCATGATCCCCGGGTGCTGGGATCGAGCCCCGCATTAGGCTCCTTGCTCAGAGGGGAGCATGCTTCTCCCTCTCTCTTTGCTTGCCTCTTCCCCCACCCCACTCCTGCTCTCTCACTCTGACAGATAGATAGATAGATAAATAAAATCTTAAAAAAAAAAAGAAAGAACTGCAGGATGTGGCTCTGCTCAGAGTTTTAAGACGGCTCTTATTTCAGGAGCATAGTATTATTTAGGTGTCGATTAGATTCCCTTTTCTTTGTAAACCACTTTGTTTCCTAGATGTTCATGCATGCTTGCGCACACGCACACACATACACGCACAAAAAGGAGACCTAAGAAATCAAATTCATGTCAGGATACCTTTTTAAGTCAGACAACTCTGCTCTAGCTAGAGAGACCGCAGGGAGCACAGGGGCTGGAAGAATCGACTGCAAGTTCTACGGTAGCTTCTTTCTTTCCTCTTGCCATCCAGCACCAGCAAGATGACTAACCCTAACTAGGCTGCAATTCGATTTCTAGAGGCATCTGTTTCCAAAGCACTTTTCATAAGAATATGGAAAATGGAAAATACCATGTAAAAACCAAAAAAAACACTGAAATTTACAAAGTTGTTCTTAAGCCTGTTATGCAAACCTGAACTTTTCAAAAAACCTTAAAAAGATCGGCATACTGAAAAAAAAACCAAACATCCCTATTGGTAATGGAGCAGCATCTCTTCCAGAGCACGTACACTTTTCCAAGCGGGATTGTCAAACCCCCTTACCTGTCATGTTTATTTTCTTGAGCTGCTCTCAAGAGCTCCTGTATATTTTTGGTGATCTGTTCAGTTTTCCGGATGACGTCTTCCGTGCTGGGGAGGACGGGGCTTGGGGCTGTGTGGGGTTCCGCTGTATCTGGTACTGAGCCGTCGCCTTGCCACACCATACTCCTCTGCCTTCCCTTTCTGCTTGACCTGTGACCATCAGAAAGTGGCTACATGTGACAGGTGCTTCTCAGCTGCCTCTCTGCTTCTTGGAGCCAGTGCATGTGCACTTGCTGAATGCATGAGCTGGCTGCTTGTGTGGTTTCCTTTATCCTGTCTGGCAGGAGACTCACGGGGAGGCTGCTTCCTGAACAGGCAGCCACAGCTCACTTGGCGGCTGCTTCATACTACCTCGGGGCTGGAAGTGATGACTCTCAGAGAAAGGGTAAAGACAGGGAAAGGGAGGAGACCAGTGGAACAGCGAGGATGTGTTGTTACAGGGCCATCCTTAAGCCAGCCCATCCCTTGGGCTACAGTGTAGAATGTGACTTCATGTTGACTTAAGAGTACTGATTTTAAGCACATTACGGCCTCAGAGATGTGTGTAATAGGCCGGTGAAAGAAAACCAGGCCCCTGGGGTAATAATAGGATAAGAGGTTAAACTATGAACTTAGGCCTCCATGTTTTACGACCTCCTGGGTCTGAAAATACAGAGGAGGCACGTGGGGGATAAAGTTCGTCTCCTGAGCATGGCTGCTAGGTCTCGGGTCCGAGAGCCCACCCCAGGGCAGTTCTCGTGCAGCTGTACCCTGTGTCGTCTGGGTCCGTGTCATTGGGGGTGTTGTCGTAGTCGCTTTCAGGCGTGCTGTTCTGCTTCTCCAGCCTGGATGCCTGCAAGAGAGAAAGGCAACACCCGTTATGTTTCCAGCACGAGACATTTGGGAGCCTTGCCTAGGAATCGTTACCTGTTAGGCTATGTGGCCTTCAGGCCCCAGATCTAACTTGGGACAGGAACCAACCCTCTATTGAAAATTTAGTAAAGGATGAATAGTAGATCCAGAAATGATTTCTCTCCCTCTTGGCACCATTTTCTTCTTAGCTCAGTGGCAAGTCCATAAACAGCTCCCTGGTATAAACTAGCGCAGACATGCGAAGCAACACACCCATGTTCAGTTCTCTAAGGAATATGGAGTTTAACTAAAATACAATGCACACAGGCTAGCACTTACATACTCAAGATCTTCGGTGCTGGAAGCCAGCTGCAGATTATCTAGTCTAATACCAGATGAGAAAACGAAGGGCCAAAAGAGCTAGGGGACAACGCCAAGGCCACAGAGTCAGCAGAAAACGAGCCTAGGTCCTGTCTCCAAGACCAAGAACCTAGGTCCTGTCTCCTACTAACTCCAGTATTCCGTGCCTGGGGCCCTGAGGATTGGCACTGCTCAAAACACGGAGGGCTCTCCAAGAACTGTCCTCAGAGACAGTTGGTATGAGCCACACAAGAAAACCGGTATTAGTGTTGCATGTTGTTTGTGAACCAAAATGGATTAAGCCAGCATGACACTTGATTTCCATCCACTTTTATGTTTCCCAAAACATCTATCCCTTAGGATATAAATATTTGAACGCAATTGTGGAGATTAAAAAATGAGACACAGATTCAAAAGAGGAATCCTAAAAATGTTCTGGGCAAATGTCAGCACAGTGAAGCATAGGTCTTCCAGGGTGACCAAATTTGGAGGGGACCACATTCCCTTGAAGGGGACTATGTTAGTTCTGGAGTGTTTAATAAAAATGATTTCCCCTCAGTATTTATCTTATCCAGAATGTTTGGGAATTTCTTCATTTAGAACAGAAGTCAGTGGAATCTGATTCAAAACCTAACTGGATTACTTTGCAAAATACAAATATGAGCTATTTCTACCTTTACATCTTGAATTTAATTCAAGTTAATCAAAACATGTGACTAAGGAATTTTACTGATGCTGCAATAAAATGTGGCTAAAGATATGGCTGTAAATTAAGATCCTTCTTCAAACCTATGGAGACTTTCTATCTTCATCCAAAAGAATGGCTAGCATAGAGTAAGCCAGTTTAAGGGTCCGGATAAAATCTAATTATTTGCTCCTTGCTGGTAATGCTGCTCGGCCCTCCAAAGGCCCGAAAGAGATTGGCAAGGCTGCCAGGCCCAGGGTAGGGAAAGACTTATTCATGCCACATTTCGCTTTACTCTCCCTATTGACTCCCTTTCCCCTCCCAGGGCAAAGGCGCCCTTCCACTGTGTGGTGAGGTTTTCCCATATTTCTGAGTGTTCCGATTTGGTTCTAGCCACTCTAACACAAGACACTTGCTGGGCTCCTAAAATTCAATGTGAGCTCATGCTCTATCCACTCAAATTCATCTGGCAAATGATTTAAAGTGTTGGCTTGGAGCCATGTGGAGAGTCTGTAAAGCTGTTCTATAAAATCTACTATAACCTTCCAGATCCCTGTGTCCACATCTCGTATCAGTAAGCAGTTCTGTTTTACCTGCTGCCTTATTCTGACCTGACTTTACGAACCCATCAGTGAGTTACTGGACACTAGAAGTGTAGCTGGAAGACCAAAGCTAGGCATGTACCCCGTGCAGGGAACAGGGAAAGCAGGCTCTTCCAGAGGTGATCTAATAAAAGCTCCCCCAAAACAAACAAACAAAAATACCCCATCTTACCTTTCACAGGGAACGCTTATTTCCTTTAGCTTTTATATACACATGCACATACATGTGGATGAGTGTATGTGCATATGTGTCTGTGTGTGTGTGTGTACACACAGACACACATGCACATACAAAAATGAAATGTAAAAAACTTGCATTTAAATAATTATTCTAGAAAATTCATCCACAGCTGCTCCAGTGGAAAAATCTAGAAAACAGAATTAAACCCAGAAAATCTCACATTTTTATAATCAATCTTTCTGCTATCCTTGATGTAAATGTGATAATTACAAATCAAATGCATTACCCCACAATGATCAAAAGTACCAGGTTTCATTTAAACATTTTAGAAGAGTTAACAACTCATATATCCAACAAGTACTCAGGAAATGTTCAAGCACAGAAAACAACATATAGCAATAACCATCCCAGAAATCAGTTACTTACACAGTCTTTCATCGTTGTCAATAAAAGCAAGGTACAGGATTTCAAATTAGCCAGCATTTAATTTTATGGAAATTATTGTAAACATGCAGAGCTAAGATTAAGGCCTATTAGTTAAAGTGCTGCTCTCTCAAAGCTGTTAATAGAAAAGTTACCTTGTAGCTGGTGCTGGTTCAGTTTACTGAATAGATTTGCAGTTTTCTCTGAATACAGACATGCCATAAAAGCCTAAACTCATGATGAAGCTGTCAGGAACAATCAAGATTATCAGTTTAAATGACATAACTGTTAATCTTGCATAAAACTGTCTCAGCAAGTAGTCCCTGGAAGGATTCTCAAAACTACCAAAGAAGATAAAAATTTTTTTTTTAAACAAATTTCACAGTGGGCAAAAGAAATTTACTCGACCCTTATTAGTAAAATGTCAAATGAGCGGTTTCATTTCTATTTAACTGTCCCTCAGTTTAACTGAAAAATTACAATAAAAACATTGCAGTTTAATTTCTGAACTCTTGAGAAGACTAAGTATCATACAACAAGAATTCCTTTTAATAGACTACCTCTAAGTGCAGAAAGGGGGGGAAGAATGAGCCATATGGCACTGGTAGGGGGGAAGAATGGCTCTGTCATTCCTACTGATGTGGAGGAAATAGAAAAAAGCCTAATGCAAACCCCACCCTGTCTGTGAGGGTAGTGCCTCACCCACAGCCACCTTCCCTCCTCTTGAGTTGGGTCACACTATCCTTCTGTTAAAGAAAGTGCGCCATGACCCAAATGCATGTCTTCAAAGCCTGTACACTCTCCCCACAGCTTTCCAGCTTGACATCATGCACTCTTTGTGCAGGAAAGGACTTTTTTTTTTTTTTTAAGTAGGCTCCACACCCAGCTTGGAGCCCAGTGCAGGGCTTGAACTCACGACCCTGAGATCAAGACCTGAGCTGAGATCAAGAGTTGGATGCTTGGGGCGCCTGGGTGGCTCAGTCGTTAAGCATCTGCCTTTGGCTCAGGTCATGATCCCAGGTTCCTGGGATCGAGCCCCACATCAGGCTCCCTGCTCCATGGGAAGCCTGCTTCTCCCTCTCCCACTCCCTCTACTTGTGTTCCCTCTCTTGCTGTGTCTCTCTCTGTCAAACAAACACACACACAAAAAAGAGTTGGATGCTTAACCGACTGAGCCAGCCAGATGCTACAGGAAAGGATTTTTTAAACTGACAGTATTTTTGGGAGCAGAAATGTCACCCAAGTCCCTAGGACACTTGGACTTACCAAAAGGTTGGGTACAGAGGAGGTGCTTAATAAATACAATTGTCTAGCTACTCTAAAAGGGGCTTACCTGAGTCACATACTGTTACAGGGAATGTAAATTACACATCGGCACACTGGACTTGACCAACTCATTAATGAACAGTCCATACCAACAGCTGCCTACAACTCCAATGCTGCCCTGTGTTGCAATTCTGATGCAGGACACAGGGACTGCAAAACCTGGGTATGTCAGGTATGGCAGTGACATAAAAAATGTCAACAGGCAAAAAAAAGTACGATGTCTTAGTGTTTCAGTTAGCCCAAATATATAAATGTTAATCCGATAACTGTTACTCTCGACAAATTTGACACATTTGCTCTATTACAATATTTAACCAGCAGCCAGCTAATTTTTTGATTGTTTAAAAAGACAGTATGTTCTGAATAAATGTTACAGGATGAATTACAAACTTTGTTAAATATTAAGTGAAACTGAGCAACATGGGGTTAGACAAAAGGGAGACCGCCTCCTACAGACATGCGTGTGTGTGTGTGTGTGCGCGTGTGCCCGCACACCGCTGTGCTGAGACACCTGGGGGACGCACTGCCTCATGCAGGACAGAAGGGCAGTTAGTGGAGGGAAAGGAGGGCCAGGAGAAGCACAAAGCGCCCAGGAGCACTGCCCCTCCTCCAGAGAGCAGACCGGTCAGAGTGTACTTAACCCTTCGGGCGCTTTCGTCCCTCGACCAGGAAAGTGTGGAGGGGAAGGAAGGCAGAGACGAAGAGGAGGTCACAAGCGCACTCCTCCCAATCTGGAAGGGGAAAAAGAAACACACTCGGGAAAATACACAACAAACAAAAACCCTACCACCTACCCTGGCTTCAGCCCGGGGCTTCCCAGTAAAAGAATCCTCAAAAGCAACTCACTGTGTGAGATCAATGCTGAAATTTCTGTGACAGGCAGGCTCACAGGTCCCCAGAAATGCTTAATACTTTAGTGAGATGCCTCCCAGAAATTACTTGGAATTTACAAAGTTACTTTTCCATAAGAGAAAAGGTAACACCTAGCCTAATTTGTTAATTTTGTCAGTTTTTTTTTTAATGGATAGCCTTAAACGAGTATTTGTTTTTGGTTTTTTCTGAGTATTTGTTTTTTAATCAAGATATATTTGAAATAAGAAACTATATGAATGGTTCAGTTGGTATAGGTTATTAATCTACTCTTCAGTACAAATACAGAACTTTAGCAATAAAATGACATTGCATTCTAAACGTTTCTAAAATAAAAAAGTATACTGTGAAAACTGACCAAGTTGCTTTTCCTAACTTTTGTTTTCAGTTATACAAAAATAAGATTCTTGAGTTAGTCCAAGGGCATTTCCATTACACCCAATATATCAATTGCCTTAGAATGTTTTAGCCCAAACAAGTTAAAAAGTTGAAGTAACAGACACCCAAGTACAACATAGCAACACTGAAATTTTACCGCACTGAAGCTTGACAAAATTAAACTAAGGCTTAATTTACTAAACCATATCCTTTACTCTGCACTTACTCTGAGAATTTTTTGGAAACTCCTATAAAATTTGACGAAAAAAATAACAACTTTCATGTTCATGAAAGATAAATATTACTCTCTGAAAAAACATAAGTTCCAAATGTCTGTAACATTTTGTAAAAAGATGGGTTTTTAAAATAAATTAATCCAAAAGAAATGTAACATTTGAAAACCTCACAACACAATACTTATTTCACTGCAGAACAAGGTGGTTAGCAGCCTGTTACAGAAGGCAATCTTCGGCATACAATACTTGTAAAATCGGTATAGAGGTTTTACATTTCCCTTTTATGAAATGACAGAGCCACATTTTCTCCATGAAGGGGAGGAGGAGGATGCAGAAGCTAAGCAGGCAGGCTGACCACACACGGAGAGGCTGAGGAGGCCCGGAGGCTTCTAGACCTACCCTGCACATCCAGGCCCCACACACCACCTGCTCCACCGGGAGGGGCAGAGAAGGCACCCTGAATTCTAAGGGCTCCATTTCACAGAGGGCCACCTATCTGTCTACCTCAAAGAAGATGGCACTTCCTTTTGCTGGTGACCTTGACCATTTGTTTTAGTTCTTTAGAAGTGGGGAAGAAAGTTTGTTACAAAAAAAGTTCTAGTACTGGCTGGCTGGGAAAGATATTATGGATATGAGGGAGAAAAGTTGGGGGGGGGGGCGTTGCTGAACAGGAACCAGAATCCTGAACCTTGCTGGAAAACTTTCAGCCGACGGCCCTGTCTGCTTGTGGGAGTAGAATAAGCATCTGTTGACATGTTAATACAGCAAACACAAGGAGAACTCTCCTAGCCCAATCTGGCAAAGCAGAGACACAGGGATCTGCAGGTTCAGAAGAGGGAACGCAGGAGTCAGGCTGGACAGAGAGTGAACAGCGTAAGCGCCAGTGGTGTTACTTACGTGCGCGGGGAAAGGCTGGAGTCTCGTCCTGCTCTCTTCGGGGTGGTTCACTTCTCCCATTGGGAGATATGGTTTCTGACCTGATCCCGTCTCGTACATGGACATGGGCCTACTGCCCCGGGCAGACGGACGTCGCTTTAAGGAAGAGTGGTTGGAAGTGTCTGTGTACTCAGAACCAGTTTGCACCTGATAAATATTGGTTGTGGCCTGTTTCCTGAGGTTCGAATTTTCACTCTGGAGTGTTTGAAGCTGAAAGAAATGTTTGGCAGTGGGACGGTGTTTTTCTATAGCAAGCAGAAAAAGCAAACACCAAGTAAACGCATACAACTACCAGCTTTAAACAGTAAGAACAGTAACAGCTAGCTGGGTTGAAAGTTACAGGCAACTACAAACAAGAACTCGCTCTCCTAGAATGAGTGACACGCAATCAACTCACTTTATCACTCAAGCAAATTAAACAGGCTTGATTTCTCATTGCAGAAAAGTTACAGTTTGGACTTTCTAAAAACGAAATGTCTATAACCACTTAAAAACTGGTCGTGGTGGGCCTGGGAAATGTTTGCGGGCAAGCCGGACTCTGGATTCTTCTAAGGCTGTTTCAAGCAAGAGCTTGAGATCATGAAGATTTAGGTAACCTGCTTTTCAAATGAGCCCTGAGCAATTTGCAAATGCCAAAAATGCCAGCAGACACCATGGAAGCAGCACAAAGATAACCAGAGTTGCTCTGCAAAGCAAGAAAGACAGTGAAGTTCAGCTTACGAAAAATCAGATGGGCTATTGCTTCCCAAAAAGCCAACAAGAAAAATTATGATCAACAAATTTTTATTACAGAATACTCTTGATATTCCAAACAATTTAGAACTTCTTAAAAAAGAGAGGGAACCGAATCATGGTACGTTTGCTATATTAACATATCACGAAGAAAACTGGAGGCCTATCGAACTACGTTAATATCTTCGTCTGAATGCTCCACGTAGCACGCTTGCTTCCCTCTGGTGATCGATCAGCTTTCAGCCAGGGCTGGAATATTTGGCCTCTCTCTCCTTTGGCTTTGTCACCCAAAAACGCGACCTCAGCGGTGTCAGCTTTAAACACTCTAATCTGCCTGGCACGACCCTATTTGAGTTAGAGGCTGTCACTTGGAGACCCTGATTGCTCCTTCCATTCCTCACATGCAGGCTGCTTCATGGTGTTTGATGAATTAGAGTTAAGGGATCAGCAAGGAATCGTGTTACTCCTTAGTGTCTGGCATTTGAAACACAATTAACTGAGTCCCGTCTGCACAGTGTCCTTCCCCTCTGGTGCTCCTTCATCTTCCAGGACATTTTATAAGCTGGGTGTGTATTAAGTTCAGCTGTCTACTCTTTGACAGAGACTGTAAACTCTGACCAAATTCCCCACCAGGGCCAAGGCTTAAGTCCGCATGCAAGTGTATTTGCACCAGAAGATCATTACTTTTTCAATAGCAAACCCATTCAGTGTTAGGAGTTACTTTCAATTTTTATTTAGAAAGCACCGATCTGTGAATTATACACCAATAGTGGCTGCTCCTCTTCATTAATTAGCATCTTTTCCAAGCAACTGTTAAATATGAAAGATCAGATACAAATCATGCTACTTTGTCAACTATATAGATACAAAAACTTTTACCTAACTTTGAAATAAAACCAACACATCTTTGCAAAATAAGCAAATTCTACATACGTTGTAGTAACAGTGCCAAATTTTGGGGACAGTCTGATTTATACTGCCTCTGCCACAGAAATACCCTCATTTCTGTTTTTTCCAAGGACGATCCACTAAGGCATGATAGAGTGCTTCTATACCACAAAGGCTTACAGGGTATAACTTCTATGTGCAACTCATTTCCCAATGAAAGAACAGCTGCAAAGTGACAAGCAGCCACTGAAAATTCCTACATTCCAGGATAGAGACAAGCATAAGGTGCCTGTCAAACCATTTATTAGTGAGCCCGTGTCCTAAAGGGAAATGGACACAGTCCAGAGAGTGAGGAGAGCTGACACACGCCCCTCCATGAACGAGTAGGGTGTCTGTCTGTCTATGTAAAAACCTTCCCTTAAGAGTTTTTTAAATAATGCTTGAAATTTGAAACTTCAACTTAACACTTGTCATGCCACTAAAACATCCAGTGTGGATTTTACTTGAATGTGTTTGAGAGCACAAGTTCCTTGTCCTGATTTTAAAAAATTTTAGTCCTCGGTATTTAGAGAGATGTCCTAGAATAAACTTGATTGATGCTGATCTTAGTGAGAATCAGATGATACATGTCTGTTTGGAAGGAGTGTAACAGGAAATGATAAGTTACAGGTAATTCAATCACTCCAGAAATCAAAAGCATTTCTAAGAATTGAGGAGATAATTCATGAGCAATGGTAAATAATTTCGCTCTGCATTTCTTAAGGCTCAAGCCATTTGCTTGCAGAGATACAAGGTTATCTCTTTCAATTTCTACAAGTGCTAAAGGAGCATTATAGCCCAAAAAAAAAAAAAAAAAAGGTGATGCTTAGCAGACTGATTTACACTGGTGAAGTCAGCATGTTTCAGAAAAAGTCACCTCAACAAAAATTATTAGTTCAATTAATGGGACAAACTGTAATTCATTAAACAAAAGATATTTCAGAAAAGAAAGAAGAAGTGCAAGCCCTGTATGATACAGCAGAAGGGCTCCTGGTCTGCCCTGTTCACGGTTGCACACCAGCCCTAGACAGGGCCGGGGGGCCCAGAACAAGGGGTGAATCAAAATCTGGTTGATCTTCAGGCAGTATTACAGGTTTGGGGCCATTAATCTCAAAAAAATGATCTAGAACTCCACACCAAAAGAATTCTAGACCAAGCCCCAAGCAAGAGTGTATTGCAGTGTCCTTCCCTGACGGGCAGAGGGGACAGACGTCCTTCTAGGTCCTCGGGCTTCCTCTAGGGAACATGATAGGGAAAGGCCTAGCCACACAGGGAGTGCACCTTGTCCTCTGTTCTTGATAATGATTCTGAAACATTACTCTTCAAATGGCAGAATTAAGACACAGATACATACTTTGTTTTGTTTCTATTTAAGGGAAGTGCACGAACTCTCATTTTGGAGAGAACTGAATGACAGGGACAGCCTTCTCATAAAGAGTTACATACATAATCCCCTTTTAAGCATATTCCTTGCTACTGGCAGCCACATTCCTTTTAGGGATTGATATATTCATATATTTCTGACTCTCCCAAAAGGCAGTGAACGAGAAAATGCCGGGCAAATGGGATTGTCTCGTACTAGTGTACAGCTCTCGCTAGTGCAAACGAAATATGTTTTCTTCTATTTATGGAGTCCCTACTCCATGGCAGGCCCTGCTCTAGGCTCTGAGGACATCATAAATTAGTAAGTACTGGTGAAAAACAGCGTGGATGTGGGACAGAGCTGCCAGAGCTGGGTGGGTAACAAGAGAATATGAGTGAGCAGGGATGGCACCCTCTGCACAGAGCGCTGAGAAGCACAGACCCCCGTCCAGGGCTCCTACCTGCTCTGTCTTCGTGGTGTGGTTCTTTAGAAGGAGCAATAGGAAGGAGTGCATCCATGGAGGGGCATCCGCATTCCCAGGAAGCACAGAGTAGTGCAAGGGTGGCTGCAACTAGGTTGTTATGTGTCAACTTCTTGGGAAACTTACTTGGGATTTATTTCTAATCAAAACCACTTCGTCTGAAATATCCAGATACATGCTACTTTCAAAAAGCTTGGCCCAAAGGTTTTTAAGGTCTGTTACAATAACTGCTTTTCTCCCCTTTGCCCACCAGCATTGAGCCTGGGATTCTTCCTTATACTACGGGGTTAGCGAGTCAATCATCCTGGCATTCATTAACATGTTACCTTTTTCTGCATAATTCTCAGCTCGTCACTCAAGTTGTTATTCACCTTCATTAGCTGTTGTATCTTGGCCTCAGAAGCCACTAGAGCGTTTTTGACCTCCATAAATTCCTGCACAGTGACTGGTCCATCTGATAAATCTGAATCTAGGCTCTAAAAATAAATTGGGGAAAATGTTCACAATCTGAGATGACGGTAACATTCAAGACTCATAGCTAAAGAATTTCAAATTCTGACCATGCCAGCTGGACTGCAAAGTTAATCAAACCAAATCAAGGCTTCTGGGAGGAATGCAGAAATAAAACATAAAGGTAGGGTTACTGTAATATCTGAAAAATATTAGAGTCAATATTTTCTAACAGAACAGGGAGTGCGGCCACAAATCTAGTCTGACGAGGACTCTCGGTGCATTTGTCTTGTATTGCTTGCCTGCCTTTCTCTTGCTCGTTCCTTTTTCCTTTTTTTAATTCGTTCTTTCAGTAATTCCTTCATTCCAACCTATTTGTATTGAGCATCAGGCAGTATTCTAGGGACTTGGGATATATAAAAAAAGAAAATAGACAAAGATTACTGCTTCCATGGTGTTTATACCCCAGCAGAGTGGGAGAGGGACAAAATAAAAATAAGTGACTATGTAGTATGACAGCAGATGACAAGTGCTGTGGACAACAGAGAAAATGGAGCAGGGTGAGGGGCTGGGGAGACAAGTAGGGGTGAAGGTGGGTGCCTTTTAATGAGACAGGTGGGATAAGACTTTGGGTAGGTGAGACATGAGTAACAGCCAGAAGGACATCAGTCCAGTGGCTGTCTGGAGGACTGTTCTAGCCAGCAGCAGAGCTTAGCCAGAGGGAGCAGGTGTGCAAGGCAGAGAGGACGCCAGTTGGTAGGATCCCGTCATGACTTTGGCTTTTGCTCTGAATCTGGTGCTTCTGGGGACACTGGGCAGGGGCATATCAGATGGAACAAGTGACTCTTGCTGTCCCCTCTGCATTTTCTGTATCTACCGATGGCACTACCCTTCCTGCAGTCCTGTGAGCTGGACAACTCTGGACACATCTTCTGTAAGTCTATGTCCCCGCTTCAAACATTTGAACTTATTGCTGAGACATGTTTATCTATTTTCCTGTTTGTCCATTCTCAAACATTTGGTAAGCTCCTCTGGGGCGAGATCTGGGGCAAGGTCCTGGGGACTCAGCAGCAGGTGGACCAGCAGGCCTCTGCTGCCTTCTCCTTGCGTCCACATTCACTTGGCTACTGTGACTTTCCTTCCATCTGGACCCTTTCGGCACGGGCTCCAGGGCGGCCTCTTCAGCAGTACCCCAGTGGAGTTTCCTTCCTCTGCTCTCTGCCCTGGCCAGAACAGTCCTCCCCAAAGGGAGGAACCCAAATTGCTGACCATCGCCCTCCTGCCCAGCCTAAGAGCATCCTGGGCTCTACACTGCCTGCCAAGGTGGGGACTCTTCCGTCTGATGTCACGTTCCTCCATGGTGTGACCCCTGCCCTCTGCTACAGCTGTGAGTCCCAGTCCTTTCAGGCTGTCTCTACACACAAGCAGGTCCCGCAAGACACCCTCTTTCATCTTCTCTCTGCCTAGACCACCCACCCCTGCCTCCCCACATACCTAATCCCATGCACCCTTTAAGGCACATGTTGACAAGACACCCCACTTACACAGCCCCCCCCAACACTTGTCCTCGCCAACAAGTTGGGTCTCCTCTCACACTCCTACCCCTGGCTTCTGTTTGTGTTTCTTATGATGTGTATCACTTTGTACCGCTGACTGTTCTCTCTCCTACTAGGCAGGGACAGCCTCACAGGGAAGGGACTGGGCCTCATTCGGAAGAGTATGATCCAGAGAAGTTACTTGGTAAGCATTTGCTGAAGGAATAAAACACATCAGCCCCTCCTCACCAGTTTTATAAATCACAGCTGAGGTAGGGCTGTGATTCAGCAATCAACTTAGGGACACAGGACCCCCTATTTTAAAACGATTTACCTTGTTGGCCCAAGCTAGTAGTAAACCCAACTTAACCTCCAGAGCACTTTCCACAGTGGTTTACAAAAAAGGCGATTTTGCAGGAGGAAAGATTCCAAAAAGAAACATATTTTCCCTTTCTGTGTGCAACATGTCACCTCACCTTCTGCCTGTTTGCTTTGCTTGCAGTAGCTTCCAGATCCGTGTCTTCATCTGAGGCCACGCTGTCATAGTCTGGCTGGTCATTGTCTTGACTCTCAACACTGTGCTGGTTACTGATTGTTTTCAGTATGAGCTCCACATTGTCTATCAATAGAAGCAAATAACTTTTCTTCAGGCTTAAAAAAAACTTTTTCCCCTAAAATCCACTGGGAGGAGTTTTGGGTTTAGCCATTTAAAGACTAAAAGAAAATGACAGAAATCTCAATGTTATATTCACACTAATGTAAGAATCACAGAGCAAGTTATCAACCAGACAGAGGGCCTACTGTCAACTGCACAGAGGCATTTCAGCATCCCTCTGGGTCACTCACCAAATGTGGGCAAATTAATTAGGTGGTTTACGAAAGTGCTGCTCAGACTGAGGAGGCAGGTTCCCGGGTTTCTCATCATTCCAGGGGACAGAGTGTAGTTCCAAATCAGGGAACTAAAGTCATAACTAATACAAAATTAACCGTGATTCAATTGTAACTCTAACTTGTTTACAAGGTAATGTCACCATAAGGACACTGTTAAATGGAGTCAGGAAACTTGGTGCTCAAAGAAGAGGCACGCTGGCATTTAGTCGGCTGACTGCCAGAGAGAAAGGGGAAAACAGAACTACCCAGTGGACACACACACGCGTACACCAGGGAGGTATGGTCTACAGGGAGCAGGGATGATTCCATAGGCTCTAACATATTTTGAATAAACGATTTCACAAATTATCCAAGTCTCTCCAACTTCTCCGAGGCAACTAACTCAAGCTGACTTCTGATTTCCAATAAGGAACTTTAATTTTTCAAATTAATATTTAAAACGGATGTGTCATCTGAAACACAGAAGTAATACTCAATATAGAAAATCTGAGGGGCGCCTGGGTGGCTCAGTCAGTTAAGCATCTGCCTTTGGCTTGGGTCCTGATCCCAGGGTCCTGGGATCGAGTCCAGCATCCGGCTCCTTGCTCAGTGGGCAGCGTGCTTCCCTCTCTGCCTGCTGTTCCTCTGGCTTGTGCTCTCTCCCTCTCTCTGATAAATAAATAAATAAAATCTTAAAAAAAAAAAGAAAAGAAAAAATCTGAAACCAGTGGTAGTGGTAATCAATCATAGCCATTGATTTATTTTGGTCTATACCTTTCCAATCTTTTCCCTAAATATATAAAGAGTCCATTTTATCATTTGTAGTTGGTATGGTATCTAAAGTTGCTATGAAGACTGAATTAGCAAACTTGAACCACTGTTCCAAGAGGAAACACAGGAGTAGGTTCCTGCCAGCCTTTGCTCATATTTTTGTCAACCCATCAATACAGAACCTTACTTTATGTGTGTTTCTACTTACAGGCCATTTTTAAAAAACATTTATTTATTTGTTTGAGAGATAAAGAGTAAGAGAGCATGAGCAGGGGAGGGGCGGAGGGAGAGAATCTTTCAAGCAAACTCCATACTGAGTGTGGAGCCTCACATGAGGCTCGATCCCACAACCCATGAAATCACGACCTGAGGGGCGCCTGGGTGGCTCAGTTGGCTAAGTGTCTGCCTTCGGCTCAGGTCATGATCCCAGGGGTCCTGGGATCAAGCCCTGTGTCAGGCTTCTTGCTTGGCAGGAAGCCTGTTTCTCCCTCTCCCTGCCACTCGCCCAGCTTCTATTCATGTTCTCACTTTCTGTCAAATAAATAAATAAAATCTTAAAAAAAAAAATCACGATCTGAGCCAAAACCAAGAGTTGGACACCCAACTGACTGAGCCGCTCAGGCGCCCCTGTTCAGACACCTTTAATATACATTGTTGATTCATTAACAGTGAACTCACAGCCAAGAGCACTAAAACTCATGTTTGAGAGAAGCTTATCTAACACAGGTATTTTCTCCATAAGGCACATCACATCTTTCTTGTGCTAAGGAGCCCCAGACAGCACTTCGGCACTACACTTGGGGGCCATTTTAAACAGCAGAATCATCAACAAAAAGCACAAAAATGTAAAAATGTGGTACTAAGTAGACCTAAAAAGGACACTTGTTAACAGTAGGACAGTTAAGACAAAAAGACGTACAAATGGCCTTGTTCAATTTCAGCTGGGAACGTGTGTTTTGGGTGACTCAAATTTTTTGCCCCTCTGCACATGTCCATAAGTTACCATGAAAGTGCTGATTTCGAGGTTACAGGTAACTTTTAGTGAATAGATGAATTTGCAAATATGCGATCTGCAAATGAGGACTGATTATATATTTACACAGTACTTAATGTGGTATATTTACTTGTACATATGATGCGTATAAATGTTTTCCTTACAAAAGGGATTATTATACTAAATACTTAAAAAACTAATCTATTACTTTATGTTATGTCATTATATATTCTTTGGGGGGAAAAAGTCTGCATTATTCAAATATGTGATTCTCACTACTCTATTATTTGTTTCTAATGTTTTCAGTGTTACATATACTTACAACATCTCTTATTATTTCCCTTCAAATTAACTAGAAATAGTAATACCAAATCAAAGAGCATGTACATTTTGAGATTTCAAATTTCTGTTTCACTGCACCTTCACCAAAATTTAGTATATTTTCTTAGAATTTGCTTATTCCTGGTTGAACTAGTAAAATCAAAAACAAACTAATGGCAGTTAAAGAACTGTACACTTTATTTTTATGGTACGTATTTCTTCTGCTTAAATACTTTATAATTAAAAATGTATTACTTCTATAATTAGAAAAAAACCAAGAAGTATATTTAGTAATAGAGATAGGGAAAAAGTGTGTTCTTAGGCACAGAGTTGGGACGCTGAGCTACTGAACTAGCTGAACAGGGCACCTTGGGAAATAGGGCTCAGTGCTCTCTATAATTGTAAAGCACAATAATTCTTACCATAGACATCTAAAGTTTATAGTAACAAATTTTATTATTTAGAGCTCAATTCTTTATGGAAGCAATAACAGGTGAGCTGAAGTATCAATCAAGAAGGCTGATTTTTCTTCCGCCCTTTAATAAGACCTAAGTCAGACTTTTAGGTTAATTTCAGGATGCAATTTTATAGGGAAGATAGGTGATCTAAGAGGAAAAAACATATACTGAACAAATTTGAATAGTAGTTAACAACACTGAAATATTTATAATTCATCAGGGCTCAGAAAGGTAAACTTTTCATGATGACTGCTTTAATTAGTTTATAATTTTAAATTTAATACCTGTGTCGAGTTTACAAGGCCAAAGAAGCAAATTTTAGTGGCTTGAAACAGTTACCTTTTGAACCAGAAAGAGGACTGCCTTGCTGTCTCCTCTTGGCGTCACTGAGAATGTCAATGACCAGTGTGGCAAATTCATGGGCGTTAAACCGAGCGAGTTTCTGTCTCCCCTGAGAGAGAAAATAATTGGAAATATTCCCAAATGTGAAAACATACGTGTGGATATTCACATAAAACCAATCACATTGTTAGACTTGTGTAACACTCCCAAGCAAAGACTTCCAAGCATGATCAGAATATCACCGTGGTCTAGGGGAGGCACGCATCAACATTTTCCTTGCAAATAGGGTAGAGCCATAAGAGAACTAGATAACACAGTGCACATTTCTTTTTGTGAACAAAACCAGAATGTTTTTACCTGATGCTTTTTTTTCCCCATTATCAATTCAGTTTTGAAGTAGACCCAGTAATAAAATACTGATTTGGAAGAAAAATTTAAAATTTCAAGATAAAATTATAGCCTAGATGCTGGGACTCCATCATTATATACGGCCGTTAATCAATAAAAACTAAAAGTCCTTCCCAATTTACTCAACCTTTCTCCTCCTGACAGAGGCTTAGGCTGTTTTTAATGCTGTATTATTTTATACAGTGCTTTGATGAAAATCACTGTGCATAAATCTTTGTTATTTTTACTAGCATACATTCCCAAATAAGGATTACGTGTGGGAAAGGATGGACTTAATTTTGAGGCTTTTAAAATCAGCTAACAAATCACTTTTCTGAAGTCTACAGCAATGGAAACTCTTATCTATAGCATAAGAAAGCCCATTTTCCTATATCCTTACCAGCCAGGAGTATTTGACGAAATTTTAACGAATGCCTTTAGGCTGTTTTCTTGGATTACTAGTAAGGGTAAACATTTCTTCACATTTGTAAGGCATTTACATTTCTTCTGTGAATTATTTTATATTCTTTTCCAGTCTTCGATTTACATTTATTGCTTTTCTTACCAATTTCTTGAGTTTTGTGTGTGTGTGTGTGTGTGTGTGTGTGTGTGTGTGTGTGTGTATAAAGGATATGAACACTTGAATCAATCAAAAAATTTAAAATACCTGTCCTGGGAAAAATAAATACCGTATCAGCCCTTCCCAAAATACCACCACTGGTTACTTCTCAGATTCGGCCACTTGCCTGGTTCCTTGTTGAAGAGTACTCAGGATTGACCGGAAGGAAGGGGACGACAGTTGTCTCGGTTACCAGGGTGCTGTGGTTTTGCGTGGCAAGCCAGACTAGCCAGAGGAAAGAGCCAGAGATAGAATCTTATCACCACGAGTGTGCCACTGCTTCTCTGAGCGCCGCGGCTCCGGCGTCACGAGGGAGACTGGGGGAAGCACACTCCGAAATCAACACACACAAAAGTAAACGTCGACAACACGCATCACCAGGACAGTAGAAATACTGCCCACCAACAACAGAAGCTTATAAGAGAAAGCCACGCGTTCAGTCACCTGCATCGGTCTCTCGCCTGTCAACTTCATCGTACACATCCATGGCAAGTTCTTCAAACAAATGATTACTTAGCTGCAAGTAAAAAAAAAGATACCAGGAACACAAGGGACAAGGATTAACGCTGGGAGAATGAGTGGGTACTGTGACTTATTCACTCTTTAATCTCCAATGTCTTATCCAAAGCCAGTGCTTAGTAAATACCCGCTGTCAAACAGACAATAACATTTCCAGACTAGTACAGATCCTCTAGAAATATCTGCCTCCCACAGCAGCCTCACTCCTTTGTGACAGGCAGACAGGGGTGTGCTATCAAGGAGGGCAGAGTCATCTGAAATGCAGGGTCCAGTTCCCGACTCTCCGCGTGACATCACCCTTTAAAGCCCCCTCTTTTGCTCTCGAGCATTTGTCGGTGCCCACAAATAGAAAGGATCCTAAACCCTCGGTGGGATAGAGATGCCAAAACACAGCATTTTGAGAACATAAAACATGCCATTGCAGAAACTACCATCCAGTCTTCAGGAAGCCTCTTTGCTATATTCTTCAGGAAGCAGGCCTCCAATCCCGGAAAGTACTCACACCCCCCACAAAGGACGGCCTGTCTAATCAGCGCGCCGTGCAGCGTCAGCCCACAGAACAGTCTCCACACCAGCTGGCGGCACTGGGATGGGAAGGACAGTCGGGTCTTCCTCAATCCAGCTGAGGCTAAGCCTCCACCAGGATGGCTCCAGTTCTCTGCACTTTTTTCTTCATAAAACACACCCTGATGATTGGTGGCTGTCACTTTTTAGTTGACACTGAATTTTATTCCTTACTGTCTTCCTTATGTCCACCCACAGTACCTGACCCTGAGATGGGGCCCAGTACATATCCAGTCACACAGTGACCAGAGGTATTTTATGTGGCAATTTAAAATGCTGGCTACATAGACCTCATGGGAGCTTGTTAAAATGAGTAGACTGTCGGGTGAGGGAAGCAGGATATAAAATTCTGTAATTAAGATTGAGCTTCCATTTGAAAAAATGACATGCGTATAAAATAAGCATTAGAAGAAATATATCAAAATATTGAGCCTGAATCCATTAAGAATATAGTGAATGAAGATGATTCCCCCGTCCATTTTCCACATTTTCTCTAGTGTGCTGAATTTATATTTATTTATTTATTGTTTTTGAATTTATATTTATAATTGAAAATAAACTCTGAGAGCCTTCTGTTGGATAAAGTGATGAGGTATTGGGAACTTGAATTTGCCTTTTAAATATCCAGTCTCTTCCCAATAAGGGGCTACAAGCTAAGATTATTATTACTCACTAACTACAACAGCAATACTGAGGGCTTACAACAGCCCAGGCACTGTGCTATCGTCACATTAATACTCACGACACCTCTACGAAGACAGGAACTACTATTATCCCACTTTACAGACAAAGAGACTGAAGCACAGAAGTTAGGAGCTTGCTTGAAGTCACAAAGCCAGCAAGTGATAGATCCGAGATCCAAGTTTAAGTCTCTCCAATATCAACGCTTACTAATTTAAGAAATATATTAGTCTTCTATTTCTCTCAGCTTCTCATTAGGGAGGGAGAGAGGGAGATACTGTAGGATAAACACTGAAGTGACACTGGTCCAGCTGTCCCCCTTGAGGAGGAGACCACGGGGGAGGGTCAACAAGTAATAACAGCAGCCCATTCTCAGTGAGCAGTTCAGATCTGAGCTGCTGACGGATCATCAGCCCCGCTTCCAGGAGAGGACACCAAGGCACAGAGAGGCTAAGGAGCTTGTCAGAGATGAGCTCTGTACCTGACCAGTCTGACCGAGAGCCCGAGTTCTTGAGAGCTGTACTCAACTTTGTTCCACACATTTATCTAGTGCCTGCCACATGCTGAAGATATGACCGATGTAACCCCAACTTTCATGCAGCTTTCAGCCTAGCAAATGTAGATCAGTCAAGGGGAGCTGGAGTATTACCAACAATGTTTGAATTATTTAAAATAAAAACTGGCTTATATACTCTAATTAAAAGGAAATCAGACTATTTAGTGCTGATTCCAAAGCTTGTCATCTTAATCATCCTACCGTATGACCTCCTAAATTTAAGAAACATGATAAAACACACAGACAAACATAACTACAGATACAGAACACAGAGACACCGAATTGCATAAAATACATTTATTTCATATCACAGTTAAATACTAGTAATGATAAATCCATTTTATGTAATATTTAGTACTTAATATCATATGAAGTGCTAGTAAAGGGTCTTCTGTGAAAAGAGGAACAAAGAGAAAGTCATACGTTAGGGGAGAGGCAATTTCAGAGTTGGGCTTGGGGAAACTCCCTTCTACATTATCAAGGGTGGTCAGATTTCAGCTACTTGAATGACAAAAGGGCCGAAAGCTGGGAAAGCAGAACACTGCAGAAAGAGAAGATTCCCAGATAGGACCTGAAGGTGGCCTCAGAGAGTGTTAACCCAAACTGAAATAGTTAAAAACATTGGCGCATGTGTACACACATGCACACACGCAGGAAGAACCCGATGGAAAGCAGGGCAAAAACTAAACGGTGGGCACTGGATGACACTCTTCAAGGTCACGACAAGAAGTTAAGAATCTTGGTTCTCTGATCCAGAGAGCTATGAGAACAGCCCGAGGCGGGCAATCTGGTGGTTGAAGCGGCAGGGGAAGCACCCTGGTGAGGCCTCATCTGTGGGGATCTAACTAAGAGGAAGCTGCCCAGAGAAGCTGGTCTGTTGGGGCCCTGAGTGAGGCTGAGATGGGCAGGCTGGAAAGAGGGACGCGGACGGAAGGGAGGCAGAGCCCTGCAGAAATGCACGAGCTCTAAGCACGCACCTGGGGAAGGACCACCAGCCCTTGAAAGCAAACACTTAAAGAGCTCTGCCGAACAATGTGGGCTACGCAAGACGGTGACGGGGGTGGCCCAATCCCAAATGGCAGCAAGTGGAGCTGCGGCACTCACCACTCCAACGGCAGCTCCTGCCTTTCCCTAGCATCCTAGGCGGCTACCGGAAGGCATCCCTAAAAGTGTGTCCCACTCTTTTACGTTGAGAGAAACTAGGGAACTCTCAGGAGAAACAACTCCCTAACACAGTCCTTACTTTCAGAATGACAGAGAAAAACGCTATTCCTTGAAGCAGAGCCGATAAATCGGATCTACTAAACTTAATAGTACTTTCTGTCCCTTCTCTACATACGTAGTGCTCTGCTTCGGATTTTATAACATCCCAGAGTACGAAACAAAGTCATCTGGTGCAGCAGGTAATGGGCTGAGGACAGGTTGTTAGCAGGGTGCATAGTTTCCCACACTGAACTGCACTAGGAAACAGAGATACTCACGGATTGAAGTTTCTTCTTAGCAGCTTTTGCCAATTCAGACAAATCCAGGCTGCTAAGAAAATGTACAGAATAAACAAATAAATAAAAACCATTTTTATGAGTTTTGTAGAACATTAAGATAGCCAAGGCATCAAGACATGAATTAACAGTTCAGGGACATGGTCAGAAACAAAAATTCTATAGCCCATTAGAGTTAGCGAGAAAACTTTGAACATAAGAATTTGTATCTCCTTTTAGAAACATCATAGTCATGTAACATGATACAGAGAAAAATAATCACCAAATAACTAAAAGACAAAAACTATTGATGGTTCGTCCCCAGGCCTTTTATGTGAGAAGTCTCAATTCTTGAAGTATTAAAAAAAAGCATGACAGAAGGAAATATGAAAAGGGCAGAATGAAAAACCAGAATGGCAAGATTACATCTGGAATAGAGCTAACTGTTTCATAAACTCTTGACAGTATTTGTGCAAAGGTAATTGGATAAATAAGGATTTCAAGTTCATTCCTGCAGCTGTGAACTTTGCTAACAGACCAGGGGTTGGCAGATTATAGCCCATTTCTTTGTTTAGCCCATGAGGTACGCATGGTTTTTACATTTTTAAGTGGTTTGGGGAAAAAAACCCCAAAGTAAAAGAAAAATATTTCCTAACACAGGAAGAATTATATGGCATTCACATTTCGGTGTCCAGAAATAGAATTTTCTTGCACCTGATTTGCCCTTCATTTACATAATGTCCACGGATGCTTTCATCTACAACTGGAAAGAGCTGAGTAGTTGTGAGAGAGGCTGTATGACCCACAAAGCCTAAAATATTTACTACCTAGCCCTTAAAAATTTTGCCAATCCCTGTTACAGACAAAGAATATCCTCTCATAGAAATATTCTGTGATATAACCTATCGATACAATATACTGTCACAACTAACTAAAAACTGTGACAATATCACTAACTCTAATTTTACTAGTATATTTGTTACTTTTACTCTTTCAAACTTAAGTTTTACATGGTGGTTTACTTACAGCCGTCTTATTTCCAAATTGTATAGCCATAAAAGAGAAAAATGTATGGACTTTGTTAAATACAAAGTATAATACACTTAAACACTATACAACCAAGGAAATAATAGTGACAGATAAAACTGATTGGTATTTCAATGGCCTTACCTGTCTGCCATTTGAGGTATTATAAAGTGCTGTCCATTTTTGTGATCTGAAACAGAAACGAAGCCAAAGTTTTCTTTATATAAATACTGGTAAGATTGATAAAGAAACACTACCATAATTTTCTTAATTTACATCTTGCCTTCAGTAGTTTCTCATGATTATGAATTATTTGGGGAGGGAAGAGAAGTTGTCAGATTGACTACCAACTGCCTAAGACCTGGCTAGTAGCAAGAATCATATTCCTATTTTCTTCTGGTACAAAGGTCCAGACATCATTAAGCAAAAAGTCTGTGCTCACACTAATCCTACACTTCATTCATTCCCAGTATAACTGATGATCTTTAGTCATGGACAAAACTTTTAGGGAGCCTAAATTAGCAGAGCGGGCTTTTATCAGCTTTCCATGTGGGATGGGGGTGCACCCTTGGGCTTTGGTGGCTTACCCTCAAATTAATCAATTAGCATAAAACCATCAAGGCCGGGGCAGGTGGTCTTGGCAGATCTGGGTGGGGCTTCCTTCTCCTGCAATGCTTACTGACCCAGTCCCAACCAGCTTCTGGAGGACACTGATCACATGCCAATGAATAAAAAGCCATTATAAACATTCATATATAGGTTTTTGTGTAACCATCAGTCTTATTTCTCTTGGATGAATACCCAGGAATGGGAATGCTAGGTTATGTAGGTATTAGGTAAATGTATATGTAACTTGGTAAGAAAGTGCTACACTTTTTGGCACAGCAGCTCTATCATTTTTGTTTTCCAGCCGGCAACGTAAGACTCCAGCCAGCAACGTAAGAGTTACAGTTGCTTCACACCTTCCCACTCATGTTGTCAGTTTCTTTGGCAGGTTTTTAAATTTTAGTCATTCTTTTTTTTTTTTTTAAGATTTTATTTATTTGAGAGAGAGAATGAGAGAGAGAGCATGAGAGGGGAGAGGGTCAGAGGGAGAAGCAGACTCCCCACTGAGCAGGGAGCCCAATGCGGGACTCGATCCTCGGACTCCAGGATCATGACCTGAGCCGAAGGCAGTCGCTTAACCAACTGAGCCACCTAGATGCCCCAATTTTAGGAGTCATTCTAATAGGTGTGTAGCGGTGTCTCATTGTGCTTTTAATTTGCATTTCCCTAATCGCCAGTGATGCTGAGCATCTCACTTCATGTGCTTATCTGGCATCTCGATATGGTCTTTGCCCAGTTTGTATTGGGTTGTTTGTTTTCTTACTGTTGAGTTTTACATATTTAGGTATATTCTGGACCCAAGTCCTTTGTTGGACATGTGATTTTTTTCCTAATATTTCCTCCCAGTCTGTGGCCTGTCTTTTCACTCTTTCTTAATTGTGATGAAGTCCAATTCACCGATATTTTCTTTCATGGATTGTGCTTTTGGTGTTACATCTAAATATTTTACCTAATCCAAGATCATAAAGATTTTCTTCTGTTTTCTTTAGAAGTTTTATACTTTTAGGTTTTATATTTAGATCTATGATCCACTTGGAGTTATAGTTTTTATGCCAGGTGGGAGGTACTGAAGTTTATATTTCACCATATACTTAAAAGACTATTCTTCCCCCACCGAATTGTCTTTGCAACTCTCAAAAAATTGACTGAAAATATTTGTGTGGGTCTATTTCTGGATTCTCTCTACTGTTTAACTGACTTGTATGTCTGTCTCTCCTCCATAACCACAGTCTTGAGTTCGGCAGAGCTTTACAGCACGAGTTAAAGTTGGGAGGTGTGATTCTGCCCACGTTCTTTTGCAAAAATGGTCCCATTCTAGTTCCTCTGCTTTTCCATGTAAATTTCAGAATTGGCATGTCTATGTCCACAAGAAAATCCTTAAATTGCATTAATTTTACAAATCAATTTGTGGAGAATTGACACATTACTGAGTATTCCAACCCATAAACACAGTTCTCTCTCCATTGATTGTCTTCCTTGATTTCTTTCAGCAACATTTTATAGTTTTCAGCACGCAGAGCCCAGGAATATTTTGTCAGATTTATACCTAAGCATCTAATTTGGAGCTATTATAAATGGTATTGTTTTTCTAGCTTGCTTCCAATTGTTCACTGCTGATCTATAGAAATATGATTGATTTTTGATTGTTTCCCTTATATTCTGCAATCATGTCAACCTCACTTATTCATTCTAAGAATGTTATTGTTGATTCCTTGGGATTTTCTACATAGAAACCATCTTATTTATGACTAGTTGTATCTCTTCCATTTCAATCTGTATGCCTTTTATTCTTCTTGCCTTATGGCCCTGGGGGATTGCCAGTGTAATGCTGAATACGAATGGTAGGAGTGGACATCCTGGCCTTCTTCCTAATATTCAAGCAAAGGCATTCAATCTTTACATTGAGGATGATGTTAGCTGTGAGTTTCTACAGATACTTTTTTTTTTTTTTTTTTAAGATTTTATTTACTTGTCAGAGAGAACACAAGCAGGGAGAGTGGTAGGCAGAGGGAGAGTGAGAAGCAGGCTCCCCACTGAGCAAGAAGCCTGACATGGGGCTCAATCCCAGGACCCTGGGATCATGACCTGAGACGAAGGCAGATGTATAATTGACTGAGCCACCTAGGCATCCCTCTACAGATACTCTTTATCAGATTAAGAAGTCCCTACTATTCCAAGTGTGCTAAGTTTTTTCTTATCATGAAGGAATGTTGAGTTTTATTAAATGCTTTTTCTGCATCAACTGGTAAGATTGGTATTTTCTCTTCTTAGTCTGTTAATATGATAAATCATATTGATATTCAAATATTTAATTAGTTTTGGCATCTGGAAACCCTACTTGGTTATGATATATATATCATATATATATGGACTCAATCTGTTAACATTTTGTTGAAGATTTTGATGTCTTTGTTCACGAGGGCTATTTTTTTTTTTTTTGGCGCTGTCTTTGCTGGGTTTGGTGTCAAGGTAATGGTAGCCTCACAAAATGAGTTCAGAATGTTCCCTACCTTTTCATTTTCTAAATATCACGTAGAATTGACGTTATTTCTTCTTCAAATGTTTGGTAGAATAGTCTCATTTTATATGCAAAACTTGAAATGTGAATTCCTAACACTTAAAAATACCCACTAAGAATCATAATTGCAAAGCTAGCAAATCACGTGAGTCACAAAACCTATCTGTTGAATTGTTACATGGCAACATCACTTCAACTTGCTCACAGTTCTTGCCAGTGAAGTCATCTGGGTTGGGGTTTTCTTTAATGGAATGTTTAAAAGTACAAATTAAAATTCTTTAAAATGTAAGATTATGTATTTACATTATCTCTTTCTTCTTGGGTAGGTGGTTGGTAGTTTGTGGCTTTCAAGGAACTGGTTCATTTTATCTAAGTTGTCTAATTCGTGTGCACAGTGTTATTTATAATATGGCTAGACATTTATCAATTTCATTGTTTTTTTTTCAAAGAATCAGTTTTTGGTTTCAATAATTTCTCTCTACTGTTTTCCTTTTTCGATTTCGTTGATTCCTGCTCTTATCTTTATTATTTCCTACCTTCTGCTTGCTTGGGTTTTATTTTACTCAACTTTTTGGATGAGTAAGCAGTAAGAAACTCATAGTTTCTTATGGCGTAAGCTTAGGTGGAGGATTTGACACCTTTCTTGTGTTCTAATGTAAGAATTTAATACTATAAAATTTCCTCTAAGCATTGCTTTAGCTGCATCTCATAATTTATGTATGTTGTACTTTCATTCATCTGAAAATATTTTCTAGTTTTCCTTGAGATTTCCTCTTAGGGCCATGGATCATTTACAACTCTGTTAACTTCCACACATTTGGGTATTACATCAAACTGTAACAAACAGTTACAGTTTGATTATTTTTTAGTAACTTAATTCCATTATGGTCAGAGAATATACTCTGTAAGATTTTGATTTTTTTAGATTGGTTAAGCTTTGTTTCATAACCCAGGATATGGTCTATCTTGGTGAATGTTCAACATATACTTGAAAGGAATGGATATTCTGACAATGGATATTCGGGGTAGAGCACACTATAAATGTCAACTACATGCAGTTGGCTGATGGTTTGGTTTCAGTTTGCTATCCTTGCTGATTTTCTTCTTTTAAATTTCATTTTATTTGTTTCTTTTAAGTAATCTCCATGCCCATGTGGAGCCTGAACTCATGACCCCGAGATCAAGAGTCACATGCTCTACCAACTGCACCAGCCAAGTGCCCCATATCCTTGATTTTCTTTTTTTATTTTTATTTTATTTTTTTTTTAAGATTTTATTTATTCATCTGACAGAGAGAGAGAGATCACAAGTAGGCAGAGAGGCAGGCAGAGAGAGAGGGAGAAGCAGGCTCCCCGCCGAGCAGAGAGCCCGATGCGGGGCTCGATCCCAGGACCCTGAGATCACGACCCGAGCTGAAGGCAGAGGCTTCAACCCACTGAGCCACCAAGGCGCCCCCTTGCTGATTTTCTTTTTTTTTTTTTTTTAAAGATTTATTTATTTGACAGAGAGAGAGATCACAAGTAGGCAGAGAGGCAGGCAGAGAGAGAGGGGGAAGCAGGCTCCCCACTGAGCAGAGAGCCCGATGCGGGGCTCGATCCCAGGACCCTGAGATCATGACCTGAGCCGAAGGCAGAGGCTTTAACCCACTGAGCCACCCAGGCGCCCCTCTCCTTGCTGATTTTCTATCTACCAGTTCCATCTATTACTAAATGAAGACGGCTGAATATCCAAGAATTGGGGATTTGTTCTTTTCTCCTTTTAGTTCTATCAAAATTTGCTTCATGTATTTTGAAACCCTGTTGCTAGGTGTGTACACATTTAGAATTGTTGCATCTTCTTGGAAAATTGACTCTTCGTCACCAAGTTATGTCCCTCTCTATCCCTGCTAATATTCCTTGCCCTGAAAGTCTACTTTGTTTGATATTAACATAAACACTTTAGCTTTCTTTTACTGTGTTTGCAAGATATAGCTTTTTATACCATTCTGCTTTTAATTTACCTCTATCATATATAAAGTATGTTTCTTATAAATAGCATATAGTTATTAGGGCTCATTTTTGGTCTGAAATCCATTCTGACAATCTTTGCTTTTTATTTGGTACATTTAGGTCATTAACATAACATTTAATGTAATTATTAATATGTTTGGATTTAAGTCTATGATTTTTATTTAGTTTCTATTTGGGCCTCAGGTTTTTGTTCCTCTTTCTCTCCTTTTCTCTTTTCTGGAATGTTTTGAAGTATCTTTTGTTATTTGAGTAATTTTCAACATCTCATTTTATCTTTAGAGGTTTTGACTACCTATCATTGTAGTCTGTTTCTAATGGTTGTACTATGCATTATGATATGCATAATCTTTTAGTCTACTTAGAACATTTGCCATCTTAAGAAGAATGTAAAATCCTTACCTCCATATTTCTTTTACCTGCTCCCCTTTTATGTCGTCCTTATCAATGTATCACACTGACATATGCTGAAAACCCCACCAGACAAGCTTTAAACTGTCATAAATATTTCAAAGAACTGAGGAGGAAAACAGTCTATTATATCTATCCAGATATTTATCATTTCAGTTGCTCTTCTTTCACTCCTGAAGTTCCGGATTCCCTTTGGTATTATTTCCCTTCTACCTAAAGAACTTTTTTTCCCATTTCTGTTAGAGCAACTAGTTCTCTTCATCTTAAAATGTCTTTATTTTGCCTTCCTTCCTGAAGGTTATTTTCACTGGAAGAGGAATTCTGAACTGTTCTTTTCTTTCAGGACTTTAAAAAATTGTTCTACTTCCTTTACATCTTGACTGCGCACAATTAAAATCCATAGTCATTAAAACAACTGTCTTTTCATATGTTGTCATTTTTTTTCCTTTGCTGCTTTGAATTTTTTTTTTGGTCTTTGGTTTTCAGCAGTTTCATTTTCATGTGCCTCAGTGAGGATTTCATTGAGTTTATCTATCTGGGATTCTCTGAGTTTCTTAAATCTGAAGTCTATGTCTTTTGCCAAATCTAGAGTTTTGAAGCCATGTTTCTTCAAATATTTTTTCTGCACCAGGCTTTCTGATCTCTTTCTGGTAGTCTGAGGATACAAATACAACCTTCTGATATTGTCCCATAGGTCCCTGGGCACTGTGTTTAGTTTCTTTCTCCTCCCACTCTTTCTTCTTTCTGTTGCTCGAACTGGGTAATTTCTAGTGATCTATTTCAATTCACTGACTCTTTTCTTTGTCATCGCCAATCTGCTATTAAGCCCATCTAGTGAGTGTTAAAATTTTTGTTATTGTACTTTTCAGTTCAGCATTTCTATTTGATTCTGTTTCTCTGCTGAGACCTTCTATATTTCTATTTGCTTCAAGAACATTCATATTTCTTAAAGCATGATGTTACTATCTGCTTTAGTCTTTGTCTGATAATTCCAACATCTGTGTCATTGGGGTTGGCATTTGTTGACTACCTTTTCCCCTGCAAGTCTTTGGGATTTTCCTGGTTCTTCCTATGCCAAGTAATTATAGTTGATATCCCAGACATTTTGAGTATGAGGTTGTGAGATGCTGAGTCTTCTTTAAATTCTATGGAGAATATTAATATTTTTCCTTTAGCAGGCAACTGACCAGGTTAGGCTCTGCCTCCTGGGCCAAGTGGCGAGAGAACAGAAAAATAAAAGCAATCAGGATTCTACTCCTGCTTTTGGTTAGAGATTTAGGCAGCTGTGGTGCCACTGCTGCAGCCACATGATTGCTTAGGGGCTAGGGTAGGCGAAAAGGAAGCAGGAGAGGAAAAAACCCCAGGGGAACTCCCCAATTCTCTGTCCCGTAAGATCCCATTTACTGCTCCACAGACCAGAGAGAGAAGGCTTCTTTGCACCTGTTATACAGTTCCAGATTTTAGGCTATTACAAAGGCCGTATCCGAAGTAAAATAAACAGGACACTCACCACCAGCCTGATGGTACTTTGAGTTCCCTAATCCATCATCCAGAGTCCTTAAATAGCTACTCCATGCTTTTGGTCCAGGGTTTTTAATTGCAGTTAGCAGGAAAGAAAGGGTGGGGTGTGCTTACCCCATCTCCCTGGGAACCGGAACCACACCAGAGGTTCTTAACTCCATCATACAACCAGGTTAGGGAACCACTGTATAGGTGTATGTGGATATTCTAATTGGGGATTGGCAAACTTTCTGTAAAGGGCCAGACAATAAATATTTTTTGCTTTGTAGCCATAAGGTCTTTGTTGCAACTACTCAATCTATTCTTTTCTTCCTTTTCCTTCTTTCTTTCTTTCTGTAATCTCTGCTCCCAGTGTGGGGCTCAAACTCATGACCTCAAGATTAAGAGCCACATGCTCTCACTAAGTTAGCCAGGCGCCCCTCAATCTACTCGGTTCTGCAGTAGTAGTGTGAAAGCAGCCAGACAATACGTAAAGGAATGGGCATAGCTATCTTGCAACAAAACTTTAAACAAACAGGTGACAGGCTAGATTTGGCCCACAGACCATGGTTTGCCGACTCCAGTTCTACTTCATAAATAAACTTGGCAAAGTTCATTTTTGGACTCTCTTCCACTCCTTAGAGAGCAGAATTCTCCAAATAACTACATAAGTTATTGCTCTGCTCTTCCATTCTTAGTCCCATCATGCATAAGAACTATGGTGCACATTCGATTTTGGTCCGATTGGGCTCTTTGGTTCTTGAAATAGTTACTCCTCTGGAGCTAAAGTCTTAAAAACCAAAATTCAAGGAGTTTTGACTCACTATACCTTTCACATATAACTGAAAATGCTATAGTTATTTCAAATACAAATCCTTATTTGCAACTTTCTTAAGGATATGTTGGAGTAGAGATCTTGGGTAACAGTGTTCCAACTTGTTTTTCCAGAGGTTAACTGACTGAAGGTGTAGAGAGACTGCTATCCTTTTACTCACCTGGTCTCCTGCCACAGAGATAGAAGGCTAGTCTGTCGGTCAGCTCATACTGTATTTCTACAAGGCGTTCTGCCAGCTCATGGTGCCCTCCTTGCCTACCAAGAGAAAACAAAGTACCATTTATATTCCTCACCAGCCATTGGCTCTAGAATAAAAAAGTACAGAGATGTCTTCCAAGACACCTGAGCAATTTACCAAATGTAACTTCTCAGAGTAATCAACCTTTTGTGTGAGGTAAACTGTCAAGGTCTACTTTGATTCCCACCTTTATAAACTGTTTTCACAATAGGAACTACCCCCCTTCCTTTATTAATTTACAGAATACTTAATAAGGAAATGAAGGACTTAGGGGAGAGTTAAAGAATAACTTCATCTAATGAGGTAGAAAGGAAAACCAATAAATGGTCTAGAGTAGAGGTTCTCAAAAATTAACTAAAGCGCTTTTAAAAACATGTAGGTATCTAGGCCCCAACCTTGGGAATTCTGAATCAGTAAGGATGGGATGGGTGTGAACATCAATATTTTGAAGAAGGTCTTTTCCCTAGAGGCTCCTGATGTAGCCAGTCTGATTCTGGATGAGAGTTTAGTAACCACTTCAAGGTTTGTAATTCAGGGAGAGACAGACCAACAGAAGGCATAGCTCCCACTTGTAGCTACTTTTACCTCCTTAAACTTCAAATTACCTAACAGAAAACATGAGATTTGCCTTTCTTCGTTCACAAATAGTTAAGCTGCCTGAAATCTTTTTAGTAACCAGGCATATGAATAAATTATTACACCGAAAGACTATTATATATGCAAGGTATACATGAGAAAACTACAAGGTAAGTGATAAGTACCATGTACTGAGGGTTCTCTTCCCCTTAAAACGCTGAAGTCTAGTTTCTGCCACTTTCTCTTCCCACCATTCAAGACACTATAGGATATTCCTCCAATCTATCACGTTTGATTTCTGAGATACATATCTTTTTCCTCATTTTTTTTAACAGTTGTGAAATCAGGAAGCATGCTACAATTGATGGTATATCAGTTAATCGGCCGAGTTGTTCTTGTTTTTAGTGGTATATGACGACTTGGTACAGTCAGTGGAGTCTCAGATCCAAGAATAATATATTCCTCAATACCTCAGCTCTTATTATTCCCAGACACACTCTTCTCTATCTAGCAAAGTCCTCTGCTGTGCTGAACATGCCCTGTCCATTTCTCCCTCCTGAACTTAAATCATGCTTTCTTTTTCACTTGGAATGCCTTAGCTCCTCCTTCACATACCCAAATCCAACCGATTTTTCAAAGACCAACTAAAGAAGTTTCTTACTGACCTAGGCCACAATGAAGAAACCTTATATATGCCTTTTAAGACCAGTTATCGATTTTGGCAATGAATTCCACATTATCTTGCCTCATTTAACTCTTTCATGCATTTATGAATCATCTCCTCCATGAGAGAAGAAATTCTGGGACGGTACAGTTTCAGCATTTCACCCATTTCATCCTCTGCAGAACAGAGTAGAGTGCTTTGCAGCTGATAAAAAGTTGATTTGGAAAAAGAAGAAAAGATAAACCATCTTCTATCATTTAAATGATATTGAAGACTAACTTATGGATATATTTTTCCAGCATTTTACAAAGTTTTTAAACCAAGAAGAAACTTAAAAGAATTTTACGGCAAGCACCCAGACGTCTGCTGCCTAAAACCTACAATTAACGTTTTACTATTACTTGTTTAATCGCCTACCTATCTGTACAGATCTGTTTTTAAGTTCAAGCAATGACTAAACATATTAAGAAACTGAGGAGTGGGTTTTGCAATTCTTGATACCTGCTTTGGACTCTGCCTATGGCTCAAATACTATCGTGTTAGAAGTCATGTGAAAGACTGGAAGCTAAGCACACTCGTTAATGGTGTTAAAGTCACACTCTGACTTTGCCAGGCTCTGAGCTCACACGTATTTGAAATGTCTTCATCCGCAAAATGGTAGGATGTAAATTCTTAACTTAAAGGGGTGAAATGTTAATCATACACCATTTAGCCACCTAACGATGAATCATACCCAACGTAAATAATCCCTAACCAAGGCAGTGACAAGAATCTAGGTCTCTCACCTCGCATAATCCACAGGAGTTTTTCCACTAGAATCCTGTGTGCCTGGGTCTGCTCCATATACTGCCAATAATTCCGCTTGTAAAATCTGCCCTGCTTTGGAGGCAACGTGGAGTGGGGTGTTTCCTTTTTCCTGAGAAATATTAATAAAAAGTAGACAAACAAGCAAATTAAATAAAACCAAAGGCTACACAAACACAACCCACTTAGTTTCAGTTTAATATCTGAATCAATTCATGCTTTTCTCACAGGGTGAAAGAAGTTGGCTTGTGCTCCTAAAGATAACAGCCTCAAACAGGTTTCGAGATTCCCCGTTCTCACGCTTGAGTGGAGTTGCTGAAAAACACAAACCAAAAAAAATATTTGTTAAAAGTGCAAAGAATGGTATATCAGAGCAGCTGGCAGATCATTTTAATATACATTATATTAGAAATAATCAATCTTTATTTAGCTCAGTAAGGTGGAAGCAGCACTTCTCCCTTGCTGCTCACAACTACCCCTGGGATCTAAGGTGGAGCCACGTGTACTTTACTGATAAGGAAACACGGGTTGGGAAGGCCCATCTGCCCAGATGGACGCTTTGTTTAAGTGGCACAACCAGACCTGAAGTGAGAGGCGGTATGAGAAGGTGGGTGAACACGCTCTGGTCTCAAAGACCTGAAGTTCAAACCATACACCCTTGAAGCTGCGTGGCCTTGTGGAAGTTCTTTAAGCAATCTGAACCTTAGTTTTCTCAACTCCAAAATGGTGATAACAATGCCACCTATTCGCAGGATTGCTGTAAGGAGTCGATGGTATAACAAAGTGCTTAGCGTGGAGCCTGGTACACAGGAAATGCTCAAAGCATATAGCTACTGTCATTGTAATCATCATTAGTATTTGTTTTTATTATTGAACCTAGGACATTAGGGCTGCATATCCTACACTGTGTAAACTACAGGATTCTGCCTTATAGCACACCCTCTCCACAACACCATTCTTGCCCTTGTATACAATACTTTAAGTCTTTCAGGGTGGGAAATTGGCCTGTGTATATCAAATTCTGTACCACTGCAGAAAAGCTCTTACACATGCAGAAGATGAGCTGCTTTCCTTCAGATCTAACCTAAAATTGTCTAAAATGCAAAAATGCAATGTTATTGTAAGAACGCAGAAATCTACTCCAGCATCTATAGCCACACCGTATTTTTAAAATTAATATATTTAACATTTTTAAGTTGTGGTAAAAAACCCATGCCAAGCCTTATTAATAAGCAAAAGTAACAGTTATATATATCCTGTGTGAAGTTTAAAATTCTGATTGTGAGCGCCCACACTCTGTGCGAACATTTCCTAAGAGCAGTGCTTTGAAGATAAAGATGTATATTTCTCATGGCATCTCTCAAAAACATGCAAAGGCCCACATAAAGAAAGCCGTCTACTCATTTTACAAGTATAATAAAGAATCCCAAGCACTACAGCTTTGAGTCATCCTTGCTTCCTGAAGATCCTACTCAGTATGCAGTCCAGAAACCTAAAGAAGTCCCTCGAACTTTCTAGTCCCTTCTAGAAACAAACTCAACGATGGTTCCTATTTCAAAGCTAAACAAAAAACTCACAGAAATATAATTTTAAAACATATCTGAAAAATGCAAATCATTTTCTAGATAAATACTTATTTTTCCTCTTTCCCCTTGTACCTCCACTAACATGAATGGCTGCCACTTGAACTAAAATTAAAGATGAAACCAACTGCAAAAAAGGCTGTTATTAATTATTTAGAGTATAGAAAGTTTTTCTTTTTCTTTTCCTCCTCTTTAAGTTTTTTGTTTTCTTGTTGTTTTTTTTTTAAGATTTTATTTATTTATTTGACAGAAAGAGACAGCGAGAGAGGGAACACAAGCAGGGGGAGTAGGAGAAGGAGAAACAGGCTTCCCACCGAGCAGGAGCCCGACTTGGGGCTCGATCCCAGGACCCCGGGATCACGACCTGAACTGAAGGCAGACGCTCAACGACTGAGCCACCCAGGCGCCCCCCGCTTTAAGTTTTTTCCAAACAAAACAATATATTGTTTCATCCAGCAGTATTAAGGGTTTTAAAAGGTGTGACCCACCTTGCTAAGGTCTTTGGCAGTCACGCTGTCATCATCCCGGCAAGGCAAGCGATGTACGAATGCTAACATCTGATACTTTGCTCTGATGAATTCTGCTTTATTAGGACTGGTTCGTGGGGGAGGAAAAAAAAAAAAGAAAACAGCTCACTTGCAGCTCAGATGTAACATTCCCCATTCTTTAGGCTGTAAAAGGAAGAGGAAGTGACCCCCATCCCCTACTTGAGAAGAAAATGAACAATAGTGAAATAAGTTCCAGGAGGAGTATAAGACCTGAAGTCTCAAAACATCAATTAGTCATCCTAATGGCCAGGCCTGCAGAGTACTTGCTTTTCAGAGCCTCTCTCTTCTCTTTGTAATTTTCTTAATTGACCTAGCGGCCTTGTGAGGAAGCAGCATTACATCCCATCCTACAGGTGAGGCATCAGGCAGACTGGAGCCCAGAATCGAGATTTCTGGTCTGACTGCCTCCTGTCTGAGCCCCTAGCTTAAATCTGATTACATTAGCAGCCTCAGAGCCTTAGTCTCAAACTGGAGAAGCCACTGACTTGTGCTGTGCAACCATGCAAAAGAGACGGTCCTGTGCTCGGCCTTGTTCTGCATTTCTAATAGCAAAGAGCTCAGTGCACAACTGGAGTGTAACCACCTCCTGTGCCGCCCTTGTGGAGGCTGGTCCAAAGTAGCTGCGCTCCTTTTAGTGGGCCCCAGGGGTTATGAAGAAATAGAAGTATTGATAAACATTCCACTCACTGTACTTTATCCTGTGGATTAGCTTTACGTCTTCCGCTCATAATAGAGGCAGGGTCCAGCAAAGAATGCTCCCATATAGAATTAGCACCATTATTATACAAGGTTTCAACCATCTAAAACCAAGCAGTATAAAATCACATTTTAATTTCTTTTCACAAATATTCACTGGAAATTGTAGTGATTGAACTAGGAAAACCAAGCCCCACTGCAGACATCAGCATGACGGGGATGTCCTACAAATTATTGCTTTCAGATTCTAGAATGAGAAGGATGAACCTTACATGCAGGATTCAGGTCTGACCGGGAGGATGGCTAAGTACCTAAAAGCGTTAGATTAAATTGTTCTTACCGATTATGAAGGAAGAGCACTTTGACACTTTGGGGCAGTGTTTCCCAAGCCTGATCAAATACTATTTAATTTTCAAGATTCTTAACAACCCACGTACTGTCTAGACTTTCTGCCTATGATTTTCCTTTAATCCACTCATTTTTAAAAAACTTTTACTAGCAATTATGGCTTGATGTGCTAGTTAAAGTCTTCCTATAAACATTAAACTAATGCAACCATTAAATATTTGAGTATTACCTACATCTGTCTTGAGTACCACTGGTGGTTCATGTACCATACTTTCGGAACTGTTCTTTTAGGGTCAAGCCTGGCATTTTAAACTACTCATCTCTGGACTTTCTTCAGGCCCTATAATGAAATCTGTAAACAAAGACCTGAGAGCAGTAAACACCCACTTTCACATGAGAAGGAGCTGTTAGAAACTTCTGAGCACGAGTGATTATTAATAAACCATACTTCCCAATTTCATTTCAAAGCATGACTCCTGACACAGCCCCATCTGTTTTTTTGCATTGGTGGAGACACTGTCACATCAGAGACCCAAACCCACTTGTTTTGGTCTGTTGGTTTATATAGGCAAGTTTAAGGGACATGTGAGCAGCTGCCACAGATTTAGTAAAATATGTACTCAAGACAAATGAAGGCGAAACACATGCTTAATTCTGACTTCCAAATAGAACTTGAAGAATGTGCACCCCAAAATAGAAGTACAGGTGACATGACATTCAACCCCAAAGAAAACAAAGAGCTCACTTGACACTTACCAGGGTGTCGGGCATTCATTCGAAACATGTCAACCCAATTTGGTGTCTAACTTGTAACAAGAATTTCAAGAAAACTTAGATCAGATGTTTCAGAGATTTCTGAGGAATCTCCGTCCATGCTTCCATCAAAGCAGGAAACATAAGGAAAAGTTCTGAGACTGCAGCTTTCACAAATATTATTTATTGTGGTATATGAAAAAGATGGACTGTTTAAAAACAATTTCTGGTGACAGTCCAGAAAGTCAGCAGTGAAACGTTACCAAGAAATTTTAACAATTATTTTTCTATCTATAATTGAGCTTTTGAGACAAGATTTATTTCTTAGGAGGGGAAAAAATCTTAAATGGGGAATTTAGCTCTTACATACAGCACTAATAGGCACAGCACCTCTATTCAGTTACGATTCAAACATTTTTGTAAGATTTAAGTATAGTAGGAGAAATTTTAGTTGCTAAAAACATGAACCCTAAAAGCTCAAATTCCAAACCATGAGAATTCTTACTCTTTACCTGCAGCAACGTGGGAGGCCACGGTGTGTGTTTAAGATGCCTTACTTGAGAGATGTGGCGCCCTAGGCTCCGATGAACACTGCAGCATTCGTCACATATAAAAGTTCCCCTATTTACTGATGCCCAGGAAGGATCTGGAAAGAAGAATGAGATCTCAGTGTCGACGATACCAGGTGGCTGCTATACTGCCAGATGGCCCAAGATGACTGAGGTTTGGTTTTCCAAAAAACAAGACATTTCTGTTGTATTAGGATGCTAGTCAACGTACCAAGCTGGTGAACCTGTCTGATGATACCACCTATCTTGGCTGACTGGGTACCACACTAATTGAGATTAAACACATGAGCTGAAGCCCTAAATAAGTGGTTGTCTCTTTTCTGGTCCAGGGCCACAGTCTGTCGCTCGAATGGGATCTACCATCTCAGATGCGTGCTCCTTCATTCAACATAAGAGAAGCAAACTGAGAGAGTACGGATGAGTCATTTCAAACCAGTCTCCACAAACCGCAAGATAACTTGGCATGTCAGTGAATAATCCACACAGCATTATCTGAACTAAATGCTGAAGAGACTGATCTACTGCCTGATCTACTATGATCTATGGCAGTAGATCTACTCCCTGATCTACCGCCATACCTTTGCATGGCTCAAGGCTTGGCAGAAAGCTGCAAGCAACACAACAATAACACTGTGTGGCTGTGGTGGCTCGGAGGACACACTGAGGAACCTGGCCTTCTCTGCTAGAAAATGTTCTACAACATCCATTAGTCGTTTCAAATAAACTGCTGAGTCCCACCTCACAATTGATCTGAAAGAATACAAGCTGGAATAACAGCTGCTTTAAAGAGGCAAAGGTGTAAAATAGTAATATTTTTGGTGCGTGTACCATACTTTTTCCCCACGAAGTCCCATGGCGCTTCAGCAGACATCCTTTGAGACGAGGAGTAATTCGCACTTGGTAAGGAGTGAGAATAACCCACATGGGGCAAGTAAACCGAACACATACTTAGAAACCCCAGATAAAACCAGACTTTCTCTATTTTGTCAGACTCACAATGGGGTGACAATAGGTGCCACTCAAGCTGCCTGGTCTAAGAGCTATATTTAGAAATTCTTCAATGTCCACAAAAATCTCTAAAATGCATGTACACCATCTTTACCATTTTTAAAAGTTTATCCAAATCCTTCCCAACCATATAATGAAAAGTTATGAGATTTCAATCAGCGACAAATCCTGGGAGTCAGAGGGTGTGGTGGTTGAGAGGGTGGCTCTGGAGACAAGCAGTCCAGGGTTGGAATCCCAACTCAGCCACTTCTAATGATCTCAGATAAGTTATTTTTTTAAGCATCCTCACCATGGATCGAATGGGAATAACAGCATACCTCAGAGTAGGGGGCATATAAAGGGTAAAGTTCTCTGCATATAGTAAGTACTCAGTAATGTCAGCTGTTATAACTTTTCTAAATTATTTTTGAAGTACCATTCAGGTATTTCCAAGAGGCGCTGAAATTCTTGACAACTGGAAAAAGGTTTTGATTGTCAATCCTTAAGATTTGAACTGTTTCAGGTGAATACTATTACTAGAGTGAAAAATCTCAAATAGAGTTTTCAGGCAGTTGAGCTCAGAGAACAATCTATTTAAAATGAACTAGATTTGGGGTACTTGGGTGGCTCAGTCGGTTTAGCAACTGACTCTTGATTTCGGCTCAGGTCATGATCTCAGGGTGGTGAGATCAGGCTCCACACTGAGCACAGAGTCCACCTGGGAGTCTTTCCCTCCCTCTGTCCCTCCCTGTGCATGTATAGGAGCGTGCACAGGTGCACACTTGCTCTCTCTTTCCCAAAAATAAAACAAAACCTTTAAAATGAACTAGATTCATTAAAAAAAAAAAAGAGCAAAATATGTGCTAAGATGTGATCATGGTTAAATAAAACAGAAACAAAATAATTCAATGAAGTATAACTCTGTCAGTACTACTATACTATTCTGAAATGCAAAGACTGAAAATATCAAGACCAAAGACCCCTAAATAGGAGTAAGACAACAAGGATTTAATATGCATTAAGCCAAGGTTCTCAATTAATCACTTTAACATCATGGATCAGAGTCCCATGGAAAAAATATTAGAGTGTTCACAACACAGTAAAATCAAAATCAAGTTCATATGAATGACGTTGGGTGAAACCTTTCCAGTTTACCTAAATGTTCTATGCTGGGGCTTCTTCCTCGGACTCCACAATGGGGAGTTCCTCCCCAGGAACACCACAAATGGTCTGTGACCCCATTAAGAAATTATGAGTTCTGGATGAAAGAGTGACTACATGTGCATTTTCTGGGGAGAAGGCCTCAACAGTCATCAGAATCTTCAAAGGGACCCCTATGAGAAAGAGGCAACTCTTTGCTTGGGGCTCTGCAGAAAAGGCAGCACAAATTCCTAGCTGCTCAAGTTCACACAACATTTCAAGGTAGCCTAATTATATTCAAAACAGGAAGGAAGTGACTCAAGTCTCTGTAGATTAGGCATTTGAGACAACAACGAAAATGATACAATGAAAGAGAGAATGTTCTGAAATATGCACAAAATGCTGCAGAAGAGCAAGACAGTCATTAGCGTGGCAATGGAGAAGCAGTTTTCCGTTGTTCCCTATCACCTAATGAGGAGTAAAGAATACACATTCCAAGAGGAAGTCTGAACCTAGACTCATGTGAATGAAACACATCACAGAAAGTTCAACTGAAAACAAGTAAGAAAATAGGAAGTGGAACAGAACATTTTCAGAGAATACGATGGAGTCCGTATAACCCACACTGACTTGAGGTCCTCTTTTTCAACTCCTCTACCCCCTTCCCCATCTGCAAAGGAAACGGGTAACCCTACTTGCACTACACAGGCCATGCAGGAACCACATAAGGGCTGACTTATTACAGTACTATGTAAAATCAGTCTCCACCGCCATATAACAAGATGAAGTTCAGAACAGCTGCAAAAACACTGTTCAATGATTTAATTATGATGGTTAATTGGACTTCATTGTAACCAGAGAAGCCATCTTACCTTTGAAATACTTCAAATTTCAAAGCAGGTTAATCCAAGCACCAAGAACAGCATAGAGACCTGTCAATTCAGTTTCAGTTGCTAAGAGGGATCTGAACTCTCAATCTGAAAACGCTAAATTTCTTATGCAAGGGAAGAATGGTTTTGACCTTTCAACACACCCATATGTCTATCCTGCCTGAATGCCCAAATGAGTCTATTGGCCAGTGATTTTTGTTTTGTAGGCTGTAATTAATGTATGATTTAGAACCTCAACTCCAGCTTTAAAAGACCGCAAAGGTTCTGTACTAAACAACGCAATACAGAAAAGAAAAAACTTAGATGAGACGATCCGAAGAATATTCATCGACTCTTCCTTACCACTGAACGTGGGTTTCCCAATTATCTCCATCGGAAAAATGAGGAAATTAAGGCTGGGCCAAATGAAATCACCAGTCCAAGGTCACCCAAAGACTAAACGTAGCTTGAACCCGGGTCCTTAAGTTCCCAAAATTCGAGACCGGCATTGCCTCCCAAGCTCTGGTTGTGTTTCCAAGACCCCGACCTTCTGGAGATTCTCCCCGGTGGAGGTAGAGTGGGAGCCGGGATCTTAGGAGCAGGGAAATCATCTACGGGGGTCCTCTGGAGAGTATCAGTGGACGGAAACGGCGAGTGCACCCGCCCCAGGCAGGGCCCCCTCGCCGGGCGGAGGTCCAGGGAGCTGCGCGGGGAGCCGGGGGAACACCTGCAGCCTCTGGGGGCCGCAGCCGGGGGAACGCTCGCATTTTACTTCTGTAATTGGCCTTCCTGTGGATTGCCCAAGCCCCTTCCTGTTGGGGAAGCAGCCCCGACCCCGCAGCCTCCCCGCCCGGCCCGGGACAGAGGAGACGAGAAGGGGATGAGACGGGAGGGAGGGACGGGAGGGCGGCGGGCCCCTAGCCCGCCCGGCTCTGACAGGCCCGGGACGGGTCCCACCCGGAGGCAGCCCCAGTTCCTCCTCCTTGGGACCCCGGGTGTGGGGTTCGGACGCCGAGACCCGCCCGACCCGAGGGGGCGGCCCCGGGGCACGGGGTCCCTTTGAGCAGAGCTGAGGGAAGCGGGCCCGGCCGGTGCGACTCACCCGGCCCGCTGCAGTCAGCGCACACCTCGCTGCTCCGAAGCCGCTTCGACATGGCTCCCGCCTCCCACCTGCCGGGAATCAGGGTCCCCGGGACAGCGTAGGCGGCGACGGAGGCGCTTCCGCTCTAACGGGTCCCCGCCGCGGCGCTGGTGGCGGCGCCTCTCCCCTCAGCGCCTCGCAGCCGCGGCGCAGCACGCATGCGCGGGGAGGTGCCCTTCGCCGACGGGCGGATCATGTGACCGGAAAGGGCACGCTGCCTTGTTGCCATCTTGAGTAAGGGCATGTGCCCCAGCATCTTCTGCCCTGCCTATGTATTTTCTTCAATTTGGGTTTCTCTCTCTTTCTTTGGAAGTCCCAGCACTGATTAATACTAGGGGAAGAAGCAAAATCTCGTGCCCAGAGTTCTGCATCCACAAGTTTCCCGAGGCCATCAATAGTCAAGTCACTTAGTATAACTGGTCAAATTCATTCACTTATTCAATAAATACTTACTGAGCATCTACTCTGTTCCACTTACTGTTCCAGGCGCAGAAGACGTAACAGTGAGCAAAGAAGATAACATTTCCTGTTCTCATGGCGCTTACATTTTACTGTGGTAGATCTACAATAAAATAGGTAAAATAAGCAACTATAGGTGTTTCTTTGGCTGCAGTTTTAGTCTCACGTGCAAAATGGAGCTGATGTATTCTCTACCTCTAGCGCACGATTTTATTTATTTTTTGGCAAGTCTTGCTACATAAGAATGATTTTCTTTTCTTTCTTTCTTTTTTTTTTTTTTTTACATTTTTAAAGGGTTGTAAAGAAAAAGGAGAGGAAGTGGATGAAGAATATCCGACAGAACTCATACATGGCCAGCAAAGCTAAATATTTACTATCTGGCTAAGGATAAATGGAATAATTTACAGGAAAATGTGGTGTGCCTGCCCCATCGTAAAGCACTCAATAATAGTAGCTCCCACCATTCTTGGTATTTGGTATTACTATTATTTTCTAATCACAACTTTTTGAGAATAAGAATAGATGATCTGAGTAATCTACAGGATGGTGTGAGATAAACACAAGGAGATGAGTTTAATCAGCGTGAATGAGAGAAGAGATGTGACCCTAATACTAGGAATATTGATTGTATGTATTATATGTAAATGCAGCCATGATCTCCATTCGGGAAATATTGGATGCCCATTAAGGGCCAGGCACTGTTTTGACTTTAGATACTCTGGTAAGCAGCCATTGTGGAGTTCTTTGACTCATGAATAAGAGAGATGTTCAATGAGCACTAAATGATGAAGAGAAAGATTAAGTTGCATAAAGCTTCTGGAAAGATAGGAAGTCCTGGAAGAGGTCTTAGAAGCCCTGGATGTTGGTCGACCTCTCCATTCTGATAAATGTGTGTTGTAGGAATAACGGCATAATTCCCACACATTCCACAGCAGGAGGGCTTCTGGTAATATCCTGATGCTCCTGCACCCTGTCTGGGTTCACAGACTCACAAATCTTCTGGACTCAGCACCTGTGGAGAACGGATTAGGCTAGGATTGTTGAACAGCTGTTGCGGGGATCTGGAAAGCTGGATGCACACAGGCCAGGGAGGGAGAGACTGTGCTTTCGGGATGCATTGAATAACTTCACCCAGCTGTGTGGGTTAGTTGCAGACAACTGTGCCCGTAACTTAGGCTGGTGAGTAGCTGTTAGGTTGACTTGGCTCTTCATTGAGTCAAAGAGCTGTAGTGTCTGAGGTTGAAACCCAAAGAATGAACTTAATATTTGCAGACTGCGACCAAGTCTGGGTATTCCGTTAGTCTTTTTAGCCATAATCCAAAACTCGAGTGGCTGGTATGAAAAACAAATGAACCTCATATGTGTAAGAAACCACTACATTGTAGGTCACTTTGAATCCTAACCCGGTGTGGAGTTCCGATAGGAAGTGGTTCTCAACTGGGGATGATTTTTCTCCCCCAGGGGATATTTGGCAGTGTCTGGAGACATTTTGGCGGGGAAGTGCTATGGCATCGAGTGGGTAGAAAGGCCAGAGATGTTGGTCAACATCCTAGAAAGCACAGGACAACGCCCACGGAAAGAAAATTACCGAGTTTACAATGTGCCAATGTTGAGAAACCCTAAGAAAGAACAATTCCCTTGTTATGCAAATCCTCGATGCCACTTCTCCAGAGTTTGTAATATTCCCTCTTTAAAATTGTTTAAAATGGCTTCTGGCCAATCATGGAAGCACTGCCCAATTCCAAAAAGGCTGCAAGGGAGTCAGTATCTGGAATGGTTTGGTCCAGGCCCCAGCGGCCACCCCCTGAATCCAGAGCTGATGGAAGAGGCCCAGTTGTGGACTGAGCCATATGAGGCGGCTTGAGCAGGGGGAGAGAGGCTGGTGACGGATAGGCCGAGTTGTCCGTGTCGCGATCCTGGGCGAAGGGAGAGAATGTTAGCTCTGTTTTGGGATTGCACTGTGTTTCCCGGTGTGTAGTTGGGGGTGGGTGCGATCAGGCCGACGCTGGGCTGCGCGGCTGGCCTCGTCTCCCCCCGCCGCGGTGCGCGGTGGTTCGCCCCGCGCACTTCCCTGTTTGGGGCAGTTCGGCCCGCAGAAGTCCGTTCGGGAGCTGTCAGCGCGGGCGGGAGCGCGGCGGGGCGCGGGGTGGGCGCGGCCGACCCCGTCCCTGACCCGGCCCGCGACCCCCGACCTCCCGCGCGCCCCACATCCGGCCCGTAGGCCGCCCAGCCTCGTACCGCGCCCCTCGCTCACTCGCTCCGTTCTCTCTCTCTTTAGCCGGCCGCCGGGCGGGCGGGCGCCGGAGACCCCGCCGGGGCTGAGGCTTGGCAAGCGGGCGGTGCGGGCCCGGCTGCGGCCTTCTCGCCATGTCCTCGGCCCGCGACAACAGCGGCCACTTCCCCTTGCATCTCCTGGTCTGGAACAACGACTACCGGCAGCTGGAGAAGGAGCTGCGGGGCCAGGTGAGGGGCGGGGCGGGGGTCCGCCCGCGGCGAGGGGCGGGGAGTGGGGGGGGAGTCGGGGGGTCGCTTCGCTCCCCCTGAGCCCATCTCCAGCCCTATGCCTTCGGGGCCCCGCAGACCCCTTCAATTCTGCAGCCGTGCGACAATAATAATAAGAGGACGTGTATCGGAGTGCTTACTGGGTGCCAGGCCCTGTGCCGAGGGCTTTAGGAACATTATTATCTTTTTGCCTTTCCAACAGTCCTAGGAGGTAGGCACTGTTATTATTACATTTGCCAGAGAAGGAAACTGAAGCTCTCAGAGGTTATGTGCGTTGTGCGAGGTCGCCCACTTAATAAATACCAAGTCGGGATTTTAACTCTGGCCGGCTGGCTCCAGAGTGCACTGTTAGGTTCTCCTGCCTCTCCCAAAGAGATGAGAATGGCACACACCGCTCACCCCTCCCCCCCCCACCCCTTTTGTAAGGAAAGGCTTGGTTGGGTTTGGAGTTCGGGTTCTAACTCGCCCTGTGACCTTGGGCAAGGCATTTTCCCTTTCTGGCCCAGGGAGACTGATAGATCCCAAAGTTTGAGAATCACGGAGGCACAGGATCCTTAAAATCCCTTCCTGTCCTCCAGTGCTTTGATTCCTTGTCTTTTATTTCTTGCCACCTCTTTAAATCAGTGGTTCTCAGCTGGAGGTGATTTTTGACACACACCTCCCCACCCCCAATGGTAATACGTGGAGACAGTTTTGGTTGTTCCCAGTAGAGAATGGGTGCTACTGGGATCTTAGCGGTAGAGGCCAGGGATGCTGGTCACCATCCTCCCGTGTGCAGGCCGGCTCTCCCCAACTGAGAATTATCTGGTCCAAAGTGTCAGTAGTGTTCTGCTTGAGAAACCCTGCTTTTAAAGGCATCTCAACAATTCGGGGAGTTATTGGTGCCCTCAAGTTCCAAGCTAACCTACTTCGCCGTTAGGATAAGGACTTTGTAGTTATTTGGTGTAATTCTTGTTGACTTTGAAGTCCTGATTTTTGAATGGCCCAAAAATCGATGCTATAATTGTCAAGAAATTTTAGAGCAAAAGGAGCGCTTTTGGTTGGCAAAAACTGAGCAAGGTCAGCATCACCCCTTTCGGTGAATGGTTACTGCTGAGTGTGTTCTTGCACCTTGCTGTATTTAAAAAAAAAAAAAATCTGTTGAGCACTTGCTGGAAGTCGAGTTGTTCTTTTTTCATTTAAATCCTCTGTCCAGACAGAATAAACTTTTATTGTAAGAGTCACTGGTCTTAATTAGATCGCGCCCCCAGAGTAGATGATTCACCATTAGGTGTCCCAGTATACCTGGTGATTTCATTCCCTTTCTAGATGTGGTGCAGAGGGAATGAATCCTCTATCATTTTGCTCTCAGCTCTAAGTGTTCTCACCTTGGGCACTTGAAAAACAACCAGAGAATCCTGCTGCGTTGTGCGTCTGCGCTTCCTCAGTGTCCCTGCTGCCCCAGCTTCTTGTGAAATAACGAGATAAAGTACAAAGAAAGTCGCAGAACTAAACTCCCTTTTGATAGAGAAGTTCGTCGCCACCATTAAGCCACATACTCTTTCAATACTGATTTCTGAAAACAGCAGGCTTTCTATTCATCGGGGCTGAAGAAAAAAGCTTGAATGCAGTGCAGTTTTTCTTTATAGAAAAGAAAGTTTTTCTTTTCTATTTTTCTATTTCTATAAAGTTTTCTTTATAGAAAAACTTGTTTGATAAGTTTTGTTTGATAAAACTTTGTTTGATAAGAACACAATCTTGGTTTACAGTCTAAAATGTGGCATAGTTGAATTCTCTCCTTTTCCTGTAGGCTGTAATTCATTGAAAGTTCTCTGTGCCTCTTACCTCGAAAAATGTTAAGGACATTCGTGATCAGAGAATTATAATTCTGCAGCAGATTTTCCTGGAGTAAACTGATTCTTCGCACCTTATACTGTCAAGGGGGTGTCAAAGGAAGAATATTTATACTTACTAATTATTTGGTTTTGACTTTGTTATTGGTTATCCCCATAGATCATTTCATAGTATACCAGTCCTCTCTGAGTAAGAGGTAGTTGAAGCAGATTATTCATAAAGAACATCTTTACCGTGAAAGCGTGACTGTCATGACCCTATAATCTAATCTCGATCCTGAAGCTTGGCTATCGAAGGGGTAGCGGTGGGAATGGCTTCAAGGATGTGCTGCTTGTGCTCAGAAGGGTTGTGCTTGGTACAATGCTCTGCTGTCACCATCTTGAAAAAAAATTTTTTTTTTTTAAGATTTATTTATTTGAGGGGCGCCTGGGTGGCTCAGTGGGTTAAAGCCTCTGCCTTCGGCTCAGGTCATGATCTCAGGGTCCTGGGATCTCCCGCATCAGGCGCTCTGCTCAGCAGGGAGCCTGCTTCCCTCTCTCTGCCTGCCTCTCTGCTTACTTGTGATCTCTCTCCTCTCTGTCAAATAAATAAATAAAATCTTAAAAAAAAAGATTTATTTATTTGAGAGAGAGAGAGAGAGAGAGAGCACGAGCAAGGGCAAGACAGCATGGGAGGGGGCAGAGGGGGAGGAAGAGAGAGAATCTTGAGCAGACTCCCCGCTCGCTTAGTGAGGAGCGTGACTTGACCTCACAACCCTGAGATCTGACCTGAGCTGAAATCAAGAGTTGGAGCCTTAACCAACTGAGCCACCCAGGTGGCCCCACCGTCTGGAAATTCTTTATTTTTTCATTTTTGAACAAGGAGCCTTGCATTTTCATTTTTCACTGCGCCCTGCAAATTATGTAACTGGTTCAGGGTTAAGAAGTTATTCACTGATATCATTAAAATATGCAGCAGGAAATATTTTGTTGCCTTCATATTTGTCGAGATCCTCTTGATTATGAAACAACTACGTACTTCTGTGACTTGCAGGCAGTTGGGTTAATGGCCAGTATGAATACTGATAACGTTGTGAGCTTGAGCAAGTTATCTACCCTTGCTTGAATTGTTTTATCATCTGAAAAAATAGGGAGAGTAGCCCTGAAAGCCTACCCGTTTGTCAGGCATTGTGCTGAAATGCTTTCTGTGCAATTCTAGATTTAATTCTCACACCCAGTGCCCTGGAGTGAATGCTCTCACGAGTCCCATTTTACAGATAAGGAAACCAGATAAGATGGGGAGGCTCAGTTGCACGCTTAGCCAGTGGCTGAACCAGGGTGTGAACCCAGAAGGTCGGGCTCTGTCCCGATGCTCTATTCTTAAACTTTCCATTCTGCTTCTTTTTCCGTAAGAGTCCCTCCAGTTCAGAATTGTGGAAAATAAGGCAGAGAGAGCAGATCTGAAAGCGCAGGCACATAGTAAATGAGAGTAATCCTATTTATCATCGTTGCTGCTGTGATTATTGTAATCGTCCTGGGCATTCAGTTTCTTTTATGTATGCCCCAGTTTTTCTGCAAGGAACATGTATTGGCTGCATAGTTAAAAACGAAAAATTCCTATCGGCCCAGCAACACATTCAGCTGCTTCACTCAGCGTTTGTTTGCCAGTAAGCTTCTGCTGTCTGTTTCTTCATTCCTTCCATCCCACGAGTGAGACTTGAAGCAGGCACACTGGTAGCTGCAAGAATTGTATTTTGTTCTAGGAACAGCAGCACAGAAAGAATCAAGTTTATCCAGATGAAGAGGATAGGCGTGTTTCCGAGTGTGCGTGAGTCAGCCCCCGCCCCAAGGTCTTGCTGAGAGCTGGAGTGTGCAGTTTGCCAACTCTGCAGTTGTTTGGAGCTTTCCGTGTTGGCTCAGCAGAGGCACTTTATTAAGTGCCTCTTAACTCATCAGCTCTACTGTCTAATATTCAGTGGGGCCTTGCAGTTGGTTCAGTGGAAATGATTTGTGTCACGGTTATGTTTGTCATTTAGCTAGAGAGGCCTATGGAACACCCCTGGCTTTCTTACAGATGCTGGGAGAATGAGTGAACGCTTAAGGGGACATATGCAAAGGTCAGTCAGTGCACCTTAGATGGGGGGAATCCCAGGACCGAGTAGGGTGGAGGGTGGCAGATGAGGCCCAACTCGAGGGCCAGCCCACAGTGAGGAAGCCAGCAGGTGAAAGAACACCATCAGGGCAAGAGGAAGAAGATGTTCCAGGTGGCAGCAGTCCTCAGAGCTTGACGGGGAGCTGCCGTGGGGTTCTCGCCCCAGTCTGCCGCAGGCCGAGCGGGGCACTGGGCACACATGCAGGTTGGTGCCTGTTGGCTGGAGGCCTGCCAGGAGCCAGGGGCCAAGCATCCAAGATGAAGAGCCAGAGCCTGCTCTCACGTGCTCCCCCTTGGCCCTCGGGGGCTCAGGCTCGCTTGAGGGAACTATGCCTATGGATACCATTCGATGGAGTGGGGGAGTGGGGGAGTCAGTTTGGGCCACAGCGGCAGAGGACCAGAGCAGCCTGAGATGCACAGGAATGAGGGCGGACTCTCTGGAGAGAATGGAAGGCCAGTTAGCAGCCTCTTGCTGGAGGGCCCTCCGCCCCGAGGTGGCAGTGAGAGTTGATGAGGCACTTACATCGTGCTGGGTACTGAGGCACAGAAAGGTTGAGTACTGCACCTGAGGCTAGTCAGGGGCCTGGCTGTGGGCCTGTTGTCAGGCTCTGCAGCCGGCATTCAAGGCTTGCCCTGTTACTGCCTCCCGAGGGCAGCAGGATGTAAACAAGGCTTTGAGCAAGCCGAGTCGGTGGGCTTAAATTAGCAATTAGGATGGGGATGTGCAGAAATCTCACTGCTTGTCTTCCTTGGGGGCACTATTATAGTTTGAAGGGGTGGGTATTTTTAATTTGGTACAGTTCATGACTGAAGAAACATAAAGGAAAACCTGAAATGATCAGCTTCCAATGTGAATTGCACTTTAATTCTCAAAGCTCTTGTTCCTTGAACTAATGTCATTGGTTGGAGACCCTAAGTCCCACTATTAACTGTAATGAAATCTGAGCAGATCCCTTTTAGGAAGAAAATGACCGCTTGTATATGCTCCGTAATGTGGGCGTATGATTAGAAGTGCTAATTCTTAGTGCTTCTTACAGGGCTAAGTATTATGCCTTTACTCTTGCAAGAACTCTGTAAGGTCAGTGTTTTTTATTCCCAGTTTACAAGGGAGCAAACTGAAGCTTTGGAGAAATTAAGCAACTCATCAAACAGTATATAGATGATAGATTCGTTTTATGTGTTACATAAAGCACATGCATACATAGGTTTTTTCAAACCTCTTTATTGAGCTATAATTCACTAATCATACAGTTCACCCATTAAAGTATAACACTGTGGTTTTTAGTGTCTTCACTGAGTTGTGCAACCGTCACCATCAAATTCCAGAACATTTTCATCTCCCCAGAAAGAAATCCTATACCCCCTAGTCACTCTCCATTTCCCCTCCACCCCCCCCCCCCGCCCCCAACTCTGGGCGACTGCTAACTTACTTGTTTTTACTTGTTGTCTCTCTAGATTTGCCTGTTCTGGACATTTCCTATAAATGGAATCCTACGATATGTGGCCTTTTGTGTGTGGCTTCTTTCACTTACCATGTTTGTGAGGTTCATGCACACTGTGGCACAGATCAGGCCTTCAATCCTTTTTATGGCTGAATAGTATTCCATTGTCTGGGTGAACCGCATTCTGTTCATCCATTTACCAGTTGGTGGATATTTGTCCTCCCCACCCCCGAACTTTTTGGCTATATGAATAAGGCTGTATGCACATTCGTGTACAAGTTTTCATAGGGATGTATGTTTTTATTTCTCTTGGGTAAATACCCATGAGAGGAATTGCTGGGTCGTATGGTCACTCTGCATTTGACTTTGTGAAGACCTGCCAACCGTTTTGCAGATTGCCTGCATCATTTTACATTCCCACCAGCCATGTGCGAGGGTTCCAGTTTCTCCACATCCTTGTCCACACTTGTTATTCTTTTTGATTGTAGTCATCCTCGTGAATGTGAAGTGGTATCTCATTGTGATTTTGACTGACATTTCCCTAGTGATGAGTGAAATCGAGCGTCTTTTCATGTACTCATTGACATTGGCATATCGTCTTTGAAGGAATGTCTATTCCAGATCCTTTGCCCATTGAAAACTTGGGTTGTCTTTTTTATCCTTAAGAAGTTCAAGTTCTTCGTATAGTCTGGATACTAACTAGCCCCTTGTCAGATAAATGATTTAAAAATAATTTTTTCCCCTTCTGTTAGATGTCTTTTTACTTTCTTTATGATATCTCATGAAGTACAAAAATTTTCAGTTCTGATGAAGTAACAATTTATCTTTATTTTTATTTTTTTGTCTCTTATGCTTTGGGTATTGTATCTAAGAAGGTTTTGCCTAACCCAAGGTCACAAAGATGAACTTCTTTGTTTTCTTCTAAGAGCTTTATTGTTTTAGCTCTTCTGTTTGGGTTTATGATCAATTTAGAGCTAATTTTCGTGTATCGTATATATAAACCTTCATTCTTTTGCATGCGGATATCCAGTTGTTCAAGCCCTATTTGCTGAAAAGATTATTCTTTCCCCACTGAATTATTTTGGCACCCTTGCTGAAAACTAATTGACCATAAATGTGTAAGTTTATTTCTGGACTCTAAATTGTATTCTGTTGATTCTATCTTTATGCCAGTACCACACTGTCTTGATTGCTGTAGCTATGTACATAGTTAAAATTTGAAATTGGTAAGTGTGAGTCTTCAAACTTTGCTCTTTTCAAGATGGTTTTGGCTATGCTGGTCTCCTTGCACTTCCTTAAGAATTTTAGGATCAGCTAGTCAATCTCTACAAAAAGCCAGCTGGAATTTTGATAAGTAGTGCATTGACTCTGTAGCTCAGTTTGGGGAGTATTTTTTTTTTTTTAAGATTTTATTTATTTATTTGAGAGAGAGAGAGCATGAGGAGGGGGAAGGGGCAGAAAGAGAGGGAGATGCAGACTCCCTGCTGAGCAGGGAGCCTAATGCAGGACTCCATCCCAAGACCCTGGGATCATGACCTGAGCCGAGGGCAGACGCCTAACTGACTGAGCCACCGAGGGGCCCTCAGTTTGGGGAGTACTGATATCTTGAATATTAAATCTTCTGAACCATGAATATGGGATGTTTTTCCATTTATTTAGGTCTTAATTTCTTTCAACAATGCTTTATAGTTTTCAGAGTATATGTTTTGTACTTTTGTTATTTATTTTTTAATTTTTTTTTTTTTTAAAGATTTTACCCATTTATTTGACAGAGAGATCACAAGTAGGCAGAGAGGCAGGCAGAGAGAGAGGGGGGAAGCAGGCTCCCTGCCGAGCAGAGAGCCCGATGCGGGGGCTCGATCCCAGGACCCTGAGATCATGACTTGAGCCTAAGGCAGAGGCTTTAACCCACTGAGCCACCCAGGCGCCCCTATTTCTAAATGTTTTATTCTTTTTGATGCTAATGTAAATGGAATTTTCATAATTTCATTTTGAGTTGTTTGTTACAAGTGTATAGAGATACAGTTGATTGTTTCATTTTTAAAAATTGAAGTATAATTAACATACAATGTTATATTAATTTCAGGTGTACAACATATTGATTCAACAGTTCTATACATTTTTCTGTGCTCACCATGATAAGTGTAGTCACCACCTGTCACCAGACGTTATTACAATATTATTATTATTATTTTAACAATATTATTGACTGTATTCCCTATGCTGTACTTTTCATCTTTGTGCCTTATTTTGTAACTGGAAATTTCTATCTCTTAATCCCCTTTATCTATTTTAGCCATCTCTCCATTCATCTCCCCTCTGGCAACCACGTTTGTTCTCCGAGAAATATAATTGATTTTTGTATATTGATCTTGTATCCTCCAATCTTGCCGAACTCCTTTGTTAGTTCTAACCTTTTAGTGGATACCTCAGGATTTGCTATATATAAGATAATGTAATCTACAAATAGAAATAGTTTTACTTCTTCCTTTCTAATCTGGATGCCTTTTCTTTCTTTTTCTTGTCTTACTGCCCTGGTTAGAACATCTAGTACAGTATTGAATAGAAGGGACAAAAGAGAACGTACTTGGCTTGTTCCTTATCTGAGGAGGAAAACATCCAGTCTTTTACCGCTAAGATAATGTTAGCTCTGGGTGTTCATAATTGGATGCTCTTTGAGGAAATTCCCTTCTATTTCTAGTTTGTTAAGTGCTTCTTGTTTTTTTATTTTTATTTTGTATCATGAAGGGGTGTTGGATTTTGTTAAATGCTTTTTCTGCATTGTCTTAGCCTTGTTTGGGCTACTATAACAAAATACCATAAAGTGGGTAGTTAATAAACAATAGAAACTTACTTCTTAAAGTTCAGGAGGCTCTAAGTCCAAGATAATGGTGCTGGCAGATTTAGCGTGGTGACTGGAGAGGGCTGTCTTCCTGGTTCATAGGAACTGTGTCCTCGCATGGTGGAAGTGGGGCTAGCAAGCTCTCTGGGGCCTCTTTTATTAAGACACTAATTCCATTCATGAGGGCCCCACACTTGCAACCTAAACCCCCCCCCAAAGGCCCCACTTCTAATACTATCATCTTTGAAGTATTAGGATTTCAATATAAGAATGTAGACTACATTCAGACCCCCACATGCATCTATTGAGATGATCATGTGTTTTTAAATTTTATTTTATTCTATTGATATCATGTGTCATATTAATTATCAGATGTTAAACCACTTTTGCATTTGGGATAAATCTCACTTGGTCCTAGTGTTTAATAACACTTTTTATGTGTTGCTAAATTTGTTTTACTACTATATTGTTGAGGATTTTGCATCTATATTCATTAAAGGTATTGGGCTATGGTTTTCTTTCTTGGGTAATGTATTTATTATCAGGATAAACTGGGCTCCTAAAATGAGTTGGAAAGTTTTCCTTTATCTTCTATTTTTGGGGGGGGGGGGATTTGTGAAGAATTGATATTAATTCTTTGAATGTTTGGCAGAATTCACCAGTGAAGCCATCTGGGCTTGAGCTAGCTAGCTAGCTTGCTTGCTTGCTTGCTTGCTTGCTTTATTTATTTATTTATTTATTTATTTCCCCAAATACTTTTATTTTATTTTTTTCAGTGTTACAAAACTCATTGTTTTGAGCTTTTTTTAAAGTTCAAAAATTACCGATTCAATCTCTTTACTTGTTACAAATTTACTGAGATTTTGTTTTTTCTTAAGTCAGTTTTGCTAGTTTCTATCTGTCTAGGAATATGTGCCTTTCATTTAAGTCTATTCCTTTGGCTACAGCTGTTCATAGTATTCCTTTTAAATACTTTGTATATCTGTACAGTTGGTTGTGACATCCCTTCTTTCATTCCTGCTTTTGGTAACTGGAGTCTTCTCTCTTTCTTTCCTGGTCAATCTAACTGAAAGTTTGTCAATTTTGTTGATATTTACCAAGAACCAATATTCAGTTTTGTTGATTTTTCTGTATTGATTTGCTATCCTCTGTTATTGCTTATTTCCACTTTATAATCATCCACTGTCTTTAATCCCAGTCCCCATAATATTCTTCCTCCTTTTTCTCTTTGGACATGAGAGGGAGGCACAGGAGGCTCCAAAGAGCTACAATTAGCAATGCAAAATGTTACTGCTGTCTGGCTCATACATACGTTTTTTTCCTGTGGTCCAAAATAGGAAAAAGTCAACAGCTTAATGTATTTGGCTTTGATTTTACACATCATATCTAGTGGTTGCCCAGGAGCTTGAGTGTCAGTCCTTGGTCTGAGATGTTAGTTTTGCTCTGGGGTGTGAACTGCATTAAGTAGAATTTCCCCTTTTTATGTGACAAATAGCGTTAAACATCTCCTCTCTATCCAGCGGTGTGCTAAACCCAGCACCTTTCCCGCAGACTGAACTTGTTAGGTGAGGAAACAGTTTATGTAACAGATATGTGAGGAGGTAATGAATTTGCTAATTATTTCTCTCCTGCTAAACTGCAACTCAGGTAAAAATCTTTTTTAAAAACAATGGTTTAATGCAAATTAGAGACCAGGGTGGCGGAAGCTAGGAATATGAGACTTGGATCCGGCCCTTTGGAAGAACATCAGTGTCTCTGGTGAGAGGGACAAGCCATGCCCTTGGGGAAAGCCAGGGAATCCTGGGAGGTGCTGTGGGCCCCATTCCAGGAGATGTGTTGGTATTCCAGCACCGGAGAGAACGCTGAGGCCTGGGATTGGTCCAGGAGGACGTGTGCTCGCTCTGCAGAATGTCTTCGGCCACTGCTGTCACCCCTCGAGAACAGTTCCTGTCTTCACTGCACGGCAGCCATGATGCACTTTGCCGAAAAGGGAGGTTCCGTAGCTGTTGGGTAGCTGTTTAGTTCTGCTTACCTTTCTCCCCTGTGGCCAGTAAGTGGCACATCCTGGATATCTTTGGAGGCTGCAGTTAATGCCTGCACAAAAACTAGCATCTCAAATAAAGATAAAAGCACATTTCCTGAGAAGTATTTGAGCACTTAAAACGTTTTACATCCCAGAAGTCCCGTGGTAGTTTATTGTGTCCTTGGAAGAACGTTCAGAGCCATCTTTGGAAGGCTGCCTTCGGTCATTCAGACTGAGCTCACACCAGAGAAACTGCCACTTGGCTCTCCACCCAGTGCAGGTTGGCAGAAGGAGGGCCGGAATAGGAACGAAGAGTAAAAGCCAGAAGGCTGTGTCTAGCATGGGAAAGAACCTTTGAGGGGAAATGGAGCACAGTGGCATGTGTTTGTTCTCACATTCACCTATAAATATGTCCACGTCCACGTCTGGTGGATCATGCTCATCGTAGGACCCGTGGATGCTGCTGCTTCAGGGAACCTGGAAATCCGTACACAGCAATGAGAGTGGCGTTCTGGTGGGAACCCAGCTAGAGAATGTAATTTTATTCTGACCCAAGTTCTCAACTGTGCTTTCAGTTTTGCTTAAAGTCCTGCACTTCCTGTTCTAGACCTGAATGCCGATACATGCTTGAGAAATCCCCCATGTTCCGTGTCACAGGCTGGTTGCATCCATTAAAGCCCCTGGCCTTATTTAGACTTGATTTGAATGTTGTTGCGAGCCTAAGACGTGCCTGATGATCTGAGGCCTACAGCCAATGTTTATTTATTAGACACTTCACTTTATAGAAAGAGGAACTCAGTCATCATCATCATCTTTATTATAGCCCTCAAATTAATATTTCAACCACTCCCACATGCAAGCGTTCTTTCTTCCATATACTGCTGTAATTAACGTGTAATTTTCCATTTTACACTAAATCTTATCTCTCACACACTTCCATAATTTGATTTAATATATACAATTATATAAATGCCAGTGTTTACTTTACAGAATGTGGAGGCTCTGGATCCGCGAGGTCGAACCTTATTGCACCTTGCTGTTTCTTTGGGACATTTGGAATCTGCTAGAGTCTTGCTCCGACATAAAGCTGATGTTACAAAAGAAAATCGTGAGGGATGGACAGGCAAGTATATTTTTAAAATATTTGAAAGCCTTTTGTTTCGGTGTCTCTTTCTGAATAAAGGCCAGTCTCAATGATAGTTGTCCTCAAGTTATCTTTATCTTAAGACTCTTTCTCTCTTGGGAGTAGGGGCCGGGGCGAGGAGATGCGGGCCTCAGAGACCTGCGGCACAATGGTCCGAACTGTGTCCTGGGCCAGAAGCCCTCAGTGGAGGGTGACTCCTATCCAGAAGGCAGCTCTCAGTGCAAACCCTTCCATCGCACATGAGTGTGGAGGCCAGATTCCTCCTGAGGAATGTGATGGTAACTCCAGTGAATCTGTCGCGATAGGCAAAACAAAAACGAAATTATGGCTAAAAGTAGCCTTTTCCAGGGCAATCTTGGCATTCCACTTGCTTGCAAGCTCTCTTACTGTTGGTCAGGGTAATTCTGTGTTGGCTGAGCGAAGATACACATAAGCCCCACCTGCCTGATCCACATGTAACCATAGTTGTGTGATCACACAGGTAAAGCCTGCTCTCTGAAGACACTGTCAGGATTTCAGAACCGGTGGTAAGAGAGGGGGTGCGGGGGGAGGATGGAAGTCGGTTTGCTCAAGAGGCTACGAGCCCTGTATTTTCTTTTCACTCAGTTAAGAGCTAGCGATAAGCAGTCATGGGAATCAAGTGAGGTGGGGCTGTAGCCTCTCTTGCTCTTTGAAGAAAATGTTGGTCTTTGATTGTAGACTCTTTTCAAACTAGCTTAGGAGTCTGTCAGAGTCTGAGACTACTGGGTGATGAAGCTGCACCTTTTTGGTTTTCAGTTTTACACGAGGCTGTAAGCACCGGCGACCCCGAGATGGTATACACCATTCTTCAACACCGGGACTACCACAACACATCCATGGCCCTCGAAGGGGTTCCTGAGCTGCTCCAGAAGATTCTCGAGGTATCCGTAAAAACATGGCGATGTCGTAATTTGAGTTAAATGCCGACAACATAGCTGGAGACACAGACATCCACGTGTACCTTCCCAAGAGTTTAATGAATTGTAAATACGATATGTTTAGTACCAAAGAGCATTATCTCTCATCTAGTAAATGTAGGAGGTCTTTCACAGATTGTGTTTCTATGTCACTAGACCTACCCTTTTATGTCCTGCTGAAAAATTGTAGCTTAAGACACATGGACGTCAATTTGTCTAGGTGCCTATTTTCTTAACAGTGGCCTTCTGAACATAGGTCTTTTTTTTTTAAATTGTAATCTATTCTTTTTTTTTTTTTTTGGTAAGATTTTATTTATTTATTTGACAGAGAGGAGAGAGATCACAAGTAGGCAGAGAGGCAGGCAGAGAGAGAGGGGGAAGCAGGCTCCCCCTGAGCAGAGAGCCCGATGCGGGGCTCGATCCCAGGACCCCGAGATCATGACCCGAGCCGAAGGCAGAGGCTTTAAACCACTGAGCCACCCAGGCACCCCAGGTCATCTTTTTTTTGAGACTGTGTGTGCACATGCGAGGGAGGGCAGGGGGTTGGGATGATGGTGGAGGGAGGGGCAGAGGGAGAGAGAATCTTCAGCAGGCGCCACACCCAGGATGAAGCCTGAGACAGGGCTCGATCTCACAGCCCGGAGATCGTGACCTGAGCCGAAATCAAGAGTTGGACACCTACCTGACTGAGCCCCCCGGGCGCCCCCGAGCACAGGTCATCTTGAGGAAGTTGTGATGAGCACTGGTTACTGTACAGGGATTTCCAGGGCCTGTTGAGGCTCCGCAGTGTGTATGCACCTCCTCCTTGCCACTTGTGTTGACTCTAGCCATTAGCATTTTGTGACTTCTAATCCATTGGCTAAGTTTATTTATAGCCATTGGCTTTGGGCCTGTAAAGACCGTTATCTGTGAATTAAAGTGTATGGGCTCTGTGACACTTGGAGGTCATTTTTACGAAAATTTACTTCTAGGCTCATGGACTGTTTTTGCATCATGGTCGCACTTCTCCAGAAAGTCTCTGTTACCTGCAAGAGCCATTTTAGGAGCCAGTCATGGAATGTTCTCAGAGCCGCGAGAGACAAGAAAGTATTAGTGCTTCAATTTCCGTGTCATTTATTCTGAAGCACATAAGGGAGCTTCCCAAAATATCTCCAAAGATATTTGCTAGATAAATCCGCTTTACAACTTTAGTCAACATGTTTCTTGAGAAAAATTAACAGCTCTGTTGAGAAAAGGAACAGCTTTGCTGTAAGACACTCATTGCTCATTATCTGAGCACTCTTGAAAAAATGTATTTCTCTGACACTCAAGCGAAATCGTTCCTGGAGATACTCATTTTTCACAGAGTACACAAAACCTTCCATGAAATATGAAATAGTTGTCTGCGTTGTTTTTAAGCAGTGTTGTGTGTGCGTGTGCAAAAGATCACGTGGATTTCTTGTTTTCTTATCTAGCTTACTGGAGGAGGAACTAAAAACACATTTGCCCACTTGGCAAAACAGAAACTGACTTAACGTGGGGTCACTCTTCATTTAAAAGATGCCATGTAAAGGATTTTCTTTTCTTTTTTTTTTTTTTTAAACCTATATTGATCCATAGCGGTAAACTCTGCTTGAAGTTAGACACAGCCTGTGAATGACCTGTGTGCCCAGTGGCCCCAGATGCTGTTGCTGACGTTTTGTCTTTCAAAGTTGGCTCCTTAAAACTAGCCCCCCTTTCTTGTCTGCTGCCCCCCGGAGAGCCTTTGCCCATCACTGGAATCCTGGTTTTACTCTAGGGTAGATTCTTGGTCTTCCTTTCCTGTGCTTCTGTAAAACCCACACCGAAGCCATGGTGGGCAGAGAAGGAACAGAGCAAGACCAGGAATTTCTAGCATTTCTCTTCTTGGATGGTAACTGTTAGATTCCTTAAGTAGCTCTCCAAGAACCTTCTGTAATAATTCAGGGCAGGTCAGAAAGTCATCCTCAGCAGGGCTGCTCTGGTGGCATAAAATTTTATAAAGCCAAATTCTCAAAGTTTAAGAGGAAAATGAGGGCAGAAGTCTGTTAACTGGAGGGAACATCAACTTCCTGGGGAGGTGGTATCTGGCAGCCTCTTCTGGTTTCGAGGTCTAGTAAATATGAAGCACTTCCCGGCACACAAGACCTGTTGCAGGCAGGCAGACAGAATAGATGGAATTGACCTTCCTTTCTCTTTGTTCAGAATAGCCTGTTACCCACATTGCATGGCGGTGCCTAGGCCTATCTTCCAGGCTCATCTTTCTGCTACTGTTAGGAACCAGACTGAGTCCTAAATCAGATCTGTTTTTATCCCTCTCTAACCTTGTTGCTCTCAGTTAACTTTATTAACTGTCTAGACATATTTTATATTGAGATAAAATAACAGCCTGCATATATAAAATAAGCATTCACTTTGATGGGTTTGCATTTTATGTTTCTTATTTTCTGTGTTCTCTCCTCCTACCCCTCCTCCCCCCAACTTAAAACCTCATTAACCCTTACCATGTTTGTGTTCGGTTAATAGTGCTAAGGGTCATTTACTTTAAACCTTTGTCCTTTAGGCTCCGGATTTCTATGTGCAGATGAAATGGGAATTCACCAGCTGGGGTGAGTGGCTCTGGGCTTGTAATTTGTTTGTTTCCAAATTCATTGAGCCTGAATATAAGTTTGTTCTTCCTTTATAAAAACTGAATATATTTCTTTTTTAATCTAAGAAATGCATAGAAAAGAATAAGGAAAAACAGTCACCTATAGTCCCACTTAAGTGCAACTACTGTTAATGCTTTGGATATTTTCCTTCTAGTTTTCTCCTCCATACATAGGGATTTTTCTCCTGAGCATCTGTAAATATAATATATAGACAATTTTTTCTCCTCCTTTTGTCACTAGAGCTGATACCTATCTATATTAGTTTTTTAAAAGGGCTAAAATTGTATAAGTAGTTTTACTATTTATTACTCATTTCCTTATGTGGTTCAAGTTGCTACATTTAAACTTGTTATTCTATGGAAGAAGATGAGACAAATGTTGGGACAGCTTTTTTTTTTTTTTTTTTTTTTTTTTTTTTTTTTTACAAAATGGATGTATTTCTCTAAAATCTTATGTAAGACAAATTGACTGACAGTAATTTTCATAGATGTTCCACTTCTATTTCTTGTAGATCAGTTAATGACAGCTCTTAATTCCCAGCCACTTCACACCGACTTTTCTGTCAGGCAAGAAGTCATATTTGTAAAGAAACATTTAAATGAAGTAAAAAGTATGTAACAGAAGAGAACTTCAGGTTCTTCTGGAGACCTTATTAGTTCTTTTCCAATGCCGATACGCACAGTGCAGCAGCCACAGATCTTAGCGGTTTTCGGTCTGATATTTTGAAGGGGGGATGTGGCAGTGTGGCAGGCCACGGCCACGTGGCTGGAGCAGTATATGTGAGCGAGAAGGGCAGATGGACACGCTCTGTAGCCCTGATGCTGGTTGACGGTCACAGAGAGAGGTTCAGTTTTGGGATCGAGAATACCCTTGGGAGATTCATTTAGGATCTTCTCTGGACAAGACATACACCTGCACTTTTTATAAAGAGCTGGAGAACAAAGGGTCCACTTTTATTTTTTAAAAGTGACCTCCTGGATCCTCAGTGTGGGAGCCAAGCCCAGTTCTGTCTGACAGTCACCGTCATGCCACTGCTCTCCTTTTATTAAAGTCCCAATCCAGGTTTCCTGGGCCTGCATGTTCTGCTTGGCCCTCAGGTTTTTCCTCAGTAGTACATTTCTCTTCTCCAGTGCCCTTGGTTTCCAGAATATGCCCGAATGATGTCTGTCGCATTTGGAAAAGTGGTGCCAAACTGCGTGTGGATATCACATTGCTGGGGTTCGAGAACATGAGCTGGATAAGAGGGAGGCGTAGTTTTATATTTAAGGGAGAAGGTGAGTGATTCTATTCTGTTTTCTTTTTCTTTTTTTTAAAGATTTTATTTATTTATTTGACGCACAGAGAGAGATCACAAGTAGGCAGAAAGTCAGGCAGAGAGAGAGGGGGAAGCAGGCTCCCTGCTGAGCAGAGAGCCTGATGTGGGGCTCGATCCCAGGACCCTGAGATCACGACCCGAGCCGAAAGTAGAGGCTTTAACCCACTGAGCCACCCAGATGCCCCTCTATTCTGTTTTCATAATCACTGCTCACATTAAGTTACAGAGTGATTTTTAACCATTTTAACCATCAAAATGTGTTTGCATTCCTATACTTTATCTGACCCTGTCTGGGGCTTTATTTCTTTTTGGTTATTCTTGTTAACTTTTCAGCTCTGAATTCCTCAATTTTCTTTCTTTTTTGGATAGTTCTCTTAATTCTCTTGCCCATATCATTTACCACCCAACACTGTTACCCTTTTGACACGCGTCTGTCCCACATTCCTGAGCGTTGAGTTTGAGACTGTCTTGTATCTCCTTATATTCCCTCCACAAGCAGGCATGGTCTTCCTAGTGGAGGGTGAGAAAAATGGTATTGTCAGCCCAGCATTATGCATAAACAATTTACATTATTTATGTACACTGTATATTTGTAAGTTGTATATTTTAAAAAGTACACAGATGTGTTGCCAATGAAGAAGGCAAATTGTTTTAAATGTCTGCAGCTCTGGGGAGGATGGCCTATGGCCTGTGGAAATTGGCCAGATAATCCCCGTGTAAGTAGGTAGTCAATAATCAGTAGTCTTTAGGCTTTATCTGATAGCAGTTGAGGGGAAAAATGGGAAAGATGATGCATTTTAACTTCTGAGGCTTCACTGTTTTTGTGTCTTCCTTGCGTGGCGCTTAGTTACGCTCTTGTTTCCATTAACAGACAACCGGGCGGAGCTGATGGAAGTCAACCATGATGACAGAGTGGTCACCACTGAGCACTTTGACCTTTCCCAGGAAATGGAGCGCCTCACTCTGGACCTGATGAAGCCAAAAGGCAGGGAAGTTGAGAGGCGGCTCACAAGCCCAGTCATTAACACCAGCCTCGATACTAAAAATATTGCTTTTGAAAGGTACGCATTTAGGTTCTGCATTTTAACGTCTAATCCCTTTACTGACATCTTTAGTAGCATGTGGATATGAATCGGAAATTATGGGTGGATTGGGATTTTTCTAATATGGCATAACAAACAGTAGTGGGTTTTAACACTGCTTTCTGTTCTAACCAAATAGAAGCCATAGCTGACATCCTCTTTCATAGATCATTTTTATAGCACATTGGTTACATCTTGGAGAAATGTCTTCATATTGTTTTATGGGCCCTTTCTAATGGATTTTACTTGAATTTTTTGTTTTGGTGTTTGGGGATCCACAAGACTCCCTAGTCCCCAACCATGGAGTTCTGGGTTTCTGGAAGCTAGAATTGACCCAGTATTGATTGTGGTTGTACTGATATTAGTCAAAGTCCCACTTACCATATAGTTTAATGTGGTCCTTTCCCCCTGTGAGGCCTAATAGTTTAGAGAAAGAGTCTGGAGGAGTTTTTGGTTCTATTCCAGATTCTACCAGAAGAAACTTCTGGAGAGGTTTGTGCCTTGGTTAACCTGGATGAGAACAGCGTCTCTGGTCATCTGCCTCTGGGCCTTGCAGGGGCATGGAGAGCTTTTGAGTGTAGGGGAAGTAAAGGCTGTCAGAGCCGTTGGCCTGAGTGTTTTTACCTCTGAATACCCTGAGTGGAGGGAGTCTGCAAGAGCCCTGAGTGTTTGCCTAGGATGTCACATCCAGCTCTCTGTAAACCAAAGCAGCATAACCTGAGATAACATGGACACATACTATGCTGGATTTAGGCTTTCTTTAGTCTTAACGAACATACTACTTTTCCTCTCTTTTTCTTTTCTTTGTTTCCATAAAATTAGTTCGTAAGACTGAGTATTTTCTGTGAAGTCAAACATAAGACTGAAATGCCCTTTTCTTCTAATTTAGGCGGAGCAGTGGAATTAGGGCATCTGTTAGTAGCAGAAGAGAAAACCCAGGTGTCAGCCCGTGTGGTGTCCTGATACCGCTGCTGCTTGGGTAGCGGTACCCCTGGGAGGTGGGGTCAGCCCCCGATCACCAGCTTTGCCAGGTGATGGCTGTCGACTAGGCATCGACTGTGGCTTTACCTGGGACGGTCTGGGGAAGACCCCTGAGGCTTGGTACTCGCCTGTGCAGACAGAGCCCTTCAGCTTAGGGCTCTGTTGGTAAAGCTGGGAATAGAGGAGGTTGCCCTCACCGCTGCGGCCCAGCCGTGGAGATGGGGGTGGGAAGAACCGAGTGCCACTGGCAGGGCCCCTGAATGACAGTGTGGCTTTGGGGAGGTGGCTTGGTCTCTTTGGGTTTCGGTGTCCTTGAAAGAAAGAAAGGAGTGAATCTTGAGATGACGTCGCTCAAGTCCCCACGACCCTAAGAGGCCATGAGAAGAGCTGCTGTTCCCTCCAGTTCACTGGCAGAGTTGGCAGAGTCAGTGTTCTCCAGTGTAATTTACAAAGAGCGGGCCGATTCCTGGCGGCCACCCCGCTGAGGTTAGATGGCACGTGAGGGCACGTTCCATTTGTCTGGAGGACTAAGGCACATCTGGTGTTCGTGTGGTTACTAGGTTTTCAGAAGGCTCAAGCTAACCTCTTTTGGCAACTGACAGTGGGTCTCGGAGAAAGGGTTTCTGGAAGACAGCTGCTTTTTTTGGTGATGCTCGGAATTAAATATGCAGTCAGTGAGTTTCTTGTGCTTCGAGCAAGGATTGAGCCACTCGAGTGTGCACACGTCCTTCCTACTGGAGGTGGGAGCGTGTGTGTGATTGAATCTGGAAGGTGTGCTCTCTTGGCGATAGTTGTTCTCGTCGGTCTCTTTCCTCTGATCTGTTCCTGAGAGCCTGAGGCTTGCTTCCTGCATGAGTTTTTGGCCTGTCAGGAATACCCTCTGGCTGTGGTCTGGGTTTGGTCTTTTCCCGGAAAGATTAGTCTCTGCCAGCCTTAAACACAACGTTCCCTGCCACCCTCAGAGCCATTCTCTGAATGGCTCAGCAGCCTCCGGGCCACAGAGCTGGCTCAGTGACCCCTGGTGTGGCAGTCTCGGCAGAGGTAAAAATGGCAGAGGGGGAGCTGAGTGTCCTCCTGTCATTTTCAGATGCCTCTCCATGTAAAGTTAATCAAGAGCCAAGGGGTTATTAGAATTTTAGTTTTAAATTAGGATGAAGAATTTAATAAGCAAGCTGTCGGAGTGGGAATGGGAGGGAAGGGGAGCAGCCAGGACTGCCAGCCGAGCAGATGCAGAGGACTGAGCAGCATGGCGGTCTCCAGGGAGAAGCACGAAGCTCTGTTTCCCCCGCAGGCCCGCAGGATGGAGGAGAGCAGACTGAGTCATCCTTTGGTACCTCGGAAGACTGTGTGCCAGAAAACAGTTCCTCCCAGGCCAAAATATCCAGTGACTTGGTGAAAGACGAGGAACCGAGGACTGAATCTGTTAACTAAAAGGACTGTCTTGATTTTCAATTATTAATGACTAAGAGGGGACTCTGGCTTATGAATCAGTGTGGACCCTAACCCCTTGCCCCCACGGATTTCGGTTTTGTTTCCAAAATGTGAAGTGGAGGTAGTTAGCATTTGGTGTAATCCCTTTAGGGTTTCTCTCTCTCCCTCCGTGGGTCATGCTGCATTAATTGTGGACGACTAATCGGAAAGGTGACGCTCTGGTCCCTCCTTTCTCTGATGGGCTGTGACATACGCATAAAACTCTGCATACCCCATGTGGACTAATGAAGCTGTCTGGAAACATGAGATGCAAATGTCCTGTATGTTCTTTGTGAGTTGGCTAACCTGCCAGTTCCCGGAGCTTCCTGCGTGATGTCCCATTTCCCTCTGGGGTCAGAGCAGAAGGCAGGCAGGCAGTTCTGCGTGAGGCCAAGTGCAGCAGTCACAGTGGAGCTAGGATGTGATGTCCTAGACAAAAGGGCAGGCCAGACTGGTCAGGGCTCCCCTCTTGAGTGCTAGTATTTCCCAGGATGAGCCGCTTTGAAAATGAACCACAGCCTCTTGGCCGCTCTTGGCTCTAAATGCATTTTTACCCGGAAGTATGTTGAGTGGAATAACTGGGTTTTCAGGCACTCGACCAACGCCGTAGCTGCTGCTGGAATGCTGGGCTACTTTAAAAGCAGTTCCACAGACCTGGAATCAATGCCTGGGCTGAAAAACTGCTTTTAACATAACATCCTTTCCTCTGCTGCACGAAACCTGAGAAAACGTGTGACTCCCAAGCCGTTTTGCAGGCATTAATGGCTTCTCCAAGCAGCTCGCCACAGTGATGAGTTCCTGCTCCACCCGCTCTCTCCAGAGGAGCAGGATGGTCTGTGCCTCGTTGTTCTAAGAATTCCTCGATTGAGATGCGGCTGCTCATGGGGACAGAGCCGCTGACATCCATGCCCACAGTTAAGATGATCCAGACAAATGCTCTGACCCAGATAGCACCTCGTGGCGAGCCCTTGGACGCTGGTCATCTTCATTCATTTCTTTAGGACAGCTGTCCAGTCAATGTCACCACGTTTGTCGCCTACGCTGGCAGTTTTTGTAAAGAAGCCAAGAGTGGAGGCTTTCTCTGCCAGGGGTGAGGCAAATTGATTAATAACTGTGGGAGGGGGTGGGGATGCTTAAGCCATCTGTCACTGAGAGCATCCTTTTGTGGACAATAAGACCATACTCATCAAGTGTCCTTCACCACCTTAAGCTGGGGGAAATAAACTATAAAGGCTGCAGGGATAAATCTGAATGGCATATTGTACATGTAGAAATTTGTGGTGTTCACTTTTTATCAGAACTAAATCCGGATTCTGGGGCTGGAGGACAGATAAAGCAGAAGTTGTTAATGGTTACGAAGCAAAGGTAAAAGGAAACTCTTAAAATAAGATTTAATATAGCTATTTAGCTTCTATGCAAATGAGGAGTCTGTTCAGATTTTTTTTCATGCCTCTGTGCCATGGAGATGCTCTGGGGAATAAAGTACGGCTTAGCGTCTCTCACTTGGATTTGTATCTTATCTGACGTTCAGAAAATAGAATAGCACGTCCCGAGGAGGCCCCTAGGTATGCCAAAGAGAAGCAGCGGTGTAGAGAAGTGAGTCCGGGTGCCAGTCGTGGGAGTGACCGTTCCTTTAATTCTTTAAGGAGGAAAAGAAAGGATTAGACTCAAACCTGCATGTCGATCTTTTTTTATAACCTGAGTGGGTTTAAAGGGAAAAAAAAAGTAAAGTAGCTTTAATAATCTCGCAATTTCGTAGTCAGCCTAATTGTAACCAGTGGCTTGACAGCCCACTCGCATGACATCAGTGCGTTAAGAATACAGTTGTCGGAGTGGAGACAGCTGTCAGTCGGGGCCTCTGGCGTCTTGTCAGCCGGAGCGCTCTGCTTGCTGGCCGTCCCGTAGCCCTGCAGTCCAGCAGGGGTTGCTGGCTCCCGGGGCCGGAGCCGGCTGCCACAGGATCCTCTGGTGACCTCTGAGTGTGCAGAGACACTTACGTCATGCTCAGCAAGACGCACTTAGACACAGTCGCTCCAGTGCTGTGTGGGTTTCCTCGAGTCTCTGATCGTGCGGGAATCCACGGACGGCACATATAGTTAATTCTGCTTACCGTGAGATTCGGTCTCCCAGACCCCCGCATTCCTCAGGAGGCCTTGAGAACAGAGCCCTGACTCTCTGGTGGTGAGGATCATTTTTTGTCTGTAGATGGAATAGCTTTTTAAATAGTGACTTGCCAGTTTCCTCGCTAAGTCTTAACGGGTATAGAGAACCTTGTGTTCATTCCATTTTCCTTCCGCCCAGCACATGGCTGTCCAAGTCAGTCCCATTATAAGATCACCGCAGATCAGTACAGAAGCCCATGATGCGGCTTTGGGATAGGAATAGCGCAATAGGATAGCGCGATAGGAATCCAGCGGGGAGGCCTAAATATCAAGACCTTTGTTCGAGGGCGTTTAGAAACCAACACAAAGGGCAGGTGGGAAGATGCAGCCATCCCTGTTCACTCCTCGGTATTTAAAACTGTCAGAGATGCAAATTAACTGCTGATGCATTTCTAAGTTGATAGCTTATATATTTTTCTCTGGAGGATCCTAATGATTGTCAACCATTTCTCATTTTTACTTTGCTGAAATTTTTCTTTTTTTTTCTTTCTTTTTTCTTTTTTTGGCTTCAGCATTCTCGCTCTTGCTATGCTTATTTTTTGAGTTTTGATTCCCTGTGTCACTGTTTTCTTTTGCACACATCTCTCAAGGTTTACACAGTAAACAATGTGAGTGTGATAACCAAAATCCGGACAGAACATCTGACCGAGGAAGAAAAAAAGAGATATAAAGGTAATCCCCCCTCTTTTCTTTAGCCTAGAGAGAGAGAGCCTTTGTTGGCTTCGTTAAGTTTTGGGGTGAGTGTGGTCAGGTCAGGCTCATCCTAACCCTAACTTCCTTTTTACAAAAATTTCCTTAGTCTGGCCCACTCTTGAAGATATTACCCATAGTTGGCTTCAAGTGGAATTAAAGCCATGTAGGGGGGTTTGGTCTTGTGTTCTTTTTTTTTTTTTTTAAAGATTTTATTTATTTATTTGACAGAGAGAGAGAGAGAGAGATCACAAGTAGGCAGAGAGGCAGGCAGAGAGAGAGGGGGAAGCAGGCTCCCTGCTGAGCAGAGAGCCCAATGCGGGGCTCGATCCCAGGACCCTGAGATCATGACCTGAGCCGAAGGCGGAGGCTTTAACCCACTGAGCTACCCAGGTGCCCCTGTTCTTGTGTTCTGAAGAATAGTTGCTGGATCTGAGCAAAAGGGTAGATAAGGGTATTGGAGACTAGTTCTCGCTGGAATGAGCGATTTAGTCCAGACTCCCACCATGAGAGATCTGGACAGAACCTGGGCTCTGAGCCCAAACACTGCCAATACGTGGTTGTTAAATCCCAGCCCCACCAGTGGGCTGTTGTTTGGCCGTAAGTTGTCTACCCTCTGGGCTCAGGTTCCTCAGCAGTGAAATGGGGGTGCTCAGGAGGATGGGATGAGTTGCATCATGCTAACCTTTGGAAGGTTCCCACAGAGTGGGACAAGCACACGGTCATTGCTGGCCACCTCCACCACCACCGCTGTTACTAGGGCTCTGGTTTGACAGATGAGGACTCTGTGGCCCCCATCCCCACCCCCCGCTCGCTCCTCAACCCAAACTCTTCCTGCTTTAGTTTTTTTTTTTTTTTAAAGACTTTTATTTATTTATTTGACAGAGAGAGAGATCACAAGTAGGCAAAGAGGCAGGCAGAGAGAGGAGGAAGCAGGCTCCCCGCTGAGCAGAGAGCCCGATGTGGGGCTCGATCCCAGGACCCTGGGATCATGACCTGAGCCGAAGGCAGAGGCTTAACCCACTGAGCCACCCAGTCGCCCCTTCCTGTTTTAGTTCTTGTAACAGTTGCTCATCTAGGTTAGAGATCCTAATAAAAAAATGTTGTATAAGGGATAAATTAGCTGATGGTTATTGTAGATGATTTTACCAGCCTGCTAATAAATGGGCTTCCTAATATAGGTAGCTGGGATCCAGAACTTTAAAATAGGACGAGAATCTCTTTCTGCAGTCACAAGTAAGGTATAATAGAAGACATTAAACTTTCCTCCCCTCTCTAGCGGACAGGAACCCACTGGAATCTTTGCTGGGAACTGTGGAACACCAGTTTGGTGCTCAAGGGGTAAGTGGAAGCAGCAAGCTCTCAGGTTCAAGAAAGGACATGACTTTGCCGTGCTGTGACGGCATTTACTGAATCCAAGCAGTCCTCTCTCTCCGCAGGCTGAAGAGCACTCCCAAGCGGAAATCGGAGATACTCTTTGGGAAGAGAAATAGAGGAGTCTTACAAATACAGATTTTAGAGGAGGGTTGTTGACTGTGGAATTCAGATGCTTTCTCTCTCATCTGTAAACTTAAAAGTTTACAGGGATTCAGGACTTTCTATTTTAACCAAGCATCTTAACAAACGTGTTCTTACTTGATCCTTATGAGAACTCTGTGGAGTTGGTAGAACGGCTGTCGGAGGGTCAGAAAACTAAGATTCCCTTTCCGGTGTGCCGAGCGAGAGCCCGACAGAGCTGGGATGTAAACTCCGGGTCTCCTAGGTCTTACGTGCTTTCAGCTATTTCTATTTTCTTTTTTCCTGTCAGGAGATAAAAATGCTAAAGAGAGTGGAGAAACGTTTGACATGGGGAGACCTGTCAGGCTTCCTGTGTCATGTCCTCACACTCTTGTAGATTATCTTGTTCTGTGCAGTAACTTAGTTAAAAAAAAAAAAAAAGGTGTGTGTGTCGGGCGGTGGGGGAATAATGACTAGAACTTCCCGATCCATAGCTGGTTCACGCATCCGCCTTGGGCTGAGTGCCTAGGCCTCCTCTTGGGAGCACCGTTAGGCATTTCTGATTCCCCTGAGTTCTGGCTCGGCAGGACCTCACTACGGAATGCGCCACTGCCAACAACCCCACGGCCATCACGCCTGAGGAGTACTTTAACGAAGAGTTCGATCTGAAGGACCGGGACATCGGAAGGCCGAAAGAGCTGACGATTAGAACGCAAAAGTAAGAGAGGCTCAGCAGCCACATGGATTCTTGTTTCAGAAGTTGTGCTATTTCTTGGGAGTCGTGTTGTCATTTTTGTGTCCCTTTCCTTTAACCATAATTTGAAAGTTACTTTATCTGAGAAAAGCAAATAGCAGACTGCGCACCTTTGTATTAGCCCTTTTCCAAACGGAGTAGAGATGGGATATAAGAATTCCTTGGATTTTTTACTGCCAGCGAGCTTCAGCTGATCCAATGGAATGATCCACCAGCGATCAATTCCTTCACGCTGGCTGTCAATTCCAGCTGCCGCAGGGGGAGGTCAGCGTGCTGGGCGTCTCTCCTGCTGGCCAGATCGCATGGTCATCTGAATTCCGCACTGGTCTAGTCCCTTCCCCGCTCCGCGTTAAGAGAAGTTTGGTGGCTGGGAAGGCTGCAGTAAGGAGGAGGCTGGTGCTGTCTAGCCGGCTGCATGGAAGTCATTCACTTTCCCTGTCTGGGGGCATTGGCCTCACTCTTGTCTTGGTCCATCTTGCAGGTTTAAAGCGACGCTGTGGATGTGTGAGGACTTTCCGCTCTCTCTTGTGGAGCAAGTCATTCCCATCATTGACCTCATGGCCCGAACCAGTGCTCATTTTGCACGGTTGAGAGATTTCATCAAACTGGAATTCCCACCTGGATTTCCCGTCAAAATAGGTACTGTCTACTAAACCACAGGAGCACCTGGAGGTTCTGTCCGTTTCTGTGGCTGACAGAATGTGCTTCAGGGCACTGGAACATTTTTTTTTTTCTTTTAAGATTTAATTTATTTATTTGGATAGAGGAGAGAGAGAGCACAAGTGGGGCAGGATGGGTTGGGGTGGGGAGAGGGAGAAGCAGGCTCCCCACTGAGAAGGGAGCCCGATGCGGGACTTGATCCTAGGACCCTGGGATCATGACCTGAGCTGAAGACAGATGCTTAACCAACTGAGCTACCCAGGCGCCCTGGCACTGGAACATTTTAGGCAAAGGTAGCAGATAGTAGACATAATGGAGGAAGTCACAATGATCCTCTAGCTTAATATGGTTTAAAGAAGTGTTGTTGAGAAAGATCTCTAACACCAAGATCTTTGATACCTACGTATGTTTTAGGGCCTGCAGTGGAGTGCATAATCCCATACACAATACATAGAACTTGCGAGCAATTTACAGTTTGGATAGTTGGATACTTGTGACACATTCTTCATTGTGAGGTTGATCGCTTATTCACTGTGATCTAGGAAAAGCTGCTTAGCCTCTCTGAATCTCAGTTTTCCCATCTGTATATTGGGAAGGGTAGTTATGTTAATGTATTTGATGTGGTATGAGCACAGTAGGCACTGAGTAAATGGTGGCTATTATTCTCGTAAAATTTATAAAAGTTTTTATTTTGTTAGAAATTCCCTTGTTTCATGTCTTAAATGCACGGATTACATTTGGAAACGTTAATGGCTGTAGCACTGCTGAAGAAACTGGATCTCAAAATGTGGAAGGGACCCAGGCTGATACAGGTAAAAAAAAAAAAAAAAAAAAAAAAAGTTGGGCTTTTTGGTTTAAAAAAAACCCAAAAAACAAAACAGCATACATCCAGTTAATATACTAATTATTCAGTTTGACATTGGCGTTTCTTATGAAGTAGATCTCTGCACTGAATGAAATAAAATTTTAGATTTCGTTGAGTCAGTGTAAAAACAGCTTGTAGAATATGACCCCACTTGTATTAAAAAAAAAAAAAAAAGGCATAGTTTTAAAAAACCAGCTCTATTGAGGTATACTATGTATATACGGTAAGATGCTCCCGCTTTACATGTGACAGTTCAGTGCATTTGGACAAATGTGTGTACCCGCGGAATGGCCACAATCAAGACGTAGAGCATTTCTGTTACCCCACAAAATTTCCTCAGGCTCCCTTGCCATCCATCCAGATTATCTTTTGGATGCTACTGTAAGCAGATTATTCACTTAATTTCCAGTTACTCGTTGGTAGTATATAGAAACATAACTGAACTTTTTTTAGTTGTTTTGTTTGTTTTACTGTGGTAAAATGATGTTCTGTGTCTTGGACTAGTTGAAGAATACACAGGCATTTATTTTATTATTATTATTTTTTGAGAGAGAGGGACAGAGAGCATGTGCGAGTGGGGGGAGGATAGAGGGAGAGAGAATCTCAAGCAGACTCCATGGTGAGCGTGGAGCCCGACTCAGGGCTCGATGCCGGACTCGATCCCATGACCCCAAGATCATGACCTGAGCCGAAACCAAGAGCTGGATGCCCAACCAACTGAGCCACCCAGGTGTCCCGTTTTATTATCATTTTTATTTTAGTTTACAGACATCTTACATACTTTATGTGTTTACTGTATTTCATAGTAAAAAAGGGAAAACTACAAAGAGACCTTGGTGTGACTGTGTATATTCACACACATACACACATTGCATTTCTCAAAAGACACGCAAGGAAACATGGGTTACCTCTGGACTTCGGAAATAAGAGAAATGGTGTAGGGAGCCAGAGATCTTTATTGTTTTATGACCATGAGTTAATTTTATTACTTAAAGAAAAAAAAAACCCAAAAGAAAAAAGGCGGTATTTTTTTACTTTTCTCTGTCAAGGTTATTGTTCCTCAAGATCTCTCTCACATAGGAGCAAACCTAGATTTTAACCATTTTCATCCTTTTGTTTAATTGAACAAATTTTTATACATTTTAAATTATAAGTTTGAAGTGGAAATTTATTTTGCTGATTCAGGCACTGGACTCTTAACTCTTTGTGTTTCAGCTTCCCCCGTCACAAACTTTGAGGTGGATCAGTCTGTATTTGAAATTCCGGACTCCTACCACGTTCAAGACAATGGCAGAAACGTGCATTTGCAAGATGAAGATTATGAGATAATGCAGTTTGCCATCCAGCAGAGTTTACTGGAGTCCAGCAGGAGCCAGGTGCATTTGGCGGAACAAATGGCAGGGCACGGGAGGGTTCAAGCTGTAGCTGACTAGTGCGACTCTCGGACATCAAGCTGGGCATATTCGAGGTGTTTGCAGAGATCCTATTTTCTGCACCTGGTCTTTCCCAGAAGCTTCTTATGCGACACCACGTGCACAGCCCCAGTCAGCATCATTCACAGGGTGTCTCCCGACAGACTTTCCTTCTCCTCAGGTTCCCCCAAGCGGCCCACAATCACGTATTTTTCAGAGTATGCTGTCTGATATGCTAGTACTGAAACCGTCCATGCTAGCTTCCACCATCCTGTTTTTTCTGGAATATCATCCACGTGTTGGTCGTCTCGTAAGAAGGCATGTGGATTCGAATCCTAGCTTCCTCCCGAAGGAAGACCAGCTACTGTGTTGTGGTTGCTCAGTGTGGGATGAAAATGGTGGTTGATTCTTCATTAAGTTTTTTACTCCTGTGTTTTACTCTGTTGCACAGGGTGTAATCCCGAACTGTCAGAGACTAGCTAAGGGGAGAGCTAAGAGTGGGGCAGACCGGAGTAAGAACAGGTGGTGCCCTTGGTCTCCTCGGGAGGTTCTTCCTCCAGGTTCTCACCTGCCTGGGACAGTGCAGGGCTTGAGCTCCTCCTCCCCCAACATCAGCTCCTTCCATCCCTGCCCTCCTGTGGCTTTCCGATTCTGCTGGGGTGGGCGCTCTTTCTGTGTCCCCCACCTTTTGGTGTCCTGGGCTCCTGCTGTTTGTTCCTTGGTTTCTTGTTTCCTTCCGTCGCTCATTTGGCCCGTGTTCACAGAGGGGATTCTTGGTGAAAAAAGCCCAGCTCCTGCACTCATGGGCCCCCTAAGCTTTGCGAGTGGTACCCACACTCCAGCGTCCAAGATCAGGTTTTTGGCATTATGGTTTTATTCTTGAGACCCCGAGATTGGGCAACGTATGCCCTTCCCCTCCTCCATTCCCCCATCAATCCATTCTTGGAACCATTCAGTTTTCTGAAGCTGCTGGGCCAAGGGCCACATCGAGAGCCAGCATAGTCCCTTTGGGAGGCCTCCTGGGAAAAACCCAGCCCTCGGACCTCACCGTCCCTTCAGTGCGCCTTCCCCTTCTGTAAGTGAACTTACTGTTCCCCTCCCCCCGATATCTGCATAAATCTTGTTGACCATACATTTTGCAAGGGGGTGGCCCAAGTCAAAGATGACAAATGTTGAGTTATGTATGGTCACCTGCTTTACAAGAATGACCTGCCTTGTTCGTTTAAACTGCCCAAGGCTGTTTTTGATAGATTCTGTGTCAAGTGTGAGAGGCCTTGGCCGTTAAGCAGGGTAGCGTACCACATTCCACCTGACATTTGGGTGTCGTTTTTGAGATCCCCCACGTCCCTATTTAGTTTTCATGTGGTGTTCTCAGTAGCGGACATGGAAACATTTAAAATTTTGTTCTTGCTGCTTTTATCGCCTTATCAGTATGACGCCTACTCCTTCTAGGAGGTATTCATGTCCATCATGTTTGTTTTTTGCAGGAACTTTCAGGACCAGCTTCGAATGGAGGGATCGGCCAGGCACATGCCTACGACGCCCAGTATGAGAGGTGACTGGCGTGACTCTTAAATTAAACTGAGGCCGACACGGGCACTTAGTGTTGATCCAGTTGGTGACTAGCCCACAGGCCAGTGCCGTTGGCAGAAAGGTGCCCAGTAAATGCTTTTTGAGTGGTCTGATCTTCTGCAAAGAGTGTATGCTCACACAGGGTCTAGATGCCCTCAGCGGGAAGTAGATACAGTTTTAAGAATGAGGCTTTGGGGAACAGATACGGGGATGAATAGATTATCTTTTTAAAGGAGGGGGTAAAGACTGGAAAGATTTATTTTATGGAGTATTTTCATGTACTCCAGGCGTATATGAAAGCCCACTGAGAGAAAACATAGGTTTTGCTTTAAAACAGATTCAAATTCAGTTCCTGACCCCATCGCCTAGCAGCAGGGTGATCCTGGGCGGGTTTGTTCGCCTCTCTGAGCCTCGGGTTTCTCACCTGTAGCTCCAGAGGTAGAGGGGACTGAGTGGCAAGGCGCCCGTGGGGCGCGCCTTAAGTGCCTGGTATGGTGCGCTCTCGGAAGGCAGTTAAATGTAGGTGCTGCTGCCTCCCTGATGATGCTGGTGATCGGTTTCTTTTTTCCGCCTCTGTCCCTCCACAGGGCCATCCATGAGAGCCTCCTCACCAGCTCCGAAGGCCTGCGCCCTGGGGCCTTGAGCGAGACAAGCCGTTTCGACAGCGACTTGCAGCTGGCCATGGAGCTTTCTGCCAAAGAGCTGGAGGAGCGGGAGCTCCGGCTCCGGGAGGAGGAGGAGGAGCTCCAGCAAGTCTTACAGCTGTCCCTCACGGAGAAATAGACCTTTCTGCTCGCGGGCCACGCAAAGCAGAGGTTCTGGGCCGCACGCGAGTGCTGCATCACTAGTGCCCCGGGGCCGAGGGACTGCACCTCGCACGTATGCAGCCGACAGCAGCTGCCCTTTCCTTCTACAGAGGTGCCGGACCAGGGACTCCCAGGCCCATCCATGACACTCCCCCGGGGAGGAGCTGGGGACTGGCAGGCCCCATCTCCGGGCTAAGGGGAGGAGAGCATCGTCACTTTCCATTAGCTGTATCGGCTTGCAGGTCACACGTTTTTACTACCAGCTTTAGACAAAAACCCCAATCCCCGCAAGTTTGTAGATTAATTTTTATCAAGGAGTGATAACAAAACAAGTTATTGCAGAGTCAGGGTGCTTTTATATATGAGAGCAGCAGCCTTTTGAGAGCGTGGTTTATGAGAATTTATGAGACACTTCTTTACAGTTCGCCAAAGAAATGGATAATCTGTGCCGATCTACTCTTTTGTTTTTACCTTTATACAGGGTTTCTAGGACACACTCACTGCTCCTCCTCCATCTCCACCTTAAAGAGGAGACATGTACAGGATATGTTTTAGATTAGGCTTAACTCTTTGCATCACATTAGGATATACAAATGACCACGGATGTTGCCTTAGCTTTAAAAATTACCAATAGTTTCAAACCACCTCACTCCACACTGAGGGGTCTGATTTGAATTTATAAAGGCTTTTCCTTTGAGAGCAGGATCCTCCAGGCTAAATCCAAGGCAGCTAATCCTGGCCCCGAAGGAGCCGCTAGGAGAGCCTGAGGCTTGTTCTCAGTGGGGGCAGGCTGGCCAAAACATCAGACAGCACAGAACCAAACCAAGTGTGTTCCGCGCCTTCCCTAGTGACAGATTGTCATGGAGAGGCCAAGGGAGACCCCACTGCAGGCCTGGGCTCACTAGAGAAGAAGGGGTGGCCTTGCAGTTAGAAAGGGAGCTTCGAGCGGAACTCAATAGCTCCGTATTCAAAAGGGAAAATGAGGATTCCGCCTTGCTTTTTAGAGTTCAAATCAACATCTTTCTGGATAAATATATTTTTTAACAGAAGCTTTTTATTATTTTTAAAAGATATAGAAACAACTACTCCCATCAGTAGCAATACAAGGTTATACATTTTAACCAGATTTTCTCAGGCCTTTTTTGGATACCTTTAGTAGTTTAACGATTTTATCTGACCCTTCTGTAAATAAGCACCGCACACCACACGGAAGAACCCCGGGGAGGAGAGCCCAGGGTGCCCTCGCTCCGGCCCGTCCGGTCGTCCCCACAGGCTGCACTGACATGACCTGGTAACAGTGGCCGCCTCAGCTCCGCGTCTCTTTCCTGTCTGCTGCGCTGCTTCCAGGATGGGAAGGGACAGAAACTACGTTGCAGTGAGCGTCTGCATCCTCCAGTTAGCGCTGCCAGTAAAATGTTCTTCGTCACAGAGAATTGTGCTCTGGGTTCCACATAACCACCTGCCTTTTTTGTCACGGTCCCACCAGAATTCCTTCTGTCGCGCACACAAGGCCAGTACACCGCGGCGGCGTGTTTGTTTCCGACGCACAGCTTGGCATTCTGTTTACTGCTCGCCCTGAGGGAAGACACTTCTCGGGGATGGCTGCCGTCCGGCCGCAGCGTTTACTCACTGAGGTCAATCAGCCATGATGTCTGTGTTTGCATTCCACTGTCCTGCTTCCGGAGGAAGGGGCTCCCCGGGAAGTCAGGTAAAAAGGGACTGAGCGTTGTGTCCATCCATTGCAGGCTTTCTCATCTATGTGTTCACTCTCTTAAAACGCAAATAAAGACTGCTTCCCGAGAGGATGCTCGGACAGTATCCTAGCTGGCCTCGGAGTCTTTTTTCCTTTTCATGGGGTTTCTCTAGTCACTGAATGTCCCCACGCTTCCTGTTACATATGTGACTGAAACAGGAGAATGCCTCGCGACACTGGGCGTCCATTACCAAGGTGACCTGCTCCTCTCAGCCTCCCTACCAGGGTCGTATAGTCCACACGCCCCACGCTACTTGCTTCACACGGAAGCTGAAAGCCCGCCCGCGCTGGGGCTGCTGGCAGAGACCGCAGTGGTCCTGCTGGAGGTGGGCTGGCTCTTCTGGAGTCCGGGAAGCTGCGCCAACATCAGTCCCCAGCTCGTGGGACTGAAGATGCTCTCCTCTGTGAGGCTGATCTTAGGAGTTCAGGTGATAGTTAGGGCTTCCAGATTTATCCTACACCCAGTTACTTTGGAATTAAATACTTTGGTATTAAAATAAAAAACCAGTGGGGGGGATGAGGGGGGCACCTGGGTGGCTCAGTTGGTTAAGCCTTCGGTCCAGGTCATGATTTCGGGGTCCTGGGATTGAGTCCCTACATGAGGCTCCCTGCTCAGTGGGGAGCCTGCTTCTCCCTCTGCCCTTCTCCCATCCCCCCCCCCCCTTTGCTTGTACTCTCTCTCTCAAATAAATAAAATCTTGAAAAAACACAAACGGAGGCAGTGACCAGTAAAAAACATCTGGGCTCCAGAAATGAGGCCTTGGTATTTCCAGGAAGATGTGAAGGAGCTGCTTTGCTTTGGGGGAAAGTGGACAATACCCTGAGGCAGTGGGGCACTATGAAGAGAACTCAGTCGCCTTAGGCCAAGAGATGTAATATCTGTGGATCACTTAATTAAAAAAACTAACAGTTTCTTCACCTTTAGGTTCATTAAAGCTTAGGCGGTTCAGTACCACCAGGAAACTGAGCCACTTCTGCATGGAGGGTAGTGCGAGGAACTAAGTTCAATAAAGTGCTTTAGATACTCTGTTCCATAAGCAAGCTCCACACACCACACATAATGCGAGGTGTTGGCCTCTCAAGGAAGCAAGGTCTGCTCTAAATAATGACGAGAAAGAGACAGACAGACTTACCGTAACTACCGGGTTCCTGCTGAATGCCGAAGACCTCAAGGAAGATGAGTTGCACAACCGCCGCTTCCCCGGGACTATGTGCAGGGCAGTTAAGTGTTGGGGTTCAAAGTCCAAACTAGGCCCACGTCTGGAAATGTGTGGATTTCAGATTGAGGTCCAGCTGAAAAAAATGTAGTATTAATAAGACTTCCAGAGCCCCCAAGTCCCAAGCACCACTCAGATTTATTCATCTCAAATTCAAAGAAAGTTAAGATTAGTGCTTACTAAGATAAGCCATTTTTATGATTGGTATAAATGAACAGGTTCATTTGGGTGCACGGTGGGTACTCCCAGCACAGTTCAATTTAGGAGGCTTCGGTTGCCTCCCCACCCCGTATTCCCAGAGATGCAGGTAAAGGAAATAATGCCACTTGAAAAGTACTAGTGGTCAGTCCTGGTGCATTGAAGTTTTCAGTAGAGTTCTGTCTCTCTCTCCCAGAACTGAGGTTTGTATCCTTACTCATCATTGTAATAAGCCTCTTTCTACAAGATTACTCCATGTCTGACTTTAGATTGAAATCTCATGCTGAACAGATGGTAATGTTGGAATGAAGACGTAGGCTGGGTTTTGGATTTGTATATGGAGTAACTACTGCAAGGTTGTTTCTGAAAACTGGAACATGAGTCTACTGTAAGCCACCTAGTGATCACTGAGCAAACGGCAGGTTATAAGGTTGGTTTATGGGCCTACCAAGTTTTTACTGTTTCCCTCTAAAATCCTAAAAATGACAGCAAATTTTTAGGCAGTGTATCAAAATATGGCATTCCAGATGAGGTGGGGATGTGTCCTCCTGGAACTTAGCTGTCAGTGCCAGCCTCTCAGAGTCCCACCTGCTCCTCCCTGCAGTCCATCAATAACTCTGGTTTTCATGGGACAGGCCAAAGGTGGGGACACCACCCTTGTTGGCGCTGCTTTCACAGCGTTTGATCTTCACCATAATAAGAAAGATACGGTGTGTATAGCACCACTTTGCAGGTGAAAAACCGAGGCTCTAGGGAAGCGGGGACACAAATCTAGGTCTTCAGACCCCTGGCCCGGCCTGAGAGATTACTTATGGCTCAGTCTCCCGAAATAATACCTTGCCTTGGGGCAACTGTCTTACTTCACATATAAATTTTAAAATGCAACTTCACACTGCTTCCCTGAGTAGATCAGATGCAAACACACACCCGCATTTTAGACACTTAGGAAATAATCACTAGGAGTCAAACAGAGTGTAAGATTTTACTTTAATTTTAATTGACACTTTGCTCAAAAGCACAGAATGGTGAACATTTCAATGGCTCAATGTTAGGGTTACACACAAAATCCTTAAGTCCAACAGTTACAGTATCCCACATTAGTTATTTCACATTCAGTGAGGGTTGTTAAAAAAACAAAACGCATCAGTGAGGTGACTGGAATACAAGACAAGCATTTCAGTTCAATAACAAAGAAAATTAAGCCAGCACCTTAAAAATAAATACTGTTAACCACTTTGTAAGTACGAAAGTATCATTTCAACAGGAAAAAACAATCCAGTTCAACAGTGCAAAATAGCAGCATTTTCAAGGTTGAGATGAAATCTGTGTAAACACACATCCACCTGCCCCTCGGCCTCCTACCATGAACACACACTTCTGTGGGTTGAGGACCTCCCCACCCAAGGCGAAAAAGAGCTCCTGTTGAGTTTCTTTTAGATTCCGAACCCGAAAAGTGGCCACAAGTTATAAGCCAGGGGCTGGAAAGGCTTGAGTGCAGCCCCAGGGAGATCAATGCGTTTCAGCAGGATGGAGCTCTTTTTCAGATGGGCCAACCCGTAACATTTTCAGCCCAACTGAGAGCCTTCCAGAAGGCCCCAGGGTGCTCATGGTCACAGGCCTAACTGATGTGGCCCTGACTTCAGCGGGGGCATCTGAGTGCAGAGCCAGATGTGGCACGAGGACGGACGGCCTAAGTTCCCCACAGCTGACACTGCTTTGAAACCAGGGCATTCAGGCCAACTCAATCTAACTAAAAACATGCGTGATTCTTAACCCCACTGTGACCAAATGGTTCTCAAGGACGGAATGTCTACATGTCAAGTCTTCCTCTTATGAATATCTTCAAATACTCAGGATGAGTCCTTTCCAGTGTGGTTTTCCCACCACTCACATAGTTAACTGGTTTCCCATATTTACACTGAAACTTGGAGCTTTGGGTCTTACTTGTAACAAGTGTTAAGTGCAGCCAGATATACAAAGAAACACTAAGAAGTAGAGTCAGTTATTTACATTACGGTGTTCGGAAAAAATAACCGCCAAATGTTTTTTCTAAATCATTTCACATTTACCAACTGTCCAGACTGAAGGTCATTTCCAAGTGACAAAGTTCTGATTCCAACTTCTCCAACGACCCATGTGCAACACAATTTATACTTTTCCCCAATACTGGAAGAATTTGGTCACTTGGCTGTCACCGACGCCGAATGGGCTTGTAGACACAAAATGCCATAAGGATCACGGTCACTAGCAGGATGCTGAAAATGGTTCCCATCAACACTGCAAAAGGAAAACAGGTTACCTCCTAACGGCAGCTCCATGTTCTGTCATTCATGCATTCTTTGACGATGATTTGCCAAATGCCACTCAGTGCCAGGCACTGTGCCAGGTGTGTGGGAAACAGCCGCCAACAGATTCTCTCTCGGGATGTTTCCAAGTAGGCGGGGGAGAAAATGTAAACAAGTAAGAGCAGCTCACGGGGCTTGAAGAAATGTGACAAAGATGGGGGTAGAGGGATGGGGTGGGGTTACAGTAGGTAGGGCAGTGGAGAAAGCATATGAGGACGTGACACGCAAGGTGGGACCGTGATGAAAGGAAGGAGCCAGCCCCTTGAAATCTGCAGGGAGAGCACTGTGGCCCTGAGGGTCGGCAAAAGCCAGCCCTTGGGGCCAGACAAGCCCCGAAAGCTAATGAACAGAAAGAGGTGAGCATGGCAGGAGGGCGGAAGAAGCAAGGCAGGAAACGAAGCTAGAGAGGAAGGCTACAGCCAGCTCACGCAGGGCCTCGTAGACCAGGACGGCAGCACGGGTTTACTGTACGTTTAAAGGGAGGGCTGGAGGCAAAGAGTGACATGATCTGACTCAGGTGGGAAACCAGATCCTTCTGGCTGTATGGAAAACCATCAGAGTATAGGGGACAAGAACAGAAGCAGGAGCCCAACGTTTTTAAAGCCATTCATTAAAACTGGAGATGAAAAAGAATAAAGCATTTTAATCACTAGGAGAGACAAAGGCCTTCTGATCCAAGAAGGAATGAACTTCACAAACCTATTCCATTTTAGAGAGTAAATTTCTAAAATCTAAATTTCTAAAAAAGGTCTAAAAGGTCTAAATCTCTAAAAAAGGTCTAAAAGGTCTAAAATCTCCAGGGTGCTCAGGTGAGAAATGGGACCTACAACTGATCACTCAGGTTGAGCCCCGGTATAGGACGAGACCTAAGGACAGGGGCTTTAACATAACCAGCAACCCATGGAAGGCAAGGGCCATCCCATTTGTGTGACTATCTCAGAGCTCTTACAAGAGTTCAAAATGTTACCTTTACCAAGCAAGTGTACATTTGTTTGTAAGTATGTGGGCCCATCCTGGGTTCCAGTGGGAGCCTAACCATGGCTGTTCTCTAGTGTGCCTACTGAAAAAACAAGATTTGACCATAGCTTTATTTAAATCAGTAATCTGGGGAGTATTTGTGACCCCTACAAAACGTCCCCCACATGGAACACTGACCATACAGAAATATTTTTTTTTGGTGAGGAAGGGGAAGAAAGAACGTAGATGATAAAGACAACCTACAACTCATATAAGCTAAATGTCCTATCTCAAAACAGGCCTTGTTATCTAAATACCTGCCCTTATTTTCAAAGTTTTGAATTCCACGAATTTCTAAGTTTCTCACTGCAATTGGACCTCAAGTTGCCTTATTCCATTTAAACCATGTGCTTGCATTTGACATTCTGAAAGGACTCTCAGAAACAAAACAACCCCCCCCCCCCCAAACCCAACCAAACTCCCAAAGCAGGAATGCAGGAGGCTGGAAGTAGAGAACGGAATCTCAAAAAGCATTTGAAAAGGTCTTAAATGATGGGTTGTTAGGTACATAATGCCCATTTGGACAGCTATCCATTTGGGGCTTGATAGATTCTCCCATTCTTCATCTTTTTCCTCTCCCGCACTTTGCACACGGTATTAGTTGCCTGAATGGCAGGCTCAGGCAGAATCCAAGACTACTTAGGTCCTTCCTTACTGGTCACTTCCTATTGTTGAGCTTTGTTTCTTACATCTATAAAATGTGGCAAGTGAAACCCACCTCAAGAGGGTTTCCTGAAACCTAACTGTGGTAGCCTATGAGAAGCACTCAGCAGAGCGCGGACATAGAACATGCAGACGATAAGTGAAAGCCGTCATGCTGACCAAACCAGGCACCACGGCACAGCAGTCACGAACTCAAGGTGTGCGGTCAGACCGGGCTCCCATCTACCCATGTGTTCTCAAATAAATTACACGATCTGTTTCCTCCTCTGTAAAGATGGAGACAAAAATACCCCCTGCGCAGGATTGTTTAGGGTAGTGTTTTCCAAGCTATCGGTGGTAAAGGACTAGTTTTTATAACTTGTAGCCTGTCCCAGGCCATTACTATGTGCATGACTAGTAAGCAGCTCCCTCTACCTACGAAGCACGTCAGTCCATGGACACCTAGGACTGGCCTCTACTTGCTTGGATGGTGCAACAGTGTCAAATTGTTAAATTTGTTAAAAACACTAAATTTCTGTAGTCCTCTCTTTGCAGATAAATAACTTGGAAACCCCACTAGTCTGCAGACTGCTCTTTGAATAGTATTATTGTACGGTCATGGTTCTCAGCCAGGGGATTTTGCCCCCCGGAGACAGCTGGTAATATCTGGAGATATTCTAATTATCCAGACTGGGAGTCAGGTGTGCTACTGGCATCTAGTGGGTAAAGGCTGGGGATGCCACTCAACATCTTACAGTGCTCTGGGCAGTGTGCCTCACCTCCCCGACAAAGAACCATCTGGTCCACGATGTGATAGTACCACCGTGGAGAAACTCTGCTCCAAAGGATTAAGCAGCAGAGCACGTGGAAACCACTCAGCAGAGTGCTAGGTACAAAGTAAGGGGTCAACACATACATTCAATACAGGAGTGCATGAAGACTCAAGATAATCCAAAAATGATACTATGTGGCACAGAGATTCAGATGTATCACTGAGGTATAGCAGAAAGGAAGGGCTTTGGCAGAAGAAGAGGAAGAGTTATTGTGACTTTGTCAAGCTTTAAGCTCCAGGACCCCTTCCAAAGCCATGTACACCATATGTACTTATGTGTGTAAAGAGATGTCTTTGAGAGCTCCTCCCAAAAGGGAGGTTTCAAGCTCCACAAAACCTAGGTTCCAGTGCTAGTTTCCTATGTTCTCTGAAAATCCCGTGCCTGTGAAACCTTTAGTAAGCAGAAACGGCATAAAGTGAAAAAAGTTACCATTAATTTAAAGTGGAAAAAATTCTGAGCCTCCCAGACCCCCAAAATAACCTTCCTTAGGCTTTTCTGATACCTTAAGACATATTTAGCTAAGGGATACACAAAATAGATCGAGAACACGTACAGATACTCACAGACACATTTCAAAGCTATAACGGCATGATGCTAAGAGGCTGAGTGTAGTTCTGGGGACGAAGTTTGGTGGTGTCACTCTCGCGGCTCCGGGTGTGCACCGCAGAAAATCTGCCGAGCTCTCTTTACACTTTTTGCCTTTTTTCGTAAAAGGGAAAAACCTCCTTCGGATTTCTTTAGGTTAGCGAAAAAAGATACACATTTGGGTCTTTCCTAAGAGTGAAAGAGCATAACGAGAACTTTCGAAAAGCGGGGGGGTGGGGGGGTGGGGGGGGTGTACCAGTACTGGCTGCCGCCGCTATCCTAGCTGTGTAAACGTGGGCAAATAACTTCACCTGAGTTTCCTTTTCATCCGGAAAACGAGGCTGCACTCCTCAGCTTTCTCATTAAGCTACCGTTGTTGCTACCCTTGTTGCCTAGCCTGAGCCCACGCAGCCAAAGAGGGGGCCCAACTACGAGCTCATTCATGCAACCAGCACACAAGGAGAGCCTATCTTGGTACCCGGCCTGGCGCGGAGTGGGACGGGCTCAGCACGGCTGCACTTGCACACCCCATCCTCCCACGTGCCCTCCGCCCGCCGGCCCACGGCCGCTCACCCAGGTTCTGCCCACGCAGCACGGCGTACGGCCGGCTCCGCTCCGGCGGCTCCACAGGGCTCGGGGCCTCCGCCTGCCCCGCCAGGAGGCTGCCCAGGCCGATGCACAGCCACCAGCACACGGGACGCGCCATCTTGTCCGGGCCGCAGCGGCAGAGAGCTGACTTCCGCCGAAAGCCCCGCCTACGTCCCCGCCCGCGCGGCTCCTTCCGCCGCTGCCTCCGCCCACTCGGCGCGCGTCGTTGCCAGGGTAACCGTACGCCCAGGCAGAGTGCTGTCCTGTCGCGCGAGGTTCCTCCGGGATTGACATGCCCCCTTGGCGAACGTTTCCGCCCGGGCCAATTTTCAAAGGTATCACTGTTCCGTCTGGGGCAACGTCCACCTCGATCACCGTTCCGCCGTGACCAACGTTCCCCTTTTTGTGGGCGCCAGGGGGGCCTGTTTCTTAGAGGGTGTTTGTGTCCGTTTTGGGCCTATCGAAGGTTTTGTAATGAATCTATGTATTTTCTTATTAGATCTTCGCTACAGGCCCAACAAATAGACACTGTAGTACCATTTGACAAATGCCACCTTCTCAGGAAGCCCTTACCTGGACATCCTTTTCTAAAATCTCCTACAAGAAATTGACTACCCCTGCAACCCAGACAATGAGAAACTGTCATCACGCTGAATTCTTGCTTTTCTGCGATGGGCTTCCCTTCAAAACAACCTCCCTCAACTTCCTGCTTCTTCTTCTTCTTTTTTTTTTTTTTTTTAAGTATTTTTAATTTATTTAACAGAGAGAGACACAGCGAGAGAGGGAACACAAGCAGGGGGAGTGGGAGAGGGAGAAGCAGGCTTCCCGATGAGCAGGGAGCCCGATGGGGGTCTCGATCCCAGGACCCTGAGATTATGACCTGAGCCGAAGGCAGACGCTTAACGGCTGAGTCACCCAGGCGCCCCACCAACTTCCTCCTTCTTTGCCATAAAGTAAGTCCCTCTCCTTTGTTGAACTTGTCTATGGTTTTGCCATAGCTTGCAGGTCCTGAATTGCAATCTCTATTAGTCCCAAATAAATGCATGTAAATGACATGATTACGTTATAAGTGATTGAGATTATTCTATTATTCTGGATTATTCTGTTATTATTCTGGAAAATATTCTTAGAAAAGTGGGCTTAAAATGGACCCTAAAAATCATTGTAGTTTACCTAATAGTTTGTAGATTATTGCAATGCCTAGCTTTATTTTCTTTCTTTGGCTGTCTATCATTTAACTATTTCAGTTTAAATGCATACACCCTTCGATAAAAGGACTAGGAAAAAAAAAAAAAAAGAAAAGGCGATTGTCTAATGAGAATGTACTGTGTGTAATTACATCCCAGGCACTTTGACCTCGGTTTTTGTTTCTGCTTCAGGATTTTTACTGTTCCCTTTGCCTGAAATGCTTTTCCCTACTCCATGTGCATGACAGGCAGCTATATACCACTGAGGCATCCACCCAAGTGTTGGTTCCTGAGTGCCCTTTCTGGAGCCCCCAACACAGCCTCCACGCTCAGCCCACCTTCTCCTAAAGTTGTCATTACTATCTCAAGTGATTCTGTTCTTTGACGTTTTCCCATTGTTGCCTGTCTTCCCCACCAAACTGTGAATTCCATGAAGGCAAGACAGTGTCTGTCTGGTTCACCACTCTGCCCCTGGTGCTGGGAACAGTCCCGGGAGCAGGAAAAGGTTTTTCAAATGTCTGTGGCGTGGATGTGGAGTAATAACGTGGAGTGAGCAAAAAGGCGAGAGGAGGAAGAAAAACAGTAACAGTATTGAAAATAGCCTGTTTTCTCCACTTAGTAGCCTCACATATATTTGTACAGGACTAAAGTAGCAGACCACTTACAACTAAATATAATAATTTCTACCTCCAAATTCTCACAGCGATTGACCTTTTGTTGCTCTGCTCATTGTACTTTGTATTCTGGTGACTTGTGAATGTCTTATTTCTCTACCTGGACTATAAATTCCTTCGATCAGGGGTGCAGGATATTCATTTAATTTTAATTTCACATAAACAATGAATAACAATTAGTAAAAGGACATTCCTAATATTGCATGGGATATTATACTTGTTGCTTACCTGAAATTCAAACGTAACTGGGTAATCCTGTGCTTTTATTTGCTATATCTGACAATTCTACGTTCAGAGCACAATCTGAAACTCATTTGTTTTTGAACCCTTCTTCCCCAAATTCTTAACATGGTGCATGCTTTGCACACAGTAGGTGCTCAATAAATGCTTGCATAATGAATACTCGCACAATCACAGACTGCAGTATTAATCTGTGATATCTAAGTCCCTATATTTCAGGTAATACATTTCTATCTATAATTCTTTCTTGTAAAAGCATCCACAAAAGCAAAAATGACAAAATTTTGGGAGTTGCCAATTAATCAATCAACTAATTCATATTGTGATTAAACATACATAACGTAATATTTATCATTTTTACTATTCACAAATGTACAGTTCAGTGGCATTAAATACATTAATAATGTTGTATAATTACTATTACTGTTATCTAGATCCAAAACTTATTCATCATCTTCCACTAAAATGCTCTACCCATTAGACAATAACTCTCCCTTCCCCGCCCCCCCCTAGTTACTCTATTCTACTTTCTACTTTCTGTCCCTATGAACTTAAGTATGCTAGGTACTTCATGTAAATGGAATTCTCTGTGTCCTTCTGTGTCTGGCTCATTTCACTAAGCATGATGTTTTCAAAGTTTGTTCATTTGATCACATATTTCAAAATTTCATTCCTTTGCGTGGCTGAATAATATTCCATTATATATATTTCCTTTTTTTTTTAGGTTTTGTTTATTTAAGTAATCTCTACACCCAATATGGGGCTTGATCCCACAACACTGAGATCATGACGCAAGCTGAAATCAAGAGTCCAACGCCCAACTGACTGAGTCACCCAGGCACCCCCATCCTAGTAGTTTTAAAGTCATATATCACTGTGGTTTTGATTTGCACTGGGATGCACCAGCTTTTTAAAAATTTATTTTTAGGGGCGCCTGGGTGGCTCAGTGGGTTAAGTGGCTGCCTTCGGCTCAGGTCATGATCCCAGGGTCCTGAGATCAAGCCCTGCATCGGTCTCTCTGCTCAGCAGGGAGCCTGCTTCCCCCTCTCTCTCTGTGCCTGCCTCTCTGCCTACTTGTGATCTCTCTTTGTCAAATAAATAAATAAAATTGTTTAAAAAATAAAAATTTATTTTTATTTTTAATTGCAGTATAATTAACATACAGTGTTATATTAGTTTCATCGTATAATGTAACGATTCAACAATTCTTTTTTTTTTTTTTTAAGTAGGCTTCTTGCCCAGTGTGGAGCCCAATGTGGGGCCCAAACTCAAGACCCCAAGATCAAGACCTGAGCTGACACCAAGAGTCAGACACTTAACCAACTGAGCCACCCAGGTGCCCTATCATTCAACAATTCTGTACATTACTCAGGGCTCATCATGATAAGTGTACTCTTACTCTCCATTGCCTATTTCACCCATTCCCACCCATCTCCCTTCTGGCAACCACCAGTTTGTTCCCTATATTTAAGAGTCCGTTTTTTTGCTTGTCTCTTTTTTCCTTGTTTGTTTTGCTTAAGTTCCACATATGAGTGAAATAATATGGTATTTGTCTTTCTCTGACTGGCTTATTGCACTTAGCATTATACGCTCTGGTTCCATCCATGTAGTTGCAAATGCCAAGATTTCATTCCTTTTCATGACTGAGTAATTTTCTGTTGTATATACATACCACATCTTCTTTATTCATCTACCCATGGACATTTGCACTGCTTCCATAGCTTGGCTACTGTAAATAGTGCGGTAATGAACATAGGGGTGTGTATATCTAATTCAAAAAGATAATACAACCCTAGGTTGACTGCAGCATTTTTGTACAATAGCCAAGATATGGGAGGCACCAGTTTTAACTTAGGAAAGAAGTGTGTTGTGACTGTGGTTTAGGGAAATAGTTTAGTGGCCTTTTTGGTATGAAAGGCAAAGCCCAGAGCATAGTCTGGAATGGAGAATTGAAGACAAAAGAAGCTAAACTGCTCAAGTAATAAAATCATCTCAATTTCTGATTTTCACCTGGTACGGAGAAAACATGATGGAGGCCTTGAGACGGGAGCATGATACAAGAGCTGGGAGGGGGGCTGGCTTGGGAGGAAACTGACCCCAGCCTTCTGGCATCAGAAGGCTCACAAGATGGACAGTTGGTGCTATCTGGCCTTTGGGGTTCTCTGGTTTTCTGTGATGTGCTCTAATTCCAAACCCACCCACTGCCCAAATCTTTAGTCCACTTGGGCTGCTATAGCAAAATACTATAGACTAGATAGATTGTAAACAATAAAAATGATCGCTCACAGTTCCGGAGGCTGGAAAGTCCAAGATCAAGTCAGCATTGTTACTGAATCCAAGTCTGGCTGCCCATTGCCTGAAAGATCACCATGGGAGAGATGAGTTTCAATTGGAAAGGAATTTGAGCTTTATTCAGGAGACCGGCAACCTGGGGACAAGGTGGACTCCTGTCCAAAAGCCAACTCTGAGGTTTCTGCCTGGCCCAGGCATTTTTAAAGGGGTTTAGGGTCACTCATCAGCAAAGGGGGTGCAGTGGTCCCAATATTTCTTCATCATGTGCAGACTCCGTGCCAGCTACAAATGTTGCCTCTGTGCTCTGAGGTTGTGCAGGGGGGTCTGGTTCTTGTTCCGCAATGTGCAGGGGTCCTCTGTTCTTTCTTCAAAGGAGGACAAGGTCTACAGCTCCACAAAGGGAGGTCAGTAAAGTCATTTGTGTGACCTAAAAGAAAAAAAAAGACATGTTGGTCCAAAAAAAAAAAAAAAAAAAATTGCTAGGCTGATCAGAAAGCTGAGCTGGCTTCAAACAGACTTGCTGGCCTCTGTGGCCTGGGAAAGTTCTGGTTCTTCATTCCTTAAGGCGAGCACCCTGCACATCTCAAAGCAAGGCCATTAGTTCTGTTACAGGTCAAGGGCCTTACTTAGGTCAGCAAGTAAGAAGGGTGTTCACTTGAAGCAAGTTACCCCTTAAGACCAGATGGAGTGTTGTTAGGGCATCATGGTCATTTTCTGGGGAGAGCCCCCTTCCTTGTTCATAGCTGGTACCTTCTTGCTTTGTCATGGTGGAAGGGACAAGGGAACTCTGTGGGATCTCTCTTTTTAAAAATTTAATTTAATTTAATTTTTAAAAAGTTTCTATTTATTTTTTTGAGAGAGAGCACCAGCAGGGCAGAGGGAGAGGGTGAAGTAGACTCTTGGCCAAGCAGGGAGCCCAACATGGGGCTCAGTCCTAGGAATCTGGGATCATGACCTGAGCAGAAGGTAGATGCTTAATGGACTGAGCAACCCAGGTGCCCTCTCTCTCTCTCTTTTTTTTTTTTTTAAGATTTATATATTTGAGAAAGAGAGAAAGAGAGTGAGTGTGAGTGGGGGGAGGGGCAGAGGTGAGTGAGAGAGAGAGAGAGAGAGAGAGAGAGAGAGAATTCTCAAGGTGACTCCATGCAAAGCATTGAGCCAGACACAGGCTCCCTGGGAGGACCTGGGAGATCATGACCTGAGCTGAAATCAAGAGTCAGCTGTTTCAGTGACTGAGCCACCCAGGCACCCCTGTGCGATCTCTTTCATAATCCCATTTGTGAGGGCTCCACCATCATAACCAAGTCACCTCCCAAGGCCCCAGCCCCTAACGCCATCACATTGGGGGTTAGGATTTCAATATATGGATTTAAGGGGACAGACATATTCAGACCACGGCAGGGATTATGCACAGTAATACATAATAGGGGCATCTTGGGCAATAAAGGAAGGAGGTGGTGTCCACGTTTGAGGTGATTCAGCCTAAAGCTATAACCCCAGCCGCGGGAGTGTTGAGGAAATTACCAAGGGTAACAGGAAAACATATGGGAGAAGTTCTGAGCAGGAAGCGAACATCAGGAGAATCACTGGAGATGTTCAAGAAGGCTCGGGACATCCCCTGGTGAAGATAGAATGAATTCAGTTTTTGCTTGCCCAGGATCTAGCCCCCTCCTTCCAATTACAGCAGGAGACCTGTGGGGAATCACCCATCCTTCCGGGGTTTTATAGGGTAATACGCCTCATCCCTAGAGCCACCAGTGAACACATGACCCAGATATGACCAATCAGCATCAGCCATCACTCTGGCTACAGTGATTGGTTCGGAACCTGGAGCATGTGACTCCGAGCTAGACCAATGGGAATTACACCCAAACTTCTTTTTTTTTTTTTTTTTTTGCCTGTGTTGTGAAAAGCCATTTGGGCCTCTGTTTCTATGATGAAGTCAACACGGAAGGAAAGAGATCTGAGATGACTATGGTCATGGAAACAGTGGAAGTCTGATGACACTGAGCATCTAGCCCGGGACTCCTGGGCTAGATTTTTTGCAGTCACGCAGAATTCACGTGCAGTCATGCAGTCACTTAAGCAGATCAATTTCATTTTTTAGCTTGTTTGTTGAGTTGGGTGGCTGTGATTTTTCACCCCAAAGGATTATGACACATGGTGGATCCAGAGAAACCCGAGTTGAAGAAGTACTCCCGTTATTTTAGCAAACGGGATGGCTGTCTCAGTTGTCCTGTCCAGTCAGCTAACGCAACTGTCTGCACTCTCGCCTCCTCCCTCTGACTGGGGCCGTTCATCTCAGTGCGCGATGTCGTCCAACAGGAATCCCCATAGACCCTTCATGTCCTAAAGTCTAAAGACTATTTTTCTTACTTGGTCCCGGAAGATTATATCTTGAAAATGTTAAAATTCCGGCAGAAGTGGAGCGTCAGGTGGTGATGGTTGACTGGCTTCCAAAAAAGTTATATATTTAAAATACAGCTGCAAAATGTGTATTTTTCAGCTACATTTTGGGCAGAGAAGCAAGGGTCTTCTCCTGGACCGTTTGTCCCTTCTGTTGTTGATTAGGGCTGCCTTTTTTATTTTTCTCAAACAGAATCATGTTTATGCTCTTGTGTCCTGAGACAGGGTGAAATTTAGTTCTGTTAACATTTTAAAACCATCAACTCTGGCAGCTTTTGCCTTCTGCCAATCCCAGTACACCTACTTGGAGCGCTTCTAAAGTTACATATTTTCTTTGTTTGATGACACTTAGTCACAACTGTATTCCAGAGACTTGTGTCCCTGGCCAGGGAGTTTTCTGTGCAAACGAAGCTCCTTCTCCTCTTCCTCCTCCTCCTTCTTCTCCCTCTCCCTCTCCTTCTCTTTCTCCTACTCCCTCTCCCTCCTCCTCTCCTTCTCCTTCTCCTGCTCCTCACAGGGCCCAGAGGGTGGGATGTGGCCTTTTTCGCCTGGAGTTACTTACATTAATTTCCCCAGGGGGAGCTTTGCATAGACAAGAGCTTACCTGCCTTCCCCTGGGACAGCAGTAAAGCTTTCCTTGCCCACAGGAAAGTTTCTGGACTGTAAGGTTGGTTTGGACCCTGTGCTTCAGCATCTCACTTCACAGGGTGGCATTCCTTCCTCTGTCCCCGGACGTGTGTCACAGAACCCAGGACAGGACCGATGCCTCGCCCTGGAACTTCACGTCCTGAGTTAAAGTGGAGAATAGTTCCCATCAGGGGTCCGGGTCCCGGGTCTTGGACACCAGCTGCCCCAGCTGACCATTTGTCTTGCTCTCACTCTCCTGGGAGACCACAGAGGAGAACGGACACAACAAACCTTCCCCGTGGGGCTCCTTCTGCTGTGAATTGGGGCACTAGTGGCCGCACATATAAGCACATTTTAGGTACACAGGTTTCTTAAGATAACCCAGGCAGATGAGACATCTACTTCCTTCTTTAAAATGTTCAGCCAGACCCACTCTCTGCGAAAAAACACATAGACTGGAGTTTCCTGATGATCCAAATGACCATGAGTGCTTGGGTTTTTAATCCTCTTTGCTTGCCTAGACATATTATGTACCTACTACACGTTATCCCTCTACTAGGAAATGACATACAATATAAATATAAATGACTCTCGGCCGAGGACTTCTGATATTTGAGACGCTAATCAGAATAAAAAGCTCGATTGGTCATTCAGCCTTGACCTGAGCTGGTGAAATGAACCAGATCTGGGGTGTCCAATATTGTAGCCACCGACCACCCGTGGCCATCGAGCACCTGGAATTCAGCACATCTGAGCTGAGATGAGTTCTGAGTGTAAAATGCACACTGGATTCTGAAACTGAAAGAAGTAAGAAGTTAAATTATCTTATAGAGATCTTTAAAACAATGTATCATTGACATAAATACATGTTGAGGGGATACCACTTTTCCAATTACAATTATTTTGACTTGTTTCCTTTTACTGTGTGTAATGCGGCTAGAAAATTTGTAATTGACGTAGGTGGGACATACTAGATTTCTAGCAGGCATTGCTGGAGTCGACTCAGAGAGCCTCCAACTCAGGGAATTGGTCCTGGCCGCGACTCAGAACCACAGCAGCCCCTGAAGGGTGGAATCAGTCAGTGGGGAAACTCAGTGCCGCATCTTGTAGAGCAGTGCGAGGTATGATCTGGTTAAGGAAAAGAAAGACTTGGTCATCTCTCCAGCGTGGGGATTGAAAATCTAGTCCTGCCTACAGCTCCTAGAACAGAGAGCCCAAGGGTACCCAGTGTTTGGAATTGAGTTGGCCTCCAAAACACTTGCCGTGTTAGTAAAATACTTCATTCCCTGGACTTGCTCTCTCATATTTGCCTTTTGTAGAACCCTGAGAAGTTAAAAAAAAAAAAAAAGTTGCACAAGATTGGATGTGTCCTCTAAGAGATTCTTCTCTGATCTCCTACTCCCTCCGAAGGTGACTCAGTTCTGGAATGAGATCGATCCACAAGGGTCTCTGTTAAACGGTTCTCTTCCCACTCTACCATACCAGCATTCGCCTCTTAAATCTGATTCATTTTAATTTAATTCTAGGAGAAAAGCGATTTACTGATGACAGAAAGGTGGCCACAAATGTTGTTATTCAACATTGAGCCAAAATTTCATAGGGTGCTACACTTTCAGGAAATTTGAATTTGAGTATTTACAAATCTCAAGAATGGCCTGTGGCCAATAATTATAATTTTTTTCTTGTCTTTTAGACAAAGTCAGACATGTGTATTTAATTTCACCAATATTTAGCCATATATGTTACTCCATATATATTTGTAAAAAATTCATGCTTCATCTTTAAGCCACATGATGGGAGGTAAAATTCCCATTTCAATTTGACTCATATTTTCTTAAGATTAAAACCTTCAGCTTTACTAATCAATATTCACCCTTCACTAATATCTGTATACATTCTCTTTCACTTTAGCTCAACTATTTAGAATATGTGGGTCAGGGTGATAGACACACAACCTATTTGCTAAGAAATCATGGGGAACCAAGCCAAGGGGGATGAGATTTGGCTCTGCTTCCTTCCCATCCTATGAGATAGATTCTTCACCTTGATTTTATTGCCACTCTGTGACTATAAAGAAGAAATCTCTTATTGCTGTCACGTTTTACTGCACAGTGAAATATAAAAATACAAGCGTATCAAAACCATGAAGCCAATTTTAAATATATTTGAGATTCAGAATACGGGAGGTCATAACATTTCATAAATTATACCTATTTTAAATATCCTTATTAGCGATCCCTCAGTGAAATTTGAGGGGTTTTTGCTGTTGTGCCTCACTTATTTTGGCCTTTATTCTTCAAATATGGAAAGTCCTGGTGGATTTTAGTTCTTGGGTGACTGGCAGACACATGGAACTTTTGGTAAATGGAGCTGTCGTAAGCGCAGCTGGCCGCTAGATGGAGCTATGTCAAAGACTGTGCAAGCCCTTCCCTCTTCCCCGTCCCCATCCAGGCTTACTTCATCCATTCTACTTTCTGAAATGCCCACCAGAGGGCGAGGACACATCTGATTCTGCAACTGCTCAGTTTAGTAAGCATCTTTGTCTCTTGATAACTAGGGCTATCTTCACCACTCGCTGCTCACAAGACTATTAAAAATCAGAGCAGTTTAAACTCATAGGTAAATGTTCAACCTTCCTTCCTTCTGGGAACCTTTATCCTTTTTTTTTAGGGAGGAGAGGGGCAGAGGAAGAGGGAGAGAATCTTAAGGAGACTCCAGCCCAAGGAGGAGCTATATGCAAGGGCTCCATCTCATGACCTTGAGATCACGACCTGAGTTGAAATCGAGAGTCAGATAAGTCATTTAAGTGCCCGAGCTACCCAGGTGCCCCATGAATCCTTAATGACAATGGCAAAACTCAGCTAAATCCAATGTCCCCTTAATTATTTCTACCTGTAGGAATCTTACCTTTGGTTCCAAGACAAATCATTTCTTTATGTTGCTTTCCCAGGACAACTTATAAATGCTGCTGCTTCTTTATCTCACTCTCTTTTTTTTTTTTGCAATTTTAGGGAAGATTTATTTTTTTTTTT
>CM052889.1:64332789-64530411 GCA_028534135.1 Potos flavus | reverse complement strand
TGCCTTTGGCTCAGGTCATGATCCCAGGGTCCTGGGATCGAGCCCCACATCGGGCTCTCAGCTCAGCAGGGAGCCTGCTTCCCCCTCTCTCTCTGTCTGCCTCTCTGCCTACTTGTGATCTCTGTCTGTCAAATAAATAAATAAAATCTTAAAAAAAAATACACATAACATAAAATTTACCGTCTCAATTCTTTTTAACTGGACAGTCACATTGTTGTGTGTCCAATCTCCAAAACTCCGTTCATCTTGCAAACCTGCCTCTGGCGACCATCATTCTGTTCCCTCTCCCTGTGAATTTGGCTCCCCTAGGTGCCTCATATCAGTGGACTCATATGATATTTGTCCTTTGTGCCTGGCTTATTTTCACTTACATAATGTCCGCAAGGTTTATCCAGACTGTAACATGCGACAGGATGTCTTTCCATTTTAAGACTGAATATTATTCCACTGTTACGTAGAGACCACATTTTCTTTATCCACTATTCATCTCCTGATGGACGTTTAGATGACTTCTGTATATTGGCTTAAGGTGAATAATAGTGCTATGAATATGGGTGTGCAAATATCTCTTTAAGACCCTTCTTTCAATTCTCTTGGGTATATAACCAGAAGCAAGGGTTTCTGGATTATGTAATAATTCTACTTTTATTTCTAGGAACCGCGCCACTGTTTTCCATAGAGGCTGCAGCATTTCGCGCTCCCAGCAACTGCACAAGGGTCCCACTTCCTCCACCTTCTCACCAACATTAGTTTTTTGTTTCTTTGATGGTAAGCATCCTAATGCATGTGAAGTGGCATCCACTGTGGTTTTGATTCACATTGCTCTAATGATCAATAATGTTGAGTATCTTTGGGGCCCCTGGGTGGCTCAGTCGGTTAAGCAGTTAAGGAAGGGTCTGCCTTCAGCTTGGGTCATGATCGCAGGATCCCGGAATTGAGCCCTGTATGGGGCTCCCAGCTCAGCAGGGAGCCTGCTTCTCCCTCTCCCCCCACCCAACCACTCCTGCTCTCTTTTGCACTCTCTCAAACAAATAAAGTCTTTTAAAAAATGTATGACTTAAAAAAAATAAAAAAATAATGTCGAGCATCTTTTCATGTGTCTGTTGGCCATCTGTTTATCTTTTTTAGAGCGATGTCTATTCAAGTATCTTGCCCATTTTTGAATTTTGCCATTTATGCTTTGTTCTTGAGTTGGAAGAGTTCTTTTTACATCCTGGATATTAAGGTTAATCCCTTATCAATGATTTGCAAATATCTTCTCCCTTTCCATAGGCTGCCTTTTTCACTCTGTTGACTGTGTCCTGTGATGGACATAAATGTTAAATGTTGATGGAGTCCGTTTATCTATTTTTATTCTGTTGCCTGTGCTTTTGTTGTCATATCCAAGAAATCATTGCCAAGTCCAGTGTCGTGAAACTTTTGCCCTGTTTTCTTTTAAGAGTTTTATGGGTTTGGCCTTATGTTTTGATATTTGACCAATTTTGAATTAACTTTTGCATATAGTGTCAGGTGAGGGTCCAACTTCATTCATGAGTTCATGAATATTTATGGCGTTTCTCCCTGCTTCTGCCGCAGCCTTGGCCCAGGGCACAAGGTGCCCACCCACAGCCAGCCCCCCCGAGCCTCATTATTGCTGCGCGGAGGCGGCTTGGCTGCAGCCGGGAGAAAGAGCCACTGGGTGGCGCTGTTGCCTCGTGAATAACGACGAGGATCGCTCTCCCAGCCGCTGGAGTTCCTGCAGCCGGCTGAGTGGGGGCTTTCCGCGGGGTTAGATTGCTTAATCCTCCCAACCACCCCTGGAAGGAGGCAGGGAGGCACAGAGAGGCTAGGTGGCTTTCCCAAGGTCACACAGCTAGGAGGTAATGGACACAAGACTCAAATCTGTAAACCAATGGCAAAAGTTACCAACTGTCCCTGCCTGGGAAGAGCTATGATTATTTTTTTCTGAAGTCACATCCTTCCTACTCTTTATGAGTTAAGATGGTCTTCCTTTTAGGAAATGATGGAGAAAATGGGTATGTAGTGGTTTTGGGTGTGGGTGAGGGTATCCTTAATCGCCAGAAAAAAACATTTCCTGTCCAATTCCTTTCCCCCCAATTTTCAGGTGCCAAATATGCAAGACCGAGGACCGTTTCCCGTAATGAACAAGCTGGAGTGCTCGGTTAGGGTAGTCAGGTTCATGTGGAGCCAGGAGAATTATGCTGGTAATCCATTCCTACCGGAATACACTCATTAAGGCAACATATGTAGGTATAAATGCACCAAATGATGAGAATTATAACAAAGAGTTTTTGTATCATATCGAAAGCAATCATTCATGACGAGGAAGAGATAAATTGCAAATAGAATCAAAGATTAGGTCCTCAGATTATTTGATAACCTAGTTAAGAAGGAGAAGTAAATCTTTACATCTTGAAGAATAGAAAAATTTTCTGACTGGTTTGACGAGAAACCAATAGAAAACTCTCTATGAATTTACATGGTTGACAAATCAGCTAACGAGTATCCTTACTTCGAAGAGTATTAAAATTTAATCAGTTCACAAAGAAAACTCAAAATGCCCAGATTACGGACATTATCACAAGCTGAGAGAAGCTCAGTAAAGTCTTTCCCACATTTGACAACAATCTCAAAAATTTAGATGGTGTTACAACTGAGGACACATCGTTTTCTAAACTATCACTAAGAAAGAACAAATTTCTATCTTCCACGCCAGAAGAAAGACTGAAATTTATTTTACTTGTTCTACAAAACATACTAGAAAAAGCACTCTCCTGGGGCACCTGGGCAGTGGGGTAGTTGAAGTGTCCGCCTCTTGATTTTGGCCCAGGTCATGATCTCAGGGTCGTGAGATCCAGCTCCCCCCACCTCCCACCCCCGTCCGCCTCCCCATTCAGCAGGAGTTTCCTCCCCTCTTTCCCCTCCCCCTGCATGTTCACTCTCTCTCAAATAAGTAAATAAAATATTTTTTAAAAAAAGAAAGAAAAAGGGGCACCTGGGTGGCTCAGTGGGTTAAAGCCTCTGTCTTCGGCTCAGGTCATGATCTCGGGACCCTGGGATCAAGCCCTGCATTGGGCTCTCTGTTCAGCAGAGAGCCTGCTTCTCCCTCTCTCTCTGCCTGCCTCTCTGCCTACTTGTGATCTCTCTCTGTCAAATAAATAAATAAAATCTTTAAAAAAAAATCAGTTTAAAAAAAAAGAAAGAAAGAAAAAGAAAATGCATTGTCCTATGGAGAAGCGATCAAAGACCGTGCAAGCAAAATAAGTAAATAAATAAACCAGGAACAGGAGGTATACGGATGGCAGGCAATACACGAAACATTATTTTCTGGGGTTTGTGATGCCATGAATATTTTGAAGTTTTCCTTAACTCTGCAGGTTGTCACTTTTAACCCAAAATTTGTTTTTGCAGTTTTTATTTTTTCCTTAAAGTGATCCACAAAATTGGGGAAGTTTCAGACCGTGTGAAATGTGAATTGGCCCTTGCAGGCATCGGCTTATCTTGGCCCCACCCCCACGCCTTGGCCAAAGACACCATCTTGCTCACCCCACATTCCCAGGTGCCCCCAAAGTGCTCAGTACATATGTGCCCGGTGAATGGTTAAATATTTTGTTATTATTGGCTGTTGTCATTATTATTATTATCATTAGCAACAAAAAGGAGAGGAAGAGGTTTCTGACATTTTGTTGAGGAAGTTTGGGGCAAAGGTGGCTTTGAACTTGTAGCATGGAGAGCAGCCGAGTTTGCGCACCTGTGGGATGATACTCCGGAGCAGAAGCACTGAAGAACACGGCCGCCCATCAGAGAAGATTCAGAATCATCCATGCTTATCTGGGATAAGCCTGTTCTAGAGGATTCCAATGAGAGGGGCCAGAAGGGAGAAAATTCCAGGCACCTCAGAGAGGTGAGACTCTACAAAAGCCACCAGAGCCCCCTCTGCAGGTGCGGCGAGAGCCCAGAGGCGGCTCACTGGACTCCTGCTTCCCACGAGCTGCCTCCTGACCCACCTGAATGCTGCAGCTGTCCCCCGTGGCCCCCAGGACCCGGCATGATGCGTAACACATGACGGAAATTTGTAAGAATTTGCTGATTGAGTAGTCGCGCCCTCTGAGATGCAATTCTGTTGGTTTGGGATGTCTGTGGTTGTAAGAATCCTCTGCAACAGAGACTCTTAACTTAGGGTCTAGGAAGCTCCTGAAACTAATAGATGCAAAATAGAAGGCTTAAGTGTGTTTTTCAGGGGAAAGCATCTAGAGAACTCCCCATATCCTCTACAGTGCTTAAGGCTCCAAAGAAACCAAGGAGCATGGAGAAAATGAAGAAGCACGTGCCACTGGAAAGATCTCCCTAAACCACCGTCTTACAGACAGCGGTACCCCAGGACTGGAAGGGACCTTTGGGGTTGAGCCAACAGACCCAAAGATGGGGACCTAAACAGATGCCCGGCTGGGACAAACCTGAGGTCACAGGACGTCCTCTGTCCTCCACGTTCCCTGGGATGGACCACAGAAAGTCTTCTGACATAAGTGCTTGTATAACCAACAGCAGTTCATTTATTCCATACTAACTGAAGCCTTAGTCTGTGCCAAGCTCTGGGCTAGATGCTGGGGACACACGGGGATGAGGTTCCCAGGAGCGTGGACATAGGACCAACTATCCATAGAGTGAGTCTGTCTTATTCATCTCTGTATTCGCCAAGCTTTGGCTGCTGTCCTGCACACAGTAGACATTCAATGGTTAGCAACCGCCTTAGGCAATGGGACAGGATCGTGGTTAAGTCTTTGGCATTTGGAATCCGGGAACCTCAACTGGAATCATAGCTTGTCCAGTTACATGCAGTGTGACTCTGGGCAGATCACATCATCTCTCTGAGACTCGATTTCCTGGTATGTAGGGTGAGAATCTCTTCCAGGAGCCTGGGGGCGGTGAAGAAGCTAATTGGTGAAGGGGCACCTGGGTAGCTCAGTTGGTTGAGTGTCGGACTCTTGGTTTCAGCTCAGGTCATGATCTCAGGGTCATGACCTTGAGCCCCGTATCGGGCTCCGTGCTCAGCGAGGAGTCTGCTGGAAATTCTTTCCCTCTCTGCTCCTACCCCCCTCCCCAGCTGCATGTGCACGCACGCTCTTCTCGCTCTCTCTCAAGTAAATAAATAAAATCTTAAAAAAAAAAAAAAAAGTTGCAGCAGCAGCTAATCAGTGAAAAGAGCCTGACACATACTGAATGCTCGTCAAGCCCCAGCTACTGGAGTCAGTACTGTCACCGTAACGTCAAAGAGCCTTCTGGAGAACTGGGGGAGGGGCCGGGGGGGAGGGACGGGGAGCTCAGCAGATGGCCTCTCTGCCTCGCCCACACTGGGACCTCGGAATCAGAAATGCGGGCTGTTGTCGGTGGCCGTAGAGCAGCATCTAGTGGAAGGGAAGGGAAAATGACAGTGTCACAGGACATCTGGAAGAGAGAGTCTTAAAGGCAGGGACAAAGGTTGGCAGAGAAGCCAGAAAAGTGACCGGCCCGTGCTGGTGTCCTCAACAGGGGAGGTCAGACAAGGTCCCCTGATCAGGACCTGGGACTCTGCATGCCTGAGCCAAGGGGGGCGATGGAGGAGAGGCCCTCTCCCTCCCTCCCTCCCTCCGTGAGTGCCGGGTCTCCATCCGCACCGTGTCCAAGCCGGCCGCCTCCACCACCAAGTCCCCAGCACCCAGGACATCAGGACGGAGGAGGGCTCTGTGCAGGGCACAGCCAGGCCGTCTCCATGGCTCTGGGCCACTCGTCAGCAGTGGGGTCTGTGTCCCTCTGACACCAAGTCCTTGGGTTCCTGGCTCTGCTGGGCTGTGCAGGGACACTCACCACACTGTCCCTTCCCCTTGCCCCATCCTCCTGCCTCCCTTCGCACCCCTGCCCACAGCCCTCCCTCCTCCTTCTGCCCAAAGAATCCAGAGCAAACCAGCCTTCTCCCCTGTCCTTGTCTGCCACCAAGAGCAGGGACCCAGCAGACCACCTCCCCGGGTTGTGAGGGGTGAACGAGACAATTCGTGGAAACCATGAAGCACGTGCACAGGCACACGCAGAACATTCCAGAAGCAGAAGCAAGGACTGCATCTTCAGGAACATCACCAGTGAGAGAAGCAAAGATCCCCCCTTTTCCGGGGAAGAGCACCTGTGTATTCATGGAAATTCCTTTGTGACAGTTACTACCTCCAGTCCATTTTAAGGCTGTCCATGGATATAAATAGTAACATATTTAAGGTCTGTTAATCAGATTTTGAAGTTTGCAAGCCCGAGGCTCTTACTTTCCCAGCATTTTCCAAGTGTCAGGAATAGCGCCGAGCTCTTGCTGTCCACCTCATTCTCTCAACCAGCTTAGATTGAAAATTACTGCCCCATCTTATAGATGAGCAAACTGAAGTTCAGGAAGGTTAAGGGTTGCGATGAAGGTTACACGGCTAGTAAGTAGCAGGGTTGAAGTTCGATTATGCATATGTCTGACCAGAGACTGTGGTCTTAACTTTTCTTATGTGGTGCTGCCTTTCTTAGTGGACCCCACTTCTCCCTAAGACACCCCAATATTCAAGTATTTACTGACCCCCCGTGCTGCATGCCGGTTGTCACCTCCGAGAGCCTCATTTGTTCTTCCTCTTGTTTTTTTTTTCTTTAAAGATTTTATTTATTTATTTGAGAGAGAGAGAGAGTGAGAGAGCACATGAGAGGAGAGAAGGTCAGAAGGAGAAGCAGACTCCCCGCGGAGCTGGGAGCCCGATGTGGGACTCGATCCCGGGACTCCGGAATCATGACCTGAGCTGAAGGCAGTCGCTTAACCAACTGAGCCACCCAGGTGTCCCTTCCTCTTGTTTTGTGTCCTTCCTGGATCTGCCCCTTCGGAGCGGTCAGTCCTTGAGTGTATCACTCTGTGTCGTGGACCTCAGTCACCTTGTGTGCAGAATGGGAAATACACCAATGATAACACTTACCGCGCAAGGTCCTCGTGAGGCTCAAGGGATGACTGTGAAAGCAGTTTATAAACTTTCAAGTCCGGTGCCGCCTCAGTGAATGCAGTCGCCACAGTGGGACACCTGGGGACTCGGACAGGAAGGGAACTTAAAAGATAGAAAGAGGGGCACCTGGGTGGCTCAGTGGGTTAAAGCCTCTTCCTTCGGCTCAGGTCATGATCTCAGGGTCCTGGGATCGAGCCCCGCGTCGGGCTCTCTGCTCAGCAGGGAGCCTGCTTCCTCATCTCCCTCTCTACCTGCCTCTCTGCCTACTTGTGATCTCTCTCTGCCAAATAAATAAATAAAATCTTAAAAAAAAAAAAAGATGGAGAGAGCTGCTGTGTCAAACTGGCAGACGCGAAATTGATCTATAGTCTAGCCGCAGAAATAAGCGTTATAAAAGTGCAAATAAAAATATAGAGCAAAATCAGGATGAGGGGTATGAAAGAAGCAAGGTGGGAGGTGAGGCGAGGGTAGGGCTGATCCTTTGAACTGCAGAGAGAGGAAAAAGATTGACACGTGCAAGATTTGATGGAATGGGTTTCAGGGTGGGGAGAAGAGGGGAAGCTCAGTTTAGAAGGTGGTTGCAGTGGTCCAAGCAAGTGGTGATAGTATAGGCCAGAGAGTGCAAGGAATAGGAACAGGGGGTCGAGAAGTGTATGGATTCAAGACCCCCAGGATTGCAGAATCATACTCAGTGGTGCAGGATTGAAAGCTTTCCCTTAAGATAAAGACCAAAACAAGGATGCCCGCTTTCGCCAATTCTACTTAGCACTGCACTGGAAGTCTTAGCCACACCCATTAGGCAATATTTATCTCTATTTGTGAAGACATGATCTTACGCAGAGAAAATTCTAAAGATTATACACACACAAGCTATTACAGCTAATTCATAAACATATTTAGCAAAGCTTCAGGATATAAGATCAATATGCAAAAATCAGTAGTATTTCCGGGATGCCTGGCTGGCTTAGTTGGTAGAGTGTGTGACTCTTGATTTCTGGGTTGGGAGTTTGAGCCCCACATTGGGTGTAGAGATTACTTAAAAAAAAAAAAAAATTGACAAAGATTAGTTGCACTTCCATATACTAACAACGAGCAATTTGAAAAGGAAATTAAGAAAACAATTCTGGGTGCCTGGGTGGCTCAGTTGGTTAAGCGACTGCCTTCGGCTCAGGTCATGATCCTGGAGTCCTGGGATCGAGTCCCGCATCGGGCTCCCAGCTCCACAGGGAGTCTGCTTCTTCCTCTGACCTTCTCCCCTCTCATGCTCTCTCTCACTCTCTCTCTCTCCGAAATAAATAAATAAATAAATAAATAAATAAATAAATAAATAAATCTAAAAAAAAAGAAAACAATTCCATTTACAATAGCATCAACAAGAATAAAGTAACTTGGAATAAACTTAACCAAGAAGGTGTAAGACTTATCCGCTGAAAACCACAAAATGGGAGCACCTGGGTGGCTCAGTGGTTAAAGCCTCTGCCTTCAGCTCAGGTCATGATCTCAGGGTCCTGGGATCGAGCCCCGCATTGGGCTCTCTGCCCGGTGGGGAGCCTGCTTCCCCCTCTCTCTCTGCCTGCTTCTCTGCCTACTTGTGATCTCTCTCTCTCTCTGTCAAATAAACAAAATCTTTAAAAAAAAACCTATAAAATGTCACTGAAAAAATTAAAGATGATACAAATAAATGGAAAGATAGCCTGTGTTCATGGATTAGGAGATGTGATATTGTTAAGATGACAATATTGTTCCAAACTACCTAGAAATTCCATGCAATCCCTATAAAAATCTCAAAAGCTATTTTTGCAGAAATGGAAAAACTGACCCTAAAATTCATGTGGAAGATTGAGATTCCCCAAATGGCCAAAACCACCTTGAAAAAGAAGAAGGAAATTAGAAGATTCATGCTTCCTTACAGTAATCAAAATCATGGTACTGAACCAAGAACAGCTATTAGATCAACTAAATAAAACAAGAGTCCTGAAATAAACCCGTACATCTATGATCAGCTGGTTTTCTTTGTTTTGTTTTAAGATTCTATTTATTTATTTGAGAGAGAGAGAATGAGTCAGGGGGAGGGGCAGAGGGAGAAGTAGACTCCCCACTGAGCAGGGAGCCTGATGCAAAGCTCGATCCCAGGATCCCAGGATCATGACCTGAGTCGAAGGCAGATGCTTAACAGACTGAGCCACCCAGGCACCCAGATTAATTGGTTTTTAAGAGGCTGCCAAGATCATTCAATGGGGAGACAGTAATCTCTTCAACAAATGTGCTGGGACAACTGGATATCCACATGAAATTAAGTTGGACCCCTACCTCATACCATATGCAAAAATCAACTTAAAATGGATTAGAGACCTAAATATAAAATCTGCAATTATAAAAATCTTAGAAGAACATGTAAGAGCAAATAGTCATGATCTTGAGTTTTGGACGTGGTTTCTTGGATACAACACCAAACCACAAGCAACAAGAGGAAAATACATAAATAGGACATCATAAAATTCTAAAACTTTTGCGCACCATCTCAGTAAGTCACGATCAAGAAAGACAAAAGGCAACCCATGGAGAAAGAAAGAATATCTGCAAATCATATACGTAATGAGAGTCTAGTATCTAGAATACATTCGGAATTTGTACGTCACCAACAAAAAGACAATCCAACCTAAAAATGAGCAAAGGACTTGAACAGAACTTCTCCAAAGAAGTAATACAAATGGCTCACAAGCACATGAAAAGATGTTCAACCTCATTAGTCATTAAGGAAATGCAAATCAAAACCACAGGGAGATACGACTTCACACCCACTACGATGACTCTAATTTAAAAAAAGGAAAATAAGTTTAGGCAAGGATGTGGAGAAATTGAAGTCCTTATGCATTGCTGGTAGGAATGCAACATGGTGCAGTGACTACAGAAAATAATTCGAAGGCTCCCCAAAATGTTAAATGTAGAATTACCCTATGAGCTGTGACTTAGTCCATTCAGGCAGCTATAACAAAGTACTATCAGCTGGGTGGTTTATAAATAACAGAAATTTATTTCTCACCATTCTGGAGGCTGGAAAGTCCAAGATCAAGGTACTGGCAGATTTTGGGTCTGCTGAGAGCGTACTTCGTGATTAACAGATGGCTATCTTCTCATTGTGTCCTTGCATGGCGGAAGGGGCAAGCGAGCTCTCTGGGGTCTCTTTCATAAGGGCACTAATCCCATTCACGACAGCACTATCCTCCTGACTTAATAACCTCCTAAAAACACCACTTCCAAATATACCTCCAAATACATTGGGGATTAGATATCAATATATGAATTTGGGGGGACATAAACATCCAGTCTTTAGCACTCAGCAATTATACTCCTAGGTATATACCCAAGTTAAATAAAATTATATATGCTCACACAAATATTTGCACACAAACAGCCAAAAGGTGCAAACAATCTAATTGTCCATCAACTGATGAAGGGAGAAATGAAATGAGTTCTATCCATACAATGGTGTATTGTAAAAAGCCATAAAAAGGAATGAAGTACAGACCCTTCATGAATGAGTCTCAAAAATATAGCGGTATGTGAAAGAAGCTAGACACAAAGGCTACATGTGGGATTATTGCATTTACATGAAATGTCCAGAATAGGCAAAGTCATAGAGACAGAAATCAGATTAGTGATTGCCAAGGGCTGTGGGGACAGGAGAATGGGGAATGACTGCTTAATGAACACAGGGTTTCCTTTTGAGGTGGAAGAAATCTTCTGGAACTAGATGAAGGTGATTGTTTCACAACATTGTAAACGTACTAAATGTCACTGCATCGTCCGCTTTAAAATGGTTAAAATGGTAGGGGTGCCTGGGTGGCTCAGTCGGTTAAGCACCTGAGGCTTGGTTTTGGCTCAGATCATGATCCCAGGTTTCTGGGATCAAGCCCTGCGCCCCGTATCCTTTTAGGTTCCATGCTCAGTGGGGAGTCTGCTTCCTCTCTCTCTCAATGCCCCTCCCCCTGCTCATTCTCTCTCTCTCTCAAATAAATAAATCTTAAAAAAACAAAATAAAATAAATCTTAAAAAAACAATAAAATAAAATAAAGTGGTTTAAATAAAATAAAATAAAATAAAATAAAATAAAATGGTAGGGTGGGGTGCCTGGGTGGTTCAGTTAGTCAAGCATCTGGCTCTTGGTTTCAGCTCAGGTCATGATCTTGGGGTCCTGGGACCAAGCCCCATGGTGGGGCTCTGTGCTCAGCAGGAAGTCTGCTTGAGATTCTCTCTCCCCCTGCCCTCTCTCTCTCATAAATAAATAAATCTTTAAAAAATAAATAAAATGGTTAAAATGGTGAAAGTAATCACAATTAAAAAAAAAAAAAAGCTTGCTGATGGACGGAAGGTGGGATGAAAGTGTCAGAGGGAAATCAAGAGTCTCCTGGACTCTTCTGGGGAGTTATGGACTGGAGGAGCCCTGAGTCCTCACTGGGCTTCAGACTCCACTGCATCCTTTCTTTTCTTGGTCCAGGCACAGCCAACCCCACCCCAGGCCCTTTGCACCTGCTTTCCCATGCACCTGGAATGATTTTCCTCCAACTCTTGGCCTGGCTACTGCCATCTCCACTCATGTCTAAGCTGTGCTGTCACTTCTTAAACACCCTTCCACAGTTCTGACTGACTCCTCCTTATCTCCCCAACCCCAAGATCCCTAGTGTCATGCCATCCAGTCCACATGTTTCACAGCATTGATCACAATCTGTTATTTTATGGATTTGATTACTTGCTTATTGTCTGTCTCCCCCCCAGCTCAAATGTGAGTTCCATGAGAAAAATAACATCATACTGTCACCAGCTAGACCCCAAGACCGAACTTTACTTATCTGCTTGTACCCACTGGCTTTGTCCTACAATTTTCCTTCTGCTCTTCTTCCCAGTTTATCTGTTAACTCAGACAAAAGACCCAAGGAGCATAGCATCCCGTGATGGAAAACCATAACTACCTCTCCAGCAATAACGACTTCCTGGATGAAGAGCTCTGGTGGCCCAGACCACCCAGACCAGTTTGAGCTTAACCCTCAACACATGCCTGCGTAGATGGACCATGGAATGGCCCACAGAGTGACGGCCAGTTACCTTTACTTCATTATAATATGAAAGTCTCCACCCAAGGAGGAACACAAGCCACATTAACATTACATGCAATGCACATGCAGGCTTGTTTCCTTAAGAGGCATGTGTGACAATCTCCCCTTTCTAAATATTCATCCTCACCCTAAAGAAAAGGAATCCATTCACTATTGTTCAGGGAGTCACAGCTTTGGAAATTATTCCCTGTGATCTACTTATTTGTTGCAAATAAAGTATCCTTTGTGGGACATCTCTACCTGGTGTAGTTTCTTTTTATTAAGATTTTTTATTTATTGAGGTGCCTGGGTGGCTCAGTCGGTTAAGTGGCTGCCTTTGGCTCAGGTCATGATCCCAGGGTCCGGGGATCGAGCCCGATATCGGGCCCCCTGCTTAGCAGAGAGCCTGCTTCTCCCTCTCCCTCTGCCTGCCTCTCTGCCTACTTGTGCTCTCTCTCTCTCTGTCAAATGAACAAATAAAAATTTTAAAAAAGATTATTTATCAGAGAGAGAGAGAGGGAGAGCACAGGCGGGGGGAGCAGCAGACAGAGGGAGAAGCAGACTCCCCCCCTCAGCAAGGAACCTGATGCAGGGCTTGATCCCAGGACCCTGGAATCATGACCCAAGCCTAAGGCTGATGCTTAACCAACTAAGCCACCCAGGCACCCCTACCTGGTGTAGTTTCTATCTGTGACTCACCAAAGAGTGAATTCCTGTTAGTTCGGTTACAATATGGCTTATCCACACCATAGCCCCGAAAGTGGACACACAGTGCACTCTCACTAAAAACTTGTTAAACAAACGAATGAATGAATGAATGAATGAATGAATGAATGAATGAATGAATGAAACTGCCTGGGAAAAATTAGGGGGAAAAAATCCAGCCTTCTTTTTTTTTTTTTTAAAGATTTTATTTATTTATTTGACAGAGAGAGAGATCACGAGTAGGCAGAGAGGCAGGCAGAGAGAGAGGGGGAAGCAGGCTCCCCACTGAACAGAGAACCCGATGTGGGGCTCGATCCCAGGACCCTGAGATCATGACCTGAGCCGAAGGCAGAGGCTTTGACCCACTGAGCCACCCAGGCGCCCCAAATCCAGCTTTCTTTAAGTGAAATCAAGCAAGACAAAGTTGAGATTAGCAGTTATTATCTGTCTATAGGAGGAAATGAGGGGTTCTTTTGGCCTTAATTTTAGAAATTTATCATGGTGAGATCATCTCATCCAGTAACCTGCTACCCACCAGAGCCATTTACAGTGTCCTAGTCCCTAACTAGTCAAAAAAATGCTTGGCTGCATCACTATGTATTCTAACCCTTACCTGTTACAATTTAAAACCTGGTACCAACCTTTGAGAGTATATCCTAAGGAAATAATTAAGAGTGCCTTCCGATTACAATACTGTTTATGATAGCAAGGACTGAATCAATCTGTATATGCCATAATAGAGGATAGTAATTATGAAACATCCATACGTGTGAAATCCTTTCCTAGATATGAAAATTAATAATCTCGATCTATATTATTGACATAGGAAGGCGTCCACTTTTTTGAGGGGAAAAGCAGGTCACATTTTTTTTCCTATTCATGTTCATGGAAACAGATGAATACATTACACAGAATAATTGTATCACGAAGATGCTTTCGACTGTAAACAAGAGAAAACCCTAAGTCAATGACTTCGCAACGAGGAAATGTACTTTGCAAAATAAGAAATCTGCCCCTCACCCCTCACCCCATCCCATTTGCGCGGCAGGCACGAGCTCTCTCACTCTCTCGCTCTAAAAAAAAAGAACCTACCAGGATGGGGAAGGAGCATGTGGCCAAGGGGAGGAAGGTGGATGCCCGGACACATTCGGTTTCACTAGGAAGACGGCATGGGGAATGGATCCTGCAGTGTCAGCTCTATGAGGATGAGTTATTGGCTGATGCAGTTACGGAGGCTGAACTATCCCAAGACTGGCAAATAGGGGACCCGAGAGAACCAATGGTGTATTCCACTGCAAGTCTGAAGGCCCAGAACCTAAGAAGAGCTGAGATTTCTCTTTGAATCTGAAAGCCCCAAAAAACAGATGCTTCAGCTCACGCAGTCAGGCTGGAAGAGCTCCCTCTAACTCAGCCTTCTTTGTTCTATTCAGGTCATCCATTGGTTAGCTGAGACCTCCCCATACTACGGAGGACCATCTGCTTTACTCAAATGTGAATTTCATGTAGCAACACCAAATTGCACCAATATCTGCCCATCCCGTGACCCTATCAAGTGGACACATACAATGAACCACACAATGAACCGTCACAGCAATGAAGAGTAAATGCTACATGGGGCACACAAGACAATGCGAACTAGGATTACTCTCTACAGCAAGTGGGTTAAGAGCACCTTGGCTTGAATCCAGCCTCTCTACGTTCTAGCTACGTGCCTTTGGCTAAGCTGTTTAACTTCTCCGGGAGCTTCAGGATAAAATACAGATAATGAGAAGAAACTACATCACGGGGTTGTTAGGTGCATTAAATGAGCTAATATGTGAGAAGTTCACAGCCCAGTGCTCTGAATTACAGCTATTATTATCATTGTTATTATATCATAAATTGTGAGGTCATGCCTTCTGCCAGTTTTCAGTGTATTGCCTCTCAGCTCCAAATTGCTCCTCCAATGATTGTTCCTCTGTAATAGGTAGGACTTTCTGAGCATTTCTAATTTGTACTGAGCACCTTGCTGAGCTTTCTCAGTAGAGGGCACAGAAGGGACGAGGCAAGAGAAAGAGGCTTTCCCACTGGTTCTGGCTGCAGCACCATTGGGCAGTGGCACAGGATGAGGCATAGCCTGGGAAGCATGCATCAGATGATTCCCAGACCCTGGGGAAGGCTTTAGCACCCAGCAAAGGTTTTCTGCTCTGGCCACGGAGAGAGTCACATCACTTCCCAAGCTGATTCTAAGTGATGGCGCCCCTAGTGGTTAGTGGCCCAACTGCAGCGGGCTCTGTTGAGAAACCCCAGGAGCCCCGCCTGATCCCATCCATGCTCACCTTCCTGCTGCTGTCAAACCAAAAACTACCAAATCCTGTATCTTGGAAAAAAAACCTCCGGGTTTTTAAGGAAGGACCAGAGCAGCGCAGGTCAACTTCCCAGACTTAGTGCTTGGTAGGGAAGGGAGAAACGTGAGCTCTGAAAATTGGCTCCCCACAGTGATGCTTAGGCACCCTACTTTTCTAAAGTACCCTAGCTAACGTAGGGTACTTAGGGGCACAGTCAAAGGGAAGAACGCTGAATCAATCTCTTGGATCCTGAGGTCATAATTCTGGCTGTGGCTCACTTGCCCTGTGAAGTTGGACAAAGCTCTCTCTAGGCTTGGCTTTCTTCTCTTATAATATAAAAAAATCAGTGTTAAGGGGTGGGGAGACAAGAAGATCAAGCAGACACACCTAAAGCCCTTAATGCAGTGGCTGGTACATAGTAGTTCCTCAATATATGGTTCTAATATATGAGGGTAGGGGGTTTGGCCACCAAGCAACCATTTCACATTCTCTGGGCCCACGGCGGACTTGCCACATTCTCATTGGAGATAGTGGGTTAGTGGGATTGTGGTTGAGATGCCCCTTCCCTAGCAAGGAGCAGGTGTGTGTCTCAATGGGATGCTCTCTCCTCGGAACAGGAACCTCCATCAGCTGTAGCACCTTTCACCTGATGGCACCCTGACCACGCTGTCCTCACCAGGTGACTATTCCCCAGAGTCTCTCTTTCTGGAGCTGCTTGGCTTTCAACCCAGTTCCCTAGACTCCCATGGACTCTGGGAATGCCCATTATCCTTCCAGTTTTTTCCTTTTCCCTAAGTTAGCCAAAATCGCCTTCTCTGGCTTGGGGCCAAAGACATCTGACACAGACAAATGGAAAAGAGGGGATTCCAAATCCCCTCAGAGAGAGGGCACACTCTGAGCTGTCCTCAGTCCTAGTGACAGGAGGGCTGAATCCTGGGGGCTCTTGAGGGCAGAACACCAAGTCCTTAAAGTGGACTTCAAGGCCATAACAGGACCTCGGTCTTCCACCATCCTCCTTGTTCATGCCACTCTAGCCCCCCTGGCCTCCGAGCTATTTGTCACACCCAGTGGCACACTCCCACCTCAAGGCCTCTGCACTTTCTGTTCCCTTTGCCTGGAATGCTTTTGCTCCAGAAATCCCCACAGTCTAACTCCTTCTCTTTTTTACTCAGATGTCACCTCCTCAGTGAGGCCCCCCTCAAGCACCCTACTTCAAAATACAAACCGCACCTGTGTGGGCCCTCCCTGTCCCCTTTGCCTACGTAATTTTTCTCCAGAAACTTCCAACATGCCACACGATCTGCTTATTTATTTTGTTGTCCTAAGCCTTCCTAAGCCCTGTGAGGGTAGGCTTTTGTCTGGCTTGCTCACTTTGGTATCCTCAGCACAATAACCTGGCACATGGTAGGTGCTCAATAAATGTTTACAGCCCAAGTTGCAGTCTGGGTGGCCGGAACCTGGTGGAACAAGCGCTGGGACCAAAGAGGTCATTGCCTGCCTGGCCCTGGAGGTCCTGGCTGACAGGTGCCTTACTAGGGTCCTGGGAGGATCTTCCCCAATGATCTGCATGTGGGGAAGGGAGCCACTTTAGGCCTGGCCATATCTTGCAAGACTTTTGATAATAATAACAATAACAACAACAACAAAAACAACAGCTATCTTTTATGGTTGCTGGCCTTTTTTCCTAGGTCTCCATTAAGTGCTTTACATTCACTCTCATTTACGACTCATGTCATTCCTATGTTATCATATTATACCCATTTTAAAGATGAGAACCCTGAGGCTCAGAGTGTCGGTAACAATCCCCCCATCTCCCACCGCTTCCGGGAGCCTGGCACAGAGCAGACCTCGAATAAAGGACGCCTCCCTGCCCTGCCCAATAGAGGTTGTGAGGGACTTGGGGCGTCGGGCGTGGGGGGCGGAGCTTCCCGCGGGGGGCGGGGCGCTGGCCTTGCGGGACCTGAGCCTGCGCCTGGCCCCAGAGCAACCTCCCGCCGGGAGCCTGGACGCGCGGCGGCGGCTCTCTGGAGGGGCGGGGCAGCGGCGCGGCGGCCCGTGACGTCACCCGGCGCTGGGCCCCGCCCCGCCGCGGCTGCAGCAGCCGAGCCAGCGAGCAGGCACCGCCGCCAGCCTGACTGGGAACGCAGCACGCGCGGCCATGGCCTCGGGCCCCGCGGGTAAGCGGCCGCGGGGCGCGGGGTGGGGGGGCGGCGGGAGGATAGCCCCGGGCCCCCGCCCCCAGCGCTGGGCTCACCGGCCGTCCCCCGTCTCGTTCCACAGAGGCGGACACGCGACAGAGGCTGCTGCGCACTGTCAAGAAGGAGGTAGGTGCCGGGGCGGGGGCGGGTGTCGCGACCCTGGGGGAGGGGGCTGCCGCAGCTCCGCACCCCCAACCCTGGGGAAGGTCTCTAACGAAGTGGTGGCTCATGGCAGCGGGGGCGGCCACCTCCGGTGTTGGGGCTCACCTGGGTAGGTATTTACCTCCTGCAGTACTGGAGGCGGGTGAGTTGGGGGTGGGGGCCTCGTATTGGGGGGGCTCTGGATGCTGTGTGCAGGGGGGGATGCAGCGGGAGGGCCCCTCAGGCGTGGGGCACACCTGGATGTGTGTGGGTAGGACCCCCTCTTGTGGAGGAGCAGGTGGGTGGGTCTCACTAAGGTGAGGCAAGCACCTGGGGGGGCTGACTGGACCTATTGGAAGGTAGGGGCCTGAATGGGGCTGCAGAAGGAGGACCAGACTTCGGAAAAGGGGAAAGGTTCACTTTGGGAAAATAACAACCCCCCCATCCCCACTTCCCCCCAATTCTCAGTCCTTGGAGCCACCTCCAGGAGCCAGGGGACTCCCTCCCTGAAAGTCCCTAGTCAGGGGGTTACTCCATTTGTGGGCATGTGCCAGGGCTTGGCAGGTGGGTTCCCCTCACCCACCCCTCCCCACCCCCCCACACACAGTAGGGTGAGAATCAGGCAGGCTCAGCTGCCCTGCTGCCCCTTCTCTCTCCTTGGGGCCAGCTGGGAGCCCTCTCTAGCCTTTAGTTAATAGGGCTGGACTTCCCGCGGAGGGGTGAATCTATAGGGCTGGGTTCCTGGGAAGCATTTAGATGCCCGGACTGTGTGTGCGCGTGTGTGTAGAGCACACTCAGGCCTGTGTGGGCGAGGATATGTGGCTGTGAGTGTGTATCTGAGAATGTCTGTGTGTCTGGAGATATCCAAGTGCATCTCCGTATTGCGTGTGCATGTGTCTGTTTATCCGTTTTTGTGAGTATGATGTGTATCTGTGTGATGCATGAGTCTGTGTGCGTGAGTGAGGCTGTGACCATGTATGTGTGTGTGTGTGTGTGTGTTGAGGGTGTCAGCACCGAGCACCAATGAGGCTCTGCCCACATGGTGGCAGACAGCCATCAAAGACAGCCTTGACGCCGGGACCTGTTGCTGTCCCTCCCTACTCGGAAAGCATGGGCGTCTGTCTGCGTATAGGTCTCTGTGTGTGGCATGTCCCGCGTTGTTTAAAGAATCAGCTGCAGGGCTGGTTGTACACTCTAGCGTTTCTGAATAAGGATGCATAGTAGGATACGTGGAATTCCTCAGAAAGGCCCAGAACTTTTTAGTATAGCCCTCTTAGAGGCACTGTGGGGACCTGAAGAAAGCTCTATCAAGATAGACCATCTTTCCAACAGAACCCACAGATCTAGAATAGTCTGATGGCCGTGTTGGGGGAGGGTGTAGAACCTCCCCCCAAAGCCTTCAGGTTAAAACCTGCAGTCTGTTTGTTCATTGTTTAACTAAACCTAGTTAGTTTAGGTTAATCTGTGCTTCCCAGATGTTTTCACCTGAAATGGCTATATTTTTAAGGAAATAGTTTTCTGGTTCAATTGGGAGGGGTCTACAGGCAGAAGAGCGGGTCAGCAAGGCATCTGGGGAGGGCAGTGTCTCTGGGCAGGGCTCAGCTGGGGCCCTGGTCCCAGCTCGGCCAGCAGCTCCCTTGGTGCCCTGACCAAGTCCCTTTGCCCTCTCAAGGACTCAGTTTCCACATCTGGAGAAAGACGCATTGGTCCAGTGTTCTTAGAGATCCCACCCATGTGAGTCTAGTTTGGGATAGTGGCAGGCTGTGGGGGACACTTTGCCCCTGGTGACCAGAGTTGTGGGCTTGCATCCTCTCTCCTGGGAGCAGCCGAGTTTGGGGCTTGGAATGAACTCTCTGCCTGGCATAAGGCCGAAGCTGTCACTTGGTCAGAGGGCCCCCTTGGCACTCTACTTGGTGCCTGAGGGGGTCAGGGACATAACCTTGTAGGTTTGGGCAAAGGGCCTCAAGCACCCCATGACCTGCAGTCAGAAGGCAAGGCTTATCGTCATAAGTTGGTGACATTCTAAATTCTGCATTTCTTGGGTCATTTCAATAATCAGAGCTTCCATATAGTGCGGGCTACTCTGTGACATACCCAGTGTGCATAGTAACTTTATGGGATGATTGAGATTGTGCCTGTTTTACGGACAAGGAAACCGAGACTGGAGAGGAGGTATGAGCTGTCCAAGAGAACACAGGCAAGAAGGTGCAAAGCCAGGGACTTAACCCCCAGGTCTGTCTGACATCAGAGCCAGGCTCTTACCTGCTATGTTCCAAATGTACCCATCCACGTCTACACAGCACCAGAGTCTCAGCATGTAGGTGGCATGATTTACATCATACAGAGGTGAAAAATGGCCCAGACAGAATAAGTGATGTCTCAAGGGCATGGAACCAGTAAAGGGAAGGCAAGTTCGAGTCTTCTATGAGCCCTTCGTTCAGCATAGGTGCCACCAAGGGCATGGCGACAAGTCCATGCCCCACCAAAGCAGACCTCCTCTCTCCTTTCCTGCCTTTGCCCACCTCTTTGGGGAGCATCTCTCCCCCCAGTATCAGAGAGCCGGTCTCCAGTGGAATGGTGGAGGGAAGCTCTTTGCCTAGAAATCTGGGAGTCAAGTCTGCTTTTCCTTCTCCCGCCCATCTTGTGGGCTCAGAGGAGCCACATCCCTGCCTGTCATAGCCTCATCCAGAGGCAACTCCCGTCATTCTTTCTGGAAGGGGTGGCTTAACGATCAGTTTCCTTAGACAAAGTGTGCAAGTTTGGGCTGAGCCATGGAAGCCGCAAAGGCCAGCAGAGTTCGTGGGGCTGGAAGCTCTGTCCAGTGCTGACTCTGGGAGCCAGTATGACCCAGCACCATGAAGCAGGTCAAGAAGGGGCTTTGGGCTCACCTAGAGCTGGGTTTAAATTCCAGCACATTTATTTACCGAGGGGTGGCGTCTGTGTGCCAGGCACCGGGCTGGGCTCTGTGGCTACAGCAGTGAACAAGATAAGTCCTGCCCTCTTGGGGCTGACATCCCAGTATGGTAGACAGACCCCGATAGACATTCTGAGTGTAATTCAAGGGATCATGACAGGCTTTGCAGCAAAGCGTGAAGGAGAGACACTTGGCACCACAAGAACACACAACGGGGTGAAGTAACCTCATGCAGCTGGCCCAGGAAGGCGTTCTGGAGGAAGTGACGTTTAAGAAGATACGTGAGGGATGAGTAAACCTTCTAGGTGGAGGTGGGAGGTAGGAAGACACAGAGGAAAACCCTTCCTGGCAGAGGGAACTGCATATACAAAGACTTGGTGACTGGAGGAAGCACTGTGAACTTGAGGGATGAAAGGACCGGGAAGTGGCTGGAGTACAGAGAGAGTACAGGAGCATGGTGCCAAACGCAGAGGGGCAGAGCACATGGTCCTATCCTAAAAGTACAAGGAGAGGAGTGGGGAGGACAGGAGCTATATGGAGGTAGAGGGTGGAGCTAAACTTGATGGCTCGTAAATTGCACAATGGCAGACAAGCATCTGTCTTTACCTTCACAAGGGTCCTGAGTTTCAGTTTATTTTATTTGTATTTTATTTTATTTATTTGACAGAGAGAGAGATCACAAGTAGGCAGAGCGGCAGGCGGAGAGAGAGGGGGAAGCAGGCTCCCTGCTGAGCAGAGAGCCCGATGTGGGGCTCGATCCCAGGACCCTGAGATCATGACCTGAGCTGAAGGCAGAGGCTTTAACCCACTGAGCCACCCAGGCGCCCCCGAGTTTCAGTTTATTCATCAGGAGGATGACGATTACTCACCTGTCAGGATAAGCCACGTGGAAACGCCCACCACATTAGTCTGCGCTGCTTCTGGGCAGGCATCTTATTTTTTTTGCTGTCTCCCCACTGTCGCCAAGGGAAAGCTGGAGACGGGGCAGCCTCAGCGCGAGCACGATTTCCTCCTGTTAAACCCAACCAGCTCCGTCCTGGCTCCTTCCTGGCTCGCTTCACCCTCCCCTCCTTTCCTTTCCCTGCCTCCACCCCTTAATTTTGTTTTGGTTCCCAGAGCTGTGGGGACTGGCTTCTCGTTGCCATGACGACTGCCATTAAAGGAGCCAGCCACGTGACAGGAGTTGATAAGGGAAGCAAAGTGACTAACTGCCTTGTTTTCTTGCCTGGTGCTGGGCCTGGGAGGCCTCTTAACTGGAAGGGAGAAGGCTGCTGCCTGAGGGCGGGAGGAGAGACCCTCAGGAAGGAGGCAGGGGGGCGAGGCAGGTGCTGGAGAGGAGGCTCCGTGTACCTCTGCCAACTGGGGCTGGTGTGAGAGCTGCCGTGGGGAGCCCTTGTCACAGTGGCTGAGCTGGGCGTGTTTGGGGAGCTGCACCTCCCAGCCCTCGGGTGGGGGGTGATGGGATGGGGGAGGAGGGCGTTGCATCCTAAGAAGACTGGAGGGAAGTGAGAGAATCAACCCCTGTTTCTATTAAGACCCCCATGGTGCTTCCACTTTAATCCAGGGGTGCTCAATGAAAGAGGGGTGACAGCTTGCCTCCCCGCCCCCCAGGTAGGGTTGCCAGATAACATATGGGTCATACAGTTAAATTCAAATTCTAGATAAACAGTGAATACTTTTTTTTAGTATAAGTATGTATTGCTGAATCTGGCAGTCCTACCCCAGGGGACATTTGCTAATGTCCAGAGCCATTTCTGGTTGTCAAAACTGGGGGTGCTGCTGGCATCTAGCGGCGAGAGTCCAGGGATGCTGCTCAGCTTCCTGCAGCGCTCGGGATAGCCCCCCACCACGAAGACGTGTCCAGACCAGAATGGCACTGTTGTTGCGATTGAGAAACTTCTGTGTGGGCCATGTGCTGAGTGCACCCCAAATGTTCCCTCCTTCACTCTCCACGACAGCCCCGAGAGGAAGAATAATTATCTGCTTGATAAAGGAGGAGCTAGAGGCACAGAGACGTTAACCAGCTCCCCTTAAGGTCACACAGCCAGCCTGCGGAGAAGCCAGGATTCATATCCCGCTTCATCCAGCTCTGAAAGGTGGCCTCACAGAGGTTCAGCAGAATCCCTGGAAACATGGCTCGGGGTCAGGCGTGTGTAGGAGAAGAGATGAGGCAGGAGGTCTGTTAGCCGCAGCTTGCTCGGGGCTGTGAATTGCCAGGCTGCAGCGTTTGCTCCATCAGAGAGTGGGAGTTCGAGAAGACTTAGGAGCAGGGAGGGTCTTGGTTGGACTTGTCCTTCAGAAAATATCAGCAGAAAACAGGGGCCAGGAGGGAGCCTTTTGCCACTTCTTGGACGAAAACTTTCTCCTTTCTTTCCTTCCTTCCTTCCTCTCTCTTTCTACCCCCGCCCCTTCTCCCCCGACCCCTCCTTCCATTACTTCCTTCTTTACTTCTTCCTTTCTTCCACAAATATTTATTGAGCATCTACTATATACCAAGTACAGCTCTAGGAACTGAAGAGAAGGAGCAAAGCAGCATCCTTGCTCACATGCTCTCATGAAGTGTATGATCTAGTTGGGGGACAGACAAATAAACAATAAATATATGCAGGCACACCTCGGAGATATTGCGGGTTCTGTTTTAGGCCCCCAGAAGATAACAAATATTGTGATCAGTCGAGTCAAAGGTATTTTTTGGGTTTTCAGTGCATGTAAAAGTTATGTTTACACTATGCTGTACTCTATTAAGAGTACGAAAAAGAATCGTGCCTCAAAAAACCAATGTATATATCTTAACTTAGAAATACTGTTATAGGGATTCCTGGGTGGCTCAGTTGGTTAAGCGACTGCCTTCAGCTCGGGTCATGATCCTGGAGTGCCGGGCTCGAGTCCCGCATTGGGCTCCCAGCTCAGTGGGGAGTCTGCTTCTCCCTCTGACTCTTCCTCCTCTCGTACTCTCTCATTCTCTCTCTCAAATAAATAAATAAATAAATAAAATCTAAAAAAAAAAGATTTTAAAAAAAGAAATACTGTTATATGATTGTATTATATTTTTATCTTATTATATATACTGTACACATTAATATATTATATACATTTTTAAAAAGATCTTACTTATTTGAGAAAGGGGGAGAGCAGGAGAGAGGGGTGAGGGGCAGAGAGAGAAGCAGACTCCCCGCTAAGCACAGAGCCCGATGTGGGACTCGATCCCAGGACTCCGGGATCATGACCTGAGCAGAAGGCAGATGCTTAACCGACTGAGCCACGTGGGCGCCCCATATTGTATACATTTTAAGTAAGAGGTGCAGGCTTCCCCCCCAAAAAAACATTTTACTGCTAAAAAATTGCTAACCATCAACTGAGTTTTCAGTGAGTCATCATCACTGATCGCAGATCACTGTGATAAATATAATAATAAAGAGAAGTTTGGAAATATTGTTAGAATTACCAAAGTGTGACACAGAGACAGGAAGTGAACAAATGCTGTTGGGAAAATGGGGCTGAGATAGACTTGCTTGGTGCAGGATTGCTGCAGACCTTCAATTTGTCAAAAAAAAGAAAGAGAAAAAGAAAAAAGAAAGAGAGAAAGAAAAAAATTAGTGTGAGCAAAGCACAATAAAGCAAAGTATGCCTGTATTAGAAGTCACAAGTGCTGCGAAGAAAATAAAGCTGGAAAGTGGGTGGAGAGGAGGAGGAAGTGCTCTCCAGAGGAGGTGGTCAGGGATGGCCTCTCTAATGGGGTTACATTTGAGCAGAGACCTAAAGGGACGGAAGGAGAGAACCCTGCCGACATCTGCAGGAAGGGTGTTCTTGACAGAGGGAACAGCATATGCAAAGGTGCAGAGTCAGGAGCAATGAAGGGCGAAGAGGCCAAGGAGCCTGGAGTGGAGTGAATGGAGTGGAGGAGGAGACGAGGTCAGAGGGAACAGGAGTGTGCTCCTGCAGGGTCTTGTGGCCCTTGGACGTGAGATGGCAGCCTTGGGAGGATTTTGAACGAGGGCTGGGGGGAACATGAAATCATCCATGTTGCAGACTGCTCAGGCTGTAGGCCAGCGATAAATGCGGGGGACGAATGGGGGGACACAAGGTCATTAGGCAAAAGAGGAAACTTATCTTGTTCTTTTCTGAGCTTCAATTCTTAGGCTAGAAACCACAGCCCCCCCACTCTGCCCCGCTCCCCCGCCGGCCAAGTAGGGGTTCTAGAAATGCTTGCCAGTCTCATGGATGCAGGAAAACTGGGTGTGGATATTTTTGGGCTCTCTGATGCTTATAGGGTTGAGTCAAATCAGTTCGCGTGTGTCGTGTTTCCAGGCTTAAGATGGCAGAGATTCTCCTCATGAATAATGCAGCCACAGCCGTGCGGCGCATTTTGATGCTTTTCTCAGGGCTCTGGCAATGCGGCTTCCGGGAGCTCTTGCTTCTGCAGGGCCTGGGTTTCAGCACCACAGTCAGATGCGAAGAGGGTGACAAAAGGGCTTCCTGCTTGGTTACGTCTTCTGTGCGGTCTGGCTGGGTCTGCCCCTCAGTGACCTCATGAGGGGCTCCGGGAGAGGGGGGTAGAATCTGTTGCTGGTTGGCAGGTAGGAAAGGGCATTTTTGCCACCCCCATGGGCCTGCAGACCCCAGGATGGGAAGCGAGGACACCGGAGCCCTTGTCCCAACTCTGCCCCTAACCACCTGTGGCCTCCGAACAGGTCCCTTCTCCCTGTGTCATTCTGCTTTCTAAGCGGACAAGGTTGGACAGCTCCAGGATTCTAAGAACCTTGAGCCATCAAATTTGGCCGGCATCGCTCTCTGAGTGCCAAGTCTCCCCGCATTTTGTCAACTCCGAAGTTGCCAAGTCTGTATTTAAGACCTATTAAAACTCAGTAGCTGATGAAACTATTTGGGAGCCTTCATTCCACTCAGGAAAAACAAGGGCTCAACTAAAGGCATTCTAATGCGATAAAGATTTTTGCTTGTTTCTTAAACACCATTTACTGGGCATTTTGTATAGATGACCTTGTTCAGTTGTTCTGATGCCACCATGTGAAGTGGAAAAAAGGCTGTCCCTTAAAGATAAGGATATTGACCCACAGAGATGGCAAGTAAGTTGCCAAAGGTCACGGACATTGTCAGTAGTACAGCGTGGGGTTCTGGCCCTAGAACCCTGCTCTGCATTACTCCGGAGTTGAAACCGGTGACCTACTTATGGTTAGGAGCTACCCTGAGCATGTGGAGTTGGGGAAAGGTTCAGGCTTTGGAACCGGACCTCCTTGAGTTCAAGTTCCAGCCCTGTCATTTAGCGGATACATGAATCTCTCTGGCTCCGGTGTCCTCGGGCATCAGATGGCAAGCCTATCCTGTACCATGCAGCACTGCTCTTATGCCATCATTCCCGGGCACCCACCAGTATTTATGAAGGGCCCAGGCACAGGGCTTGGCTCACCCATTTAAGAGTAAGACAGAACTCAGTCGCAGAGGGACATTGTCCTGCCCTGTCCGGTCAGGCACATCTGAACTTGCAGATGTTCTCAGCATGGGATCTGGCTCTCCGTGGGTAAGCCCTGGGCTGGGGGTGCTGCAGCCACAGACTGGGGAGGGGGTATTTCATGGGGCCCGGAGGAATGAGCCCTTGAATGAGGGTAAGGAAGGCTGGGTCTTGCCTGGCTGCCTCGCCATCCTGAGTCGGGCAGTGGGACCTTCCCTCTGGGTCTGGTGGCTCATTGGCTTCATGGAGGTAATCCATCAGCCAAGGAAGGTCCGACGCCCTCGCGAGCCTGCCGGCCCTACCACTTAGCCGCTCTGAGCCCCCAAGTGAGCAGCTAAGAGTGCTGAACTCCAATGGGCGGCAGTGTATTTTTCTTTCAGTGGTACAGAAAGACAAGACGTGAATAGATTCTTGTGCTTTTTCTTCGGAGTACCTTGAAGGAACTCAGGTTCATAAAGGGCAGTTAACAGTTCCTTTAGCTGTGAGTCCCCATTTAAAACTCAGATAACAGATGCCCCAAGAGTGAAGAGACTTGGTGATAGCTGGGACCTTGAATGGATTCTCCTTTAATTTCTTTTTTAAAGATTTTTTATTTATTTATTTGACAGAGAGAGATCACAAGTAGGCAGAGAGGCAGGCAGAGAGAGTGGGGGGAAGCAGGCTCCCCGCTGAGCAGAGAGCCCGACGTGGGGCTCGATCCCAGGACCCTGAGATCACAACCCGAGCCGAAGGCAGAGCCCCCAACCCACTGAGCCACCCAGGTGCCCCTCTCCTTTAATTTTTATTAGTTAGTAAATTACATTTGATTAATAAGTTAGAATTATAGCAACTATCATGTGTTTTTTGCCCCCCTTTTTTCTTAGAAATAAAGATATCTTTACAACCATCATTTCTTAAATGCTGTTCTAAATTGCTTTGTTTGATCTCATTTAATGCACCAAGCAAGCTTCCTTTAGGGTAGGTACGAATAGCAACTCTACTGATGAGGGACGTTGAAGCTGAGAGAGATTAAGAAACTGGACCGAGGTGGGGCGCCTGGGTGGCTCAGTTGGTTAAGCGTCTGCTTACAGCTCAGGTCATGATCTCAGGATTCTGGGATTGAGCCTCATGTCGGGCTCCCTGCTCAGCAGAAAGTCTGCTTTTCTCTCTCCTTCTGCTCTTACCCCCCACTTGTGTGCTCTCCCTCTTTCTCTCTCAGATAAGTAAATAAGTAAATAATCTAAAAAAATAAAACTGGACCAGGGTCACACAACTGAGAAGCAGGGAATTTTTAGCCAGCTGCACCCATTTCAATTTGAGTAATAACTCGCTAAGAAAACTAGCTAGAACAATAAATACATATATAAACATAAACCCAAAAGGGAAAGAGAGGCGAAAAAGAATTCATTGGTTCAGGCATTTGGGAAGTTTGGAGTGATCCAGCTTCAGGTGCGGCTCTATCCAGGGGTCCCGATGACAGGGGACCCTGTCTGTTTTCATGTCTCTGTGCTGGTTTTCTGCCTTGCCTGTCTGTGTGGGGAGGAAGAGTATTGCCCTGGCAGCTCTCAGGGTACAACCTGCCAGCTTGGCATCAGCAGACAGAGAGCTTCCTCTTCCCTGTGGTTCTCCTGGAGGTTTTAGGATTAGGTTTCATTGGACCAGCCCGGGTCACGTGTACCTTTCCCGTCAATCACTGTTGGGCGCGTTGCTCTGCTAGGTCAGGCCTAGAGGGATGGTGTGGCTTCAGCCCAGTGAGAGTGAGGGAGGGGACCCTGAGGAGAGTCAAGGTGAAATGACCAGACAGGGACATGGGAACCAGGCAGACAAGCCACAGATGTCTATCTAGACAGGGTGAGGGCGCCCGCATCTGGAGCCCAGCCCTGAAGTGTGGAGGGTTGCCCCAGTCCTACTGGAAATGCTGCCTGAGGGCCTACTAGGTGCTAGGTGTCTGTGGAATCCGAGATTCTACGCTAGCAGTGTGCACAGCCCTGAAGGTGTACTTGCTGTAGAAGACAGTATCCTCAGTACCTCTAAGGGGTCCACAACCCCCCAAACCCAAAACTGTTTAGAACCACCTGGCAAGATGCTGGGATGTGAAGATGAATACAGTTTATCTGACCTCAGCTCGCTCAGAAATGAAATGCTCCCTGATTTCTAACCCTGTGAGCCCTCCAATCACAACCACCCCTAATAATAATTATAATTAGCATTTATTGGGCACCTACTGTGTTCTGGACCTGTACCATCCAATGGGAGCCACTAGTCACATGTGCCTGTTTACATTTAAGTAAAACTCAATTAAATAAAAAATCCTGTCACTCAGTCGCATTAGCCGAGTTTCAAGTGCACAACAGCCAGATGTGGCTAGAGATCCCGCTTCGGACAACACGGGTGTAGAGCATTTCCAGAAAGTTCCGTTGTGCCCTAGGCATTGTGCTAAGTGCTTTACATTGTTAACATAGTTAATCCTTAAAACACCTCAGAAGGGTAGGTCCTGTTTATTATCCCATTTTACAGGTGAGTACATGGAAGCACGGAGGAAGTGAAATGACCTGCCCAAGGTCACACAGCAAGTGAGGGGGCAGAGCCAGCCCTTGGATGCAGTCCTGGACTGCTTTCCCTCCTCACCGAGGCTAGAGGCAGTTCGTCTGTTTCCTGGTGCGCCCTGTGCATGTTTGAAGCAACCGTCTGGGAATTCTGGCTCTTCTTTCCTGCTTAGACCCCCAAAGAGAATCAAGGCTGCTCCAGACTCCGTGCGTGCCTTCCTCATCCACGAGGCCCGTGGGTCTTGGAAATGGGGCGCGTTGCCAGGGGAGCCGCCTCCCGCAGCAGGCAGAGTCCCCAGGAGAACGCTGGCCGGTTTCCAGGGTGTGGGCTGGGAATGTGAGACACGCAGGCCGTTTTCTCTGGGAGTGGAGGGGCGGTGGGTGACTGACTGTCTTCACAGCTCCATCATCTCCCTGGGTGGCTGTGTGCGGGAGTAGGGCTGGAGGGACCTTTTTGCCAAGATGCCCCAGAACCAGGCATGGCGGGGGCGGTGGGGGGGACCTCCTTGTCGAGGGGTGTCTGAACACCTGTGCAGGGCGGGGAGGGGAGGCCTGTGTGTGGGAAACCTATCCTCAGTGCCCAGAACACCACGCTTCCAGGTCAGAGCTAGTCGGCCTGTCCCTATACCCTGAACGATGCATAGTGCCTATTTATAGCATCCCAGTAAATGATTAACTGGGACCAGCCTAGCAGCCGCCCAGTGAGAGAGAGGCTTTTGCTTCCCTCGCAAGGCCCACAGCCACGTTTAGGGCAGGGAGGTGCAGGAGGGAGGACTTTTCTACCCCTCTGAAGACCCATGTGCCATGGCGCCATCACTTACGGCAGCGCCCCCCCCACCCCGCTCTCTCCCACCGCACAGATGTGCCTGCAGAAGGACCGTCCCGTGTCTTTGCTTTCATTTTCCATCTGCGTGGACGTGGAGGGCAGGATGGACGTGTGTGGGTGGGAGGGTGGGGCAGGTCTGTTCTGGAACTGTATGAGAGAGAGAGTCCAGGAGAGGAAGCTCCGATCCATCCATTCACCGGTGGCTGCTGAGTTCCTGCTGAGTGCCAGCCCCCTGCAGACCCCTTCTCTGAGAAGGCCCCAGCCCAGTGCAGACCACGATGGGCCGAGGGCGTGGAGGACCCCATCTGGGAGGAGGCACTTTGCCCGTGTGCCGGAGCACTTTGCCCGTGTGCCGGAGCACTGGGATCCCTGCTGACATCCGACAATAGCTCCAGAGCACAGAAAGGATATTTCCTTTTTCCTTTCTTCTTCTTCTTTTTTAAAAATAGGCTTTATTTTTTACAGCAGTTTTAGGTTCACAGTGAAAAACTGAACAGAAAGTACAGAGATTGCCTATACATCTCTTCATCTGCCCTAAAAATCCTCTGTGCTCTGCCTGTTCATCCCTCCCTCCCTCCAACCCCTGGCAACCACTGATCTTTTTACGGTCTCCATCGTTTTGCTCTTTCCAGAATGTCCTGCAGCTAGAATTGTCCATTACGTAGCCTTTTCAGATTGGCTTCTTTCGTTCAGTAATAAGCATTTCAGGTTGGACGTTTTCCTTTTGTGACCATGATTCTCCTTTGGAAGCCAATGTGCAGCGGGGAGAGGGAGCTGTGAGGAGCCGGGCACACCTGGGGGAGGTCAGGGGTGAAAGGTCACGGCAGGACAGACGTGGAGCCGGCTGGTGCCCTAGGACTGGGATGCAGGGAGCAAGGGGTTGACCGTGACTGTGACACTTGGCTGCGCTGGGCTGAGGGAGCAGGTGCATTGGCCACCTGGAACTCCGGAGCAGGAGATCTTGTTTCAAATCCCAGCCTCTTCATGGGCCAGATGGTCTCCGTCCCTCCTAGGTCAGCTGCCTAATTGGGAAAATAGAATAATAGCAGTGACACCCACATGGCACGCTTGTTATGAACCTTTGGGTCCATGGATGTGAAACAGCCACGCGCCTTGTGGGATGCGCTGGTCGGTGTCAAATGAATAAATGAACCTACTGTGTGCCGGGCTAAGTGCGAGGGCAGTTAGTCATGGGTTCGAGTCCGCACTCTGCCATTCAAAAGCCAAGCGCTCTTGGGCAAGTTTTTAACCTCACCAAGACTCAGTTTCCTCATCTGTGAAATGGAGTCCTCATCCCCATCTCACCTAATTACCCTGAGGATTAAATGAAATAATGCCCCCAAGCACAGTGCCAGGCTCAGTGAATGCCTTATCAATATATGAAGTACTTATTCTGTGGCTGCCACCATGTTAAATGCTTCCGGTGTATTATCTTATGCCTGTGAGGTGAATAGCTGAGACCCATTTTACTGATGGGAATGCTGAGGTTCAGAGAAGGGACACGATTTGCCCAAGATCATGTGCGCAGGAGCTGGAGTGTGAATTCTGGAAGTTTGCCTGGAGAGCCCAGCGCTTCTAGCTGACCATAGGAGCTTAGAAGAGGAGGGAATCACATCAACTTTGGGGGGGCTCTTGGGAGGGAGTGAGGAGAAGGGCGCCTCAGTGAGTCCTGGAGGATGGGGTGGCTTCTCCAGAGCTGGAGATGGAGGTAGGAGTGGGTGGGGATATCAGGTGGAGAGGCCTGCACAAAGCAAAGGCGGGGGGGGGGGGCGTGGGAATGGTGAGTCACACAGAAGAAATGGCACCTGTGACCGGTGGAGCTGGGTGCGGGAAGGGGAAGGGACAGGATTTGGCAGGAAAGGAAGGTAGGGCCACACGGTGGAAACAGTCATGGCTTACAGCCCTGTTGCAGCCCCTCCCAGCTCACCTGCTGGGCGCCCCACCTATAACAAATTAAAAAATAAAAAGCCGCCAGCTATTTCCATGTAGTGCTTTTCCCTGCCACATTGTCCTTACATCTGTTCCTTCCTTTGAGCTCGCGGTGGCTCTGGGGGGGTGGTTGCAGGGGACAGCTTTTTTCCCCCTCTCCTTTAGAGTCAGAGAAACCACAGGCCAGAGAGTTCAGTTCTGTTTGTACTGTAGATCTTGAGCATCACCTCCTCCAGGAAGCCCTCCCTGACCTCTTGACCTACCTCACCAGGTCAAGTATCTTTGTTATTTGTTCTCATAGAGCCACATTCTTTTGCTGCAGAGAACTGGCCTCACTTTTTGTTGTAATGTCCCCATTTGTTGGATTTGGTTAATGTCTATCTCAATAGACTGTCACCTCCAGGAGGACAAGGATTCTATCTGCTTGTCACCTTGTACCAGACTCATAGGAGGTGCTCCATAAACGTTGACTGAATCAGGGGCAGCTCTGGCTCACGTGACAGGTGCTGGGAAGGCAGGTGTTAGCAGAACATGGAAGAGGAACATTTATCCCTGCTTGGGTATAGGGAGTCCAGGAAGGCTCCCAGGAAGAGGAGGTGACATCCGGGCTGAAGCCTGAGTTGCACTTAGCGAGCTGGAGTGTGGAGGGAGGGGCACCTGGCAGAAGGCATGCGTGAGCAAAGGCACAGAAGATCCCAGGGCACTGCCTTGGGGGAGCTGTGTCCTAGGGTCAGCAGTCCAAGGCAGGGCTGGGGACGCTGGCCTGCTAGGGCACCTGCGTCTTGTCCTCAGCATCCAGGGTGCCTGCACAGGAGGCAGAGCCGGCCCTCTGCTCACTGCCCTCTCCTCCTCACCTGGCCCAAAGGCGGAGAGCTATTTTTAAAACCACCGTAAAGGCCCTCCAGACATCCTAAATTAACTGGCCTTTCCGCTGTGAGTTTCTCGCAGACGTGAGATTCAGGGGGCCTCCATGTCATTAGCTGCTGTGGGCTTAGCATTACTCACCCACCTTCACTGCCAGGTGCCAATCTCCTGCGACCCCAGCCAGGGCGCGGTGTGCTCTGAGTCAGGCCTGAGGCAGCAGGCCTTGGAGAGGAGCGGGTGGCAACTCGGCTGGTTTGTGTTTTGGCCGAGGGTGGGCTATAAGCACAGTGCTGGGTGCTTTATACCAGGGGACCCCGTGGGCCAAATCCAGCCTGTGTGTGCGCCGCCCTTAAGCTAAGAACGGTTTTGACAACCTAAAAAGGGTTGTGAAATCAAGAGATGATGGGACATAGGCTGTATGTGGCCTGCAAATTGGTTTGACGGATTTAGCAAATAAAAATTCTCATGGCCTGCTTAAATGTGAATTTCAGAAAACCAACAAATAGTCTATTAGTGTGGGTAGGGTCCGTGTAATATCCTTAACACTAGAAGAAATTCCTTACATATTTGAGGTTTAGATGTCACTGGGCAGCCTGTATTTCATCTGGCAGTCCCACTGTCAAACTTGATGTGTTTGTTCTCTGACCCTTTACAGAAAATGTTTGCCCGCCCTGGCCTTGAACACACAGCAAATGAGATCAGGTGGCAGAGGGACTTAAAGACACAGCCTGGAACCAACTTGATGAGCATTAGCTGCTGGCGTTAGCATTGCTAATATCATCAGAGTAATTATCCAGCATATATTGAGCACCTGCTGTTTGCCCAGCACTGTCCTAGAGATGGACACTACTAAACAGATAAGCCCACAGATATATAGTGAAAGTCAGGCCGTGATGAATTCTAAGCAACGTATACAGCGGCAGAAGGGGGCAGTGAGTGCCGTGCATGAAGCTCTAGTTACCCAGGGTGGTGGTCCTGAGCCCCTGCCCCCATTCTGAGCGCTGCGCATGGTTTGTTCATGAAATCTGCACATAGCAGCCCTGACGGGGGGCGTGAGCATCATCTCCATTTCACAGATGAAGAAACTGAGGCCTGAGGTCACCCAGCTAATGGCAGACTTGGAATTTGACCTGGGCCCGGTGACACCTGAGCTGACTTTTACTGACTTCACTCGGGTGCCTCCGTTTCTACGGTGCCAGCTGCGTGCCGGGTGCTGTTGGAGGCCCTCTGCCAACATGTTCCATGAGCCTTAGGACAGCCCCGCACACGGGGCTGGACTGTTCCTCTCCAGACATGGAAGGGCTGAGCACAGTATTACGTGGCGAGGTAGGGGGCAGTAGTGAGTTGATCTGGAATCTGGCAGGGTTCCAGGTGGGCAGCGTGAGGGTACCTGGGTAGGGGGGAACAGGTGGCAGGAATGAGGATGGGGGAAGACAAAGCAGGCCTGGGAGCCCCAGGAGCCCCCTCTTCCAGCTTTGCGGATTGGCCCGGATTTCCCTGCTTGACGCCCTCTGGAGATTACTCCTCCTCTGTGCTATTTAAATATTTGCAGGTGGAGGGTGGGAGGGCGGGGCTGGTTTCTGAATGGTTGCAGGGCGGGGCCGGAGGTGGGCAGTGGCCGAGGCTCAGAGCTCCCACGTGGAGGGGTGGGGCCAGGCCAGTGCCCCAGAGGCCAGCTAGGTCCTGAATAGCTCCACGAATGGGAAGCTGGCATAAGGGCATAGAGCCGAAGGGCCCCTTAGCAATCGCACGCTCACCTAACCCACACTCACGAATACCCAGCGTGGGCCTGGACTGTGACCCAGGCTGTCCCTGTCATCTAAGACTGACTCCTGTTCCTAGAATCCCTATTGTGTGCCAGGGGCTGTCTCTACAGGCTCATTCAAGGCTCCCATCACCCAATGAGATGAGGGTACTACTGTCATCCACCCCATTTTACACTTGGGGAAACTCATCCAGCATCACGAGTGGTCAAGGATTTGGTGCCAGGTCAGTGATCTGCATTCTGGCTCTTAGGCTCTTGACTGCCTCCTAACATCCTGTCGTTAGAGCTAATAAGCTGGTTCCAATAAGCTGGTCTCCTTGAATGGATGCTGGACAGGAATGTAAGCTTCCTGACCACTTTGACCTTTGAGGTCCTCTTGCCCCGGAAAGGCCCCCACAGGATGTGGTTGGCAGAGTGTCCTGACTCCCATTTCAGTGCTTTTTCGGTCCCCACATTGGGCGGGACTGAGGAACACCTTCTCATAGGTTTCTCAGCACCTTGGGGTTTCAGAGGGCCTGACCCATTTCTGGGCAGGGCTGGAGGCATTGCTGACCTGAGTTCAAGCCCTGGCTGCTCCCTTTCCTGGTTTTGTAACTTTAAGGCAAATTGCATAAACTCTGTGAGCCTCAGTTTACCCATCTTTAAAATGGGGATAATGATGTTCCTGTGAAGATTCAATAAGGTTTTCTATACAAAGTACCTGACACGTGGTAGGTGCTCAGTAAACATACTGTCTCACTCTAAGCTGGGCGATAATAGAAGCATTTTGTTCAAAATGGCCTCCAGCTTCTGCTAGGAGACAAAGTATTTGTTAGAATAAAGGCCCTGAGTCTGATCCTGGCTCCTCTGCATGACCTTGGATGGGTTATCCAATCGCTCTCTGCCTCAGTTTCCCCATCTGTGAAATGGGAATAATTCGGTAACCTCCTTCATTCGGGTGATCGTGCTATAAACAGTCTCAGGAACACAGTGAGTGCTCAAAGAAAAAAAAAATGATCAGCAAGCTTCAGCATCATAAAATTCCTACTATGTGCTAGCCAGGCCTGCCCTTTTGCAGATAACAGCGCATTTAATCCTCACCCCTGGACACGAGGGACCAAGCTGGGACGCAGCCGCTGGTCTGTGTGATCCCAGAGTCGCACCCACCTCAGCCACTGTGCTGTGGGAATCGGGCATGATGCCAGGGCTGGAGCTTAGAGAAATCACAGAGGCTGCTGCAAGGGGCCAGGGGACTACGCTGCCACCGCCACCATCCCCAGGCCACCCCGAGGTCCCTCAAATCTGCCAGCCTCCACGGTGGACCAAGTCCGAGCTCATGCCTGGGAGCCGGAGAGGGGGAAGGAGGTGGAGCTGAATTTCGGAGGGCTTCTGTGGCCCTCCGCCGTGTGCCCGCAGATCGGATCAGGCTCCCAGAACGGCCCCCCACCTCGCAGGCGTGGGCACAGCCTCTCCCTCCCCTGTAAGGCTCTCAGCAGCCTTCCGGGGGAGGCTTCCACCCCACTGCCTTTTTAATTTCCTCTTCTGGCCTCAGGCTGCCAGCCTGTTATTAAGTTCTGGGGGCAGGCTCTAGCCCACAGCTGGCAGCCAGCAGAGGTGGGGAGGCACCTCACTTGTCGGAGCCCCTCCCTAGGCTGAGTACTACCCACGGGTGCTGCCTTCCCCCTTCCGCCGCCCACCCCGCCCCCAGATCCATCCCCAGGACGAGAGGCCTGGAGCCAGCCTTCCCAGGGGATGACCCTTGCTGGGTCCACAGGAATAAGCAGACAACCTCCTCCCTTCGGCAGAGTTTGGACTCGAGACAATGTGCATGTACAGTCCGGGTAACAATAGGAGACTCAGATGATTCCCCCAAACTGAGTACAGTAAGGTGAATTTAACAAAGGCGCTCTTGACCAAGGCAGGGTGGGGGTAAGGATGCAGTGCCCTGTGGCTGTAATAGTGGGGAACTGGGAACTGTTAGCTCCCCCGATCTGACCTGGGGGCCAGAAGGGACCAGCTGCATGGGGAAGTCCCGGGAGGGACAGGAGCCGTGACTGCTCAGTGTCTTCCTAAGGATTTGGGGACAGCCCCTCGTTTTCTGTCCTCCCCTCAAATCCCCTGCTGCAATCCGAGCATGCAGGAGAATCCCTTGGAGCCCTTGATGAACTGCCCGGAGTTGCTGACTGCATGGGTCCGAGGCCGAGCGTCTGTATCTAGCCAGATCCCAGCCGGGGCCGCCGCTGCCGGGCCCTCTGTCAGCAGCTCTGCTGGGCCACATCGCACCGGCCCAGTGCCTGTCTTCACTGGTCCCACCTTTGCTCACTGGGGTGAAAGGTCTTCCAGGGCAGGACTGCCGGGCTCCATCCCCACTGCTCTGTGCGCTCAGGGTCGGGGGGCCTCTGGCCTCTTGCGGAACTGAGCTCACCGGCGTGGGGAACTGTGTGTGGCTTGTCCCTGTTGACAGTTGCCCGGATGCCTGGCGGTCCCCGAGTGGAGGCCATTGTCAAGATGGAAGTCAGCCCGCAGGCTAATGTTTGGGGGTGTCTTTGGGATGAACACCCAGGGAAGCAAAGTGAGGCAAGCAGGAGGGAGCCAAGGGAGAAGATGGGCCACGAGGCTTTCACGGAAGCCCCACAGGGTGTTCCCAGGGAGCCGGGATGGCCCTTCAAAGCTGCCCCGAGCTGGGGCAAGGAGGCCAGATCTTATAGCCCACATGTCCCAGCCACGGGTGGGGCCACCCTGGGAAGCAGTGAGGCCATCGGGAAGGCTCTCCCTTTGGCTGAAGGGATCCCCTGTCCCCTAAGGGACTGGTAGCCAAGGGTTCTCCAGCAGCCCTCCTAGCAGCCTCCAGTCCCAGAGGGGTCTGTGGGGCACACGGTGACACCTACCACATCATCAGGACCTGTCCGAGGAGCCAGGGAGGGACCAGAGGCCTCCCTTCCCTATCCCTGAGTCCTGTGGCCCCCGTGTCCCAAACCGAAAATGCTCTTGCTATCCCTCAAGCACACAGAACCCCCTGCCCGTAGGTTTGCCAACAGCTGGCTTCCGAATCTTCGTTTTGCTGGGCCAGGCCATCCTGTGACACAGAGAGGCAGAAGCCCCCCCAGACTCCTCCCTGGCTTGTGCTGAGATGCGGAATAAACACACCAATGTCGTTACCCGCCACATGCTGTGGTTAGGGGTTCCCCAGGCCTTCTGGAGACAGGGAGAGGGATAGGAAGGGATTGTGTCTTCTCTCATGTCACTGAGGCCGGCAACCCCAGTGAGAGCATCTGACCCCGATTTCTGGGGCGGAGTGTGGTGGGTAGAGGCTCGCCTTGGAGTCAGATTGACCAACATATGACCCTCAAAAGGGTGACCTTGGATTTTTCTGATGACCTTGGCTAGGTAGTCATGGATACCTCTAATTTCACCATTTCCTTGTCTGTAAAGTGGGTGGTAGGGGCCGCCTGGGAACCGTGTCATGGGGATTACATGGGGCTTGCCATGCGTCCTAGGTCAGGCTGCCATAGCAGAAGACCACAGATGGAGTGGCCTAAGCAGATACTTATTTCTTGCAGTTTGGAGGCCGAGAAGTCCAAGGTCAAGGTGCTCGCCGATTTGGTTCTGGGCAAGGGCTCTCTTCCTAGCTCGTATACCTCCACCTTTTCACTGTGGTCTGATTTCTTCCTCCTCTTTTAAGGACACCAGTCCCATCCTGAGGGTCTCACCTTCATGACCTCATGTCACCCTAATTACCCCCCAGAGGCGCCTCCTCCAAATACCATCACACAGAACTGGGGGCTGGGGGAGGGCGGGTAGGGCTTCAGCATGTGACCTGTGGGGACACAAGCATCTGGCCCATAACACCATGTCTGCTTAGCATAGTGCTGTGCACATAGTAAGTGAGAGCATTATTATTATTTTCAGAGACACGCCATCGGCTGAAGCTTCTAGAGTAGCATCAAGAGCCTGAGTTTAGATTCTGCTTCCGCCTCCTGTTCGCTGTGTGACCTTGGGCTGGTTGCTTAGCCTCTCTGATCTTCATTCTCATAAAAATAGAACCAAGCCTCCCAGGGCCGTGGAGAGGGGACAGTGAGTTGATAATATGGGTAAGCCTAGGATTCCTCCCCTCGTTCATTCCTTCATTCTCTGGCACAGGAGTGCTCAGTCAGAGGGACGAGGGTGAGGAGCGTGATGGCCAGGATGCTGATGGTGGCTTTGGCAGTCTCTCCTGGCGCCGTCACAAGGTACCACACCCTGGGGGGCTTGGACAACAGAAATTTGATTTCTCACGGTTCTGGAGGCTGGAAGTCTAAGATCATAGTGTTGGCAGGTTTGGCTCCTTCCGAGGTCCTCGAGGGAAGGCTCTGTTCCCAGTGTTCCTTGTTGATGGCCCTCTTCTGCCTGTATGGGGGAGCCTTCCCGTGGTCTTCCCTCTGGTAGCGGGCTGTGTTCAGATTTCCTCTTACAAGGACACCAGCGGTACCAGATGACTGTCCACCCTAATGACCTCATTTTAACATCATTACTTCTGTAAAGATCTTGTCATCAAATAGGTCAATCACATGCTAAGGTACTAGGGGTAAAGATTTCAGCATATGAGCTGGGGGTAGGGACACAGTTCAGCCCCTAGCTGTGGAGAAGATGACAGTCTTCAGGATCTGAAATGTGAGTAGAGGAGGCGTGACACAAAGGCGGTGAAGGTCTTTGAACCTAGAGGGGTAAAGACAGTGCCAGCCTGAGGACGCCTCCTAGTCGGTAGCCCAGCCAGAACGTAAAGCTGAGGGATTTTCCATCCCAGCTTCCTTGTGTGGTTGGAGCAGATGGGGCCTGGCAGTCTCTGTGTTCACCACAGGGGAGGACACAGGCAGCAGGGCCCCTGCGTCAGAGTGGCTCCAGCAGGCGACAGGCCGATGGCCACCTCTGAGAAGCAGGGGGACCTTGGCAGGAGGGCCGCAAGCTGCCTAAGAGAGGGCTGGCCCCGGGGAAGAGCTGGAGCCAGCCCTGGGCGTGGGGTGGTCAGCCGCGTTAGTGCTCACCCCATTGCTGTCCCCACTGTGTCCCCACTTATGTCCCCAAGGCAGGCATCCTGGGCCAGCCTGGTGCTCCCAGGCATTCTCATATGGGATCAGTGATTTGGGAAGACACACTCCTGTGCATTCGTCCTTTATCTCACACTCTTCCTGCATGACCCTGCGGACCCTAGAGGGGTGTGGGTTTGCTACACGTCGGGCAGGTCTCTGGCCCCAGCTGCATGCCCGGCCATTGAATTGAATTCTGTGCTAGCTACCTGGAGTCAGTGTCAGATCCCACAGGTTGGGGGTCCAGACGTGCAAACCTGCCCCCCACTTCAGATACAAGTCCCAGATTGTCTCTAAACCCCACACTTTTGGGATTTTTATGGAGGATTCATAACACAGACGTGATCAATAGTTAACTCAGTCTCCATCCCTTCCCCTCACTTCCTGGAGGATGAGGGATGGGGCTGAAGGTTCCAAGCTTCTCACCATGGCTTGGTCTTTTTGGTGACCAGTCCCCATCCTGAAATGATCCAGGAGCCCACCAGGCATCGCTTCAGCCTCATTAGAGCAGAAGATATTCCTATCACCGAGGAAATTCCAAGGGACTCAGAACTTCGATGTCAGGAACTGGTGTCAAAGGTCAAATGTCAGACCAGAAGATGCTCCTAGTGCTACTATTACTTAGGAAATTACCAGGGCTTTATGAACTCTGTGCCAGAAACTGGAGGCCAAGACCAATAGATAACATATTTTTTATTATTTCACTGTCAGCAAACTCTTGCCCAAAGGACAGAACCGGCCCTCCACTTGTTTTTGTAAATAAAGTTTTATTGGAACATAGCGACACTTATTCGTTTACATATGGCTGCTCTCATGGCACAAGAGTGAAGTTGAATCATTGAGACAGGGACCAGATGGCCAGCAAGGCCACAAATGCTTACACTGTAGATCTCTACAGAAGAAGTTTGCAGACCCAGCCCTTGGCCTTTGGGGTCGGTAGTTCTGGGTGCCGCGTCTGTCCCTGGAACTTCCCTGTTGTGCCAACTTGAAGAAGTGTCTTAGTCCATTTGGGCTGCTATAACAAAAATACCATAGAGCGGGTGGCTTAAACAACAAACATTTATTTCTCATGGTTCTGGACACTGGGAAGTCCAAGATCAAGGTGCCGGTAGTTGGGTGTCTGCTGAGAACCCGCTTCCCGGTTCATAGACGGTTTTCTTTTCTGTGTCCTCACATGGCAGAAGAGGGAAGGGAGCTCTCTGGGGACTCTTTCATATGGGTTCTACTCCTGTTCGTGACCTCATCACCTCCCCCCCATACCATCATACTGGGGATTAGGGTTTCAACGTAGGAATTCTGGGGGGAACATAAGCATTCAGTCCATGGCAAGGAGTGTCCTCCTCCCCAGAGTCTCCGTTTCTTCCTCTGTAAATGGGGAGACAATTACCCTGAATTGTCAGGATGATCCAACGAGGCAAGGCAGGCAAGAGAGCACTTTATGAACTGGGACACTCTTGGGACTTACTAGTTCTCATTCTCTGCATTCCACCTGCTTGTATCCTCCTCCACGTCCTCATCTTCAAGGCAGAGCCCCTTCTTTCCACACGCTCTGCAGCCCTGCAGGCTGCCTTTGGTGGTAGTTTCCTCTGCAAGATTGATTTTCTCTCTTTTTAACCTGGTTTTACCTGCATACATGTGTTGGATGAGCAGAGGAGTGGGGTGCAAGGACCAGAAGTGACTTGTTTGAGCAGCAGGCTGACTGCATCATCATTATTAAAATGCCGCTGTTTATGGAGCACATACTCCCTATCAGGCACTATGCTCAGTGCTCTCTCTTGCCTCATGTGAATGTCGCCGTGGGAGGTCTGCATTCCTCCCACAGATACTGACTGCCTACTATGTGCCAAGCATTCTCCAGGTCTTGAGAATAGGGCAGCGGTTGACATATATGGGATTCCTGACCTCGTAGATTATAGAAGCCCATGAAATTGGAGATGCCCAGGACAAAACAAGCACCATGCATAGTGGGTTAGAGGCGGGAAGCGCTCTGGAGAGAAATAAGCAGAAAACGGGTACGTTGAGTGTCGGGTGGGGTGGGGTGGGCAGCTGTAAATAGCATGATCAGGGGAGGGGGCATTTGAGCGCAGAGTTGAACTGTGTTGATTTCTGAGGAGAGAGTGTTCCAGCAAAGGAAACAGCACGTGCAGAGGGCCATGACATGGGCCTGTGCCCGCCGAGCTGGGCAGACCACAAGGAGAAGCGGTGTGTGGACTGAGTGATGGGGACAGCTGGGGAGGAGGTCGGGAGGTTGATGGTGGGTCCACGACGTGAAGAGTCTTGTGGCCCATGGTGAGGACTGGGCTGTCGTTCTCAGTGAGATGAAAGCCCTGCGGAGTTCAAAATATTCATTTATTTACATTGTACTAACACATGATATCCACACTTCTAAAAATTGTGCTAAGACACAGAACATAAAATTTACCTTCTTCATCACTTTAAAGTTTGGTAGCGTTAAGTAATTCACACTGTTGCATAGTCGGTCTCTCTCCATCTTACAAAACTACAACTCTGTACCCATTAAACAATAATTGCATTGAGCCAGAATTCCCTGTGCCCTCCTCCTCCCAGCCCCTGGCAAGCACCATTCTTCTTCCTGTCTCCATGCACTTGACTACTCCAGGGGCCTCCGAGAGGCCGTGTCTCTTTGTGGCTGGCTTGTTTCTCTTAGCATGCTGTGCTCAAGTTCGTCCATGTTGGAGCAGGTGTCAGAATGTCCTTCCTTTGTAAGGCTGAATTCCATTCCCTTGAGTGTGTCCGCTCCATCTTGTTTATCCATTGACCCAGCGATGGCCACTCGGGTTGCTTCCAACTTTGACCCTTGTAGATAACGCTGCCGTGAACGTGGGCGTGCAAATCTCTCTCCTATACTCTGCTTTCAGTTCCTTGGGGTGTGTACCCAGAAGCAGAATCGCTAGATCCTACGTAATGTTGTTAAATTTTTTCAGCAACTGCCCTATTGTTTTCCCTAGGAACGGGCTGATTTTACATCCCGCTAGCAATGCACAAGGGTCCCAGTTTGTCCACATTCCCACCCCCATGACTATTCTGTGTTTTTGGATAGGAGCCTTCCTCATGGGTGTGAGGTGGTATCTCGTGGCGGTTTTGATCTGCACTTCCCTGATGATGAGTGATGTCGAGCGTCTTCTCGTGTGCTGGTTGGCCATCTGTAGATCTTCTCTGGAAGACGTGTCTGTTAAGGTCCTTTGCCCATTTTGGAATCAGGTTGTTTTTTGTTGTTGGGCTGTTAGGAATTCATCATCTATCTAGACATCAGATCCTTCTCAGATACACGATTGGCAAATATTTTCTCCCACTGCATGGCTTGCCTTTTTCACTCTATCGTGTCCTTCGATGTACAGACGTTTTTTACTTTGATGTAGCTCAGTTTATTTCGTGTTACCTTTGCTGCCTTTGCTTTTGGTGTCACAGCCAAGAAATCATTGCCAAACCCAGTGTCATGAGTTTCTTTGCTATGTTTCCTTTGAGGAGTCACATGGTTTTCACTCTTCTGATTAGGTCTTTGACCTATTTTGAGTTGGTTTTTGTGTGTGGAGTAGGTGAGGGTCTCACTTCATTCTTTTGCGTGCAGAGATCCTGTTTTCCCAAGAGCATTTGTGGGAAAGACTGTCCTTTCCCCCCACCGAATGGTCTCGGCACCCGTGTCAGAATCATTTCACAGATACTGATAGACATGGGGGTTTGTTTCTGGGCTCTCTATTCTTTTCCACTTGTCTTGATGCCCATATCTCACTATTTGGATTACCATAATTTTCTAAAGATTTGAAGTCAGGACCTCTAACTTGGTTCTTCCTTTTCAAGAATTGCTTTGCCAGGGCCGCCTGGGTGGCTCAGTGGGTTAAGCCTCTGCCTTCGGCTCAGGTCATGATCTCAGGGTCCTGGGATCAAGTCCCACATGAGGCTCTCTGCTCAGCAGGGAGCCTGCTTCCCCCTCTCTCTCTGCCTGACTCTCTGCCTACTTGTAATCTCTCTCTCTGTCAAATAAATAAATAAAATCTTAAAAAAAAAACAAAAGAAGTGCTTTGCCTATTCATGGTCCCTTGAGATTCCATACAAATTTTAGGAGAGATTTTTCTTTTTTCCGCAAAAAAACCGCCTGGAAACAATAAGGGCAACAATATGCCATTGGGATTTTGATGGGGTTTACATGACACCTGTAGATTGCTTTGGGTTCTATTGACAACAATACTGAGTCTTTTGATCTCTGAACATGTGGGATGCCTTTCCATTTATTTGCCTCCTTACAAAGTTCTCTCAGCAGAACTATTTGAGCTTTCAGCACCCAGGCCTTTCACCTCCTTGGTTAAGTTTATTCCTAAGTATTTTATTCTTTTTGATGCTCTTGTAAATGGAATGTTGATACTCTTCTTTGGATTGTTCCTTGTCAGTGTTTAGAAATACGGCTCATTTTCACACATTGATTTAGTATCCTGCAACTTTGCTAAGTGTATTTATGACCGCCAACAATTTCTTTGTGGAATCTTTGGGGTTTTCTTTTCTTTTCTTTTTTTTTAATATTTTATTTATTTATTTGACAGAGAGAGAGATCACCACAGAGAGGCAGGCAGAGAGAGAGGGGGAGGCAGGCTCCTGCTGAGCAGAGAGCCCGATGTGGGGCTCGATCCCAGGACCCTGAGATCATGACCTGAGCCGAAGGCAGAGGCTTTAACCCACTGAGCCACCCAGGCGCCCCTCTTTGGGGTTTTCTGTGCATAAGATCATGCTGTCTGTCAACTGAGATCATTTTACTTCCTTCTCTCAGATTTGCATACCTTTGATTTCTTTTTCTTGCCCTAATTCATCTGGCTAGAACTTCCACTGCTATGTGAAATAAAAGAGGAAGGAGCAGGCATCTTTGTCTTTCTTGTTCTTGACTTTGCAGGGAAAGCTTTCAGCCTCCCACCATCGCAGTGAATGGTAGCTCTATTATGTTGAGGCGATTTCTTGCTATTCTTAGTTTTAGTGAGTGTTTCTGAGGAAAGGGTGTCGAATTGTGTCAGATTCTTTTTCTGCATCAACCAAGATGCTCTTGTGGTATTTTTTTTTTCTCTTCATTATGTTAATATGGTGTATTACATCGGTTGGTTTTGTGTCTTGAACCATCCCTGCATTTTAGCACTAAATCCTAACTTGGTCACGGTGTGCTGTCCTTTCTAGATATTGCCAAATTCTGTTTGCTAGTATTTTGTTGTGGATTTTGGCATCAACATTCATGGGAGACATTGGTTTGTAGTTTTTGGGTAGTATCTTTCCTGGCTTTGGTTTCAAGGTAATGTTGGTCTCATACAACAAAAGTATTCCCTCTTCTTCAGTGTTTTTTGTTCGTGTGTTTGCTGGTGTTCTTTTTTTTTTTTTTTTTTTTTGAAGAGTTTGAGGAAGATTGGTGTTAATTCTGATTTTAGTTATATGAGTCTTCTCTCTTTTTTTCTTAGTTGATCTGGCTTAAAGATTTGTCAATTCTGCTGATCTTTTTGAAGAATGCACTCTTGATTTTGTTAAAATTTCCCATCATATTTCTGTTTTCTATTTCGTTATCTCTGCTCCTTCTGCTATCTTTGGGTTTAGTTTGTTCTTCTTTTACAGTTCCTCAAGGTGTAACGATTTCAGATCTTTCCCAGTCTTTCGTCGTAAGCGCTTCCGGCTATAATTTTCCCTCCTATCTCTGCTTTCTTTGCGTCTCATGGATTTTGGTATGTTGCATATTCATTTCCATTTGTCTCAAGATATTTGCGAATTTCTCTTGTGAATTCTTCTTTGACCCATTGGTTGTTTGAGAGTTGTGTGGCTTAATTTCCACTCACAGGGTTGGTTTCTAGTTTCACGCCATTGTGATCAGAAAAGATACCTGGTATGATTTCAGTCTTTAAAGATTTGTTAAGACTTGTTTTGTGCCCTAATCTGTAATATGCTCTATCCTGTATGCGCACTTGAGAAAAATGTGTTTTCTGCTCTTGTTCGGTGGAGGGTACTGTATGTCTCTTAGGTCCAGTAAGTTTATAATGTTCAGGTTCTCCATTTCCTTTTTTTTTTTTTTTTAAAGATTTTATTTATTTATTTGACACAGAGAGATCACAAGTAGGCAGAGAGGCAGGCAGAGAGAGAGGGGGAAGCAGGCTCCCTGCTGAGCAGAGAGCCCGATGCGGGGCTCGATCCCAGGACCCTGAGATCATGACCTGAGCCAAAGGCAGAGGCTTCTGAGCCACCCAGGTGCCCGTCTCCATTTCCTTATTGATCTTCTGTCTGGTGGTTCTGTTGACTTACCTTTTAACAAGATCCTTCTGGTCGTGTTAAGACGAGTCTCTCAGGAGGTGGAGGCAGGGAGACAAGAGAGAAGTTGCAGTGTCAATCCAGGAGAGACGTGACTTGGAGCAAGGCCACTTGGATCAGAGAGGTACTGATGGAGAGGATGAGAAATGGTTAGCCTCTGGGTTGGCAGAGCCAACAGATTTTATTGACTCTGGGAGTTGGTACTAGGTAAAGGAATTTGCCTAAGATCCTACAGCTAGTAAGTGGTTGGGCTGGGATTTGAACCCAGGCCTGTCTGGCCCCCAATTCTTAGCTCTTAATGAAGCACTGTGCTTTTCCAAAAGCACTCCTGTCCCAGCTACCTGGATTCCCCCGCCCCCCCTTCTATTCCCAAGGGACGTCCAGGTCTGGGTGCTTGGCAAGCCCCACCTGGCAGGTTCCACAACGTACTGGGTGGTAGGCCAGCATTACTGTATCCTGCTTCAGGGGAGCAAAGGACAGAAGGAGGCGGGTACTGGGGAGAAGGAGGGGTGGCTGAATATTCTGAGATCATGTGGACTTAATGGCCAGTCGCAGAGGAACTTAGCCCCGGGAGTCAGACAAACGTGGGTCTAACTAAGCCTTGACTCTCCTCCTCACCAGCTGTGTGACTCCGAGCACATGACACCACCTCTGTAATGCTGCCGCTCTCTATTTACCCACAAATATGGTGACAGGAAAGCGTTTTTCCAGCTAAACTATTCTCCCAACGCAGAAGCCAGTCATGATCTTTCAAGCCTTTTGTTCCTCAAACCGAATTTTACTGAGCACCTAGGATGTCCCCCTGAGCCATAGCTGTCCAGCAGTGTGCTCTCCCCTCATGAGGTCCACGGCCTGGCGGGGAGGATGAAATCCATATAAATCTGATGGGGATTAGCAAAGCAGCCACTGTAGGGGCCTTGAAAGCCGGGGAATTTATTCTCCTCAACAGGCACTATTTCAGCCAGGACCAGAATAACCATGAAAGAGTCCCGGTGAGGGTTGGGGCGGGGTGACCCATGCGCAGCTCTAACATTTACTGCAGGCCCCCTCTGCGCTGGGCTCAGTGCTCAGCACACGGCATGCGTGACCTTGTTCTGTCTTTCCGTAGCCCCCGGAGGCAGGTGCTGTTCCTCTACGCCCTTTACCCAGTGAAAATACTAAGGTTCAGAGAGGTGATGTGATTGGCCTAAGGAAGCACAGCGGGAAGCTAAAGGGGCCAGGCTATGGACGCTGGCGCTAAGATAGAAGAAACCGGTGTACATCAAAAGTCCGGCTGTTGCTTCCTAGTGGTGTGGACTTGAGTCGGCCTGTTTGCCTCCCTGAGCCTCAGTTTCCACACCCGTGAATAGGACCGGTTCCATGGGTTTGGCTGGAGAGTTTTCAGACTTAGGAATGCAGCTGGCAAGCTCAGCTTGGGGATTGCTGAGCTCCAAGGTCAGCAGCTGTTCACACGGGGAGGGTGCTGACTTGGACGTGCGGGGCGGGGACCGTCACGTGTTTCCCGCAGAGCGCGACCTGGGATGTCCTGCATTCTGCCTTCCCCTCCAGGCGGCAAGCAGAAGGAAGGGAGCGAGGGGCGTGGAGAGCCTGAGATTGCTCTCTGACAGGGGCATGGTTGAGCGGGCCCGGCCGGGGCCGAGGCTGAGTGGGCCGCGGGGCAGCCAGGAAGGCCATGGAAGGGGTCGGATGCCGAAGTGCTCCCGTCACCTCTGCGTCGCAGCCCTGGCGATGTGGAACTGGGACCGGTGTTGGAGGTCATTTCTCCTGACCTCCTAACCTCAACATGGGGAAACTGAGGCCCTAGGGAGGAGAAATGCTTTGCTAAAGCCCCATAGTGACTGGGCAGAGCGGGGCCCAGGATCCAGCAAAGCAGAAGGATATTCAGGCCATCAGAAGGCCCCCTCTGTGAGCAGAGGCACGGCTGCCCTTTCAGCACTGGGGCCCCCGCGCCTGGCATACCAGTGGTGCTCAGAAAATATTTGTTGAGCATGTGAGCATGGTAGGGAGAGCACACCCCTGGGGAGTCAGACTCAGCCGGGAATTCTGTCTCCATTCTGGGCCAGCTCTGCTTCTCTAGGCAAGTTGCTTCCCCTCGATGAGCCTCGGTTTTCCAAAACGAGATCACAAACCCAGCTAGTAGGTGCCTGAACAGGGATTTGAACCCAGTCTGCCAGATTCCAGGGCTGATTTGTTCCTCTGCCTTTCTGATTCTTTTATATACTTTTTTCCTTCCTTGCTTCCTTCCTTCCAAAAATATTTATTGAGCACCTGCTATGCACAGGCACTTTTCTAGTCTCTGTTGATATAACAGTGAACAAGGCAGGCGAGGCCCTGCCCCCAGGGAATTTATGTCCTAGAGCAGGGAGACAGGAAGAAACACACGGGACAGGAATAGCATAAGTACCCGGAAGGAAATATAACAAGGTGTGGATGGAGTCTTGGGGTGGGGAGAGGGCAGTCTCAGATAATGGGGTCCAGAAAGGAGATGACATTTCGTGCGACACCTGAAAAGAAACCCCCCCATGCAGGGCACCTGACAAAAATAACTCCATGAAATGTGAAGTGTGGTACTCTGACAGGCCGCAGGCCTCGGACTTACAGAAGACACGGTGAGGAGAGTGTGGAAGGAAAGCAGTCAGCCAGACACCCCAGCTGGCCTGAGAAGGCCGAGGGGTGACACAGCCCTCTGGGGCGACCGCACCCCGGGGCGCATTTGGGTCTCCCCTCCCAGGTGTCTCTACCTTCCAGGTGAAGCAGATCATGGAGGAGGCCGTCACACGGAAGTTTGTCCACGAGGACAGCAGCCACATTGTCTCCTTCTGTGGTGAGTCCGTGGCCTGTGGCCTTGAAAGTGGCTTCTTTCTCCCTGGGCTGCCTCGGGGGAGTGGCATCTTGGCGAGTGAGCGAGCGAGTGAGCGAGCGAGTCTTCTCACACTGCTTTTTTTGCTTTGTGACTCCAAAGTCATTTGTGGATTCCCAAGGGGCTCCATTAGGGAATTTGGAAATACGGAAAAGTCTAGTGAAGAAATGAAGCATGGCCTCGGCACCCGGCAAGGAGTTAATCACTGCTGACGCTGGAGGGACTGCCTGCCTTCCCCTCCCGTGGGCTCAGTGCACGGCGACCCACACCCCTGGTGATGCTGGTCTTGCATCTGACGGATGGGCTCCGCGCCCTTCCCTCGCCCTGCCTACGGCTGTTGCCAAATAAAAGGAGAGGATGGATGGGCTTTATAAATATAGGGAATTAGGAGCCATCGACCCCTCCTGAGGGGTCACGTCCAGCTGGCTCAGCAAAGGAGGCAGGCCCAGGGCTCGGAGCCTGACTCCAATTTCTTGACCCAGCTGGGCTCGCAGACTTTCCAGAAATAACCATGCTGCCAGGTTCTTACTGTGTTTCCACCGTGGCTATAGACGCAAGTTTTGCGTGTCCTCCGAGTCAGGATTTAGCTTCTAATCAGTGTGTTACGTGTAAGTGGGGGTGTTTCTTTCTCCCTGAAAAACCTTTTTATTTCATGACTGGAGTGTCTTGGGAAGGACGTGCTGTAATTCCCTTCTCGAGGTCTTGGCCTCCTGGAGAGGCCCCAGCGAGGAGACCCCGCCGGCCCTTCAGCTTTATCCCCACGGCAGAGCGCACCACCCATGGGAGCACACGCCGAGACCTGGGAGTCTGCTAATGTCCGTTTGGCCCCTTTGCAGCCAGCAGACCTGGGTTCAAATCCTTTCTCTGCCACTTGTCTGTTGGGTGACCTTCGAAAATCTTATTTTATTTTTTTAATGAGGTATGTTTGTTTATATTACATATGCAGGTGTATTTATATACTTGCATGTGCATATGTATATGTAAGGGTGTATATATACACACTTATATGTATCTATATACATGTATATATATATACAAACATAAATGTGAATATGGGGATATGTTTACCTATTTTTTTTTGGACATCTTTCTTTGCAAAGAAAATAACAGGCATGCCCATTTCAGAATATGTGACCGTATCTACCTATTAAAGACTTAGAGGAGTAGAAAGTGCTAAAAATCATGATAATCGTCTAACTTCAGCCACCGTTTTGGGATGAGAGAAGAAATGTGATGGCACTGAATAAGGCCTGCAGGGTCTCCCTGAGGTGTCTCCAATCCATTGTTCCTTATGAGCCAATGTCGGAAAGAATCAACCAAGTCTCCAATGCCTGGATGATTAAGTTGTTGCAGTAGAGACAAATGAAAAGTGTGCGTGTAAGCAAAAATGAAGGTGTGTAGGAGATGCTTACCCAGAATATTTTAAGCCCATGGGCAAATTAGACAATAAAGTGGACTCTTTCAAAGTCAAATAATTGCCGGGGCGCCTGGCTAGCTCAGTCGGTAGAGCACACGACTCTTGATCTCGGGGTTGTGAGTTCAAGCCCCATGTTGGGCATGAAGCCTACTTAAAAAAAAAAAAAGTAATAAAGAAAAAAGCCAAGTAATTGCTAACAGCAACAATAACAACAAAATACCCCAAGACAAGTAGTTGAACCAAAACTTCTCAGTATTTCTTCTTGTTCACAACCTGACCTTGGCCAGGCTCTTCACCCTCGGACTGCTGGAGTTTTCCTTGTGTGGAGTGACAGCAACTAGAATACTCACTTCACGGGGTTTTTCCACCAGGATTAGGTAAGGTAAACCACAACACTGGTCTGATACCCGGCGGATACCCGCTAAGAAGTAGCTCTCATAAAAGACTCCTTTTTTCCATCAACATTGATTATGCTCCTATTACATACCAGAGTGAGATCCCAGTCTGCTGTGTAAGACAGAAGGCAGGAAAATACTTAATAGAGTCCTGCTGAAAGTACCAGAAAGAAGACTGGGGCCATTAGAATGGCCTACGCAGGGACTGTTTCCCAGGAGGGAACACTAAGACCCAGAGACGGAAAGCGATTTGCCGGAGGTCACACAGAAAGTTAGTGGTAGAGCGCAGGCAACCACCCAGGGGCAACACAGACATCAGAAGATGATGACTAAATCCTCTCTTCAAATTCTTTGTGGAGGCACACGTGTTGTGAGCACTCCTTGGGCTCAGGCCTGGGTTTGAAACCAAGCTCTGTCACTCATTTGCTGGGTGGCCCTGGGCAATGCAACTTACTGCTTAGAGCCTCAGTTTTCACATCTGAAAAATGGGGATGGTTTTTTTTTTTTCTTCCTTGGCCGTGGCAGAGATAGAATGAGATGCATAATGTTAGCTCTTACTGGAATCCCAATAATGATGTTGATGTGATTCTTTAACCCAGATAAAGCTTGGGAGTCCTGTGGTCCAGCCTCCTCCCTCACTGGCAGTGGCAGGAGTAATAGCTCATGTTTCTTTCTTTCTTTTTTTTTTTAATTTTTATTTATTTATTTATTTGACAGAGAGAGAGAGAGATCACAAGTAGGCAGAGAGGCAGGCAGAGAGAGAGGGGAAAGCAGGCTCCCCACTGAGCAGAGAGCCCGATGCGGGGCTTGATCCCAGGACCCTGAGATCATGGCCTGAGCCCAAGGCAGAGGCTTTAACCCACTGAGCCACCCAGGCGCCCCATAGCTCATGTTTCTAAAGCACTTACTATGCGCCAGACTTTACATGAAGTGCTTTCCATGCATTTTTTTCCACCTCATTCTTTTTTTTTTTTTAAGATTTTATTTATTTATTTGAGAGAGGGAGAGAGAGAGAACAGAGGGAGAGCAGGAAGAAGAAGCAGACTCCCCCTGAGCAGAGAGCCCTATGTGAGGCTCAATCCCAGGACCCTGAGATCACAACCTGAGTCGAAGGCAGATGCTTAACCGACTGAGCCACCCAGGTGTCCCTTTCCAGCTCATTCTAACAGCAACCTTTTAAGACACATGTTCATACTATCCCCATTTCACAGATGAGGAAACTGAGACACAGGGAAGGGAAGTAGTTGCTCAAGGTCACACGACTGGTTAGTATCTGGGAGAGGACATGAACACAGACTGTCTGACCTCGGGCAGCGAGCACAGGTTAACTGCCAAGCTCTCTTGCTCCCTTTTGAGGGATTGGAAGGTAGGGAGGCACACGTGCCTTTCCCTAGGAGGCTTTCACGAATCTTGTGATTCTGGGGCCTGCAGCTCTCCAAGGTGCCTCTGTGTGCCTGGAGTTCTGAGCTGGGTGCAGGGGAGTGTGGGCAGGGCAGGACCTGCTGGCCGACCGTTGTGTCCCTGCAGCGGCTGTGGAGGCCTGCGTCCTGCATGGGCTGCGGCGGCGGGCGGCTGGCTTTCTGCGCAGCAACAAGATTGCAGCTCTCTTCATGAAAGTGGGCAAGAACTTCCCGCCGGCCGAGGAGCTGAGCCGCAAGGTGCAGGACCTGGAGCAGCTGATCGAGAGCGCGTGAGTGTGGAGCATGGGGGACGGGCAGGGCAGGCCCGCGGAGGACGGTCCATGCTGCTCCCTGAGCTCTGCGAGAACCCGTACCTCCTGGCATTCTCTCCAGTCTCCTTCCTGCTCCCCAAACCTGCCAGACTCTTTCCTACCCTGGGGCCTTTGCACGTGCTGTACCCACCACCCGGTTCACAAACCCCATCTTCCATGGCTAGTTCCTTCTCATGGTTTAGGCCCTCCCCCAGTTAAGGGTAAATTCCAACCCTCACCCTATTTCTCTTTTAGATCATCCCCCTGTTTATTTACGTCCTTGCGGTTATCACCATCTCTAATTACTCATTCATTTGTTTCCTTGATATTTGTCTCTCTCCCCCACTGGACTCTGAACTCCATGAGAAAGGCAACTAAAATCTATTATTCCCCGTGATGTCCCCAGTGCCTGGACAGTGCCCAGCACCCCAAATGCTCTAGAAATGATTGTTGAATGAGTAAGTGCCTCTTGGGATCCAGACCCCACTCTGAATGCAGGAAGACCAAAGTATAATGAAACCAATGTGGTCACTGTCTGCATGGACCAGGTATGACATTGAGGCAACCATTGAAGGGGAGCGGTGACTTCACTCACACATCTTAAGGGCCGATTGTGTTTGTTGGGGGAAGACTCATGGCCTGAGTGTGTGTATATGAGTACCTTCCACCAGAGTCACCCCAAAGTCCCAACTGTACAGCCAGAGCCTCCATCTGGGGCCTGGTCAGGGATGGCAGATAAGTTTCAGCTCCAGTTCATGCTAAAGGCCACCCAAAGGACCTTGCGAAAGATTCCGGAGCTGCTATTGGGTTTCATGGGAAAGAATGCGTGGATCGATTAGCCATGTCTGTTCCAGGCAAGAGAAGGGAGAGAGAGGCACGTATGCCATGTTTGCCTTCTCTGCTGTGGGTGATCACTCCACATCACTGGATGGGAAATGGCCCTTGCCTTGCCTTCCAGGCCATGCCAGCCCAGAGCTTCTGGCCAGAACCGCATGATGGGCCGGCCAGTGGCTTTGGCATTGCCAACTCCCATTTGGAATCTGACTCCTCAGCCACATGGTCTTCAGGTGCCTTCCAATCCGTCTGCTAAATTCCCAGGTGTTTGCTGATAGCTTTTAAAGGGATGGATTTCCATGGGCCTTCCATAATACCGGGAGTGACTTTCTAATGGAGGAATTAGAGATACCCGTGTCAGGTGGTAAAGGAGAGCCATTCATTCATTCATTCATTCATGTAGTTGCTCATCCATGACAGATAGAAGGGGGAGAAAAAGAGAGAGGAAGAGAAGAGAAATATCACTGTGAGAATCTGGCTTGCCCATCAACAGTTTATGAAAGTGTCTGTTTCACTGCATCTTCACGCTCACTGGGTATTACGATTTTTCCCACTCTTTACCCACTTGCCAGGAGCAATAAGGGCTCTTGTTGTTTTCGTTGCCATTCCTCATTTCCTAAAGAGGTAGAACATTTTGCTGTTTGCATATTGGTCCTGTGGGATTTCCTCTTTCATGAATATTCATCCTCCTTTACTGGCCTTGAAGGCGAAACCAGATCCAGGGCCTCCAGGAGAATGTGCGGAAGCTGCCGAAGCTGCCCAGCCTGTCCCCACTCGCCATCAAGCACCTGTGGATTCGCACTGCCCTGTTTGAGAAGGTGCTGGACAAAATCGTGCATTACCTGGTGGAAAACAGCAGGTGAGCTGGAAAGACTAGACACCTGGGTGTGCTCTGCCGCCACCTGCTGGGAATTGCAACCTATTACACAAAGCTTTATTTTCTCCCCTTGATATGTACTTGATTTGAAACAGATTAAATAACGGCTTTCTGGATGTTTGCCTCCGAATTAGCCTAGTTTAGAACCTTGGGACAATTCAGGGGCTTACTGTCAACGCAGGATCTTCAGATTTGGAGTGGGATGTAGGATCTTGTTATCTTAGGCATCTTTCCTCTCCCATGAATTAAGCCTACTGTCTTCCTACTACCTATGGCCCTAGAGGAGTCATTTAGCTCCTCTGTCTCTGCTCTCATTTGGTAAATGGGACAGGGATTGCTGCCATTCTGGAGAAGAGGAGAGAAGGAGAGTTTGTGAGTGCACAGCATTTTAGAAATAATGATACCTTTTTACATTTTCTTTTCTAGCTCAGATCAACCTGATATAAAGGTTTTATAGTATATGCCCTCTTGGCAAGCATTTACCCATTCATTCGTTCATTCATTCATCCAGTAAATAGTTAATGAATGCCTACCATGTGCTAGACACTAACCTAGATGCTGGGTCTCAACTGTCACAGTCAAAGCTTGGATGTTATACTAAGAGCATGGACGAGCCAGTGAAGAATGAAGAGACTCTTCATGGCCCATACTCCTTCCCAGCCAGAGAGAGAGAGGGCGAGAGAAGGAGGGAGGGAGGGAGAACACGAGGGAAGTATCTGAGAATCTCCTCATCTCTCGGTGTATGAAAGTGCCTGTTGAACCGCATCTTCACATGCAATGGGTATTAGGATTATCTTTTATTCTTAGCCTATTTGCTAGGAAAATGTGTATGAAAGTGTAGAGCAAAGTGCTTCTTCTCATGAACCTTGTATTATAGCAGGGAAAACAGGTAGCTACTAATTGGAATAAGATATAATGAGTATTCCAAGTCAGGTGGGTGGTGTTGAATCTCCTCTGGGTGGTCAGGGAAAGTGTCTTAGAAGACATGGCAGTTAAGCTTCCGTTTGAAGGGCATGTAGGCATTAGCCAGGTAAAGTGGGGGAAACGAGTGCTCCCAGCAGAGGGAACAGCAGGTGCAAAGGCCAGGAGGCAGGAGAGGATCTGGGAGAAATCCAGGCCTTGGAGTCCAGTTAATCTCTTCATCTTCTAGTAAATTGCGACACGTCTCTGCCCTGTGCCTGAGTACGGGTTCAAGGCCTCTGTAGTTATTGCGTTTGGTGTATGACCTTGTGTTTTCTCAGTAAGTCAGTCAAAAGGAATTAGCTATTTATGTCAGCAATAATGCCAACCTCTTTCTTCATTAAACTTATTTTTTTAGATTCACACAAAGCTGTAACATTAGTACAGGGAGTCTACGCTACCCTTGGTGATAACATCCTCCTCCATAACCATAGTACAAGGATCAAAATAGGAGATCGCCATTGGTAAAACATTGTTAACTGAACAACAAACTTTATTTGGATTTTGCTAGTTTTGACATACACTCATTTTCCCCCTGTATTGTTCTATGGAATTTTAACACATGTATAGTTCTGTATAACCGACCACAGTCAAGACACAGAACTGTTCCAGCGACACCTGTCACCCCAAAGGAGCTCCCCTGGGCCACCCTTGGTGGTCACATCTTGCTCCCAATCCTACCTGCTATTTTTCAAGGCAGTATTCCCAAGGCTCGTGATTAGGTAACTGTGCTGATTTTTGGAATGGAAACTGAGCGGCAGAGTGGAAAGTGTCTTGAAGCCTTATCTTCAGCCAAAACGTATAAACGTGCTGCTGAGCATTCAGTTCTGCTTCAGCCCATATTCTGGTGGATAGAAGATTCCTCTGGGGTAAAGTTACCATGATGTTGCCACCATCTCGTGAGAACTTCCTGGAGCCGGGGTCTGTGCTGTTGCCCCACAAGCAGGTCTGCATTTAATCCGCCCAACAACCTGGGCAGGTGAGTTTCGTCATTCTTCCCATTTTACAGCTGAGGACACTGAAGCTCAGAGAAGGTAGTCACCTGCCCAGGGACACACAGCAGGAGCGGGAATGGCCAAGCCTGGTGCCCACTCAGTCTGTCTCCGTCCCGATCCTGTAGTCTTCACCCCTTGCTGTAGGATGGGAAGAGCCAGGCTGGCTGGGTCTAGCCTACATCCCCCTGCTGTGTGGCCTCCAACAAGTCACTTGCCCTCTCTGAGTCTTAGACCCCTCAGGAGGGAAGAACAAGGTCTTTTCCAACTCTAGAATTCTGTTTCTAGATGGTATGAGTTAGCAAAGAATTAGAAGCCACTCCACAACAACTCAAAGAAACAAAAAGCAAAAATAGCAGGAACATCGTATTGCCCGCCTACAAGTTATTTGGAAGAGCCAGGCGCCAGAGGGCGCTCGTGAGCACACCAGGCCAGCATCACCCACGTTGGTTGTCTGGGCAGGAAGTCCTGTTAATACAGCTTTTCCGTGCACACCACAGCTAAAGAGCATCTTGCTGCCTCAATAACATTAGAGAGGCAGACAACATCCGAGCCCCCAAGCGATTTGCCATCTGAGATGGAATATGCGGTAGAAGTCAATAGAACCAGCCAGCAGCCACTTTGGTTTTGTTGTTGTTGTTGTTGTTTTTAAGATTTTATTTATTTATTTGACAGAGAGAGACAGCAAGAGAGGGAACACAAGCAGGGGGAGTGGGAGAGGGAGAAGCAGGCTTCCCGTGGAGCAGGGAGCTGGATGCGGGGCTCGATCCCAGGACCCCGGGATCCTGACCGTGGCAGAAGGCAGATGCTTAAGGACTGAGCCACCCAGGCACCCTCAGGAGCCCCTTTGTAATCGTTATTCCTGTTACTCTCATTCCGGCTGTATCGCATAGCCATGTATTAAGCAGTTCCGTGCCAAGCACAGTGCTAAGCGCCTCACATCTGTTGTCTCTCTCAAAAGGCCTTCTAACAGCCCTAGGACATCTATTTTTATTACACCCATTTTACAGATGGGCATCTGAGGCTCAGAGAGGTGACAAGAGGGAGCCCGAACACAGTCCCCTCTTAACCAGCAGGTTAGAGTCGGTTGTGCACCCTCTTCTGGTCGCCATCCGAACCTACCTGTCCTTTTCTCTTGCTAGTAAGTACTACGAGAAGGAGGCCCTCCTGATGGATCCCGTGGACGGCCCCATCCTTGCGTCTTTGTTGGGTAAGTGGTCCAGTGCTCTGAACTTCATCTGGATCTCTGGGCTCCACTCACTGGTACATCCGAAGGGCCTCTCTCATTGCCCTCCAGCCTCCTCCACCAAAACATACCTGTTCCCTGGCCCTGGCTCCCAGGGTCTGGTGCTGGCCTCTCCTTAGGAGGACGCTGGGAGTACTCACCGGCTGGAGGGGAGAAGCGGTGACATCGGTGGCCCGTGGGGGGGCGGGGGTAGATGGGCCGTCCGGGGCTGTGGTGTCCCAGCCCCCGTATGCCCCACAGTGGGGCCCTGTGCCCTGGAGTACACCAAGATGAAGACTGCGGATCACTTCTGGACTGATCCCTCGGCAGACGAGCTCGTGCAGAGGCACCGCATCCACAGCTCGCACCTGCGGCAGGACTCACCCACCAAGCGGCCGGCCCTCTGTGTGAGTAGGGGTGGGCTGTGGGGCCCCCAGGAGGGACTTGGGCTGGGTTCCAGACTAGGTGGGGAGGTGGGGAATGGAGTGGGACCCTGAGGGTCACCTCAGGCCTCACCCTCCACCTCCTCTCACACTGCCAGATCCAGAAGAGACATTCGAGTGGCAGCATGGACGACCGACCATCCCTTTCTGCCCGTGACTACGTGGAGTCCCTGCATCAGAACTCCCGGGCCACGCTGCTCTACGGCAAGAACAATGTTCTGGTTCAGCCGGTGAGAGAGATGTTGGGCCCAGATCTTCCGGGAGTGGGGGTGTCTGTCTTCAGGTTATAGAGGGAGTTACCTCTGGCTCCAGGTTGCTCATCCATTCATCCATCCACCTACCCACATACCTGTCTCTTCATTCATTTGCCAGTACTCCATGTCTCCATCCATTTATCCCTATGACATTTCCTTCTATCCATCTATCCACACATCCATCCATCCAACTATTCATCCATCCATCCATCTTTATATCCATCCATTTAGTCATTCATCCATGCATTCATCCATCCACCTACCCACATACCTGTCTCTTCATTCATCTACTAGTAGTCCATCTCTCCATAATTCATATCCATTCATCCATATGACATTTCCTTCTATCCATCCACCCATCCATCCATCCATCCGTCTTTATATCCATACATTCAGTCATTCATCCATCCATCCATCTGCCCATCTTTACATCCATCCATCAACCCATCTTTACATCAGTCTGTCCATCCATCCATCCTCATATCCACCCATTCATCTATCCATCCATCCAACTGTTCATCCATTCACCCATCTTTACATCTATCCATTCATTCATCCTTGCATTCATCCAACCACCTACCCACATACCTGTCTCTTCATTCATCTACTAGTAGTCCTTCTCTCCATCCATTCACCCATATGACATTTCTTTCTATCCATCCATCCATGCGTCCATCCATCCAACTATTCATCCATCCATCCATCCATCCGTCTTTATATCCATCCATTCAGTCATTCATCCATCCATCCATCTGCCCATCTTTACATCTATCCATCAACCCATCTTTACATCTATCTGTCCATTCATCCATCCTTATATCCATCCATTCATCTATCCATCCATCCAACTATTCATCCATCCACCCATGTTTACATTTATCCATTCAGTCATTCATCCATGCATTCATCCATCCACCTACCCATATATCTGTCTCTTCGTTCATCTGCCAGTATTCCATCTTTCCATCCATTCATCCATATGATAGCATTTCCTTCTGTCTACCCATCCAACCATCCATCCATCCACCTATCTATCCACCCATCTTTATATCTATCCATCAACCTATCTTTATATCTATCTGTTCACCAATCCATCTTATATCCATCCATCCATCCAGTCACCCATCCATCCGTCTACCCATCTTTACTTCCTTCCACCCATCTACCTATCCATTCATCACTCTGTCCATCTAACCATCTTTACATATCTATCCATCCATCCACTTACCCATCTTTACGTGCATCCACCCATTCATCCATCTGCCTATCCAACTATTTGTCCATTTATCTTCCAGTCCATCTGTCCACCCACTTGTCCACCCAGCTCTCTATCCATCCATTCTCTCTTGTTATCGCTCACTCATTCAGCAGATGTTTATCCTGAACCTTCTATGAACTAGACGCCTAGGATATCAAGATAAACATCTTCGTGGTTAATATTTATGGAGCACTTCCCATGTGTCAGACACCATGCTAAGTGCTTTTAACTGTATTAACTCATTTAAAGCTCACAAGAACCATTTGAGGCAAGGAGTCTTATCAAAGGTGAGAACACTGAGGTGTGCACAGTGGGGAGGAAGGGGCAAAGTTATGCTTTGAATTCAGGCTGTCCGCTTTGAGAGTCTGTGTCATTTATCATGCACCTTCTATGCCCCAGGACTTGTCCAGGTCCCAGAGATGGGTGGTGAGCAAGGTACATGAAGCCTCTGTCCTCAAGCAATAGATATCCCCTTTGCTGTTCCCTTCCTGAGACCACCTGGATCAGTGTGGTGTTTGGGCTCAGTTAGGAGGAAGCAGAGGGAGAGCTGCTGGCCACCCAAGCTCTGCGGTCACAGTTGCGACCACTAGGTGACCCTGAGCAAGCCACTTCTCCTTCTGAGCCTTAGTATCCACATCCCAGTGGGTACAAGATTCTATCTCCTCAGATCTAAAAAGCTGTGAACTTAAGACATCCCATTTTTAAACATAACCATCAGGAAGTAAAAAATACTATTAAGTTCTATAAAATGTTTTCTCACTACTTGGAAATTTTATTTTACACTTTTTGAAAGAGCTCTTTGAGACTTATTTGGATATACTTTTTTAAAATCATACATTATACTTGTAACTACACACAAGGGAACATATAATTTTCTTAAAAAGATTTTATTTGACAGAGAGAGAGACAGAAATAGTGACAGAGAAAGAGAGCACAAGCAGGTGGAGCGGCAGGCAGAGGGAGAAGGAGAAGCAGGCTCCCCACTGAGCAAGGAGCCTGATGCGGGGCTCGATCCCAGGACCCTGGGATCATGATCTAAGCTGAAGGCAGATACTTAACTGACTAAGCCACCCAGGAGCCCCAAGGGAACATGTAATTGACGTTCATTAGCTAAGATAGTTCTAAAACTTCTTCACATTTTTGGGTTTAATCTTCATGTCACTTTTTGACTGAGAGACATCACTGTCTATTTTTTTTTTCCACCAAATATTGTTTTCTGTTCCATCAAAAGAAGGGGTCAACAAACTAGCCCACGGGCCGAATGCAGTGCTCCAGCCTGTTTTTGCAAATAAAGCTTTATTGTAACACAGCCATGCCCATGACATATCGTGTGGGGCTGCTTTCAGGCTGTAAGGGAGAGTGGACTGGTTGCCACAAGCCTGTATGGCTCCCAGAGCCCCAGCTTTTCCCTATCTGAGCCTCTGTAGGAAGTTTGCTGGCCTCTGATCAAGAGTGTCGGAGGTGCAGTATTTCTTGGAAATATGTGCACTTGGCTGTTGCTTTGCGAGATGATCCGGAACTGTGGGCATCTCTGCGGCCGTGAATAGTGTGTCTGCTTTGCCGATATCACATCAGTGCCCTTTTTCTCTGTTGCCAGCCTTTCTGCACAATCACTTTTTGATTCAAAGATGAATCCGTCTAATCTTTCTAAAGACATTTGAAATAGCACCTGCGCTCCACACGTGAAGTAACAACCACGCTCAAAATTGAATGGAGGGCTGCCCGGGCGGCTCCGTCAGTGAAGTGTCTGCCCTTAGGCTCAGGTCATGATCCCGGGGTTCTGGGATCGAGCCCCGCATCGGGCTTCCTGCTCAGCGGGAAGCCTGCTTCTCCCTCTCCTTCTGTAGCTGCCGCTGCGTGTGCTCACTCACTCTCTTGCTCTCTCTCTCTTTGTCAAATAAATAAATAAAATCTTTAAAAAAAAACCAAAAGCCTGAATTGAAGTAACAGTGTCTGAACAGCTAGGCCCGAGTTTGCATGAGATCAGGCCGTGACCATGATGGTGAGATGCCACTCGTGATCAGATGCATCCCCATTCCGGGTGCATCACAATGTGAAAACCATTCATGCAGTTGTGCTCTGTCACGGGGCTGCAGGCTTGTGTGGTTAAATGGGGACCATGCACCTGAGGCTGAGCCAGGCTTGGTGCACACACTAGGTGCTCAGTAAATGTCAGCTGTCCATCTCCACGTGGTGTTCAGGCGAATTTGGTGGAGAAATCGCCTCCTGTGTGTGTGAGGCTTGGAGATAGCCCCCTCCCTCACACCCCGCTTGGGATAAAGCAGAGCCAGCAGGCGAGAAGCTCTGCAGGCTTACTGGGGAGACAGAGGGTCAGGCTGCTGGGCAGGGAGTACGGTGTGGGTATTTGGGATTCTGGAAAATGTCTGTAGATGGGACATGGAGCTCAGCTGCCCTCTTTTTCTCCCTTAAGACTGGCCAAACTGATGCCAGATAAATGCCTTCTGTTACGGAAAGGGCGGTGAAAAAGGGATAGAGCCCCTTCCTGATTCTAAAGAGCCGCCAGCCCCACCCTTGCAGCAGGGCTCCTGGACCTTGGTTGAGGAGGGGAGGTGTGAGTATGAAAGTTGAGCGGGGGGGGGACAGACAGCTTTCATAGCTGGATCTCCAGAACCCATCCTGGGGGAGGTCGGTTACAAACTGCTTTGCTTGGCATGGCCACCCGGAAGGAGGTTCAGGATCTTCCAAATGACCATGGCCTTGGAGGGCGTGACCTAGCCTCTTGGTTCTGGGTATGCATCCTAAGTCAGATGGGCCGGGCCCCATCATCACTGTGATGCTTTGACCAAGCCTGCACCCTCTCTCTGCAGAGGGATGACATGGAGGCTGTGCCAGGGTACCTGTCCCTGCACCAGACAGCTGACGTCATGACCTTGAAATGGACGCCGAACCAGCTGATGAACGGGTCAATGGGGGACCTGGACTATGAGAAGAGGTAGGGTGCCGGGTCCCTCTCCTACCCTTGACACGGGGAAGTTTTCGCTCTGTCCTTCATGCCCTGCCCTGGCCTGCTGCTCAGTCTGCTTGTTGCAGCCGCTTGGCCCAGCTTCCTTGCAGCGGCGGCCTTTTGGGTAGCTCATGGGGAGGATCTAGAAACCAACGAGAAGAATCTTAGGGCATGGGAGTTAGGCAAACCCTGGTCAAAACACCACCCAGTGGGAGAAATCTTAACAAAGATCTGGGAAGCCTGCCAATGGCAAATATTCTCCCATCTGCTGCCTCCCTTCCCATCACTTAGCCAAGAAGGAAAGCGGGAGGCTGTCATTGGTGGGCATCTGGTCCGGAGCTGCGTCTCCCTGTGATACCCTGCAACCTGTAAGGCTCAGCAAAGGCTTTGGGGTCATGCTCCGAAGAAACTCGGAAAGCAGGGATTCGCTGCTGCAACCCCCTGTCCCAGCACAATTAGGGAAGGGCCCTAGAAGGAACACAGACAGAGGGAAGGCACTGCGCAGAGTGTGGCCGGCTCAAGGAGTCCTGGCAGCTGTATATATATATAAAATAAGGGCTCTCTTCATGGGCATAAGCAGAACACCATTACCATGTTCTGTTTCATGTTAGGCTTCAGTGTGAGGAACCCCAGGCCTTGGTATGATCGATGCTGTTCTCTAAGCTGGCTACTTCCGGTGCAGAGGTGGCCATCTGTCTTCAGAGACAGTCAATGGGAGGTACAATCCATTTTGAACTGGGCCACATAACTCAGCTTCAGACTCCAGAATTTCTGATCAAGAAACCCTCCCCGAGGAACAGTGTGGGGCCGAGGAGATGCCCTTGGCCCGGGACCTTGTTTCAGCCTATTCATCTTAAACCCCGGGCCTTCCCTGACTTCCCAGCTGAATTTGGATCACACGGAGCCCTGAATCTCCTTCGTAGCATTTATAAAATCGTGCTCACGTAATAAATCTGTGCCCACCCATATACCAGCTCTTGTGTTCTAGACCTCATTTCTGTAAAGGCAAGGACTCTTTCGCGCTCACATTTTCTCTCCAGCACCTGCTGCTTGTCCTAGCACAAAGCCGGTGCTGGGATAAACTCTGTGAAGTGAAGCAGGGAAGTCTGGGGACCTGGATTCATTCATCAGATATTGACAGAGCACCTGCGATGTGCTAGGCCCTGGGCTAAACATGAGAGAGAGAGAGCAGATGCAGAAAAGGAGAGGAAAACCTTTACCTTTTCAGAGCTTGTCTTGTATTTACATTATACTGGAGGGGAACACGAATATGCAGGTAAATTCACAAAAGTTTGTTAGGGGACCAAGTGTTTGCTCGGTCCTCATCTCCCTGGGTGACTTGGGGTGTGTCTCTCCCCATCTCTGGGCCTCGGGTTCTCGCCTTCTATCAAATGAGGGGGCTGGATAAGTGATCTCCCCAGAACTCTCAGAGGGTTCCCAAAGGGTTTACAAGGGCTCCCCATACACTAAAGTCTCTTCTGTCAAACATCGCAGCCCGAGGGCCCTGTTCGTTGGTTGCACTTAAGCCCAGGGTTGTGTGGGCAGACACCTTTTAATGCTAATGTTTTGGAGAAATATTGAACCGTGCAACCCCCCCTCCCCAGCTCAGATCAGATCACTAGGGCCTCCATCTTTCTGCCTCACCTTTTCCTCTGTGAACAGGTGCATCATAGACACATCGATATTTGGTTCCAGCTGAGTTTGTACTTTCAAGGTCATTACTGAAGGGGCTGGAGACTTCCCCAGCCCTGGGCTCTGAAGCCCCCCATCTGTCCTTGTTACTCCTGCCTGGAACCCAGAGCTCAGTGAATGAGAAAAAACCAGGGGTCAGAAACATGGGGGTTAGCCTATAGGAAATTGGAGCATCCAGGGGCTCCGGCGTCTCTTTGGGGAGCAAGAGACGATGAAAACAAGGGGTGTAGTCCTTGTCTGAGGAGCTTCAGGACCTCTTCTCTTGTCCCCGCCAGCACCCTCTCATGTACAATGAGGGTCAGAACTCCGCAGCTGGCTTTCCTAGTGTACGTGAGGCAATATCACCCAAGAGTGGCTATTTGGGCTCTGGAGTCTGGCTGCACTTGGCTCAGATCTCAGCCCTGCCATGCGGGCTGGAAATCCCCCCACACCGCTGATGGTATAACCACTTCACAAACCAGTTTGTAAGTTTCTTAGGACCTACCCTTACTACGTGACCCAGCAGTTCTACTCTAGGAAGCTGCTAAAATGTGTAAAATGAGAACAGGAGCTCAGCTCTTGCTCCTTCCCAGTCGAATGACCTTGGACAGTCAGCTTCACCTTCCTGAGCCTCAGTTTGTTCATGTAAAATGGGGATGTGGTCGTGGAACCTTGGAACAGAGATATAGGAAAGATTCCCTGAGAAAATGCAGGCAGAACCCTTAGCTGGGAGGCTGGAACCCGGAGGCTGTTGGTGTCAAGTTACACAGCTCCAAAGGGACGGTGGCCACAGCTCCCCTGGCTGGTGTCGGTGTTAGTAAGAAAGTTGCTTTGTCTACTGGGTGCCCTAGGGCATTCACCATTAGCTCTGAATATTCTCTGAGCATCTTGCAGAAGTGAGCAAACCCCAGTCGCTGTCCAGTTCAGCACCTCTCCAGGAGACAGGAGAAAACAGACCACTGCAACCCTAGGTGATGGGCATAATGTGAGAGTCTGGGGAAGGACCTCCTGGCCAAGACTCACATGCAAGGGGCTCTGTAGAGGCTGCTACTCTGAAAACCCTTGTGTGCTTGGCTGCCCTCCCAGGACGTTCGCTCCATGGGCCCTAGCAAGGCTGACTCTGGTGCAGACCAGTGCAGGAAGGTCCCTTAGAGAGCTTCTCTTCCAACTTCCTCGTGTTGCGGCTAGGGAAACTGAGACCCAGAGAGGCGAAGGGACTGATTCAGTATAGTTGGTGGAAGTGGGATTTGAAATCTGACCAACAGATGTTGGGGATGGGTGGGTCCTAGTGAGAAGGGAGCAGGAGCCCATGGGTGTGGTCTTTTGGCCTCCTGGGCCCTTTGCCACGATGAGGTGAGCAGGCATCCTGTGGACCCAACCATCCTTCCCCTTCCAGTGTCTACTGGGACTATGCCATGACCATCCGCCTAGAGGAGATTGTGTACCTGCACTGCCACCAGCAAGGTAGGGACCGTGGGGAGAGCACAGGGCTGGGGTGTTCCTCCTGCCTCCCCTGCCTGGCCCCACCTCCTTATTACCTGTGTAGCCTCAAACAAGTGACTTCTCCTCGCTGAGCGTCAGTTTCCCCATCTGTGAAATGGAAACACAGCAGCACCTACTCCTGGCCTTGTTGTGAACATCCTATGACGTCTGATAAGGGCTCAGCATCCAACCCATGCTGTTAGCGGCTAACCCTTACTGAGCTCTTGTGATGTGCCAAGCAGGGCTCTAAACAGCTTAGCACAAAGTCACACAGCCTAGAAGCTCCAGAGTTCGGACTCGAAATCAGGTCTTTGTCTTTCCAAAGCCTGTGCTCTGAAGATCGGGGACCAATGATTAGAGTTTTCCTTTAAAGTTCAGAGAAGGCACATTCAGAACAAGCAGGCCATCCTGCTGTAGAAAGCAAGGGATCCGTGCCCCACCAAGGCACAAAACATTAAGCTTATTGAGACAGACCTGGGTTCAGATCCAGGCCCTACTGTGCAGCCCCAGGCAAATTACATAGCCTCTCTGAGCCTTGGTTCCATCATTTGTAAAATAGACAATAATAGACCAATAAGGCACTGCCTTTAACATGCTGTGTTTACATACAGTAAGTGCTCAATACATGCTAGCAAGTCAAATACTACCCTGAGAAGGGATAGGTCTGAAAGCCTCCATACAAAAATAGGTCAGGTTGAATTGTAGAGGGTGCTCGAGGGACATCGGATGTTTGGGGGCACCATTTCCCTTTGGTGGGTGACTTCTCGGAGGCCAACCATACTCTTCTGGACCACGTCCTATACCACCCGGTCAGCGACCCTGGCAGGTGGGATTTAAGAGGCTCAGCACAGGTTAAAAACTACCTCTACCTTCTGCCCAGGCCTTTCCCAGAGCCTCGGAGCAGGTCTGTGGGTCCGGCTTGGCATGCCTGGGGGGATGTGTGTGCCGGGAGGGCCCCATCCCCATGCCTCATAGTGACTTCCCACCGGGTCTCCTCTGGCTGGGTCGTGGTGGCAGTGGACAGCGGCGGGACAGTGGTGCTGGTCAGTCAGGACGGGATCCAGAGGCCGCCCTTCCGCTTCCCCAAGGGAGGACACCTCCTGCAGTTCCTCTCGTGCCTGGAAAACGGGCTGCTCCCTCACGGGCAGCTGGACCCTCCACTCTGGTCTCAGCGGGGAAAGGTGAGTGATCGCGGGGGACCCAGGGAGGCTGGAGAGGGGGTCAGCCATGAGGAATGGTCATTTTTTTTGAGAGAGAGAGAGGAGCACGTGCATGTGCACAAGCGGGGCGGGGGAGGGGTGGATGAACAGGAGAGTCCCAAGCAGGTTCATGCCCAGCGTGGAGCCTGAAACTTGGGGCTCAGTCTCACAACCCTGAGATCATGACCTGAGCCGAGATCAAGAGTCGGATGCTTAACTGACTGAGCCACCCAGGCGCTGGGGGAAGTGGTCATTCTTGCCCGTGGATCCTTACATTGCTTCGTGGGCACATACCCCACTGAAACCCTCAGGCTGTGCAGATTGTGGGAACAGGTGTATCCCAAGGACTGTGCAAGGGGACATGTTCTTTCAGGGCAAAGTATTTCCCAAGCTGCGCAAGCGAAGCCCTCAGGGTTCCGCCGAGTCCACGTCTTCAGACAAGGAAGACGACGAGGCCACGGATTACGTGTTCAGGATCATCTACCCGGGCATGCAGTCTGAATTCGGTAAGCTGCCCCATCTCTGGGCCCCCTGAATCCACCAGTTAGCTGATCATGGCAATGATTCCAGGTGTTTGGGATTAGAAGACCAGTGGTCTGGACTCTGGGGCCGGCGGGGGTTGGGGGGGACCTGAAACCAGGAAGTTAGTATCTCGGTTTCCCCCCAAATGAGAACCACATGCTACTTAGCTTAATAGACGCACCTGACCAGGAGGTGGCCTGGGGTAGTGGCCATGGGCTCTGGAATCCTGGTTGAACTGGGGCGAGTCACTTCACCCCCTGTGTCTTGGTTTCCCCATCTGCAAAATGGAGATGTTCACAGCACCTGCGACATAGGCCCCTTGTGAGGATTAAATGAGATAAGGCTCTTGGCACAGAACACGTGCATTATAGCCACTATTACACGGTGGTTCTTTTACTTTGCTGCATTGTCAGGATTCAATGAGATAAGGAGGTGATCAACGTAAAGTCTGTAGAATAAAGTCCCGCACGCAGTAGGAAATGGCAGTGAAAACAGCTGAGGAGCAAAGCACGGGGAGCTGGCCCACGGGACACTAATGTATGTCCAGCACTTTGCGCAGCGGCTGCCCTAGTGTAGGTGTTTGGTTAACGCAGACTGTTACTGTCAAGGTCATTATCACTACGGGGTTATCATGAGGATTACACGAGCTAATAGTTGAAAAGTTCTTGAAAGAGGCCAGGCATTTATTAAGCACCATACGGATGTCTGTTCAACAACTCAATATTAAGTTGCAGGTTCCTTCTGTCCCCCCGTTTTATTTAACCTTCGGTGGCCCCGTTGTTCCATCTGATGGATAATGGCTCTGAGCCTCCCCTTGCTTTACTGACTGCAGCTGGGCCATGAGAGGCTCTCTTGAAAGCAGATGTCCTCCTGGCAAGGGTGGGCTAACCGTGGCAGGCCCCATGTTTCTGCATCACCGAGCGCCCTAGAGTATCCTGAAGTGTTCCTCACTACATCTGTTCCTACCCAGGAGCAGGGTCTGGAACCCTCCCAGCCTGTTGGCGGTACTACCACGAGTCTCACCGCCCCACCAGAGAGCTGATTGATCAGGGGGCCCGATGCCTCAGGCTTGCCTTCCTGGGAAACTCTGCACAGGGGCTCATCCAACAGATAACGTGTAGGCACCTGCTGGGAGTCAGGCTGGGTGCTGGATGTCTTACTCGGGACGGTCCATGTTAGTATGTTGTGTTTCTGCACGCATCAGCAGAAGAGACACCAGCTGTGCCCCCCCCCCCCTCTGTGCCTGCCCCTCTGTGGCCAGCTCCCATCCCAGAGTCTCTTCTGCCCGTGAGGGGGCGAGGGGGGGGGGCGGGGGAGATGTCAGGGAGTCAGTCCCTCGCTGGAACGGCCTTCAGCCAAGGACGGGCAGGAGTCGGTGTCTCAATGCCCCAGCTCCCTCGCCCCCCACCCTAGTGAGAAAGCTCTGGCCTGTGTGTTCTACATGTCTCCCAGAGCCCCCCTCCCCCCGCCGGGAGATCAAACACCCGTTGCCCATGGTGGTGACCCGCGTGGTAACCCTTGGCTGAACCTTCTCGTGTCACTTCTCCTCTCTCCTACCCATGCTTCTTGGAAACATCTCCCAGATATGCTCCTGGGACTTGAATTCTTGTCTGCCCCTGAGGAAACCCCAGCGGACTCAGTTTAGCTAGAACAAAGCTTCTCAACGGTAGCACCACTGATATTTTATTTTATTTTATTTTATTTTATTTTATTTTATTTTATTTTATTTTATTTTTTAAAGATTTTTATTTATTTGACAGAGAGAGAGAGAGATCACAAGTAGGCAGAGAGGCAGGCAGAGAGAGGGGGAAGCAGGCTCCCCGCTGAGCAGAGAGCCCAATGCGGAGCTCGATCCCAGGACCCTGAGATCATGACCTGAGCCGAAGGCAGAGTCTTTAACCCACTGAGACACCCAGGCGCCCCACCACTGACATTTTAGATGGAATAATTCTTAGTGGTTGTTGGGAGGGGGCACCACAGGCCTTGTAGGACATCCAGCAGCATCCCCAGTCTCCCCCCAGTAACCACCAAGTAGCACATCTGCCCCCACCCCCGCCACCAAGTGGGGACAACCAGAAATGTCTCCAAGCACTGCCAGGTGCCCTCTGGGAGCAGAATCGCCCTCCGCTGAGAAAAGCACACATCCCTGCACTCACCTCTGCCCCTGCACTGAGGCCAAGTGACTTGCCCCCTGCAGGCCTCATTTCCTTGCCTGTAGAATGGGGAGAACAGCCCCATTCTGTTCCCATACAGGATCCTATCCTGAGGAGTCAGCATCAGACACCTCATGCAAAATGCTTGACAGATGCTCAGTGAGTAATACTGGGTACTGTGTGCCAAGCCTGTCTCTGTCCCTCCAATGTTGTAACTAATTTAATCCTCACCATGGCCCTCCTAGGCAGGTACCAATGTCCTCAGCAACCCCCGTCTTTCAGAAGAGGAAACAGACACAGAAGGGTTGAGAAACTGGCCAGAGAGGCACAGCTAATCCTTGGCACGGTTGGAATTTAAACTCAGGCGCCCTGGCTCCAGAGCTTGCAGATTGTTTTGACAGATTGTGGTCTCACCTGCTTCCTCCCCAAGCTCAGATTCAAACCACATGGCAATGGCGCCCCATCCTTGTTTGATTTTTTCCAGGGGCCCGAGCCTCACAGAGCTAACACAAGCAATCATGTCTGGTTTTCATTTGAGAAGAAGGAAGTCCTTCCTGAAGAAGTGCCTAAGTCAGAAATGGGCAAACTCCCTCCTGCGGTCCAAATTCGGCCCACTGCCTGTTTTTGTAAATAAAGTTTTATTGGAACACAGCCACGCCCACTCATAGCCATATTGTGTGTGACTGCTTTCACACCCCAGCAGCGGAGTGGGATTGTTGTGACAGAGACCGTATGGCCCACAAAGCCAAAAATATTTACTATCTGGCCCTTTATAGAAAAAGTTTGCAGATGCCTGCCGTAAGGAATAAGAGAGAAGAGTTTGGCCCCATGCGAGGGATGATGTGGCCATAAATGCTTCTAAACCCCCTCTCAGTGTCTTCATGCCTCCGTCTCCACCACCTGATCCTTGGGCACAGAGGAGGCAGAGACAAGTTCTGAAACATGGAGTCAGGTTCAGAGTCAGAGGAGGGCATTTCCAGACTCCTGCATTGCTGGGACTGTCTATACCATCTGGCCTGGTGGGCGTGAGCCGCGTGCGCCTCCCAAGCACTTGAAATGCCGTGAGTTCGGATGGAGATGTGCCCTAAGTGTGAAAGACACACTGTGTTCTGAAGACTTTGGAGAAACAACAGAAAAGAATGCGAAATATTATATTGACTCTAGGTTAGAATGGTCACATCAGGGATACACTGGGTTAAACAGAATATATTGCTGAAATTGATTTCATCTGTTTCTTTCCCTCCTTTTAGTGTCGCTGCTGGAAACTTCTAAATTAAGCATGCGGCTCGGGGTGGATTCCTATTGCACAGAGCTGGTCTAGGGCAGAGTTGACACGTTGGACTGAAAAATTATGTGTTTGGTGGGGGGCGTGTCTTGTGCATTATTGAATGGTGAGCAGCATCCCTGGCTTCTACCCACTGGATAGATGCCGGTAGCATCTACCAAATTCTCAGGTTGTGACAACGAAAAATGTCTCCAGACATCGCCGAATGTCCTTGAGGGGCCGGAATTGCCCCCCGTTGAGAACTGCTGGTCTAGATAGAGCATGGATGATGTGGGGGGGATATCAGTCAGGAGAGTATGAATAGGGTCTTGGGGTCTGATGCTCTGGGTCAGAATCCCAGCTCCACTGTTTGCCGGGTGGTCTTGGGCATGATGCTTACACTCGTGCCTCAGTTCCCAAATCTGGAAAAGGGGATAATAATAATACTTGCTCTCAGTAAGTGATAGCTGTCGTTAGTGGAAAGAGAAAGGGGACCTCAGTGAGAAAGAGCTCTTAACGCCAGTTACCATCTGCTGGGGCTGTGGGTGGTTAAGTACTATTGTCCTTCTGAGCCTCAGTTTCCACTTCTGCAGAATGGGAGAAGAGATGCATCCCCTACAGGGTCATTAAGGATGAGAAAGCAAGCCTGTGCCTGCACAGCAGCCAGCACATAGTAGGGTATTTTATAAATATCAGCATTCTTTCTTCCTAAAAGCCAACACAGTACATGGGAGCTGTGCAGAGCCGGGCAGGGGAGAGGTAAAGTCCCGAGGAGTGGGTTCTTTGGCTGTCTCGGTTTTCTGCCCACCTCAGACATTTCATTTCATGATGCTTTTTGTTTTGTGTCTCAAGTTGCTCCTGACCCCCTGGGCAGCACTCCCCCCGACTCTGCGAGCCCTGCCTGGACGGTGGTTCCTGCCGGCCGGTCCGTGCTGGTGGTGGCCAGGGGCGGTCAGTGGGCGCGAACCAGATGGGACGCCGCCTTCTCCAGGCCGGGCCTGAAGCAGCAGCCCCCCAGTAATGTCTGGGCTCCTCCCACACCTGGGGCTGGGTGCCGGCCACCTCTGCCATGTTGTCATTTGAGTCTTGGTCCCCAGGGTGAGGGAAGTGGGAGCCAGACGGATGCCCTCCCGCTGTCCAGCCTCCACGTGCAGGTTGCTGCTTGGAGTATTGTGGGATCCGTAGGGAAGGGGTCCACTGGTGATGCCGGCGGAGTGTGGGGGGCCAGGGCTGAGGCATACGGGCCATACCTTGCTGAAACTGATCGATGCATCCTTGACATTGGCGGAGAACTGGGGATGCTTTTCTAGAACATTTTACAGGGGTCTTTCGTGGCCAGCTCATCAGTGAGTCAGCTTGGGGAGGAGATTTCTGCACTATTCTGGGTAGGGCTGGGCCCCGTACGCTCCCGAGCTCGGATGACAAGTGGCCTTGGGTCTGCAGCTCCCCCTGACCTTGCAGCCCAAGGGAAGAGGCCGGGGATTACCAGTCATCTTTGAGGGGCATGACCTGTGGAGCAGATGTGCACCCTTCTCAGTCTCCTAGGTCAGGGCTTGGCAAACTAGGGCCCACAGGCCAGAGTCAACCTCATTCAGTACGACCCATGAGCTAAGAAAGGTTTTTACATTTTTTCAATGATTGAAAAAAATCAAAAGAAACGTAATATTTGTGACCTGTGAAAAATGATACGAAACTCCGGTTTCAGTGTCCATAAATAAAGTTTTATCGGAACCTAGCCATGCTCTCGTGTTTGCATCTTATGGATGGCTGTTTTTGCACGATGATGGCAAGGTTGAGTGGTTATGATCATGGCCAAAGGGTTCACAAACCCTAAAATGTTTACTGCCTGGCCCTTGATGGAAAAATTGCCTACCGAGCCCTGTCCTAGAGAAAATAAAATCTTTGCACCTGTCTGGAACTGCCAAGAGGCCAGGAAGTTAACTATAGGAATTAGGATGTGTGAGTCATGGTTGTCTTTGCCATGCAGCTGCGGAGACACAGTGATTTCCGTGGAGCTGGAAGAGAAGGCAGTGAGGGAAACTCTGAGCACTGTATCCTGGGAACCCGTGATCAGGAATCACCAGTATCCGTGTTAGGAGATCAGTCATGCCTTCTTGGTTCTCGAACGTGGCTGCTGTTACCAAAATTGTCTTTTGATATACAAACTTAAAGGCTCTATCTCTAGGAGGTTTAAGTTCAGTAGGTCAGGGGTGGAATACAGGCATATGGTTTTTTAACAAGCCCCCCCCCCCACGTGATTCTGGGTGGGGGTCGCCCACCCATTTGAGACCCGTTGATGGAACAGCCGTGTGGCTCAGGATGATGGACAGTGCAGGTGGGCTCATCAGCAGGAACTCCCCTGGGTCCCTTGCCCTTGGGAGCCCTGCCTCGTCTGTGAGCTGGGCTCGCTTCTGTCTCTCCACTAGAGACTTTCTCTCCCAGGGAGTCTATCTCTGGGGACTCGGGACCATCAGCCTTCCCCAGAAGCCCCAGCAGGCTCCTCTTCCTTCTTGTCAGCCTCCTGTGAGGACACTTGAATGACAACATGGTGAGGCTTGGCCTCCTGCTCTGGGACTGGGTCTGTTTTCTCGGTTCTTGTCTTTCTCTCTCTCTCTCTTTCCCCCCACACCGCACTTCTTCCTCTCTCTTCAGCTGTCATCAGCTCTGCCTGTCTGCTGAGGGCCCCAGATCTTGGTGGTGGCTTTCACTGGATCAGGTGGGCTCATAGGTCTGGGTCAGATAATGATTGGGGCTGCTGTCTCTGACTGTCACATTCAAGGGTCTTCACTGTCCCCGCGCTGGCCTAGGGACGAGCTGCTTGCTTTGGGATGAGGTTTCTGTGACCCACATAGGCCTAACCGGGGGTCTTGCTCTATCCCTCCTATCCACCACAGTCCCCCAGGACCTGATGGATGTCTCCGTGAGCAACCTGCCACCCCTATGGCAACCCAGCCCCCGGAAATCCTCCTGCTCGTCCTGCTCACAGAGCGGCTTGGCCGATGGCGGCTCATCCAACGGCTGCAACCATGAGAGGTAAGAGGGGCTTAATCTGTGGGTGGAGGGTATGGAAGGATTTGCCAAAGATTTGTAGAGCCCATTCCTTGCCCAACACTGAATTCAGAGGAGGAACATAAGCTATGGAATCACTGAGGTCTGGGTTAAACCCTAGCCTCGTGAAGTCCTAGGTATTTTTGCTTCCTTCCATGTATTAGTCAGGATAATCCAAGGTTATGTTGCAGTAACAAACAGTCCTGAAATCTCAGTGGCTTGGTAGGACAAAGGATGATTTATCGAGCATACTGTGTGTCTATCGTGGGTCATCAGGGGGCTCTGCTTGCTGCACGTTAAAGGGCCTGGCTGATGGAGCCAAACCATCTCGAATATTCCCAGTCCCAGTGGCAGAGGGAAAAGTGGCTCTGGGGCACCAGAGTCTCCACCCTGAATGCAGGACATGCTCTCTCTGCTCATGCCTCGTTGACCCCATCCACAGCAGGCCAGGAAGCGCAGTCCTATCATGCTCCTGGAAGGCAGAAACTAGAAATACTACTCGCCACCAACCACATGTGCCTCAGTTTGCTCCTCCACCAAATGGGGATACAAATGATTGCTTCGTATAGCTATCATAAGGACAAATCAGATACTGGTCTAACGTGGCCAGCATGTGGCACCCAGTGCCCGGCAATGTTCAGTATGTGATGCTTCTTATTTTATTGGATAAAGTCCGATCCCCAGATCATCTCTCTCCCAGCCCACAGATTTCCTGTGTCTTCAGGGCTGCCCAGTGCAATAATGGGACTGGTCTTGTTTCCCAGCTGACCCCACCTGGCCAGGCTGGGGAGAATGGAACTCCTTTTTCCATGACGGGCCTCTGGCCCAGTAGGTGGTCCAGTCTTCAGCCATAGGAGCTTAAGGGGTGGGAGCTGGCATCACATTTTTGCAGTCATCCAAGGCCTGGCTTTCAGCACATGGTCCAGAAGCAGAATCTGTATTTAATGGGATCCTAAGCTCGTATGAGCACTTTTCAGTTTGAGAAGCACTCCTGTAACAAGAGAGTCTCTCTTGTTTGTGTGCATCAGAATCACCAGGGGGAGGTGACACTGCTTCCAAGTCAACTTCCGTAGGGGTCCTGATCAAGTAGGTCTGTGCGGGGCCCAGGAATCCGCATGTTGGAGAAATTCCAAGTGATTCTTGGGCTGTGGTCCAGGGGCCACTGAAAAATGCTTTTGTAACCTAGTATCTCCTAGTATCCCATCCTATCTCTTTACACACCTGTAGTGACGGGGAGCTCACCGCCTTTCACAAAGACAAGTCTGCTGTGGGACAGCTGTGTGTGTAGTGCTGTTCTTAGGTAAACTAAGGGCACGATGAGGGTGATTTTCATGTTTAATGCCTCCATGTGTGTAACTAGAGCACTTTAGCCACACCTCCTTCTTTTCTCAGTTTTCCTGGGTGCCCCCAGGATGTCCTGAGAAAAAATATGCAGATATTCCTCCACTCTGTTCTCTGCGAGGATGCACAACATCCCCATCAGCAGTCCTTGATTTCCCCACCAGTGCTGGGGCCTTACTCCCCTCTCCTCTTTCAGCCAGCACCCCCCCTCCCCCGCCCACCAAATTCCCATGCAAGGAGAAGCTCCGAAGCATCACCTACTTTGCAATCAGCCAAACTCCGAGTCCCAGTCTGGCTCAGTTTGGTTTAGCTGGGTCACTTCAGAAGGCAGAACTCTTTGGGCAAGTGACAGAAACCCACTTCAGACAGGTTCACATACCAAAGAAAATCTCGGCAGAACTAAGGAGTCTAGAGGTGCGGTGACTTCAGGCATGGTTGGCTCCAGACGCTCCCGTGATGCTCTCATTCTCAGGCAGGCCCTCCCTATGCAGGGGCAGAAATGGATCCCAGCACCACTGCCCTACATCCCTCTGGCTTAGGGACTCGAGCACAGAAAAGAGTATGTATTTCCGACAAAATGAGTCTATGGGTCATTGTCCTTGGCTCAGGTCGGATCACATGACCACCTCTTACCCAGTGCCTGTGATTCCAGCCTAAGTCCCATACTGGGTCGAATCAGCCCCATCTAAATCACAGAGAGCTGGGGAGAGAGTGACCCCAAAGCTGATAGGAGAAGTGGCAGTATGGGTAGAAACCATAGTCCATAGTCCCCTTGGAGTCCCCTTGGATGGCTGGTTTTCATCTGCCCCCTACAGGTAACGAGCTGTGCTCCTCCAGGAAACGTGGGCTCTGTGTGGTCTTTTCTAAGGGTCCTCTCTTCCTCCACCCGCAGGGCTCCGCTGAAGCTCCTCTGTGACAACATGAAGTACCAGATCCTTTCCAGAGCCTTCTATGGATGTGCGTATGGGCCTCACTTACCATTGTGGTCTGTGGGCGTGTTTCTCGAATGCCTGTTGTATGGTATCAGCATCGGGGGAAGGAGCCTGGCTCTGGCCCCTGAACCCCAGCCCCCCAGTTCCTAGATGTGTCCAGATTAATGAAGTTATGCGGACTTCTCGGAGCCTGAACTTCCCCAACCAGAGACTGGACATAAATTTTCTCTCTGGGCTCTAAGAGAGGGCACCCAGTGATGGGGCTCCTCGGGCGTGGGGGTTTGGTTAGTCACCCTTGCATCCCAGTGCCCACCGTAGAGGGTTTGTTCTCAGCATGAAATGAGAAGCGTGTGTAAAGCCCTTAGCACCTGGTGTTACCCTTCATAGGTCCTCAAAGTTGGTTCCCCGTGGGCAGAAACAGAAGAGTAAGGAGAAGTCAAAAATTAAAACTTAAATACAAGTGTTCTGATTTTTTCCATTTAACAATGAGGAAACTAAGGCACAAGGAGGCAAAGTGACTTGTCCAAGGTCGCACAGCTAATACAGGACAGAGCTGGGACTCAAACCCAGGCCTGCCTGACCACAAAGCTGTTTTTGTTTTTTGTTTTTTTTTTAACTCTGTTGTGTTGATTCTTAGCATGTTTTATTTTCCCAGCCTCCCAGCCTAGATGGGGGAGATAAAACATGTGTATTGTCAGGGATTCTAGAAAAGTGTTACTATATCCTGCATGGGCCTGGGGGACAGCCGTGTGCCCGAGCCCCTGGAGGGGCAGAGAGAGCGTGAGCTCCCAAGATCAAGGTTTTTGCCTGTTCTGTTTTCATCCATCCCCAGTGCCTAATGCAGGGCCTGGCGTGGAACAGGCCCCGGACAAGTATTTATGGGACCCAAATAGAAGGGCTTCCTGGAGGAAGGGTTGGGGTCGAGATGTACCCTGAACAGTGCTGTCGCATTCCATGGCTCATCCCTGATGGGGGTTGACAGCCCAGGTTCTGGCGCTATGCAGCTTGGGTTCAAATCCCAACTCTGCACTTCCTAGCAGTGTGACCCGGCCGAGAGACAGAAGCAGTCTGTGCCTCGGTTTCCCCATATATAAGATGGAGAAGGTAGGGGTACATGTTCCATATGGTTGTCATGAGAATTTAGTGAGTTAAGAATGTGAGCTCTGGGCAGCTTCTTGGCACATAGTAGGTGCTTGTATAAGTGTTAGCCATTTTCTCCTCTTCCCCCTCTCTCTCCTCTCCCTCCTTCCCCTCCTTCTCTTCTCCCTCCTCCTCCTCATTGCTGGTAGGGGCCAGTCCTCAGGCTCCAGAAGGCCTAGGGTCTTCTCTGGGAGTTGATAAGGGAGAGCCAGAGGGAGGGGGCACAGGGCAAACACAGGCTGGCATTTGCTGAGTGCCTCCTGTGTACCAAGCCCTGTGCCCTCCAGGTGCCCAGGGCGGAGCAGGTGGAGGGTGGCAGGTTGGTGGCCTTTAAGAGCGCAGGGCCATCTTTGAAAGAAAATCAGGTTTTTGAAAGGGCCATCTTTGGGCCCTTTGAAAGATGGGCCATCTTTGAAAGCATCTCCCACTACCTTCTTTATACGGCTGCATTTTGAACAAGAATTGTCCACCTCTGCCATTCTCCTTCTCTCTTGGGATGGATTGGAAGCACCCAGAGGCACTGTGAGCCTGTGGGGTCACTTACTGCCTCCTTCCTGCCGCCCCTTCCCTGCCTCCTGCCGGTGGATTAAATGCCTTGGCTTCCGGCAGAAGAGGTAATGTCACCGTGGCCCAGGCTGAGGCAGGTGATCGGACGTCCCCAGGCTCACACAACTATTAAACAGTCAAGCCAGCAAGGGGTTTTGTCCCTCAGAGCCCCTTGCTTGTCTGTAAGAGAGGGGATGATGGGACTTTCTAGGTCACGAGGGTTGACGAGGATTGTGGGAGGGCCAGTGCTTTGAGATCCATGAGACGAGGCAAGGTGGGTTGGATGGTGGATGATGGCTCTCTCCCTCCCTCCTTCTCCAGGGCTTGCCTACTGCAGACACCTGTCCACTGTGAGGACCCACCTGTCAGCACTGGTCAATCACATGATCGTGTCTCCGGACTCGCCCTGCGATGCCGGGCGCGGGCTGACGGCCAGGATCTGGGAGCAGTACCTTCAGGACAGCACAGTAAGGCTTGGCCTGGCTCGGCCAGCGGTGGGGCAGAGCCAGTGGGTGGGCAGGGGCATCTGGTCATCTGAGCAGGAGACCCACCTGCTTGTGGGGATTCAAGGCTGTTAGGACACATTTGGGTTCTGCGTACCCAACCCGAAGGCCCCTCCCTTCATGAGAGTTCCAAGACCCACAGCCCACTTCTGCCCATAGGGGTGAAGATCAAGGAGGATGGAAAGTAGGCATGCTCCTCTAGAAGGAGTAAGAATGAATCTATCAGCAAGCATTTATTAAGCACCAGCTGTATGCTCAGTGCTGCAGGAGGGGCTGTGAGTCCTCAACAAGAAGGGACTTACAGGGCTGTTGAACTACTTAGAATGACAAAGGTAGCTAAGTCAGAGGAGGCAGGTGGGCTGGGGAAAGCCCACCACCATGCAGAACTCTTCTGTCTCTGCCTCAGGGCCTGAGAATCCTCCTATTAGATACTCCACCTGGAGACAGATTTCTAGGATTTTCTTATTAGAAGGCAAATGTTCTCAAAAGGAAGGTGTTTACGTTTGAAAAAAGTGTCATGGTCAAAGTATTTGAGAAACAAGATGAGTCAACTTTTCTGTATCCTGCAGGACTTCCTAGAACCTTGGCCTGGCCAATACGCTTGTTTTGTGGCTCTCAAGAAACTGGGGGTGGGTGGGGGTGGGAGAGCATATGGAACAGTCCCTCAAATGTATGGGGCCCCAGGGACCTTTGTTGGAAAAGTGCCTCCCATGGCCGATGTGGAAGGCAGAATCCATTTTGACAGACAGTAGGCTAACCGCCATCAGAGCAGGCATTCAGAAGAGATACCTGATACCTCCATGAGGGAGGGACGAATGCGGTGGCTCACTCCACCGGGTGCCTTCCCACCTGGGCCCTAGGGGAGGGCCAGGCCAGTGAGCACCTGGGTGGGCCTGGCTTCCCCACGCTGGGGAAAAGCGCTATTCTGTGTATTAACTTAGGAACGCTGGGGGCTCTGGGAAAAACAAACTGGTTCCCAAACCTGGACAAGGAGAAGGGTTGTTTGATTTGAATGCCTACTTACTGTGACAACTCAAACAATGAAGAATACAGGTGTAGAGGACAAAAATCGTTTATGTACCTTCTTTCTGCTGCAGTGTGCTCCTTCTGATCCCGAGTTAATGAACAGTGTCAGTTGTGTTGAGACCCTGCCATATATTTCCTGTGCTTATACATCTGTAGATACATCTATGTAGATATACCTGTAATTCTTATTTTTGTAAAATGAAGTGACATTATAGCTGTATTTTAAGCAACAGTTTCATTTTATTTTTTTTTATTTTTTATTTTTTTAAAGATTTTATTTATTTATTTGTCAGAGAGAGAGTGAGAGAGAGATCACAAGCAGGCAGAGAGGCAGGGAGAGGCAGAGGCAGAGGGAGAAGCAGGCTCCCCGCCGAGCAAGGAGCCCGATGCGGGACCCGATCCCAGGACCCTGGGATCATGACCTGAGCCGAAGGCAGCCGCTTAACCAACTGAACCACCCAGGCGTCCCAACAGTTTCATTTTACATCAGATTTTCATTTTATATCATTTTATATCAAAGACGTCTTTCCGATCTCTGGGTGAAATACTGAATGCTAGTACTTTAGCACCTCACAGATGAGTAGCCCATAATTAATTCAAATCTTCCCCTAATGATAGACATCTGGGCTCTTTGTCTTTTTAAAAATTATTCCAAACAATGCTTCAGTCGACATTTTTATAAGCGCGTATCATTCTGACCAACGCTTTTATTTCAGGGGTAGATTCCTAGAAATTAAATTGATTGACGTGCATTTAAAATTTAAATAGATATGCCAACTTATTTGCTCAAAAAAGTCGTAGTGTTCATAATCCCCGGCGGCCTGGGAGAGTGCACATTTCCTGAAGAATTCAAAAGATGTATAGACTTCTGGGCTCCACTCCAGGGTTACTGATTTAGCATCTCTGGGAGTGGAGCCCAAGAATTTATATTTTTTTAAAGTTCCCCAAACGCTTCCAGTGATCTCCCCAGTTTGGGAGGTACTAGTCTAAGGGGACAAGTTGGTTGAAAAAATAAATCAGTCAAAAATGAATGTTTTTTCATCTAACACTTTTGCAACCCTTTCACAAACTGGTCATGTTTTTACCCTTCTTGGTTGCATTGCTGTATTAGGTGGACTGAGCTGCAGTAACAAATAGTCCACACTTTTTCAGTTGCCCAACATCATGGGGTGTATTTCTTGCTCACTGAGGAGTTCTAGATGGGCATTCCTGGTGAGTGGGCATGTGTCCTCCCTCCTGAGGTTCTGGGGTCTTTCAGTCTCGTGGCCCCGCCATCCTCCAGGTCCTCGTGGTCATCTGCCTCCAGGCAGCAGAGGGGAAACGCGGGGTCTAAAGGGAGTACACCTGCTTCTTCAAAGCTCTGGCCTGGAAATGGCTTACATCACATCCTGTCACATTCCATTGGCCAGCACCTAGTCACATGGCCACACCTAACTGCAAGGGAGGCTGGGAAATGGAGTCCAGCTGTGGCCAAGCAGGTGGATTTTTGATGAAGAATTTACAGCCTCAGCCACAAATAGTTCTCTGATTTTTAAACAGCTTTGACAAGGCCGTCTGCAGAATACAAATTAAAATTTCCAACAAAGACAAAAGAGCGGCTGGTTTTGCCATTATGATTGGGTACATCTAAGATGAGCATTAAGATGTAAAATCAGTGGGATGCCTGGCTAGCTCAGTCAGTAGAGCATGTGACTCTTGATCCCAGGGTTGTGAGTTCAATCCCCACGTTCGGCATTGAGCTTACTTTAAAAAATGTGAAATGTGCTTAAAATTTTGGATTGTAAAGAGGTAGGAGGAAACAGAACCCTACTACTCTTCAGAGTAGCTTTCCAGTAGTCATTCATACTTTCCATATACACACACACACACAGATAGGACCTGCTGGTCCCCCAGCATGACTAATTATAACTGCAAAACCTTTGCCTGAAAATGAGTTTTTAAAAAGAGGGCAGACCTATTGGACAATATAGCAAACAGTTTTTAAAGTCATCCTAATGTGCACAGAAGCTATTAGGGCATGAAGAACCAGGGGGAAATGTTCATTTTGAATCGATTTGCTTTTAAACAATTTTCTTTGAGCTGAGTCAAGATTAATAACTTTGAGATAATGTTGCCATATCGACACAATGCACAAAATTGACTAAAAATTAAGTAGAAATGCTAATTCATTCTATACTGACCTTTTGGGGTTTTTTGCAAAAAATGGGTTCATGCTAGATGGGTTCGGCATCTCGTTGTTTTGTTTTTTTTTTCCCACTTGACAATACACTTTGAACATCTTTTTGTGTCAGTTCTCACAGATTCACCTCCTGCCCTTTCTCCTGTCTGGTGGTATCCCCAAGTAGGGATGCATTGTTCCCCCGCCAGTGGGCAGTTGGGGCTTTTCCCATACGATGCCAGGATCGATATCACGGTACACATGGCTTTGCTTATTCACACCATGGTCTCTAAAGGCCTGGTCTGAGAAGTGGGACTGCCAGCTCACAGAGCCCTCCTGGTTTTCTGTTGACCAAACCCTTTCCTTCCTCCCACCGACCTCAGAGTTATGAGGAGCAGGAGCTGCTACGCCTTATCTACTATGGGGGCATCCAGCCGGAGATCCGCAAGGCCGTGTGGCCCTTCCTCCTGGGCCACTACCAGTTCGGGATGACAGAAACAGAACGGAAGGAGGTTGGTGGCCCCTGATGGGCAGTGGGGTCTTTGGCAACAAAAGGAGCCAGGGGCCATGGGGCTGGGGGTGCTCTGGTTTCATGCTGGACCAAGATGGGGCAGGGGAACGCAGGGGAGCCAGGAAGCTCTGGGGCAGGGCTGTTCCCTAGAAAAGCGATGCAAGCCACCGATACCACTATTTAACATTTTATTTTGGGAGATAATTATAGATTCACATAGTTACAAGAAATAATGAGGAAGGATCTTGTGTATCCTTTATCCAATTTATCCCAATGGTAGCATCTTACAAAACTATAATACAATATCACAATCAGGGCATTGACATTTGTGTGTGTGTGTGTGTGTGTGTGTATGTTTATGTGTATCACCAGCAGTCAGCTTACCAAACATTTCTGGTGTTACCAGGGTCCTCCGGTTACCCTTTTCTAGCCACACCTCCCAGCCTAACACCTTCCCAGCAACCACCACTCTGTTCTTCCTTCCTGTAATTTTGTCATTTTGACAGTGTTGCATGAATGGAATCATATAGTCTATAACCTTTTGGGATTGACTTTTTCACTCACCGTAATCCTCTAGCAGTCTGTCCTTTCTATGGCCAAGAGTACTATGGTGTTCCATGGCCTGGGTGCATCACGGTTTGACTACCCACCTGTTGGTGGATCGGTGGGTTGTTTCCCCATTTGGGCTATTGCCGAGAAAGCTGCGGTGAACATTCGTATTTTTGTGGGAGCATTAGTCATCATTAAATGCTCAAGAGTACAATTGCTGGGACACACGGTACGCGTGCTTTGTTTCAGAAGAAACTGTCAAGCTTTTGCAGTGGATGAACCATTTTCCATTCCCACCAGCAATATCCGAGTGATCAACACCTGCGTCCCTGCTGGAGCTTTGGTCTCATTGCTATTTTTTTATGTTAGCCGCCCAGGCAGATGTAATGACGTTTCATTGTGATTTTAATTTGCATTTCCCAAATGGCCAGTGATATTGAACATCGTTGCACACACTTCCTTGCCACCTGTGTATCTTGGGTGAAATATCTGCTTATGTCATTTGTCCCTTCTCTAGCTGAATTGTTTGGGTTTTTACTGTTGCATTCAGCAGTTCTTTACATGCTCTAGGTATTCCTTCTTTGTTGGATAACTGGTTTGCAGATATTTTCTCCCAGTCTGTGTCTTGTCTTTCTATCCTCTTCATGGGATCTCGTGCAGAACAAATTTCTAAATTTTTGATGAGGTTCAGCCTGTCAATTTTTCCTCATATACATCGTGCTTTTGGTGTCGAGTCTAAGAACGTTTGGCTTAGTTTGCCCTAGATCCCGAACATTTTCTCCTATGTTTCTTTTCTCAAAGTTTCATAGTTGTACGTGTTACATTTAAGCCTGTGATCCATTTTAAGCTCATTTTTGTATACAGTGGGTGGTTTCGGTCAAGGGTCATATTTTGGCCTGTGATGTCCAGCGGCTCCAGCGCCATTCGACGGCAAGGCCATCCTTCCTCCATTGAGCTGCTTTTGCGCCCCCGTCAGCCATCAGTTGGGCATATGAGTGTGGCGTCCCCATTCTGTTCCATCGATCTAATACCACCCCGCAATGAGTCCTCTTCAGCCAATACCACCCTGGGGCACCTGTGTTCATCTTCAACATTCAGCTAATGGCTAGTAGTACCGTTTTGAAAAGTAGAAAGAAATACACCCCATAAATATTTTAAAAAACGATTCATGAGGAGTTGCAAAAACTGTAACGGAGAGGTCCTGCCGCACCCTTCCCTCGGCTTTCCCCAGTGGAAACATCACGTAGAACAGTAGCCCGTCACCAAAGCCGGGACGTTAGCATCGGCACAGTAGGGCTCGCTTGCCTGCAGACCTCGCTAGGATTTCAGCAGCTTCTACATGAGCTCGTGCGTTCATGTGTGTGCATGCTCACGTGTATGAATGTATATGCGTGTGCATGTGTGTGCATGTGCTTGTGTGCGCACGCATGTGTGTACATGCATGTGTGTGTGTATGGGTAGGTAGGTCTACATTATTTCATCAAAGTGAAATTAATTTTAATACTATAATTTTATTGAACCAAATACCCAGTACGTTGCCATTTCAGCATGTAATCAATATAAAAATTATTGAGAGATTCTACATTCTTGTATTTAGACTAAGTTCTTAAAACCTGGCGGTATTTGACATTCCATACCCATGTACTGCCCTGTGCTATTGTATCTTTGTCAGTAAATTGACTCCCTGTGTGTATAGCTTATTGAAAAAGATATTTGATATCCCTGCCATCCATGGAGAGCTGACATGACTGGCCATAATAGAAGGAGACCATAAAAATAAATAGGATATGACAAAAGGGCGTGATTCAGTTCCACGTAGATGCTGCAGCCTGCCTGAGGCCTGCTCTCTCATTGTCGGAAAGGGGGATTAGGAATTGTTATAGGAGGTGTTCAAGACACTGGCACCGGACTGGCCTTCCCCATAATCCGAGGAGTTAAAGGGGAGCTGGAAATAGAAACCACACTGTGATTCCATATGATAAGTCCCTGTGCCAGTGAACTATCTAAAATTGTCTCGGGAACAGCAGGAGGCCCCCGCCATGCTTCACCCCCTGCTGGGCTCCTGGCAAACAGGAACAGCGTTCTGGGGTGCCAGACCCTGTGCTTGGGACCGGGGACCCAGCGGTGCATTAGACGAGGTCCTTGCCAGTTTCGTGGGGGTTGTGCAGAGTCAGATGGAGGCAAACCCAGGGGTTGTAAGAGTCCATGGGAGGCACTGCTGCCAGGCAGAAGGCTACCTACTCGCTTAACAGGCAAGGGGTGAGGAAGAGCCTCTCGGAAGAGGGGCCAGCAAGAGCAAATCCCAAGGGGAGACTTGTGTGTGGTGCGGGGTGTGTGTGTATCTGTGTGGGTTTGTGTGGGAGGGGCGGGAAGTGCGTGGCGGGCATGGTGGCTGGAACATAAAGGACAGGAGGGTGGGGGTGACAGTGAGAGGTGGAGCTGGGGGGGGAAACAAAGAGGAGGCTGCTGAGGGGGTAAATGCATGGAGAGCAGGCTGGGACAAGCAGGCACTGGGAAGGAGGCTCCTGGGGTCGTCCTGGTGCAGGGTCATGGAAACCTAGCCTAGGAAGGCCGTGGGAATGGGGACGTGTGCTGGGACGAATCTTCTGGAGGTCAGCGAGTGGGAGGACAGGCCTTTGGGCAGGGTGGACCTCGAGCCTCTCTCTGGAAGCCCTCAGTAGATAATGGATTCCCCACCCCTCCCAGCCCAGCATGGGGCAGGCTCCCTGCCCTGTCTTCGTGCCCCTCACACCCTTACTTAGATCAGCCCGTCTGCCCCTACTTGTGCCCGGAGGCCTGGCAGATTCAGGGCCCCAGTCACCTGGGCCGTGTATCAGGAACAACGCAAGCTTCCCTCCCATCTGCTGACACACCACAAGGAAAATGCTTGAAATCTGTAGCCCTTCTGTAAGGCCATTGGGGGAGTAAAGGGAGAGGTCGGTTTTATTCATCTTTGTATCCTCTGCTCCTGGCTTCACACTGGGTATGTGGGAGGCCATCGTAAATATGTGGAAGGAGTGAATGGATTGACGGGAGGGGTACCCTGCTCACCTTGTTTCCCCTATGCCTATCGTGGTACCTAGCCCCTCGTAGGTGCTTCTGAATTATAGGAAATGAGTGAATGAGGAAGGAGAAAAGCTAATAAGAAAGGAAAGAAACAGTCCTCTCACTTCAGTATCCCCCTTGGGTTAGTACTTAATATCCCCCTTACTCTTAGTACAGAGTAGAGGTTCCAGAGATATTTCAATGTGTGAATGAATGAATGAAGAAAAGAAAGGATGAAGGGAATATTGAAAGAAAGAATTGGCCTCGTGCACGTTTGTGTATCTCCAGGGCCTAGCCAGTGTCCTGCACATAGTAGGTGTTCAGCTAACGTCCATTGGCTGTCCATGAATGATAGCTGGCTGTCTCTGGGGCTCAGGGTCCCAGGTCAGGGCTAGCATCCTCTTCTAGCTTGGGCCGGCTCTCCCCAGGGGTGACCTTGCCTCTGCCCCGGCAGGTGGATGAGCAGATTCACGCGTGCTATGCACAGACTATGGCCGAATGGCTGGGCTGCGAGGCGATCGTGCGGCAGAGGGAGCGGGAGTCCCACGCAGCTGCCTTGGCTAAGTGCTCGTCGGGGGCCAGCCTGGACAGCCACCTGCACCGGATGATGCACCGGGACTCCACCATCAGCAACGAGGTGATGGGCGGCACCCATCTGGGAGCACGGGGGAGGGAAGGGGGGCAGTAAAGGCCAGGAACTGCTTTAGCTACTGTAGGAATGGTGACACCTGGGTGTTTGGAGCTGTCACCCCTAGCATTTTGGTGCAAGGTGACCGTGGAGTTGGACAGACCTGCGTTTGAATCCAGCCTCACCCGTTCCTCGCTGTGGGGGGGCCTTAAGCAAGCACCTTTACTTCTGGGCCTCAGTTTCCAGATCTATAAAATGGGAACAACCATTTACGTAGGAGACGTTTGTGTGCAGCTCATGTGAGATAGTGCCTACAAAGCTCCTAGCACTTTCATGCAATTAGCACATGCTAGACTTTCATGTATTCAGAAAATGCTCGCTGGGTACCTGCCATGTGCCAGCGACGGTCAGGAACATTCCAGAATGTCAGGAACGCTCCAGCGGCCAAGTCAGACCTCTCTGCTCTCACAGAGCCTCCAGTTCAGCACCCAAAGAAGAAGCTGAGAAGAAAGTAAATTCTCTCCCCCAGCGATTTACACTCATCCATCCATTGCCAGCAATCATGCTCCCTAGCATAGCAAGCAAGCACCCGAAGCTAGTGACTTCTAGCAGTAGACACGGAATGTGTCCTCACAGGTCTGGCTCAGCCGAGCACTTCTGAGCAGGGCTGCCTGGGCTCACTCTTGTGCCCGCCGTCAGTGCCTGGTCAGCCGAAAGGTTTGTTGATCTTCGTGGAGCTCTGTCTCCCGTGTCTGGGGTGACCAGGCTGTGCTCCACGTGTCCCATCCTCCAGCAGGCTGAGCCGTGCACGTTCTCATAGTGAACGCAGATTATATAGAGACAAAGCGGAAACACACAAGGCTAGTTAAACCTCTGCTCTGGCGAGATTGCTAACATCCCACCAGCCGAAGCAGGTCACAGGGCCCAGCCTCGCATCCGGGTAGGCAGGAACTAGAAGTTATAGGGCAAAAGCATGTAGACAGAGAGGGGAATTACAAAAAATCAGGCCATTCGTGCCAACCAGTCTTTTGGAGTTGAACTTAAATATCAGCCAGAAGTGTCAAGTACAAGGCAGTTAAAGGTAGGGTTTTCCAGTTGCAGGAGTGGAAGGTGGGGTGCTGTGGCTGCTGTGTGGCCCCAGAGGCCCCAGGGAACAGAGGGAGACCCCCCCCCCCCACTTCTCATTGTACAGATAGGAGGCTGAGGCCCTGATGGGACTTGCCCAAGTCCTGAATAGAGATGAGACCACGCTTGCAGCATCCCTGCCTGAGCTGAGAGCAGGGCCCCAGAGCCGGGATTGTAGCCTCACGCCTGCTCTCTTGGCCCCTTTTTCTATCAGTCCTCCCAGAGCTGCAGTTCCGGCCGCCAACATATCCGCCTGCAGAGTGACTCCAGCAACAGCACACAGGTGACCTTACAGACACCCGGCCTCTTCCCCACCCTCCCCTTCCCGCCACCCACGCACTCCCTCCAACCTGGAGTAAAGGGATTGGGTGTCTGTCATCTACAGGTCACTTATGGCTTTTAGGTTTTTATACTAGCATTAAAAATGGAGTTTTTAGTTACACAAGTAATATATGAATCTATTCTCCCTGTAAAAAATTAAAATATTGCAGAGAAAGCTAAATTTGGCTTTGACCATTCCTAATCTCCACTCCCCCTCCCTAGAAATAGCATCACTTTGCTGTGTGTCCTGTCAGCCCCTGCCAATTGCCTGTACATATGCAGAAATATGTATACAATATGTAAGGATATATTGCAATGTTTGGTAATTTTTGAAGATTTCTACATAAATGCCACCGTATGTGTTGGTCTACAGCCTTCCATTTTATTCAGTGAAATGTTAACTCATCTCACTGGATATTAAATAAAAAAGCAAAGCCCCCCAAATATGCTTACTATGTCACCTTTTGCATAAAAAAGGAAATATTAATATTAATATACTTACTTTCAAAAACAATGGATGAATAAACCAGAAACGAATCAGAACAGTTACCTACAGGAACCAAGGGAGGGCACAGGAAAAGAAACTACATTTCCCTGAATAGCCCTTGTTTCCTAGTTCCAACTTTGGAGTTAGGTACATTTTTAAATATATATAATTTAAAATAATTAAATCTAAAAGAAATTTTTAAAAACCTGATTTTAACAGCAAATCACGTTGGTGACATAAACACAGAGAAGAAATAGTTCATGTTCCTTTGGAACATGATCTTAGATCCTTGATGGGATATGACCTCAGGACACAAAGAACCACAAATAAATCCTTGAGATGTATCCTGGAGGCTTTTCCGTAGTGGTTCACACATGTCTAACTACTTTTGAAAATTGATCTGTAAGAACCAATACACTACACTGTTTTTAGCCTGTTCCTTATGTTCTTAACTATTTTTTTACCTAAAAAACTGCATACCTATAATTTTGTGTGATGAAAGGTACACTCCATGTCTCTTAAATTCCCTAGTCCTCCTTCCTCAGGCAATTTCAATACTTCCTTATTTCTGGATTATTCCACGCATTTCCATGCAATAGGCCACTTTTTAATTTTTCACCACAGGAGCACGTATTATGCCTGTGGAACTCATCCATGCTCTTTTTCTTGACTGCATAATACTCCCACCCTTTTTCCTGGCTGTATATTATTCCATGTGCATGTTCCGTATTTGAACCAGTCCCCCACTAGTGGAGATTTAGGTTGCTGCCAGAAGCAGCGCCCCAGCGGACATCCTCGTCTCTGTTCTTGTGCAACTCGTCTTCAGGTGTTTGAGTCTGTAGATGAAGTGGAGCAGGTGGAGGCGGAAGGCAGGTTGGAGGAGAAACAGCCCAAGATCCCCAACGGGAACCTGGTGAATGGCACCTGTTCCCCAGACTCGGGCCATCCCTCTTCCCACAACTTCTCCTCGGGCCTCTCGGAGCACTCGGAGCCCAGCCTGAGCACAGAAGACAGCGTCATGGACGCCCAGCGGAATGCCCCCCTGGCGCTTCGACCCGGGGACAGCAGCGTGGATGACGGGCAGAGCAGCGAGGCCACCACCTCCCGGGATGAGGCCCGCCGCGAGGAGCTGGCCGTGCAGGACAGCCTGGAGAGCGACCTCCTCGCCAACGAGAGCATGGACGAGTTCATGTCCCTCACCGGCAGTATGGACGTGGCCCTGCCCGAGAAGGAGGGGGCTGCCATGGGGGGCTGGGGGAGCGGCGAGGTGGAGAAGCACAGCCAGGTGGACAGCGAGGACAACCTCTCAGAAGAGCCCGAGATGGAAAGCCTCTTCCCTGCCCTGGCTTCCCTGGCCGTGACCACATCTGCCAACAACGAGGCATCGCCTGTGTCTTCCAGCGGCGTCACTTACTCTGTAAGTTGCCAGGATTCTCCTACACTCGGGTTTCTCACCTAACAGCTCTGGGAGGGTGGGCGTGTCCCACGAGCCTCAGTTTCCCAGCACGACCTCTGGTCTGTTACATTTTCCCCAGCACAGAGGCTGCACTGGCGAAGCCCTTTTGGGAGGGAAGACAAGAGCAGTGGCAGGGTCAGTCTCAGCTGAAGCACGTCACTTTAATCTCTCCGAGCCTCAGTTTCCCCATCAGTTGGGTACCTTCCCTCTGGAGCTGTTCTCAGAATTAGTGAGTCCGGTCCTCCGTGCCTGACATGCAGTGAGCCCTCAGTCAGTAGCAGCCTTGAGGAGGAACATCTTGGCATGCACGCAAGTCAGCATCTTAAATACGCAAGTGTACTTTCTTGCCAGAGAGTCCAAGCCAAAGCATGTCAACTGAATGGGAGGTTTCCTGAGCCAGGTGCAGTGTTTCCATTTTCCTTTGAAGAACTTGTTATTTCTATCTAAGATATACATGCCCATAGTTTATAGAGTCAGACAGACAAGGCTGAATAGGAAACCAGAAGTGCCCCCCACCCGCCCCCGAGGAGCTCTCCCCAGAGGCAATCGCAGTGACTTCGCTCAAATTATCTGGCATTTACCCCCATGTCTATCAATAACATATTTACACTGCTACTTCTTGATCTTTTTTTTTTTTTCCCTTTTTCTTCAATTCCAGGCAGTCCACACCCACACCCTCACCCCACGAGGGATACCTTCCCAGCCCCATCCATCCACTGCAGCTATAATAATTTTAGTTAAATGACCATTTATGGTTCACACTAGCATAACAACATAATGTACACACATGTAGGAGGCTGTATTTATTTTTTCTTTCCTATAAAAAGAAAATTTTGTTTTCCCCGGATGCGTTTTCATTTCCTCGTCTCTGTTTTCCTTTCCTACATTTGCCACATATCAATCATAAGTTCAACCCCCCACCCCGAACCCAACCTCCAAACTCTGCCAGTTGTCTAGAGCTCTCCTGGAACATTCAGACACATCAGGTTTTCTGTTCATTTTTACGTCTCAAGACGTCTCTCCAGTGGCCTTTCCTGGTCCACTGCTCCCGATGGATAGTTGTCATCTTAGATTTTTCTCCATCTTCCTGTGGAGGTTACTTTTGCTTTTGGATTACCCACCTACATATGTTGTAAACCTGATCTGAAGCTGTTAATTACCCAGAGAGATGTATTTTACACTTCACTTGACATCTCTATGCAAGACAGGCAGTTGTCCTTGAGACCCCAGATGTTAGTTTTTCTTCCAGGCTTCCCTCACCTGGGATCCGGCTCTCTGGGGGTCCCGCCTTAAATGCAGGAGAGTCTCTTATTCGATTCCTTACCTTAGGAGAGAAGGACCCCAAAACCATTCAGTCTAAGCTTCCATTTTTCCCATTTGGAAGTTGCTTTCAAGGCAAAAGCCAGGTTTGGTATTTTCTTGCCTTTGTGGGTTACATTTTGGCTTTGAAGTGTTCCGTGTTTTTCTTGCCATATCATTGCACCTTTTCGTCAGGTGGGCAAGTCCAGCGTAGGGCCGGAACTGGACTCCTGCTCGCCTCCTCCATTCTTCCTGTCTGGTGTTCAGCGCAGGGGGCGGGGTGCACCTCCAGCTAGTTCCGACCCTCGTCCACTCGACGGGAGTAGTTAGTCTGTGCACCTTAGACAATTGTCTTGTTTCATAGAAGGGGGGAAAGCCCAAGAACTCTCACCGTACGAAGTGAAAAGAGGCTTCCGGGGTCAACAACAGAAATGAAATCAGACACCCACCGGGTCCCGGGAGAGGAGGTGCTTTCCAGTGGCAGCGGGAGAGGGCGAGGAGGGCGGGGGGGAGAACCTCCGGGATCCGACCTCTGGGAGGAGTGGGGGTGTAACCGTCCTTTCCTGCCCCTCCCCGGGGGCCTGCAGCCGGAGCTCCTGGACCTGTACACGGTGAACCTGCACCGCATCGAGAAGGACGTGCAGAGGTGTGACCGCAACTACTGGTACTTCACGCCTGCCAACCTGGAGAAGCTGCGGAACATCATGTGCAGGTGGCTGGGGCGGGGGGTGGGGGGGAGGGGGTGGCAGAGGCAGGGGCCCCAGGGAGCCCAGCCAGACGGCGGCCTCTGCCGCTGGCTCCTTGCCCACCTGGCATTTAGGCCAGCCCACACTGACAATAAGATAACAACCAGAGCAATGATAACAACAGAGCATTTATTAAGCACTTACTGTATACCAGGCACTCTCCTGAGCCCCTTACTAAGGCTGTTTCGCCTCGCCTGCACAGCAAGCCTGTGGGGTCAGTGTTACCCCGTCTACAGGCGAGGAAACGGAGGTTGAGGGCTACCACACTGCTCGAGTCCCCCAGCAGAGGCAGTTGGCTGAGCAGGAGCTCATATTCACGTCTCTCAGGTTCTAGAATCTGGTGCTTTATTTTCTTAAGCCAAGACCTGGAACTTCTTTTTACTTTTCACTACATACTGAATATCTTCTTTCTTTCTTTTTTTTTTTTTTAAAGATTTTATTTATTTATTTGACAGAGAGAAAGAGATCACAAGTAGGCAGAGAGGCAGGCAGAGAGAGAGGGAGAAGCAGGCTCCCTGCTGAGCAGAGCCCGATGTGGGACTCGATACCAGGACCCTGAGATCATGACCTGAGCTGAAGGCAGAGGCTTTAACCCACTGAGCCACCCAGGTGCCCCTGAATATCTTATTTCTTAAAATATGAAAGTAACTCAGGCTTATTAAAAACCTCTATCAACCAGAGAAACCAGAAGTTCATAAAGTCTAAAGAGAAACTGCTTCCCTCTCCAGTCATAACCTCCCCTCCCCTAGAAGAAACTCCTGCTAACCATTGAGTGAACATCCTCCCAAGCCATGTACGTATATTATATGTGTAAAATAACACAATAGATCATGTATTTTATATAATATCACATAAGTGCATATGTGTTTTAATTTTTTTTTATTTTACCTATATGAGATTAATACTGTGTTTTCTACAACTTGCTTTATACACTTAATAATGCATCCTGGCCATCTCTCCATGCTACTCTAAGTCAGAGGTTCACAAATTACTAGTATAGCCCACAGGCCAAATCCAGGCCACCCCTCATTTTTGTAAATAAAGTTTTATTAGAACTCAGCCATTCCCATTTGTTCATGTAGTATCTGTGATTGCTTCCGCAGAGTTGAGTAATTGAGACAGAGACCATACGCCGTGCAAAGCAGAAAATAATTATTGTCTTGTACTTCTCAGGAAAGGTTTGCCAACCCCTGCTCTAACTCATTTTTATTAATAAGTACTATCTCTTAACTATTCAATTTTACACTTTCCTAAGCAATCATTCCCTCTCAAAATTGAGTTGAGGAGATACAAATATAAGGAACTTTAATATAGTAAAATGAAAACGTACTGGGGAAGAAAGGATGGACCAACTTTTTTTGGGTTATGGCCTTGGGAGAAATCGTGGAAGGCCTTACAGAGGAGGTGACATTCAAGATGGCCTTTGGCAAAATTAGGAGAGACTCAAGAAACCACTTGGCTTTGCGGTGAGGCCACCTGGGTTCAAATCCTGCCTCTGCCATTTATTATCAGGTGTATGACTCTATGTCTCTGGGCCTTAGTCTCCTCATCTGTAAAATGGGATATGATAATACCTTTCTCATACAATTATTTTGAGAATTTCATGGTGCAATATATTCAGTGGCTGAGTGTACGGTAAATGCTCAGTAAATATTAGTTGTTACTATTAAGGGGCAGATGGGAACCCCAGGCACAGAATGACTAGGGTAAAGCAGGGGTGTGAACGTGTGCCAGAGAGAAGGAAATACCAGGAGGTGGTGATGGGGCCGTGAAGATGGATGGGGGGAGACACTGAATGCCTTGTACCCCAGTGACGGAGTTTGCACATCGTCTTGTCATACAGTGGGGAACCTGCGAGCATGTGAGGCTTTGAGTTGGGCTTTACGAGGCCATTGTGGTGGCTGAGAATAGGGTGTTTGAAGAGTGTCAGACTGGGGCAGGGGACGCAGGTGGGAGCTCCAGGAGTGAGTGGTCCAGGTGAGGGATGGGGGACCGTGCCAGGGAGGAGGGAGAGGATGAGTGGGTTGGAGAGACAGGTCTCGAGTGCCATCCTTGTCTCTCTCTCTCGTAGCTACATCTGGCAGCACATTGAGACCGGCTATGTCCAGGGCATGTGTGACCTCCTGGCTCCACTGCTGGTCATCCTGGATGATGGTGAGTATGTCCGCCCCGCTCCAGGGCCAGGGGCGCAATTTTCTTCCTACTGCAGAGGAGGGGATGTTAACCTCATTTTGTGACTCCGTGGAATGGTCAGTGCAGGTGCTCAGAGGACCTGTTGGTGAAATAAAAAGTCTTGTCGTTCCATATTAGCCAACACTTATCGCCAGATGCCCAATGCCCAGCGAGGCCTTTGCTAGCCACTGATTGTAAAAATGTGAATGGGAACAAAGAAAAACCCAGGCCCAGATGACTTCACTGGTGAATTCTACCAAACACTTAAAGAAGAATTAATACCAATCGTTCACAAACTCTTCCAAAAGGTAGAATAGGAGGGAATTGCTTTCCAACTCATTCTGTTAAGACCATTCCTTATAGGAGGACCCATTGGTACCTTGATCCCAGTACCAGACAAAGACGTCACAAGAAAAGAAAACTACAGATTGATGTTCTTTATGAATATAAAGATAAAAATCCTCAGCAAAACACTTGCAAACTGAATCCAGCAAGAGATAACAGGACTATTTGTACCGTGACCAAATGGGATTTATCCCAGAAACGCAGACTGGCTCAATGAATGAAAATCAATCAGTGTAATTCACTATATTAATAGAACAAAGGACAAAAATGACACGGTGGTCTTTGTTGACGACGAAATGGCATTTGACCAAATCTGACACTATTTCATGTTAAAAATACTCAAAAACTAGGAATAGAAGGAAACTTCCTAAACGTGATAAAAGGCACCTAAGAAAAACCTACAGCTAGTTCATACTCAATGGTGAAAGACTGAATGCTTTCCTCCCATGATCAGGAATAAGATAAGGATGTCCACTTTTGCTACAAAAGGTTCTAGACAGGACAATTAGGGAAGCAAAACAAATAAAAGGTAGCCATACTGGAAAGGAAGTAAAGCTATCTATTTGCAGATGATGTGATTTTTACATGTAGTAATCCCAAGGAATAAGAAAAAAGGTATTGGGAGGGCACCTGGGTGGCTCAGTCTGTTAGCCTCTGACTCTTGATTTCAACTCAGGTCATGATCTCAGGGTTGTGAGATCAATCCCCACGTCAGGCTCTATGCTGGATTCTCTCTCCCTCTCCCACTGCCCCCTCCCTCCAAAAAGTATTGGAGCTATTTTAAAAAGTTCAGCAAGGTTGCAAGATACAAAATATATATACAAAAGTCAGTTGTACTTCTATACACTTGCATTGAACAATCCAAAAGTGAAACGAGGAAGGCAATTCCAATTGTAATAGCATCTAAAAGAAGATATTTATGAATAAATTGAACAGAAGAAGGAAAAGATTTGCAGGTTCAATTCCAGATCGCTGTGATACAGCGAATATTGCAATAAAGTGAGTCAAATGAATTTTTTCCTTTCCCAGTGCATATACAAGTTGTGTTTGCACTACGCTGTAGTCTGTTCAGTGTGCAATAGCATTATGTCTAGAAAAATAATGTACATATCTTAATTTAAAATTACTTTATTGCTAAAAAAATACTAACCATTATCTGAGCTATTGGCAAGTCATAATCACTGATTACAGATTATTATAACAAATATAATAATAATGAAAACATCTGAAACATTGCAAGAATTACCAAAATGTGACGCAGAGACACGAAGGGAGAAAATGCTATTGGAAAAATGGTGCTGATAGATAGACTTTTTTTTTTTTTTTTAAGATTTTATTTGTTTATTTGACAGAGAGATTACAAGTAGGCAGAGAGGCAGGCAGAGAGAGAGGGAGAAGCAGGCTCCCTGCTGAGCAGAGAGCCCAATGCAGGGCTTGATCCCAGGACCCTGAGATCATGACCTGAGCCGAAGGCAGAGGCTTAACCCACTGAGCCACCCAGGTGCCCCTAGATAGACTTTCTTGATGCACGGTTGCCACAAACCTTCAATTAAAAAAAAAAAGAAGGCAGTATCAAAAAAGTGCAATAAAACAAGGTATGCCTGTATACCAAAACTGTAAAACACTGTTAATAAAATTGAAGAGCTCGGGGCGCCTGGGTTGCTCAGTTGGTTAAGCATCTACTTTTGGCTCAGGTGATGATCCCAGGGTCCTGGGATTGAATCCCGCATCAGACTCCCTGCTCGGGGGAGAGCCTGCTTCTCCCTCTTCTTCTACCCCTCCCCTCCCTGTTCGTGTGCTCTCTCTCTCTCTCAAATAAATAAAATCTTAAAACCTTAAAGATCTAAATAAATGGAAAGACACCTCATGTTTATGGCTCAGAAGGCTTAGTAGTGTTAAGATGGCCATTCTCTCCAAATTGATCTTGATTCACTGCCATCCCTATCAACAACCCAGCTGCATTTTTTTTGTACAGATGGGCAAGCTGACCCTAAAACTCATTTGAAAATGCAAGGGACCAAGAATAGCAAAATCGATGTGGAGAAAGGAGAAGATTAGAGGACGCACAGTTCCCAATTTCAAAGCCTACTACAACATTACAGTAATCAAGAGAGTGTGGTATTTTCACAAGGATAGACATGTAGATCAGTACAATAAAATTGAAAGTCTGGAAATCAGGAGCGCCTGGGTGGCTCAGTGAGTTAAAGCCTCTGCCTTTAGCTCAGGTCATGATCTCGGGGTCCTGGGATTGAGCCCCGCATCGGGCTCTCTGCTCAGCAGGGAGCCTGCTCCCCCCCCCCGCCTGCCTCTCTGCCTACTTGTGATCTCTCTCTCTGTGTCAAATAAATAAATAAAATCTTTAAAAATAAAAAAGTCTGGAAATCATGTTTCTGGCACATTTACATCAGGTGATTTTGATGAGGGTGCCGAGACATTTCAGCTCAGCGAGGAAAGAAGAGTCTTCTCAGCGTACGATGCTGAAACAACGAAGTATTCACATGCACAAGCTTGAAGTCAAACTCCTGCTTTATACTATATGCAAAGCTACTAACCCAAAAATGGATCATAGACCCAAATATAAGAGTTGAACCAATAAAATTATTAGAAGAAAACATAGGCAGACATCTTTGTGACCTTGGTTTTGTGACTTTGGGTGTTAAGCAGTGCTTTCGTAGATATGGCACCAAAAGCATAGAGTGAGAAAATTAAAAATACATTGGACTCGCACAAAATTAAAAACTATTGTACTCGGGTTCCTTGGGCCGTGGCAGAGGTGACCGTTTGTCCTGCGCTCTTTCCCCAGAGGCCCTCGCCTTCAGCTGCTTCACGGAGCTCATGAAGCGAATGAACCAGAACTTCCCCCACGGAGGCGCCATGGACACGCACTTTGCCAATATGAGGTCGCTGATCCAGGTACGACCGGTCGGTCCTCCTCAGTGAGACAACTTCCTCCACCTCAGCCCAGGACTCCTCGCATCCACAGACTAGCCACACGCTTAGTTTAACTCAGTTCGGTTCGTTCTGACTCTGTTAGCTCAAATCCACGCCACTGAATCCAGTCTCCCTGAGGGTTGGTTCAGCCCAGGCCCCGTGGCTACGTAATGAGCAAGACGGGGGCTCTCGCCCTTAAAAAGATGTTTGCTTGTCGGGGAAATACAGATCAAAACCACAGTGAGATCCTGCCTCACTCCCGTCAGAATGGCCAAAATGAACAAGTCAGGAAACGACAGGTGCTGGCGAGGATGTGGAGAAAGGGGAACCCTCCTACGCTGTTGGTGGGAATGCAAGCTGGTGCAGCCACTCTGGCAAACAGTATGGAGGTTCCTCAGAAAGTTGAAAGTAGAGCTACCCTACAACCCAGCAATCGCACTCCTGAGTATTTACACCGAAGGTACAAATGTAGTGATCCGAAGGGGCACATGCACCCGAATGTTTATAGCAGCAATGTCCACACTAGAGCCTAGATGTCCATCAACAGATGAATGGATAAAGAAGATGTGGTATATATATACAATGGAATATTACGCAACCATCAAAAACCCGAAAGCTTGCCATTTGCAATGCCGTGGCAACTAGAGGGTGGAACTAGAGGGTATTATGCTAAGTGGAATAAGTCAATCAGAGAAAGACAATTATCATATGATCTCACTCATATATGGAATTTAAGACACAAAACAGAGAATCATAGGGGAGGGCAGGAAATGTTAAAACAAGATGAAATCAGAGAGGGAGACAAAGCATAAGAGACTCTTATTAATCATAGGAAACAAACTGAGGGTTCCTGGAGGGGGGGGGGTTGGAGGGATGGGGTAACTGAGTGATGGGAATTAAGGGGGCACGTGATGCCATGAGCACTGGGTATCATATAAGACTGATGCAACACTGACCTCTGCCTCTGAAAATAATAATACAATGTATGTTAATTAACTGAATTTTAACTAAAAAAAAATAGATGTTTGCTTGTATTGGTCCTTTTCCTCAAAGTAACATCTGGGTATATTTCTCTCACACACACACACACACACACACACAGCTTTATTGAGATATAATTCACCTACCATGCCATTTACCCTTTCTGAATATACAATCCCGTGATTTCTAGCATAATTGCAGTGGTGAAACCATCACGAAATTCAGAACATCTTCAGCACCCCCAAAAGAAACCCCAGGAGCCTCGGTAACGTCCGTTTCTCCCCCCAGCCCCCGGCGACCACGAGTCGCCCCTCTGTCTCCACAGTCTGACCGATTCCGGACATTCCATAGAAATGCAGTAACAACACACAGCCTCCCGCGTCTGGCTGCTTTCACTCGGCGGCTAGTTTTCGAGATCCATCCGAGGGGTAGCCGGTGTCAGGAGGCCGTGCCCTTTTTATTGCCAGATGATGCTCCACGGTGTGGCTTTGCCACGTTTTGTGTCCAGCCATTCACCGACTGACGCTTGGGTTGTTTCTCCTCTTGGGCTCTTGGGAAATTGTGCTGCTGTGAACATTCGTGTCCAGGTTTCACGTGGCCGTCTGTTTGCGTGTCTCTCGGCGACGTCCTTCGCGGTGACCTTAACAGCGGCCCTGCGCGGCGATCCCCCCAGCTGCCGGCGGGGGCTCCGGTTTCTCTCCCCGCGCCCCCCACGAATGCTTCGCCCGATGCTCGACTCTTGTCCTAGAGGGTGTGAAGGGGTATCTCCTTACAGTTTTGATCTGCATTTTCCTGACGAATATGCTGAGCCTCTCTCGTGGGCTTAGTGGTTATTTGCGTCTCGCCTTTGGAGAGACAGCTGGGTTCACCGGAGCTGGTCGATTTTCACCCCAAAGCTTTCGCCTGTTGTTTAACTCTGCCTGGTCGTAGGGGCTGTGTGGCATCCGGTGAGAGGGCTGTCCCTTACCCAGTGGACCCCCCCCCCGCCCCGGCCCAGCCTCTTGCCGGGAGGCTGATGCCAACCTTCTCTCCCACGGGCAGATTCTGGACTCCGAGCTCTTTGAGCTGATGCATCAGAACGGGGACTACACCCACTTCTACTTCTGCTACCGCTGGTTCCTGCTGGATTTCAAGCGAGGTATTGACTTCCAACCGGGGCGTTGTTCCCAGGCTCTTTGCAGCAGAGCCTCGGGGGGCGAAAGGGACCATGGAGGCGAGGCCGGGGGTGCTGGAGCACAGCCAGACCGAGAGAGGAACACCCGTTTATCGAGTTCTGACTATTGGCTCACCTGCCCTGCTTTGCAGTGACACTGCGCTGTAGCTGTTGTTACGGTCCCCATTTTACAGATGAGGAAACTAAGGCTAAGAATTCGATTCCGATGTAGGAGCAGTAGAGGCAGGATCTTAGGCCCCCTCTGTCTGCCTCCTAAGCCCAGTTAGTTCCCTTCCATCCTATTATGCTGGTTATCGGAGGCAAGGCACCCCATGCCCCGTGTGGCATGTGGCCCGTGTGACTTAGAAATGGGGTATAGCCCAGCTCCCTGGTACTGTGCAAAATGGGGGTGACGCTCCCCTGCAGGGAGGTCTTAATAAACATGCAATAACGTGTTTATTACATGTAATAAACATGTAACAACATGCCAGTGTGCTGAGCCATTTCCATGTATTTTGTCTTCAAGCCTCACCCCACTTACAGAGGAGAGGGAGAGGCTGGTGGAGGGGAAGTAACTAGCCCGAGGTCACCCTGCCAGTAAGTGGTGGGGCTGGATTCAGACTGAGTTCGTTGGACACCGGAAGCCTTGCTCTCCACCATTGCTCTCTCTAGTTTCTTGACCAGTCCCAGAGCTGGCAGCCGCCTCTGCCTGTGTACAGAAGCAAGGGGATACCCCCATGGGTGCCAAAGGAGATGTAAGGTGCAGGGGGGAAGGGGGACACTGGACAAGGGGCAGAGCAGGGACAGGTCAGTGTAAATCAAACCCGACCATGCTCAGTTCCTTCCCTCACAGAAGCTGGAAACTTACAACCCCCTAGTCCGCACAGCCTTTTCTACAGATGGGGAAACTGAGGCTTCTCATGGTCAAGGGGCACAGTGCAGGTCTCCTAGCTCCTGACCTGAGCTCTGTCTACTGTCCTCTGCACGAGGACAGAAGCCCAGGGCACAGCTGGCCTGGGATTGTCCCAGAGGGAGGGCAGCCCCGGGAGCTCCGTGGCTGACCCTCTCCCCACACGTGTGCCTGCTGATGTCTTGGCAGAACTCGTCTACGATGATGTCTTCTCTGTCTGGGAGACCATCTGGGCAGCCAAACACGTCTCGTCGGCCCACTACGTCCTCTTCATCGCGCTGGCTCTCGTGGAGGTCTACCGGGACATCATCCTGGAGAACAATATGGATTTCACGGACATCATCAAATTCTTTAACGGTACCCACGTGACCAAGGTGTCATCTGAGGGGTGCAGGCTTCTGGCGGGCCCCTTCCTGGGGCCTCAGAGGGTGGGCGATGCGTTGAGACTGACACGCGGTGAAGGGGATAAGGCGGGGGTGAGGGTTTCCATCGGCTTCTTGTGTCTATTTCCAGATGGATGAGTTGACATCTTGTAATGTGGAGAATGCATTTTTCTCAGGAATTTAGCAGAAGGAGCAGGGATGTTGAAATCAGGCTCGGGGCGAACCCTGGCTCTGCCACTAACCAGCTGTGCCTGTGGATAAGTCACTTCCCCTCTTTCTAAGCGTCTCTTCCTCATCTGTAAAATGGGGTAAAAGTGTCTGCTTTGGAGGGTCAATGTGCCCAAAAGCAGTCTCAGGAAGATATTTGAAGTGACACGAGACAGGCACAGCCTTTGAAATCAAACAGATATGGATTCTGATCCCCACCACCTGGGAGCTGTGTGACACTGGGCAAGCGACTTGCTGTCTCTGGGCTTCAGATTCCTTGGGGAGAGAATGGTACCCTCTCTCACAGAGATGTTGGGACAGTTAAATGAGAAAACACGGACAAAGCCGATCACGCCGATACCCGGCTCATCTGAGGGGCCCACAGCTGGAAGCTCTTGCTCCTATTATCACTATGTAAAAATGTTTAAAAACTAGAGATTTTGAAAAAAAGGCAAATGAAGAAAAAAAAAGCCACCTTTGACCTTACCCCCAGAAACATTATTATTAATTTTTTAAGATTTTCTTTTTAAGTAATGTCTACACCCAGTATGGGGTTGGAACTCACAGCCCCGAGATCAAGAGTCACACACTCTGGGGCATCTGGGTGGCTCAGTTGGTGAAGTGTCTACCTTCGGTTTGGGTCATGATCTCGGGGTGCTGGGATCGAGCCCCACATCGGGCTCCTTGCTTGCTGGGGAGCCTGCCTCTCCTTCTCACTCTGCCCCTCCCCAACTCTCATGCTCTTTCTTGCTCTTGCTCTCTCTCTCTCTCTCTCTCAGATAAATAAATCTTAAAAAAAAAAAAAAAAGAAAGAAAATAAAATAAATAAAAAGAGTCGCATGCTGTCCTGACTGAGCCAGCCAGGTGCCCCAGACACATTATTTTATTTTTATTTTTAAAACAAACATTTTATTTTGGAATAACTGTAGATTAAAAGAAAAGCTGCAAAGATAGTACAAAGACTTCTTGATACCCTCCATCCAGCCATCTCTAACATCTCTACGTTACCTGATCCTAGAACATTTGTCATGACTAAGAGGTTAACGTTGGTACATTACTTTTAAACTATAGATTTTATTTGATTTTGCCTGGTTTTTTTAAAGATTTTTATTATTTGAGAGAGAGGGAGAGAGCATGAGCAGGGGAAGAGGGAGAAGCAGGCTCTCTGCTGAGCAAGGAGCCCAACACAGGGCTTGATCCCAGGACCTTGGAATCATGATCTAAGCTGAAGGCAGACGCTTAACCGACTGAGCCACCCAGGCATCCCTTGCTTGGTTTTTAGGTGATGCCTTTTTTCTGCTCCGGCATCCAACCCAAGAAACCCCATGGCATTTAATGGGTTCATTAAAAAATCTTTTTTTTTCCCATCCCATCTTTTCCACAGTCAAAAGAAAATATTTTTATTTCATTCTTAAATAAGCGCAACAATTACTGGGATGTATGCACTTGTTGGGCTTGTGTAGCTTCTCAAACCTTGGAACTAGATTGGACACCATTACCTTCATTTATTTCCTATTCCACAGTGATTTTCACATGCCGTTTGCTTTTTCTCAAACTTGCTTTTTCAACTGCTTGCAGAAAACCTAGTGTTGCAAAGATATAAAGTCACTGATAGAAATGTAGTGCAATTTGTGACCTCCCTTGCACTACTGGTTTGTAGGGTATTGAACAGATGTGGAATATCATTGTGTCTCCCTCACAATTTCCGGAGTTTCCCAATGGGACCCTGGGGTGCCTTGGTAGCCAGTTTGGGAACCATGGTCTTAGTGCCTTTTTCCTCCAGTAAATGATTTCTTTATGATAAATATCTAGGTTTAGGATTAGTCTACTTTAAAGATCCAGTCATAGGAGGCACCTGGGTGGCTCAGTGGGTTAAAGCCTCTGCCTTCAGCTCAGGTCATGATCTCAGGGTCCTGCAATCGAGCCCCGCATCGGGCTCTCTGCTCGGCGGGGAGCCTGCTTCCTCCTCTCTCTCTGCCTGCCTCTCTGCCTACTTGTGATCTCTCTCTCTGTCAAATAAATAAATAAAATTTTTAAAAATAATAATAATAATAATAAATAAAGATCCAGTCATTTTATGTAGCTGTTAATGAAATTATTATTTTTACTTTCCCCCTCCCATCTCTTGTTGTTTCATCCTTTTGTACCTTTTAACATGGACGGTGTGCTCAGCATTGCTTTCTTTTTTTTTTTTTTTTCAAAGATTTTATTTATTTGAGAGAGAGAGAGAGTGAGTGAGAGAGAGCACAAGCTGGGGGAGGGGCAGAGGGAGAGGGAGAAGCAGACTCCCCACCGAGCAGGGAGCCTGATGTGGGACTCGATCCCAGGACCCTGGGATCGTGACCTGAGCTGAAGGCAGACGCTTAACCACTGAGCCACCCAGGTGCCCCCAGCTTTGCTTTCTTGAAAGGTCCCCAGTCGTGGTGTTTGTACAAGGTGGGTGGGAAGACCTGACTCTTCAAGCATGCACTGTGAACCCACATCCTCTCATTTGATCCCACAGGAGCCTTGTGAGGCAGAAACTATTGTAACCCCTATTTTACAGATGAGGAAACCAGGGTCCAAAGGGGCAGGCCTTCCCCCAAGGTCTCTGCTTGGGGATGATGCCCGATGGTTATGATGGGGCTGCCCTAGAGACCCACCCCTCAGAAGCTGCGAGGGGCCCCGGGATGGACACAAAAGGAGGCTCATGAGCTCTTGCCTTCTGCTCTTTCAGAAATGGCCGAGCGGCACAACACCAAACACGTCCTGAAGCTGGCCCGAGACCTCGTGTACAAGGTGCAGACTTTGATCGAGAACAAGTGAGGGCCTGCCCCCACCCCGGGCCGTGCCCGCCCAGCCGCCGCACGCCCACCCAGCCCGCTTTTCACTCCTGGCTGCCCCGGGAGCAAGGCCCCGGTGTCTGTCCCTGCGCGTGGACTTCTGTGCAAAGAGAAACTACCCCAACTTCGGCCGCTCAGGCAGGTGGGGTCGAGGGGCTGCCCCTCCAATTCAGCCTTACGTTTTCCCGTTTGACCAAAGATTGTCCGAGTCTGGGATTCCTCCCTTGCGGGAGTCGGTGTGTGTCAGTGGACGGAGGGAGCATTTTCGTGGCGGGCCTTCAGAAGGGTCGCCTCTCTCTCCTTCTGTCCATCCAAGCTGTTCTGTCAGATGAGACTCGGGGAGGGAGCTTTTTGGGGGAATTGGCGTAGGAGAAGTCTGTGGGGCTACCTCTGTGCTCTGAAAGGGGCCTTTGGAGATGTTCCAGAATGTGGCTGGAAGGCTAGTTTGCAGCAGTTTCTGTACCTCGGCACTGTTGACATTGGGGCTGGGTAATTCCTTTCTGTGGGGGGCTGTGTATTGCAGGGCGTTGAGCAGGATCCTGGCCTCTCCCTGCTAGACACCCAGTAGGGCCCCTTCCCCAACCCGGTTGTGACGACCAAAACGGTTCCAGATATTGCCCCATGTGCCCATTGGAGAAGCACTGACGTCGAGGAGGGGTCCCAGCGTATCTCCCTCCCTGCCTTTTCTTGACACTGCGTGTGTCCTGAGGCCCCTTCCCATTCAGCAAAGGCCCACATGAGTCCACATCCCTCTCGGGGGCCGTTTGTTGTATTCTCTCATTTTTTTTTTCTCCTCTACCTGACCCAGGAGAGAATTCTTTTCTTTCTTTTCAAGAAAGGCCTCTCCCTGGAAGGGCGATGGAGCATGAGAACCACCTGTAGGTGTGGGCAGCCTGAGGCTCCTCGGGGTCCTGCCCAGAGCCCCCCGACCCCCTCCCAGACAGGGCAGAGCCCTCATCCCTTCCTTCACCTCCCAGGGAAGACCTCTCCTACCCTTCAGCACGTGGGGTCTGGTGCTCCGGAAGCTTGGAAGGTGTGTGTTGGTGAAAGCCACTTCTAGAGAAGTCGGGGAGGCGGGCTTTGCCTAGGTGCCTTGGCTCGCTCAGGACAAAGGGGGAAAAGGAAGGCAGAGGTCAGCCAGGGTAGACTGGGACATGTGTTTTCCTTGGCAAACACGCCGATGACCCGGCGCCAGGATCACGGCTGAGTCTGGGAACGGTCCCCTCTGTGTCGTCATGCAGGGGGTTGCCAATCGCAGACAGCCCCTGAGCTAGCTGACTCACCCTACCCACCTGTCCTTCTGTGTGAGCGGTCCCGCCAACCTCTTCTGAGAATGCTTGGGAATCCGGAGAAACAGCATCTGGTTGGAAGGCTCCTGCCTGGAATGGCAGGGAGGATTTGGGAGAGGGGAGGAGACTCAAAGCCCGTCGAAGCTTTCACAGAGAGGGTACATTAGTCCTCTGTTCTGAGCAAACCAGGAGGGGCAGGAATCCCTGCCCTGCGTGCTTGTGAAGGCTAATCCCTCGATCCCAGTGCCTTCCACTGTATCCAGCCCCCCTAGTCCCTGCCGTGGGGGCCTCTTGAGCAGGTTGGACGAGACCTACATGACGCTTGCCTCCAAAGAGTGTGCTCCATGACAATCGCGTCTCCTTGCTCTGGTCCCCCGCCTTCTCAAGACGGGGAAAAAATGTGCAAAAGCCCCCTCCGGTTCAAAGCGTATCTAGCCACTCAGCTGTTCATTGCAGAGGACATTATTTTAGCAAGACCCAGGTCCTAGACCTTCCGATTCGTATTTATTTTCTCGACAGACCCGTCACAAAGTACAGCACACAATCCCTTCTCTGCCTTCTCTCTCGTGGTGTTCCAGAGACGTGTCCGTGGTTGTGATTTGGAACAACTCCTATTTATTCGGCTTCCTGTGCTTTTTTCGGTCTCCGTACATCGTGCGCGTCCTTGTGTCCTGGAAATCGAGTGTGTGGGAAGTCATTCTGTCTATGGAGTGCCCTCCTCCTCTTCTCAGTGTTGCCAACATATCTCGTAACTGTTTACTGAAGAGTTGTGTCTATATAGAGAGAAAATATATATAAACAGAGAAATGTGTGAATATGGGTTCTTTTTCGTTTCTGTGCTTCAGGGATGCTTTTTAATACAAAGGAGAGAAGTGTTCGCTGTGGAAGATGGTGTCCTCCCAACCCCCCCTCCCCCCCCCCATCCAGGGACCCAGACCCGGAAGGGGGGACCGAGTCTCACGGTTGCTGCCTGGTCTTTCCCCAGGAGGTTCAAGGCGAGTGAAACACTTTCACTCACTTGTATCAGTTAGCCGTCAGCATGAGTAACGCCGCATAACAAAGCACCCCAAAACTCAGCGGCCTCACGCTGCTGTTCATTTAGCTTGCACTTCTGTGGGGTTGGCCGCATGGGCCGAGAGGGTTTTCTGGTCTGAGATGGACTTCTTCATGAGTCTGTGGTCAGCTGATGGCCAGTGAGGTGACTCCTGACTGATGGCCAGAAAAGTGGGGGCAGCTGGGCCACGGGTCTCTCGTCCCCTGGCAGGCTGGCTCAGGCTTGTGCATGTGGCCGTGGTGGCAGTTTTCAAGCGAGCAAGCAGAAGCGTGCGAGGCCTTTTGAGACCTCGGCTGGGAATCGGCCTGAAGTCCTTTGTGCTACATTTGCTCGCTCAGAGTAAGTCACGTGGTTGGGCGCAGATTCAAAGGTTGGGGGAATCCCCCAAGATCCCATGCACAAGAGGGGTCCCCAGATGGTCAGCCATTTGACTCGGGGTCATATCTCTAAGTTGACACCTGCTGAGAGAGCTCATCTCTCACCCCTGAGGTTCCCACAAACCAGCAGCTTGACCCCCTTGACAGCCACAGGCCCCGCTCATGGCTACCGTTCGGAACCTTGGCCATCAAGCAACGGGGACCTCTCACGGATGCCCGCCCCTCGCAGCCTCTAAACACAGGCCAAGGGAAACAACTAGCTTTCAGCTGTAGAAGCAGAACTGGATTCAATCTAATGAACACCCATCAAAACTGCGGGTTTTATACGGAAAAAGTTACGTTTGCAGGTGGCTTGGCAGCCTGGGGGAGCCCGGTCCCCACGTTCTCAGAAGACTGTCGGCGGAGGTAAGTCTGAAGCCCCACGGCAGTGGGCAGGTGGGGATTTGCCCTTTGCCAACCCAGACGGGGGCTTTCTTAGCGGGAAGGCCTGCTCCTTCCTGGGGGACGTTTCTGAGAGCTAAGACTGGTCCCGAGGTTCTGTATTCTGCGTGGGCTTTAGAGCCTCCCCCCCCATTCCTCCAACTCCAGCCATGGCTTGGTACATGTGGCTATCCTCCTGAAGCATCCCACTATTGCAGCAGCAGTTGCCTGACACCCCCAGACCCAGGCAGTGCCCCCCGCCACGGGTTATGTGTGCACAGGTGCCCGGTTGCAGGCCCACTCACTTCCGGTCATGGATGATGTATGTTACAGGAAAAGACATCTTAAGACAGCATTTCCGTTATTGACAAGACTTTCCTAAACGTGTGCAGTTGAGCTCTTTGTGTAGATGTGAACAGACGAGTCTTACATCGCCAGGCCTATTGTAATGCCTCGGTGGTGGGATGGGGACGAGCTCTCCATTTCTGTGTTTATGGACGCAGAGTTCTGGCTGGACTTCTCCCATCCTTTTCCTCCTGCTAGCCCTCCTTCTGTCTCTGCTCTTCCCTCTCTCCTCCCCAGGTTCCCCTCTCTCCTGCCTCACTGCCTTGTGGCCAAGAGCATTTGGACAGCGTCCTGCCCACGGTTTCTACCAGATGATACTGTTTCTCCGAACACGCCTGCCGCGTCCAGGCCCTTCTGGCTGTTCTGTCCCTTTACGCCCATGCTTCAGCCCTGCTCACTGGCTTTTCACCGAGAGCTTCCCCATCGGCCTGTGGGGGAGGCCGTGTGGCAATTGAGGAGCACTTCTCCTGTGCAAAGAGTTTGGGAGGCCCTCACCATCCCATTTCGGGGATGCCTGGCAGGCATTCCCACATCCGGTGTCCCCTTCCTTCTTCCCCTCCCCTCCTTCCCTCGCAGGCCTGAGGTCCCAGGAGCCCGGGGCAGACGGGGGTGCAGTCAAGGGCACTGGGAAGAAGCCCTTCCAATTTCTTTCCTTGCCAGCAGATACACTTAAGTCCGGGAGACAGCAGATCCATGGACCACTGAGTTTTCTCGCACATTCTGTAATAGCATTTCCAACTCCGGGCACCTGCCGCTGGCCTTTTCTGATTCTGACCATGTCTGCTCACCACCCGTGCAATTGAATCATTACTGGTTTTCTTTAAACCAACTCGCTTTTTAGACTTGTACCTATGGGAGGTCATTATCATTTGCATAAACAGAACATGATTATAAAAATAAATATGATTATTTTACCAAAATACTGTTTGCCACCTAAAAAAAAAGGCTTTGAGCCCAAATCCTGCTCTCTTTGTTAAGAAGAGATGTAGCAGGAGTTTGAGAGGCTGTGAAAGACATATGGGCATCAAATGAGCCTTTCTTCTTGGCAGACATAAAGGACAGTTGAAGAGGGAATGGCTTTCTCATTGTGCCAACTAAAATCATGTCCCGTATATCTCTGTCCATGTGTTGGGGGACTGATGATTTCGGATCCCAGATCCCCCCCTTCCTGGCTACGTGGCCTTGGGATAGTGACTGTACCTCGCTGATGGGCCTTTAGTTTTCACTTTTGTGCACTGAGGATAAGAATGCTCCTGGATGCAGACCCGGCCCGCTTCTTTCACTGGGACCCTCTACTCCTCTGCATCTCCAGGGCATGATTTCCTGATTGAGACTTCAGTGTCCCTGAGTTACCAGCATCTACCTCGCTCGGGTTCTCAGGTGAAGCTTGGAAACCTTAGAGAATATGGCTCCTGGAGGAGAGCTCGGGAAGGGGCGAGCTCCCAGCCCTCTGGGGCTGGGACCGAGAAACACAGCAGTTAGGAATGGTGAGGCCATCGGTCCTCGGCAGGAGCGAAGCCAGCGCTGACTCTGCAGTTAACATCTGATTTTGCTGAGTCAGGAGCAGACTTATAGGTCCCTAGGCTTCTGGCTTTCCAGCCACCGGGCACACTGAGAGCATGAGCCCACGACAGGCACATTGAGAGCATAAGCCCAGGACAGGTGCAGTCTCGAGGAGCACAATTTGGTCTTTTCTGAAGGGGCCGGCTTGCTGATCTGTTGCTAAATGAAACCCCAGCAGGATTCAAATGACCCATGGGACCATGCAGTTCCCCTGGGATTTTCCATTACGTCCGGGGGCTGTGCAGAAATTCTCCAGGGTCTTCTTGGCTTGCTTTCTTCAGACCTGTGGGCACACAGCCTTTGTAGACACCGGGCTCCTTGAAACAATGGACGCTCCTTGTTGTGATCAAGAGAAAATAAGACCGAGAGATCCCTCTGCCTCAAATAAGGACAGAGTCTCCCTGTAAATCTTTCCTCATTAGGGGCTGGAGAATCACTCCCTTTGGCATTGATGAAACAGTTCAAAGGGAAAATTAAGGGACTTGGGGGCCGTGGAGAGGTTATGACAGAGGGTATGTGGGTGACAGGGGCTGGGGACTGAGTTTGGGCTTCTGCTTGGTGGCATCCACTCGCTGCTGGGATGCGGCTTGGCTCTCAGAAGGTTTTCCTGTGCAAGACTGACTTGCTCAGAAGTGTTCCTGCTGATAGCAAAACATGCCTCTGGGTCCCTTTGAGCACCACGGGATGGCTTCCGAGGTTTTCTGTTACTTTATTCCCTTATTCTGTTACTGTCTTTTTTTTTTTTTTTAAGATTTACATATTTATTTTAGAGAGAGTGTGTGCATGCAGGGGGAGGGGCAGAGGGAGAGGGAGAGAGAGAATCCTCAAGCAGACTCCCCGGTGAGCACTGAGCCCAACGCAGGACTCAACCCCAGGACCCTGAGATCATGACCTGAGCCAAAAACAAGAGTCAGATGCTTAACTGACTGAGCCACCCAGGCGCCCCTCTACTTTTTTCTAAAAAAGCTGTCAAGTCACCTTTATTGTTCTTTCTCGAAGGTGAATGTGAGCTGCATTCTCTATAGTCTGTGCAATGGAGTCGCTCCTGGGGGTTGTTTATGGATGTCCTTGGTTGAGCATTTAAAGCTAAAAGAGTTTGAGCAAGATAAGCTAGGTTGGGCAGAGGGAGCAAATCCAGGTTTTATTTTGCTTCCACTATTGAGGGTGACAGACCTGGGTTCAAATCCCAGTCGGCTGTGCAGACGTAGGCAAGTGACTGTACCTCTCTGAGCCTCAGTTTTCACTTCTGTGAACTGGGGATAATAAAGCTGCCCTTCAAAAGGGAGCTGGGCATCGAATGTTTTTGCCCATCCAGCATCCTTCCCCTGTTCCAGTACCAGCATCTTCTCCCATGTTCTGGGGAGCTGTATCTCCTATGTTACAACCATGGTCTTCTAGGGAGACTGCTGATATGCCCCGCCCCCTAGGGGGCACATGACTCTGTCCTGACCAGTCAGATTCCTTCCCTGGGAAGAGAGCCGTTCATACTTTCTTTTCGCAGTGGCCAAGGTAGGAGGAGTCCAGCCTGGAGCTGCCTGTGACCATGTCTCCTGCGGGTAGGGGAGCAGGCATGGATGGATCCAGGTGTTCAGATGAGGTCCTTAGAGCTCCATCTCTGTCCATGTCATGGTTCCACTCTGCTCATGCTGATGTACACCAATTCCATGCCCATCTCTGGACTAGTCTCTCCCACCAGGCTTTATTGGCTAGAAGGGTTCATTTATCCGTAATGTGGGATAGTCAGAGAGTTGCTGGGGGTCCTCTCCCCAGGAAAGATTAAGGTGCTGCTCCCAAGGAAGGGCAATGGGTCATGATAGGCAAAAGCCACAGACAGACTCCAGCATCCCTGGCAGAGAGAGCATGTGCAAGTGGTAGAAGCGTGAAGAGGTCTATCCAGAATTCAGTGTGGCAGAGGGAGAGGCACAGGGGTTGGGTGTGTGACAAGAAAGAGGCTGAAGAGAGAGGTTGGAATGGGATCCGGAAGGGCCTCTTGTGCCCCAAGTAACAATGAGTTCTCCACATCAGTGGGACTGTTTGCCTGGGGCGGGGGGGGGGGGGAGGAATGAGACAGGTTCCCCCCATCCCCCCCAACATCAGACACCCTTTTGTTCCAACTCTTCTTGTGCGTATGGGCACTCACTAAATACTTGATTGGGAAAGAAAGAATCCTCGAGGAGTTACAAAGATGGAGGGACGCGAAAGGGAATAAGCACGTGCCTATTGAAAGATACAGTACTGGGGGGACAGCTCGCACTCAGAAGTCCTGGGGGCTCTTTTATTTCTTTACGTAAACTCTACATCCGACATGGGGCTTTAACTCAACAACCCCGAGATCACAAGTCCCCTGTTCCACTGACTGAGTCAGCCAGGCACCCCCTGGGCATTCTTCATGAATAGATGTAGTTCTCCTAGGGAGGAGTCCTGGGGGGTAGGGATTATAATAATAAACTCAACTTGATTGAATACAATGGGCCTTAACATGGTGCTAAGTGCTTTATTTACATAGAGCATCTCAAGTTAATTCTCATTTTTTTTTAAAGATTTTGTTTATTTATTTGACAGAGATAGACACAGCGAGAGAGGGAACACAAGCAGGGGGAGTGGGAGAGGGAGAAGCAGACTTCCAGTCATCAAGTTAACTCTCATAACAACTCTATGAGGGAGGCATTATTTTACACACATACCCTGCCCCTGCCCCTGCTTCCCCCTCCCATTTTACGGAATATGCGGTGGTCCAGAGAGGTGAAGTGATTTGCCTGAGGTCACACAGCACAGAGGCAGCAGAGGTGAGGTTTGAATGTGGATTTGTAGTGGTTTCATACCACTCTGAAGTGGGCCCTTTTTGCTCCTCCTGGGAAATTTTTATTTGCTCATTTCTGGAATGAGGATGATTTTCTCAGTGTCACCCGAGAAGAGGATGATCTTCCCCTGGACCTTGGTCATGCGGGGCCACCCGATCATAGGCAGGAAGCTGGCTAGGACTGCACTGAGGATGGCAGTCACATAGCCCCAGCCCAGCCGGCACTGCCCACCGTAGTACACAGAGGAGGCTCCGCAGGCTTCCTTGGCAAATGGGGAGGCCAGGCTGATGGGGAAAACCAACAGGCCCGCAGTGATAGACGTGGCTGGAGACAGCAGGAAGGAACACCAGTGTGTCAGTCAAGTCAAGGCTCTGGGCTAACTTCATCCCAGGACTCACAGATCCACCCTCCTATCTACCCACCCATCCATCAGTCCATTGACTTATCTGTTGACTTACCATCTATCATTTTATCCCATCACTCAACTAGTCTTCCATCCAGCTGTCCATCTACTCACCCATCCATTCAACCATATTCTAACCCTCTCATCTCTCTATCCTCCTATCCACCTATCCATTCACTTATCCATTCATCTACCCATCTGCCCACTTAGCCACCTGCATCCCACCAATCCATCCACCCACCCAACTGTCCACCCATCCACCCACTGAACCGTGTGTCCATCCATGTATCCATCCATTCACCCACCCATCCATCTACCTACTCAACCATCCACCCATCCATTCACCTACTCAATCAACCATCCATTTGTTCCATCTACATACCCACTCATCCACCTACTCAACCATCCATCCATCCACCCACTCAACTGTCCATACATCCATCCACACACCCAACCATCCATTCATCCATCCACCCACTCAACCAACCAACCATCCATCCATCCATCTACCTACTCAACCATCCACCCAGCTGTCCATCTACTCACTCATCCATTCAACCATATTCTAACCCTCTCATCTCTTCATCCCCCATCCACCTATCCATTCACTTATCCATCCATCTACCCATCTGCCCACCTAGCCACCTGCACCCCACCCATCCGTCCACCCACCTAACTGTCCACCCATCCACCCACCCAACTGTCCATCCATCCATCCATCCATCCACCCACCCATCCATCTACCTACTCAAACATCCACCCACCCATCCATCTACCTACTCAACCATCCACCCACCCATCCATCTACCTACTCAACCATCCACCCATCCATCCATCTACCTACTCAACCATCCACCCATCCATCCATCCACCCACCCATCCATTTACCTACTCAACCATCCATCCATCCATCCATCCACCCACCCATCCATCTACCTACTCAACCATCCACCCACCCATCCATCTACCTACTCAACCATCCACCCACCCATCCATCTACCTACTCAACCATCCACCCATCCACCCACCCACCCACCCAGGCATCCATTTGTCCACCCACCCATACGTACACCCAACCATCCATCCATCCATTCATCCACTCACCCATCCATCCATCCACTCAACCATCAATCATTCACTAATATACCCATAGATCCATCCATCAGTTCACCTACTGACCTACCCACTCACTCATTCATTCATTCATTCACCAACCCACCTATCCGTGTATGTATTTATTCATCCAAACCATTACAGGTGCCCTGGTGGGCACTAATGACACTAAGGAAATAAACTGTACACCTCCTCACCTTCAAGGCACTCTCAGTGCAGAAAATCACCTGACCCTAGCTTCTCTTGCTGCTCTTCAGCCACATTGGTCTGCTTACAGTTCTGTGAACATGCCTTGCTCACTTGTCCCTAAGCTTTTGCCCCCAGTGTTCCCATTACCTGAAGTTCCCTTCTCTATTTGGCCAATTCCCGCTTGTGCTTCCAGACTCAGCTCAAGTGATACCTCTTTCAGGAACCCTTCACTAACATCCTCCACTCTCCTGGAGGTTTTCCTTGCATCTTATGCTCATCCCTAGCTTATCAAATATCCACTGAACTATAACTGCCCGATGCACCCCGCCCCCACCAGATACTGCACAAGCCCAGGACAAGGACTATATATAGCTCCATCCACAATATTTAGTGAGCATCTATTATGTGCGAAGGCACCGTGCCAGGTGCTGGCGATGTCAAGGCAGACATGTCCTTGCCCTCAAGGAGCTGATGTTGTAGCGGAGAGAGATGAACAATAACAAAGCAGGCAGATAAGCAAGTGCAGTGAAAAATACAGAACCAAGTGAGAGGTAGGAGAACCTCAGGAGAGGGGAGCTCCCTTACTGAGAGATCATGAAAGATCTCGCTGAAGCAGTGCTTTGAGCAGAGTAGAGGAGCAAGGCATGTAAGATCTGAGAAGAGAGAATCCCAGGCAGAGGGGACAGCGTGGTGTATCATGGAACGGAAAGCAAGCCAGTGGCTGGAGTAGGTTGAGCCTGGGAGAAGGGGTAAGAGGTGAGATTGGCGAGGGAATGGAGGGTTTCATCAGGCAGAGCCGCCTCAGCCATGACAAGGAGAGTGGATTTTACTCTGAGTGTAACAGGAAGTCACTAGAGGCTAGATAAACCAGTTTGAGTGACCCGATCTGATTTCAGTTTTGACAGGACCTGTTTGGCCAGCATGGCAGACAGACTCTAGGGGGCAAAGGTGGCAGCAGAGAGACATGTGAGGTGGTTATCACTCTAATCCAGGTGAGAGGTGATGGGAGATTATTTGCATGAGGGTTGTAATCAAGCCCTGGGCTACGCCATCCAGAGCCTAGGTGGGAGTTAGAGAAAAGCAACCCTCCTGGGGAGTTGCAGCCCTGCCATTTCACAGTTTAGCAAGTGGAGCATAAGCTAGATTTCAGCATCTCTCAGCCCTCTGCTAGGCTCCCTTGTGCAGTGCACAACCTGCTCGACTGTGCATGGTGGTCCTGGTAAAGATGATACAAAGTGGATGGGTAAGAGAGAAACAAAGGGGGACAGACTATTAGGACTGGGTTTAGCTAAGGGCAGGAGAGAGTAATGTTAAGTATGCCATTCCCTCCCCACCATTTCTGGCTTGCTAAAGGACTAGAAAGTCTTCAATCCTAGGGTTTATCTCTGAAATTCAACATAGGAGGCCAGACTCTGCTCACAGGTTCGTTCATTCCTTCCTTCCTTCCTTCCTTCTACAAACATGCCTGGAATGGTTACTATGTGACAGTGGATTTACCTGCAGCTGCCTGCACCCCGGGCATTGGGCCACTGCCCCTTCTGGGACACAGCCCTTTGGGGGCCAGGGCCCAAGATAGGAGGAGAACTGCATTAAAGGCCAACAAGAGCCATCCTCCAAGGAGAATTGCAGCCGAGACCTGCCAGGAAGAAAGAGGAGGGTGGGTGCTGAATGGGGCAGGTAGGGGCAGGGGTATGTCTCTATGTTTACTAGCCAGCTACTGAGTCCTCAAAACCCCAAGAGCTCTGTGCTATTATTACCCCCATTTTACATGTACACAAACTGAGGCCCAAGGAGGTGGAGTCATTTGCCTCAGGACACACAGCTAATCAATTGGCAAAGCCAGAATTAATACCCAGATTTATAACCACCATACCCTACCTTTACTGAGTACCTGCTATATGGCACGATCCCCAAGAGAGGCACCTTTGTAATTATTGCTTTCAGAGGCTATATAATCTTCCTTAGAGGTGTTGGGCTGGGAGTCCTGACCCCTTGTCCACATTGTTGAAATTGGTGATATGCATCGTAACAGAGACTTTCAACAGCATAGCTGTGGTTTTCAAACTTAGCAGCACTCAGAGGATGGCCAGGTAGGTGTGTGCAGGTGGTACACTGCACAACCCTTACAGATGCCTTGGGATCATCCTGGATTTGCATATTCATTACAGTTCTTTTCCAGCAGATGGCAGTATAGCGTCCTGAAGAAGGGAAACCTTTTCTTAATCTGTTCTAACGTGCTATATGGATTTGCAGCTGCCTTCAGAATCATCCTGACTGTTTGCTAAAACGCAGATCGCCAGACTCGACCACACACCTGTAGACTCAGAGGCTCAGTGTGGGGTAGGCGGTGGGGGCCAGAACTTGGCTTTTTCTTCCCCCCTCCCCTCTGGTGGATTCGGTAGCGCCCCCGAGGTCCCAGCCCCGGTCTTACCTTCCAGGCAAAGTTGGGAATATCATCCAGGGACCTGAAGGTCCCACAGCTCTGGTTCCAGCTGTCACCCCGAGGCCAGGAGCAGTAGGTGAGGACGCCAAAGGAGAAGGTGTGGGACTGGAACCAGGCAGGAGAGATGAGGCTAAAGGCCGAGATGCAGGCTAGGGAGAGTCCCAGGGCTGCCCAGATGCTGCCCGCCATCAGGGAGTGTCGATGACCTAGTGGTCAACAGGCAACATTAGGGGTGGAGGCTGCTGGGAAGGAGAGGAACAGGAGCTGGTGAAGGTGCCCCCCACTCAGGGACCTGGTCCGTAGCCTCCTTTCCACCTGGTGATGCAAACAGTGAATGCAAACGGAGGTGTTCATATCTGGGCAGGGGGTGGGGCTTTGCCCGAATAAGTTCTGGAAGTAGGATAACCCCAAATCTTAGAATAAATGTTAGTGACTAACCAGAACTTTGAACACTCCCACTCCGCATGGAACATTTTCATCACCCGTTCAGGCAAGGCCTCTCCCATGTTTCCTTCCTCCCTTCATTCGCTCATTCACTCATTCCTCAGCCTCTCAGGTCTTGCACTGTCCAAAAGGGCTGCTTCTCCCCAGGGTGGACATCTTTTTCTAAATCACACAGATGCTGTTTCCAGCTGCCACCCTGCCCATTAACTCACTCCTCCCAATCACTGACCACCGTAATTATTTAATTGTATCTTTTTGTTTGGAGGTATTTTTGCGAAATGGATATTCGTTCAGTATGTGTGTATTGTTTTTAAAGATTTTCTTTATTTATTTGAGAGAGAGAGAGAGATAGTGAGAGGGAGCATGAGCAAGAAGGAGAGGGAGAAGCAGGCTCCCCGCTGAGCAAGGAGCCCGACATGGGACTCGATCCCAAGACCCTGGGATCACGACCCAAGCTGAAGGCAGACGCCCAACCGACTGAGCTACCAGGTGCCCCAGTGTGTATTTTCAATTCGTGTAATTGACAGTATTTTATATGTTGCATTTTGCTGCCTACTTTGGGCACCAAGCGTGATGCTTTTAGGGTTGAGCCACGTTGCTGTGCATATGCCTATTCCATTTAACTTGGAGTTTCCCAGAAGCGGATCCTGAGACGAGGGTTTGGGTGCAGGCAGTTTATTTGAGAGGTGGTCCCGTGGAGGAGGAAGTGGGATGGGGGGAGAAAACAGCCCATTAAGAATGTGTTATGAAGCCGGCTGTCCCCAGGGTGGCTCTGAGAGACGGGGTACGCCCCAAGGGCAGAGGGAGGTGTGGTCTTTACATACCAATTCCCGCCAGCCATTGGTTGAGGGCTGACCCCAGAACTGGGTGGCAACAGTGTGTGTGTGGAGGGGGAGCAAATGGGCTCCAGCAAGAACCAACAAGAGGATGGTGATAAAACGCCGTGCAGGCAGACGAAAGCCCACTGCTGTGTGCAGATGCGATAACGATGACCTTGAGGGGTACGGAGCTGACCATGACTAGATCGGCCACACCGTTGCCTCCACCTGCTGTGTGCTGTCCCCTCTGCATTTCACCTACTCCAGCCCTCTACCGCAGGCAGCTCTGCTGTGGACATCCGCGTGCCTGGATTTGTGCCAGAATTTTGGGGAGTGGGCACACACTTTGGAACACACATGCTGTCTCAGATGGCACATCTCTGTTTCCTCTGAGCAAGAAATCCCGGTTCCTCCCCAGGGAAGGCTGCCCCATTCCACTGTCTCTCCCTCTGTGCCCAAGGTGCCTGCAGACCTACGTGCCCAAACATTAATCTCAGTCTCCTCCTGCCTTCCAGATGGGACAGTAGAGGCCCAGAGAGGGCAGCAGATGCCCCCCAGACTGACCCAGGAGGCCAGTGTGGGTGGGGGAGTTGGGTGGGAGCTGCTGTCCACACACCGCCATGGGCCAGGCAATAAGTACACATCCTACAGCTCCTTTGCTTTGTGACTCCCCGGCCACAAGCCCAGAGGGCTGCAGTGAGCTCGTCTTTGTCGACTGGAGGAGAGCCCACCCGTGGCCCTGTGCCTGCCGGGCTGCAGGTAGGTGCTATGACCTCGTGTTTGACAAGGGAGGACACTGAGGCTCAGAGGCCTGGGCGACTCAGCCCAAGGACACAGTTAGAAGGGGAGGGCCAGGGGCTCATACCCAGACCTGAGGAGTCGGCAGCGGTCCTTCGTGAGAGCCCAATGGTAAGGGTTCTAATAGTTACCGAGCATCGCCCCCCTGCTGCGGGCCAGGCACTGGTCTAGATGGCTCCTTGGACATGCCTGGGGTCTCACAGCTAAGATGTGGGACAGCAGTACTTGAACCTGGATCTGTCTGACCCTTGAACCAGGATTAAGGTCAATACTTAACCATGCCCCTTCCCATTACCTTGCTCAGCCTCCTTCAGCCCCAACCTCTACCCTTCCCGCTGTCTTCCTCACCCCAGTTCTTAGCTTTCTTCTGAGGCAGGGCTGTCTATCTGTCCTTCTCTGCTCCGGGGTGGCTGCTCCCCGCCCCTCCTTGGGGCCAAGATAGCTCCTCTGGCCTGGTGATGGCATCTCCCAAGAGAATTTCATTTTTCTTGCCCTGAGACTGCCCCTAGGCATCTCTGAAAGTCCCGGGTACAGAACAACGTTCCAACCATTTACAGCCCAAGTAAATGCTTTCACTCTGGGGAGGCATCCAGGCTGTGAGGCCACAGAGGTTCAATCTCTGGCTCTCAGATGTATTGGCTGTGTGACCTTGAGCCAGGCACGTACCCTCTCTGGGCCTCCATTCTTTCATCTGTAAAACAAGCCTGATACAGAAGGTACTTGGTGGAGTGCCCTGCACCCGGGAGGTCCTCCATAAATGGGCGTGTTGGTGATAATGGTAGTGATCCCCGTGGTGGCAGTGGGACTATTTGCAGTAGTATTAGTATTATTCATGGCTATTGTCTTATTGCTCATACCAGTTGGGATTAGCAGACACTTCAAAGAGATAAAAACCAAAAATGGAGACCCAGATTGCTCATGTGACTTGCCTGAGATCCCCCAGCAAATCGGGGGGAAAACTGGGATCTCAGCCAAGACTCCGGTCCCCGTACTGATGAGCAGAAACACCTTCCCCTTCCCTGATAACATCCCTCCAGCTCCTGTTCTCCAGTGTCTGTCCCCTTGGCTAGCTCTCAGAGAGGGAGGGGGTCAGGTGGGTGGGGAAGAAAGGGAAGGAAGGGGAGGGTGCCGGCGAGGCAGGGAGAGCTGAGAGTTACCCAAGAGGGCAAGGAGGGTGAGGTTGGGGGGCCTCAAACCGCTCCAAAGGGAAGGCAAGACCCTGCTTCAACCACTGACCAGCAAACACCCACTACCCCGCCCTCGGTGACCCCTCGGCCACTCCTGGGAGGATTGGGCACGATGCCCTTCCCTCCACCTCCCTCAGCCCCTCCGACGCACCCGTCGACAAACACAGAGAGAGTTTACACCACAGCCCCGCGCGGCAAGGGCCTTCAGAGAATAACCAGAGGAAAGATGTGGGACGCCATGGTGCCTCAGACGGTCCTCAGAGCATCTCCAGGGTGTCGCTTAAATGTCACTAAATCGTAAAGTGCCCAAGGTACTGAGTTTCAATTTCCCTTCGTCACTTCTCTTTATATCAAGAAGGAAGTCCCTGTTGGAGCTAATCCGTCTTAAACACCTTTCAAACATCTGTCAACCTCCCCCTTTTATTGATTTATTTTTTTTTAAGATTTTATATTATTGCGAGAGAGCGCACGCGCACGAGCCACAGGGAGGGGGGCTGAGGGAGAGAGGGAGAACCCCAAGCAGACTCCACCCAGAGCGTGGAGCCCGGTGTGGGGCTCGATCCCACGACCCTGAAATCGTGACCTGAGCCCAAAGCAAAAGTCAGACGCTCAACCGACTGAGCCACCCAGGCGGCCTCCCAACCTCCCCCCTTTTAAAAATGATGGGGAGCCTTGAACAGGCAACAAAGTCAAGTGAGAATTCTGGAATGTGGTTGCAGTTTCCTTGTATTTACTGTGGTGGTTTTGGTCTCTGTTTTGCTGTGATGCTGGTTGTCCATTTAAAATTGAAAATGTCTTTTAATGAAAAACTGAGTTAAAGCCCCATCGTACCTACATAATCATAGAGGTGACTGGATGAGGAGGCCGTGAGGGAAGGCGGTTTGCAGATGGCCAACACTGCCATTGATGACCGGGAGTGAGGCCCAGGGGGGCTGAGCCAGCCCAAGGGCACGCAGGGTCAAAAGCGGCTAAGCTCCCAGCCAAGCCAAGGGCATCCACCACCCCAGGGCCGGTGCTTTTCAACCTTGGGCTTCACTTTGGGACTCCAAGCCCGGCTAGCCCTTTAAACGTGGCAGGAGTCCTAGGCTTGGAGGCCAGCCAATTCCTCTACCACTTCCCAGCTGTGTGGCCTGGGACAAGGCGCTCCATTGCTCTGGGCCTCAGTTTCTCCATCTGTAAAAGCAAATTGGAAATCCCAGGGGGTAGGGGGCATGGGGTTTAATCACTGAACAGGGTGATGTCGTAGAAAGAAGCAGACGGACCCCATCTTCCCCTTCCCAACACTGTGACCTTAGGGAGGCCTCCTCACCTCGCTGGATAAGGGGCTGGGGGTTATTGGGAAGGTTCAAGGCGGGTAGAATGCTTGTGTGTGTCTCGGGGGGAGGGAGAGAGAAGCCTGGGCAGGGAGGTCAGGGTTACAATGCAGAGACATTTTATTCCCAGGATTAGAAAATCCTGGTGGCTGCTAGCCAGCAGGTGAGATGCAGCCCCTGGAGGGAGGGAGATGGATTTTTTTTTCATTCCTACACCAAAATCAGCCTCTCCTAGGGGGTTGGCAGGATCCCCAGGGGTGTAATTCCAGCCAGGAAGCTGGGGAGCCCAGAGCCGGCTGAGGCCTGTGATTTTGCTCTCTCTCTGGCTGCCCCTGTGACTCTCCAGGCGTTTCTGACCTTGAAAGGCGTTTTGTTCTCCAGATAATGTGCTCAATGTCACCTGGGAAAATCACGCCGACCGTCCAGGTGCCCAGAAACCTAAATGAGGCATTATAACCTGAAACCACATCCGGGCAGGCTCCAAGTAGCTGGGATCCACCTAAGGGAAGCTTGAAAGGGACTGAACCTTTTCTCCTCCTGCAGCTCAGCATTTAACTGTTGATGGCCGTCGAGGATTCCGAGCACTCCCCAAGCCCCCTTGCAAACACCTGCAGTGCCTTGCTTCATGTAACCCTCCCCGAGTGGCAGGTGCTCTTATCAGAGTTCCCATTTTTATTTTAAATATTTTTTTTTTTAAATTTGAGGGCGAGCAAGAGAGAGAGAGAAGCTAACATGGGTGGGGGGTTGGGACAGAGGCAGAAGCAGAAGCAGACTCCCCTCTGAGCAGGAAGCCCGATGCAGGGCTCGATCCCAGGACCCTGGGATCATGACCTGAGCCGAAGGCAGACGCTTAACCGACTGAGCCACCCAGGCGCCCCAGAGTTCCCACTTGTACAGAAGATGAAAGGAAGGCTCAGGAAGCAAGTGGTAAACCAGGACGTAAGTGTAAAGCACGCACTCAAACTCAAGTAATTGGGCTTCTGACTCTGTGCCCTGAGCCCAAAGCGATATTAAAAGGTTAGTTTAAAAGTCAGATACATAGGCAGTGGCTTCCTGGGTGGTCCACGGCTCAGGCATGGTCCACCCTCCCACCCGATCTGGCCAGGGGCCATGCACGGTCCCAGAAGAGCCACAGTCAATCACAGTGGGCAGAGCGATGGGGCTTGGAAGGCTAGAGGTGGCTACCAGGGCTTTGGTATGTCCCCACGGCCAAGTCCCTTTCACTTTCCCAGCTTCCATGTCCTTATCTGTTAACCAAAGGGCTGGGTCATTTATTCATTCAACTTTTATGTGCCCAGCCCGATGTGACCTTCACGGATACAGCAGTGGACAAAACATAGTCTGTGCCCTCTAGGAGCTTAGGGTTTTGTGGGCAAGACAAACAAACAGGATAGAACAATATGGTCTGTCCATCCATCCATCCATCCATCCATTCAACAAATATTTATTATCTGTTACGTTCCAGGAAATGTGCTAGGTGTTGCAGATTTAATAGTGAGGAAACAGACAAAACCGCTGTCCCCACAGAGCTTATACTCTAGAAGGAAAGCAAGGCGGTAAAGGCATAGACAAGTCAGTGTATAAGATGCCAGAAATTAATGACTGTCATACAGAAAAATGAAGCAGGGAAGGGAGATGCCAAGTGATAGGAGAGGTCACGGAAAGCCATGAGAAGGTGACCTTTGGGCAAGAGCTGAAGGAGGAAGCCATGTGGGTTTATGGGGGAGGAATATTCCAGGCAGTGGGAGATGCAGGTGCAAAGGCCCTGTGGTGAGCATGCATTTGGCAAGTTTCAGGATGAAAAGGAGCTGGGGGGAAAGGAGGAGTGGAGAGCCCTGTTGGCAATGGAGATCTTTGGATTTTAATTTTTGAGTGAGATGCAGAATCTGCGGATAGGCCTGAGCAGGAGTGTGGCAACCCGTCTTGTGTTTTCCAAAGATCACTCAGGGTGACCTGGGTGGCTCAGTCGGTTAAGTGTCTAACTCTTGATTTCAGCTTAGGTCCTGAGATGGGGCCCTGAATCCGGCTCCACACTGGGTGTGGAGGCTGCTTGAGGTTCTCTCTCCCTCACCCTCTGCCCCTCCCCTATGGTGGACCAGATACATGGGCAGAGAGGGAGGGAAGGGGAAAGGGCGGAGCCTGGATCTATGTTCAAAGTCAAAGGTCAGACCAACTGAAAGTGGTTAGGGATTAGGCAGAGTGTGAGGATGCCTCCAGGGCTCTTTCCCTTGGTACTGGGGATGGGGGAACTGCCGCTGCTGATTTGGGGAAGCTCCGGGAGGAGCCAGTTTGCCAGGGGAGGAAGAAGGATCTCAACACGATGCAGCCTAAGTCAAGTTTCGGATGTGCGTTTTGCCAACCTGTCAGTCAACAGATGTGGACAGGCATAGCTTCAGGCCAAGAGAAAAACCAGGGCGACGTTAGGCACGAGTACAGAGGAGGGGCCCTTGATCCAGCCTGGGGGCAGGGGGTGCCGGTTGCTTCCAGGCTGAGATCTGATGGGCCAGCTGGGACTGGGGAGGACCTTGACTTGCACCCCCTTCTCTTCCTCCCAGCTACACAGCCCGCTAAGCTAGATTTCTGCTTCTGGTCTAGGCTCTGTTACAAGTTACTGTGTGAGCTAGGAAAATTATGCAGCGCAATGTCTCTGAGCCTCAGTTTCCCATTGCAACGGGCCGAATGTGTGGGTGCCCCCTGAATTCATACGTTGAAATCCTCACCCCCAAGGTCATGGTATTAGGAGGTGGGGCCCTCGGGAGGTGAGGAGGTCATGCCGGTGGAACCCTCGTGAAGGCATAAAGACCCCAGAGAGCTCCCTCTCCCCTTCTGCCACGTGCGGACACAGCGAGAAGATGGCCACTAGCAAGTGGGCTCTCCGCAGACACCAGATCTGCCTGTGTCTTCATGGAATTCTCAGCCTCCAGACCTGGGGGAAATACGTGTTTGTTGTTGATAAGCCACTCAGTGTGTGGTTTCTTGTTAGAACCGTTCGAGCAGACCAAACCCACCTACGAAAGGACAGCTGCGTTCTAGACCAGTGGGACTTAGCTTTGGGAGGGGACAGATTCCTTTGAAAATCCGATTTAAAACTATGAATGTCTTCCCCACGCAGGCTTGCGTGCGCACACACACACACGCACATGCACGCTATTTCAGGCGTTCATGGGCCCCTGAAGCTCACTATGGTCCCTGGACAATACTTTCTTCTCTCCCCCCTTCAGATTCTTCCCTCCAGACTCACCACACTGCAGGCCAAGAGTCCAACGTGGCCTCTTACTGCTCAGGCTCCAGCTTTGGGGACATAAGTCTGCGACCTTGTAAAATGTCTCCTTCCCTTTGAAGGAAACATTCAGGTTGGTGACTAAGGCCCGGGTGGGTGATAAGCTGGTCTGAGTTTGTGTGTGTGTGTGTGCATGTGTGTGTGTGTGCGTGTGCGTGTGCGTGTGTGTGTGTGTAGTGTGTGTTTCTTCCCAGTTCCTTAAATCAACAGTCTTTCACTCCGGGCGGCTGGATGGGCTGGACAAAGAGGGAAAAGTGAGCCCCAGATCAGAATGGGGTAAGGGTATGGTGTTTCCCGGGTAGGAGGAGGTATGAATAGGGAGTAACTGACCTACAGTTAAACACGAGTTTTGAAATTCTTGGCACTGTGCTCTCCTTTCTGCCTCGGTAGTGCTCATCCAGGGAACTGACTTACATATTTCCCTAGGACCTGAGGATCTTCTCTACAGGCTGTGAACATCCAAAAAGAGAGCACTGGATCAGAAAATCTTTATCCTTAGCATCTGCCATAAGACTTGGCACAGATAGGTGCTTGTCTTGTCTTTTGCTGTAAGTGATGGAAGTGCAACTCCAGCTGGCTCAAGTAGAAATGAGAAATTCATTGGCTTCCCTAACTAAAAATTCTATGATCAGCTTCAGGCACAGCAGGATCCAGGTGAATAAGCAATATCTTCAGGACTGCTCTTTCCTTCAACCTCTCAGCTCTGTTTTCTGCCGGGCTGGCTACACTCTCAGGCAGATTCTTTCTCACAGTGTTGGCTTCTGGCTGACCTTCTGAGGCCATAGCAAAGCAATCCAAGAAAAAAAAAAGTGGCTCTTTGCACATAGTTGCTGCAGATATGGTGAGGAATTCTCAAGGGAGAAGCTCAGGTCATGTGCCCACCCATGGACCCATCATTGTGGCCAAGGAAGATGGGATGTTCTGATTGGCCAGACCTAAGTCCTGGGCCCTAGGATTGGGGGTACAGGGTTGGGGACTGGGGATAGGGTAGGCAGGTCACAAGGTTCACCCCACTGGAACTATATGGACTACAGGTGGGGAGTGGGGTGGTTTCCAGAAGGAAAACCGAGGTTAGCCAAGAGCGGGGGATGGATGCTGGGCAGGTGAGAACTAGAGACATCACATTAATGTTTGCTGTGAATGCTACCGTGACAAATGAGCACACGGCCGCTGGTGCTGGAGGAAGCCTGACGGTCCAGGAAGTTAAGTCCGGGAAACATGAGTGAGGCCTGAGGCCGGGGCTCAAGTCCCAGCTCTGCCACCTGCACTTAGTGTGACCATGGAGAGGGCAACGCTGCCTCTCTGGACCTCAGTCTCTATCTGTAAAATGGGGACATCTGGAGTAGATTATTGCTAGGGATTTTTCCACTCACTCAGTCATCCAGTTCTTCATTTTTCTTTCCATCAGTATTTGCTGAAGGGCTTTGGAATTGGTCCAAACTGGATCTTAATCCCAGTTCGGATGTTTCCCGGCGGTCTCAGGCTTGACAGATGCCCCTTTACAGGTGCGCTCAGCTGGGTCCTTCCCAGCCACTGAGCTGCACTGGCCTCGCTCCAGCCTTGGCCCGCCTCCCCCCTGCAGGTGGCCCGGGTCACTTGCTGCAGCCACTGGGCCCACTCAGCCTGCGGTGACGTGGCCCGAGGGCTGGACCAGCCTCCCCCAGATCCCCAGCTGTCGTCGCAGCTGACCGGACCAGACCCTTGGCAGCGGGGGACGCTGGTGGCTCTTCTTCCAGAACTGGCTCCCCTCGTGGGTGCCAGAAGGCGCAGGTGACACAAGCCAGAAGCGAGGAGCAGCTGGACCCACCCGTGACTAACGCAGACAGGAGCTGGGCTGTGGAGCAGAGGAACTCCTTGCCTTCCATCCCCGCCGTAGTTCACAAGGCTTCTCTGGAGATGCCCGCATTCTGGAACCCCCGGCTGTGTTTCCAGGAGCACGTGTTGTGTTGGCTCACGCTCTTTCCCTGCCTCAGAGTCCCTTTCCTTCACTTTGGTGGGGCTGGGATTCCAATCCCCGATAAAGCCCGAGCCAGTGACTTTTGCCTCAGGCTCTGTTTTCTAGGGAACCTGGACTGAGATACTCCAGCTGTGTGACCTCGAATGATTTACTTAACCTCTCTGAGCTTCAGATGCCAAGTCTGTAAACGGTAGATCTTTTTTTTTTAAAAGACTTAATTTATTTATTTCAGAGAGAGAAAGGGTGTGAGTGAGAGAGAGCATGAGAGCAGAGAGGGTCAGAGAGAGAAGCAGACTCCCCACTGAGCAGGGAGCCCGATGTGGGACTCGATCCTGGGACTCCGAGATCATGACCTGAGCCGAAGGCAGTCACCCAACCAACTGAGCCACCCAGGCGCCCTGTAAACGGTAGATCTTAATAGAGGATCTCTAATAGGATCGCTGTGGTGCTTAATGAGACAGCGCAGGCCAAGTACTTGGCTCAACATATGTCAGTTTTCATTAGTATCGTTGCTGCGAATCGGGCCCTGGATCGTGTCACGGGAAACCAGTTATCCAACACCGAATTCCATGGATATTTACTGAGTGCCAACTTTGTGCTAGCCTCTGCTCCCAAGGAGCTCACGGTCTAGAAAGCAAGGCAGGGAACTGGGCTCTACGGTGTGATTCGTGCTTTGGTCAGGGATGGTAATCAGACGTGGCTTCTCAGGGAGGTGAGGTTAAAGATCTGAAGGATATGTAGTTGTTACAAATGATGGGCAGGTGAAGGGTGAAGTGTTCCAGACCGAGGGCACGGCATGGGCAAAGGCCTGGTGGGAAGGGAAAACATTTCAAAGAATATCCTGGCCCATGTCACCCTCAAGAAGCAGGCAAATTACAAGAGAAACAAAAATGGGTTAAGTATGAACTAATGAAAATGCATGATTATGGTCTTTGCCAAGGAGAGTGTGAGTTCTAGAATGATACTGTGCAATAGGGTAGCCATAGCCACATGTGGCTGTTTAGATTTAAATTAATTAAAATTAAATACAATTTAAAATTCAGATCCTCAGTCCCACTGGCAGCATCTCAAGTGCTAAGTAGTTGACTGTGTCTAATGTTGGACAGTATAGATGCAAAACATCGCCATCATTGCCAGAACGTTCTGTTGGGTAGAGCTGCCAAATCACGACAGACTTCCTGGGGGAGGGGGCAGATCACAGAGAAGGGGTTCTGGGAAAGTCCCTGAGAGGCATTGTCCTCAATCCCCAGGAAGAGAAAAGCCAGAGCTGGGAGGAGGGGTGAGAGTGTTGGCTCTGGAAACAATGCACAACCTGACACCTCTTTGGTCAGGGTTTAATCTCTGGGTGTGTGCTGGCTGACAGCCTCTCACCTGGATGGGAGGATACAGGAATGCAGGGGAAATTGGCTGAGGGGCTGAACCAGGAAGTCCTCCCCCTCTCGAAGCCAGGAGCACCCTGGGAGTTGTAGTTTTTCACTTCTGGGATTCCCTCAAAGCTTGACAGAGGCAGAACTGCTGACGCTGGACTGAGGCTGGGCCTCCCTTGGGACAAAGATTTGGGGAGGGCTGATCAGAGCTAGGGATGCGCCTGGGTTTGGGGTTTCTGTGGGTGGTGGCAGAAGGAGGAGTGTCTTCTCCCTTCTGGTGAAACACGAAACATTTGGTTAAACAGAACCCTTAGTCCTGGTTAATTCTGGTTAATCGAGATTTGCCCGGGAGAGACAAGGAGTTCCTATAAGGTTAGAGAGGAGAGGGGGCGGATGATACACTATCATCTGTTGGTCATTCATGCATTTAACCCAATATTTATCGCCCTCAATATTTATTGAGTGCTTATTACGTGCCAAGCCCCGCTCTAGGCACTGGGAATCAGAAGTGAACAAAAGAGACAAAAGTCTCTGCTTCCAGGAGCTTTAGAGAAGGGAGCAGACAATAAATTCACCTTTGCTCCTAGAACATACAGCTGTCTTGTAAAAGCCGTGCTGAAAAGTGGATTTTGACAGATTTTACCTTTCAGTGCAACCATTCTCTGTCTCCTACCCCTAGGGGTGGTAGTCATATTTAAAAACCACTGAGTTGGGTCCTTGATGGTTGTGTTGAAGACATCTAGATGATAAAGGAGACTACCCTAAGGTATAAAATGGCATGAGGCCTCTACCTCACCATTTCGAGTCAATTAGGAAGCCTTAGACTGCTCCTTGGTAAAATGGGGGGGGGGTCCTCACTTCAAAAGGATTGTTGTACAGACAGAAAGAACAACCAATATGGTGTTTCTCCTCCAACAGGGGTGCCCTCCCTTACACACAGACACCAACAAATCAAGAGAAAGATGAGGCGAGAGAGCTTCCCACCAATTCTCCCCAAGCCACAGTGTGATGTTTACTCTCTCTTTACCTTTTCTGAGGTTTAACTGACTTACAGTAAACGCATATGATTTCAGGACCTCCAGTTAGTCATACCCAGTGCATTTCCTTGGGAGGCTGTGTCACCAATGCAATTCAATTTACTTGTGCAATTATTTTTTGAATGTCCGTAAGTTCCACAAGAGCCCAGATATTGCTAGCTGCTTTACTACTGGGTGCTCAGCCCTCAGCCTACAGTAGGTGCTTAATGAAGAGGTATGGCATGAAAATGAGTGAAAGATAGCAACACGGCATTTTCTTGTTTAGGAGCGACTTTCTACGAGTCTCTCAACTTGTCCGAAAGTCTTCATACCCCTAGCCCCCCACCACTAACCCAATGGCAGCAGCCCTGCCGCCGCAAAGGAGGCGCCCACTCCCCTCCAGGGTAGAGAACAGCTTCCTGCCACGCCTGCGGGCCCCGCAATGCAGTGCCCCTGACCGCCGCGAGGGGGCTCCAGCGCCTCGCGCAGATTCCCCTCTGCTCCCCGGCGAGCGCCCGCAGCCAGGACGATTCAATGGCCGAGGCTTTACCCAGCGCCTCCGGAGTTCCCGGGCTGCCTTAGGCTCTCGGGAGCGCAGGCCTGACGGCGGGCCGGCGCGCGTTGCGGGGGGATCCCGACCGATGTCTCGGGGTGGTCCTGGGAACGCGGGCCGAGACCACGAGCACGTTCCGAGTCGTGCGCTGCGGGGTCGGCCTCGCAAGCTTGGAGCGGTTCCGGGAGGAGTGTCTCCCCCCCCCCCCCCCAACGCGCTCGCGACCTCCGACCCGCCGGTTAGTCCCCAGGCCTAGGAGCCTGCGGGCGCTCGCGGGTCGGGCCCGCCGCGCTCCGCCCCGGATCCTTCTGCGCAGGCGCCGCCGGCCGCGGTTCCCAAGGCGACGGGGGCGCTTCCCCGCCCGAGGCCCCGCCCCCAGCAGGCTAGGCTGCGCGGGGCCGCGGCGGCGCGGGCAGGTGCCTCGGGCTGCGGGCAGGTGGCGGCGCGGCGCGGGCAGGCGGCGGCGGCTGCAGGGTAGGTTGTGCGGCGGCCGCCGGCTGTGGGGGCGGGCTGTCTGTCCCCAGTGCCCGGCCCGCGAAGGGGCTGGGGAGGCGATGGTGGGCGATGGCCGCCAAGTTTCTGCTCGGCTGAGGCCCCGGGAGAAAAGTTGGCAAAGTTGGCGGGGAAAGAGGTGGGGACCCGGTGGCTCTCCCCAGGCTCTGGGTCTGCGTGGAGGGGGGATCCCGATTTGGGAGCCTGGGGATCTGTCTCCCGAGACTTGCGAGTGGATCCCGCGGGAAGATCCCGCACAGGGCAGCCAATGGATCCCGCACCACCAGGCTGAAGACTTGGGAGTCGATCCCAGGAGTGGATCGGGCGCCGGCGGCCTGAGGTCCCACTCGGTCTCCAGCCTGGGAGTGGCGGGGGTCGGTGACTGGAGACTGGGAGCTAGTCGATCTCCACCCCTCATTCCACCCCCCACCCCCCGGCTTGTCTGAGCCTTGGCAATGGATTCCGAGAGATCTGGTGGCCGGGAGCTGGGGGATCGCCGGAGATCGGGTACCCAGCATGGAGCGGCTAGGATCTGGACGTCCCTGCGGGTTGGAGGCCCGGAGGTGGGCACTGGGAAGCGGGGGTGCTCGGCGAGGCTGAGCCCGGGGCGAGAGGATCCTGCGGGCAGCGGGGGTGGTGGAGAGAGCAGCGCGCGGGGCCCCTCGGGCGCCGGGGCTCCGGGGGCCCGGGGGTCCGGACTTGCCCTCCCCGCCGGGCCTGCGCTCACCTCCGCGCCCCTTCCCTGGGCTGAGGCGCCTTGATGGGATTAAGGCTCGGTCCTCCTGCTCCCGGGCAGGCTCGGAGGGCCCTCATCCCCGTGGCAGTGCCGCTCCGGGCCACAGGCGGGGCCCTCGGGAGGGGAAGTAGCGCGCTGACCCGCACCCGAGCCCTGACCTTTCCACACCCTCCTGGCACACACACGCTTCGGAGCCGGGGCGCCGTGCCCCAAGCCCTGCTCACGTCCTGTAGCGGGGTGTGTGACCTCCGCGCGCCGCCTTAGGTGGCCTGGGCTTCCTGCCGGCCCGGACTGAACTTTCTCTAGCCAGGAGCAGCCATTACCTTTTGGAAGGGAAAGGGCTGTACCTGTTGCACAAAGAAAGAGCCTTTTTCTTTGCAGCTTCTTTGTGACCTTGGGCAAAACACTTAACCTCTCTGAGCCTGGTCTCCGCTCAGGTCTCCCCTCAGGGCAAAATGGGGTGAGATTGGGGGTCAAGGTGCTCCCTCTTTTGAGTGGCTGGCAGGGTTAATAGGCATGATAGGTATAGAAACAGGTCAGGGTTCTGTAAATATTAGTGGGCCCTCCTTCTGTGGCCCCTTCTTTCCCAGGTCCCATCCCCTGCACTTCCCTTCCAGTATCCCTGGGAAACTCCAGCAAGGCAACTCACTGTCTTTTTAAACTGCAGGATCAGAGAGAGACTTAACTCACGCTTTCCTCCAGAAGGGTTTATTGCCCCTCTGATCCTCCTTGCAAGAGAGAAGCTCAGGGGTTTGGCTAATCAGTAACCAGGGCATTTGGACAAGGCTTCTCCCTTGGCTCAGCTTTCCTTTCCCTAATCCACGGAGCCTCCTGGACAAACATGCATTCACCTCTAGACGCTGGCATCTCATCCCTGGGACGGTTCCCAAGGGAGCTGTACAGGCACTAGCCCCGGGCTTGGTGGTTCTAGGGGGAATCATTTTTTAAAGGATTTGTATGCTTGACAAGGGTGCAGTTAACCTGACAGAAGGGCGGGGCTCCACCACGGGGTCTGGGCGCGTGGTTCAGTGGGGTGTGTGAGCGCTCTCATTCAAATCAACCCCGTGTGTCGTGAGCGCCTACTATGTGGCAGACACAGGGCAATGTAGGCCCTGTCCTCCTGGCGTTACATTCTGGCTGTCCACCGAGGCAGCTGTGCTCATTCTTGATGTTGGGGTTGCAACCCTCACCCCAGATTCTGAGGGTGGAGGACCCCCCCCCCACTCAGGGGTCCTGGGGGCTTTCATTTAAGGCTGACCTTGACAGTGGAACAGCCCACTGTGTGGCCCTGAGCATATCTTCCTTCACGGTACCTCCAGGACACATCTCTGACCAATTCAGAAAAGGAACCCCCGAGGAATATTTTAGACGTGCTTCATTCATTCATTCATGCATGCGTGCCATGCAATAAATATTTCAAGACATTGTGTCCAAGAGGAGGCCAGCAGTCACAGCGTTGAGGGGTAGAGCCTGGTGAAAGGAGGCAGTCGTCTGGAGGGGAGCGCTCTGGTAATGGGCAGAGGGGGTGATGCCTCCCTTTTGGCAAGGGGGAGAGGCGGGGGTCAAGGGGTTAGGTTTCTTGGAGAGCCGGCCAGCGGGAAGAGGATGGTGTTGTGGGCCAGAAAAAGGGAACAGAACGGCCTGAACACAGGAGGGAGCATGGGGTGTTGGCAGGAGACGCTGGCCGGGGTCAGGTCAACCATTCGGAGGGGTTTGGACTTTATTCCAGGGCTGTGGGGTGCCGTGGAAGTTTCTCTGCGGGAGAGGGTCAGATGTGTGTTTTGGGAAGCTTGTCTTGCTCTTAGGAGGAGGCTCAGAGGCCAGGGAGGGGCTGCTAGAAAAATCCAGATGAGAGGTGGTTGTCTAAACTTGCATACGGACGTTGGTCAGTATGATATTTAGGGAGCCGTGTAGTTGAAGACCCTTCTGGAGGCAGAGCGGTCTCTTGGGAGGAGGGACCCCCCCTCCCCCGAGGGAGGTGGCCTGAGGATCGTGCCAGTATTCCATCCAATTCAGCAGACCTTGCTGAGCGCCCCTGCACTACCTGCCCAGGGATGGTCATAAACATCCACATCCTTGGGACTGCACACTTGCACTCGCCATCTTCCTGCGTGAGGGAGCGGGGCTCATTAGTCCTGTTTCACGGACGCAGGGCTCTGTAATGGGGCAGCGTCTTTGCCAGTCAATCGTGGCAGAGCAGGGATTTGAACTTGCTTCCAACTTGCAGCTTGTGGGTGTTTGGAATCTGTAAGGTGGAGTAGATAAGCCCCAGGCTGGTGAGGCTGAATCAGGGTGCGGCAGGGTAAATAAACCCAGGGAGGCTTCCAGGAGGAGACAGGGATAGAAAAGAGAGAGCACGCCTTTCCCGGCTGTGGTCTCGGGCTTTGTACTTGGTTTGAGACTCAACTTCCTCACCTGTAAAATGGGCTCACAATAGGCTTCTGCCCTCGCTCAGAGGGTCGTCATGTGAGTTCAGGGGAGCAGTGCACAGAAGTGCCAGGCCCGGTGTGTGCACCAGTCTGCGCTCACTCAGTCATGGGTGTGATAATTATCATTTTGGCTTGTTATCTGGATGTGTTTCAGGCAGGGAGTGCCTTTCCCAACCTGGCGTGTGTGGCGGTGGGGTGGGGGGGCCTGAGAAGCCACAGGTGACACTCGAGCTGAGTCCTGAAGGATGAGTACGAGGCAAGGGGAGGGCATTCCAGGCAGAAGGAGCAGCCCAGGCGAAGGCCTCACTTAACTGGAGAACTGCATGCTAATTGGTATGCCCGAACACAGAGCGTGCTGAATGAATGAAAGACCATCGGGAATAAAAATTCTCTTTACACCCCCTGCCACTCCCTAAATGCCCAAGCAGGAAGCTTTGGCCAGGTTTGGGATATAAAAGAGGGCAGGAAGGGGGCACCTGAGTGGCTTAGTCAGTTAAGCATCTGCCTTCTGCTCAGGTCATGATCCTGGGGTCCTGGGACAGAGCCTCATGTTGGGCTCTCTGCTCAGTGGGGAGTCTGCTTCTCCCTCTCCCTCTGTGCCCTCCCCCCCCCCAATTCATGCTCTTTCTTTCTCTCTCTCTCTCTCAAATGAATAAATTTTAAAAAAAGAGGGCAGGAAGATCCCTGTCTAGGAGTTCAGTATTCCTTACCCCACTGACCTAGGCAGATAGGACTGTGACCCCCAGACAAGCCTCTTCCCTCTTAAAACCTCAGTTTCTTCCTCTGTAAAATGGGGTGGTTGGAGAGACTGTAAAGTAAAGCACAGAACACATCAGAATGCCCACCGTTCCCTGAACCCCCCCTTATGTGCCAGGCTCTGGGCTAAACTTTTTTTTTTTTTTTTTTTTTTTAATTTTTCACAGCAAACCTGGGCGATTCCTGTTTGGGGGACGGTTGATTTTGGAGTTTATGAACCCGAGGCTCTGGGAGTCTTATCCACTCCCATTATTCAAACTCCTATCATTAAGAAGCACACTTTCATTTGAGGGACACACACACACACACACACACACACACACACACACACACATATATACATCTTTCCCTTCAATGTGATGAATATTTTATTGAGCATCATAGGTGGGCAATTCAAAGGAGTCTCCGTCCTTAGGAATCCACTCCTCAGGAATCTGGTCAGTCGGATGGGAGGAAAAAGTGGCGGGGAGCCCAAGGGAGACAGATATGCCAATGATCATGGATTGACTTCTGCTTCATATCACTGCTCCTTCGCTTAATTGCTCAGTTAGATGACCTTCGAAATGTTCTATAGCCTTGTCTCTGTTAAGAATGTAAATAGGTCCCCAAAGCATCATCTTGGGATATTTACATCCCTAAGGCAGAGGTGATACACACATGTGCACTATGTATATATTTGTATTGTGACAGTAACATGTAACACACCAAATACATCAAAGATAGCAGCATGATATTATTTTAAGTGACAAGTGAGTCTTCCCACGCCAGCCCTTGTCACATCCTGCTAATTATCAAGTTATTTTTATGTTCACTCTGGAGCCACATGGAAGGCACTGAATATTGGTTTTGCCACTTAGGGGCTGTGTGACCCTGGGCAGGTGATTAACCTCTCTGAGCCCCAGTTTTCTCATTAGCGACCAGAGGTGACTCACGGGTCTTCCTTCTGAGGACTGCTGTGCAGAGTGAAGGAGAAGGGCCTGGCGGGAGGTCAGTGCTCAGTGCGCGATGATTGTTACCATTCTTGTTAAACGTTGTAGTGGAGTCCTTACCCTTAGCCTCCTCCACGTCTAGACTTTGTGCTCCGAGAAGGCAGAAACCCTATCTGTCTTTGCTTGTTTGCTCTGCAAACAGTCGTGGAATCAACAGATGAATCTGTCTGTGTAGACGTATTCTTTCAACAACAGCGGTGATAAAACAAAGAATTTCACACATACATTAAAAATAGATTTGGATACTTTCCCGTTTCAGAATATGTTGACTGACCCTACTCTTTAAAAAGCTGAATAATACCCCAGTGCCTGAAGGCGCTCTTAGTTAATGAACAGATCCCAGTGGGTGGGCATTGAGTAGCTCGCTTTTCCCTGTGACACACGGCGGTGTAATAGACATCCCTGTTCTGTGTGTTTGCACGCGTCTTGCATTCCGGTTGGAGGGCGTATTCTGGGATGTGGAGGTGTTGGAGTAAAGGGGGTTTGGGATGTGGATCTAGCCTGTCCCGTTTCCCTCCTGAGCCGTTGAACGTTCCGCATGCCTCCTGAGGCCGTGGGAGAGAGAGCCCGCTGGTGTATTTCGGGCAGCGGGGTGGGGGACAGTGGATGGCTTCGCCTTAGGCCATGGGGTAGCATTTGGCGTGACTGTAGGGAGGGTGATGGTTCCTGCAGGCAGCACACTTTGCAGCCGTTGGGTGTGAACCCAGCCCGCCAGGGGCCGTGTCCTGGAAGGTATGTGCCCATCGTACCCACGAGTCCACCTGCTTCCCTCTAGAGATAGGTGGCTTTGTATCAGCCCGGTTTGCCTATGATAATACCGTGTAACGAGCATCTCCCAAGTTGCAGTGGCCTTTAACGGCAGACCATTTGTTTCCTGCTCCCGGGGCAGCAGATGACTCAGCTGAACTTGGCTGGGTTTTGGGGGGCAGCCTGGACATCAGGCTTTGAGTTGGGTGCGTGTCTGCCCCACGTATCTTCATCTTGATACCCAGGCTGATGGGCAGCAACTTCTCTGTGAAGGATAGTGGACGCTCGGAGCTCAATGGGGACCCGTGGTGCCTCGGAAAGTCTCTACTAGGAACTCAGGCGGTGGTGTTCCTTCTGCTCTCTGTTGGTCAGAGCAAGTCACATGGCTCAGCCCAGCATCAGGCAGAAGGACATATACTCCCCCAGGGGAGGCTGAGAGGGAGGGAGTCTGTTTCCTGAGCAGTAATACTTGGCCTGTCACCATCAGGTTTCCGAAGGGGGCAGGGTGGCGGGTCTGCCCGGAGAGGGCGTGGAGAATCGTGGAGCCTGATTTGTGTGGGACCCATCAGAGGAGGGCTCTCTCTGCCTAAGGAGACGTGCTGAGAGCTGGTAACTCGGACAGGTGGTTCACCTGTGCAAGCCTTGGTTTCCCCATCTGGAAAATGGGAATAATGTGCCCTCTCAGGCAGAGCTGCTGGGAAGCTCAAAGACGGTATTGGGCAAGCAGGTGTTTTGTGTCTGGGATGTGAAGTGTGAAGGTGAAACACCATTGTCTTGGTTGACTTTTTTTTTTAAAGATTTATTTATTTTAGAGAGAGAGAGAGAGAGAGCACAGGGGGGAGGGGCAGAGGGAGAGGGAGAGAGAGTCTTAAGCAGGTTTGGAGTTTGCTGAGTTTGGAGCCCGACACAGGACTCGATCCCATGACTCTGAACCGAAATCAAGAGCCGGAAACTTAACCGACGGTACCACCTAGGCGCCCCTGATTTTTGCTTTGGATTTGGTTTACAGTTGCTCAGCCTGTGGTACCCGAAGCCGGTGCAGCCCAGCCGGGGAGCACAGTGAGACCAGGGGGAGGCTGGGGAGGAGTGAGATTTACATGCAAATCCCAGCTCTGCTGCTGTGGGTCACATGACCGTCCGCCAACCTCATTTCCCTTTGAGCCTCAGTTTTCCCGCCTGTAAAGTGGCTGTAGGGTCCATGCTTGGGACCGTTGGCCAGGCTGCGCGACCCTTGGCACCAAGCGGCCGACCAGCCGCTGGTGCCTGTGAGCGCGACTGGGGTGGAAGGCGGAATTCCGCAGAATTGGATAGTCCCGGTACCACCTGGGAATGCGGTGGGGGATCTGTATTCAGACTGCCTGCGTTCAAATCCCGGGGCCACCGCTCTCCTGCTGTGTGACTTTGGGCCAGGCAGTTAACCCCTTGGTGCCTCAGTTTCCTCGTCTGTAGACTGGGAGGAATACTAACGTCTGCCTCGTTAACTGGGCTAATACATAGCGCGTGCTGATGAATGTGCATGCGTCAGGATTATCTTCATTATTGTCTCATATTATTAGTCTGCAAAAGCCCAGGGGGGTTGCTTCTGGTCCGGGGAACCCGCAGGGCCTTGGGGAAAGGGGTGAAGAGAGGGATGCTTCTAGGACCTCGGCTTCTGAGCAGGTGCTCTGCCCCCCTCTGCTGCGGCTGGAGGGCCGTCTCTTAAGGGGTCCCTGTTTCTATGACATTCTCTGCCCCAGGGCACACATTACCTGCTGGGGAGGGACCAGGTGCCTCTATCAACCGCCCTGCACTCTCAAACCTGGGGCAGCCCCAGTCCAGCCAGGGAGGAGCCCTAGAAGGTCTGCGTTTCAGGAATGTTCCCACTGCCCAGGGTGTGAGCGCTCAGCAGGCTCCAGGAGCCCACGGTTGTGAGTATTCGTGGAGGCCACCCAAGCTAGGCGCAGGGGTGGAGGTCACTCACTCCCTCCTTCATGTGTTCATGCCCAGTCCTGTGCTGGGGAGAATGGGATTCTGCTGGGTGTCAGGGGTGGGTTTCTGAAGGAAGCTGCGTGGGGTAGATAGAGATTCTGGGGCACCCCACGCATGGGATTCCTGTGTGACCCTGGGCAGGTCGCTTCACCTCTCTGAGCATTTCCTCATCCGTATAGTGAGTCTCGAATGGGCCAGGATGTCACTGGAGGCAAGAAAGGAGAGCCTTTTTGACCTGTGTGAACCTGGTGGTTTTCTGCCCGGGCCTCTGTGCCTTCAGAAGTTGGGGGTTGGGGCGCCCGGGTGGCTCAGTCAGTTAAGCATCTGACTCTTGGTTTTGGCTCAGATCACAATCTCAGGGTTGTGAGATCGAGCCTCACCTTGGGCTCCATGCTCAGTGGGGAGCCTACTTGGGATCCTGTCCTTCTCCTTCTCCCCCTGCCCCTCCCCCTGCTCGTGCATGCTCTCCCCCCCAAAAATAAATAAGTAAAATCTTGGAGAAAAAAAAGAAAGAAGTTTGGAGTTGATGAGTGAGGCTGCCTTTCTTCCACTCACTGAGACTTGGCTTTTGAGAACACTGCTGGTATTTATAGTAAAATAAAACCAAGAAGTAGGGAGTCTTCCTTCTCTCCTAGGCATTGTGCTCATCTGTGTTTCATGTGATTCTCATGGCCCCATTTGATAGAAGAGGCTCAAAGAGGGAGTTGCATGCCCAGGGCCCCTGCGGGGAAGGGTGAATGCAGGTCTAGGCAGCCTGACCGCAGCACCTGGGTCCTGACCCCCTTCCCCTGCTGCCTCCCCGGGGGGTAAAGCAGGACAGAGCTGGACCATCCCAGCCTTCTGTCGTCTCGCTGTCACATCATTGCTGTGTGACTTCGGGCAAGTGACTTGGCCTCTCTGAGCCTCAGTCCTCATGGGCAGAAAGAAGATACTAGGATTTTCCCTGTGAGATCCTTGTGGGGCTGGGTGAGGTAACCATGTAAGGCTTCCTGCACATAGTAGGCACACTTGCAAGATGGGAACCCTTCCCCGCGGAAAGATCGCCTTAGGGTCTTTAAAACCAATGTGCGTAAGATACGCCAAGGACTTGCTTTATAAATCACGATATGAATCTCTCTTGCTTGTAGCAGCAGAAATAGTAACAGGAGCTATAATAAGAAATAACAGTTTGCTTGGATCGACTGTTTCTTATATTCTAGCTCCTCGGACGGACACGTGGGTTTGTGCATTATTTTATCTCATCCTTTACGGGATCCTTTCTTCAGCCTGTGGAGACTGGAGACATTCCCATTTTACAGATGAGGAAGCCGAGCCTCTGAGAGCTGGAGCACCTGCCCCCCGCCCCCACTACAGCTAGTGGCAGGCAGGGAGCCTCAAAGCCCCTTTGTGTGTGAATGTCATCGGTGGTGTCCCGCCCGTCGGGGACCCAGCTGTATTTTCAAAGGCTCTGGGTCAGGCTGCAGCTCCTAGCCGAATGTTTATAGTTCTTTTTTGTTTTGTGTCCTCAGCGACGAAAGCCCTTTCTGGGACTGGCCTGTTTACCCACGGAGCGGTGAGATGCTGCTGGGGGAAGGAAACTCGGGGTGTGCGGGGCCTCCCGGCAGAAGGGGATGCCAGCAGGCGCGTTGGGGACACGAGGTCACCGTGTGAACTGGCGCCGGCTGACCTGCCCGGACGTGAAGCCTGGGCCTCGGTGGGCGCTGTGCCCTGGGCCGGCCGTTGCTGGTGGGGGAACTCCCAGGGCCCTTTGGCCTGGGAAGCTGCCCACGATCGTTTCTTTCATTTTAGGCCCCAGCCCTGGAAACTCTTGCCTTTGTTTCTGGAACTGATTACCTGCTCGCGGGACTGTACTTGGCACGTGAAGGGATCCTAGGTCATGGGAGAGAACACAGAGTGTCGCAGAATGAGTTCTGGGCCAGAAGTCAGGACTCGGGTCGAATACCAGCTACTCTGCTGTGTGTCCTTGGGCGGGCGCCTACCCTTCCCTGGGCCCCTTTCACCAGGGAAGGGGAACTGGATGGGTAGCTCCCAGAAGCCTCTAACTCGCTCAGCTTGAGGTAGAAGTGGCAGAGTCTGGATTGGAACTCAGGCCTGCCTCCTGCAAACCCAGGCTCCCTATAATAACGCTCGAGGCAGTCTGGTGCCTTCTCCCCATCTTCTGCTGACCCCGTGGGAAATACCATCTCTCCCCTGAGAATTCCCAGTGCAGTGCTTCCTTTCCTCCCCTGGGATGGTCGATCCTTTTCATCTTCGTTATTTATTAAGCGCCTACTGTGTACCAGGGCCTGTGCCGGGCCCTGGGGCTGCTTGGGACGCGGGCCCCTGCCCTCTCGGGGGAGCGAGAAGAGGAGGCGGAGAATGGTGTGCTCAGGGCTGTGATGGGGAGCCGGGGCCCGGGGGCCACCGTTCTCCCTGTCCCCCTTCTGTCAGCTTTGCAGCCAGACTGTTTCCCATGATGCACTGGGAATGTGGATGCCCGCTGGCAGCTAGCAGACCACCGTCTTGGAGAGGCAACAGGTGCCCGGTGAAAGGAGGCCCTCAAGCCTCCCAGGATCGCTTTGTCCACCTGCCTTAATCACAGCCGTTCTGCTTTGCCTTCTTCCGGTTCATTAAAAGTGGGGGTTTTGTTGGAAAGGGGGGCAGCAAAGAGCTTGGGAGGAATTTTTGGAATGCCCAGCATGCTGGCTGATCCAGCAGCCCAGGTGTGAGCCATCCGCCCTGGCTTCCGTTGGGGTCAGCTGGGCTTCCGCAGGCTCTCCCTCGGTGTCACCCAGTGCCTGTTCTGAGACCTGAGTCATCCCCGAAAGGTGGCTCTTCCACGGGCGGCGGCGGCAGCAGCGTGAAGACACTGCCCAGGTTTGGAGCCCTGGGGCCCTGGCTCTTGGGTCCACAGCCACGGGATTGTGGCTTCCCTTCTCGGCCTCAGTGTTCACACCTGTGAAATGGGGATGCCGACGCCTGCCTCCCAGCCTGGTGGGGATCTCTCGGCGAGGCTGCTGGGTGAACATGGGGTGAAAGGCGAGTCGCTGTCCGTGCAGTCCTGTCGGGTGGGTGGGTGGCCCTGTAAGGTAAGCCCCCCCCACCCCCGGGTGCATGCCTCTCCCGGGAGCGCTGGGGGGGTTCTCATACCTTCGTACTTACCCTTGGTGGGTCTTTCTGCCTTATTCGGCTGTCCCCTCCACGCCTGGCATGTGGTGGCCTGAGATTACTGCTTGTTAAGTGACTCTCGTTTCGTTTTCCAAATTAGTAATTTTTATCCTCTCTTGGTCCTTGTTATGATACACTTACATTATATACATTTACATTATAATACTTTTTTTCCATTGTGGAGCATTTGGAAATACAGATAATCCAAAAGGAGGACAATAAACTCTTATAACCCCACTTTTAAAGATAACCGGTGGTAATATTTTGAAGTATGATTTCTAGACTTGTCGGTCACCATGCATACGTACCGACGATTGAAAGATGTCAGCACCTTGTCTTGGGTTTCAGACTGTTGGCTTTGTTCTTGGCTGGCTTGGTTCCAGTCCTGGCTCTGGGACCTCCTAGCTGTGTGACCTTAGGCAGGTCACATCCCCTCTCTGAGCCTCCGCTTCTCCTCTGTGAAGGGAGGCTGCTCGAGGATCCAGTGAGTTAATGCATGGAAGGGATTAGAGGTGCGTGGGGAACAGCAAATGCATAATTTCCACTAGCTATCATTTTATATGTATGTGTATTTTTTTCTGGTGTTGAGCAGTGAGCCCCTTTCCAGGAATGTTGCGGTATGCAACTGGTGGATTTGGACATTAGGCTGGGGGGACCCCCGGACCACCTCCTCCGGGGAGTGCCCTGTGCTGCTCCATTTTGGGTCAGAGATGGGGGCTGCTCAGGGTGGGGCTGGGCCGGGTGTGTTGGCCCACACAAAGCGTTCTGGATGCTCTTACAAGCCAGTCCTGATCGTTATCACTCAGGGACGTTTCCTGTCCCCGCGGAGGCCTGGGCGTTGTCCAAGTTACAGCAGCTGGATGGTCCCAGGGGGCCGGAAGTGACCCCCTGTAAGATGAGCTCACCGGGAACCCTTCCTCCTCCTCCTCTGGCTGCGGCTCAGCCGTCCGGCTGGGCTCAGCTCCCCCTGGAACCAGGGGCAGGGTCGGCTGGCTTCCTCTAAGAAGGTCTGAAAACTCGGAAGTCACCTGGACGTCGGTGGGACCCGAAGGGCTGGAGAGAGGAAAGGGTTAACGGGGCCTGTTTTTCAGAGGTGAGTTTAGGGTTGGCGGTACCCACAGAGGCACGTGATGTCGCCCCTGAGTTGCTCTGGGACTGTGGGTAAGTTAGGCAACTTGACCCACCCTCAGTTTCCTTGTTTGTAAAATGGGGCTAGTAGGAGGTCTCCCCTTAGAAGGTGGTTGTGGCACAATATGGGAAGGCTGCTGGCAGGGCCAGGCGCCCGGTCAGGGCCCCCCCGATTATCATCATGTAGAACGTTTGTAACAAAAACGCCCGACTGAGTACTTATTGTGATCATCACACTGAATCTTTGTCATAAACCATCCCCGCAATTGCTAATAACACTACTGTCTTGCCGTCTGATTCCGCATTGCGTGGGAGTCCTTTTTTTTTTTTCTCCCGATTTTATTATTTATTTGAGAGAGCGCTTGAGCCGGCGGAGGGGCAGAGGGAGAGGGAGAGAATCCTAAGCCGACTCCATGCTGAGCACGGAGCCTGATGCTGGGCTTGATCCCACAACCCCGAGATTGTGAGCTGAGCCGAAATCAAGAGTCAGAAGCTCAACTGACTGAGCCACCCAGGGGCCCCCTGCTTGAGAGGACTGAGCCACCCAGGGGCCCCCTGCTTGAGAGGACGTTTAACCACACCCTTGACTGTGTGATAAACCAGCCCCCGTGCAGTAAGTGATCAATGATAGCGGAGGTGGTTCGCTCTTTATTTTGCTGGTGCTCTGCGGGGCTGTTTGTTTGTGAGGCCGACTACCCAGCCAACCTCCGTACTTGGGAGCGCCTGCCCCTGGGGCTGATCCTGGAACCCACTACAGGTTTGCGTTGTCCGTTGACCCCATTAGTGGTGCCCCGGGCCCTGTTCACCCACTTTAGCTGCTCTGAAGGATGGCTGCTGAATCCTGGGGGTACCCCCATGGCATGGCACCTCCCAAATGTCTCCCAAACTTGCGAGTGAGTCATCCGACTCTTGTGGGATGTGGTACTGAATGCGCAGCCAGAAACTGTATTTTTGGGGAGGCTGGACCCCAGAGGGGGGAGTCTGGCGGGTAGGAGGTGTCGAGATGCCTTGTGTGCTGCTGGCTTGGGCTGTGACCCGGGCGTCTCCTTGACCCAGCTGTGCCCTTCACGTCCCACTGTCTCCAGATGGGTTTCTTGGACAGCGCTCCCACGGGGAGCACGATCCTGGAGGATTTCTGCTTCTGGAGTGTGTCTAGTGTAAGGGGGTAGCCGTAGGGTAGGCGGCTGGACCGGGCCTGAAACCCAAGATGATGCTAGAGAGAGACGCCAAGCTCCAAGTGTAACTGCGTGGGTGGTTCTTATTACAAAAACAATATAGAGTTATTGTAGAGGGTGGTTCTTATTGGAAAAACAATCCAGATTCGTTATAGAACACAAGCAACACACACACACACACACACACACCAAACACCCCACCCAAATCAACCAAAATGGGAGCCACTTGGATATATATTACAGTGCTTAACAATAACTAAAATGATATGATTAATGTTTATTGAGCACTTGCTAAATGCTTTACACGCTTTGTTTCATTTCGCCCATTCAGAAAACCATACTCATGAGAGATTTGAATTCAGGACCCTATACTCATGTATACATGGTCAGAACCACCCAAAGGATGTGGTCCTCCATTGATTCTTCCATCTACCATCCATCTACTTTTCCAGTCCTTCTTTTATCCATCCTTATATTTACCCATCTGTTTTTTTTCTATCCACCGACCCATCCACCCATCCATCCATCCACCCATCCATCCATCCATGCATCCATGCATCCATGCATCCATCCACTCATCCATCCATCCATTTACCCATCCATCCATCCATGCCCCCCCCATTAATTTGCCCACCATCTATCTGTCCATCAGTGTATACATCACGCATCCATATATCCACCCATCTACCCATTCATCCTTCTGCCCTTTCACCTATCCATCCATGTACCCATGTGTGCCTACATTCATTCACCCTATTTACTCCTCATCCATCCATCCATCCATCCATCCATGCATCCATCTATCCCATGCAACTATTTATTGAGCACCTGCTGTGCCCCAGGAAGCTCTGTATTAAGGATATGACAGGATCCGGTGCCTTTATGGGGTAGACATTCTAGCGGGGGCAAGCAGGTTCACGGTCCCATTAATAAGACAGACAGTTTTATTTATTTTTTATTTTACTTATTTATTTTTGAGAGAGAAAAAGAGAGAGAGGGAGAGTGGGGGGTGGGGCAGAGGGGGAGAGGGAGGGAGGGAATCTTAAGCAGGCTCCATGCCCAGCATGAGCCCGATGCAGGGCTCATCTCACAACCCTGAGACCCTGACCTGAGCTGAAATCAAGAGTCAGATGCTTTGGGGCGCCTGGGTGGCTCAGTGGGTTAAAGCCTCTGCCTTCAGCTCAGGTCATGATCTCGGGGTCCTGAGATCAAGCCCCGCATCGGGCTCTCTGCTCAGCGGGGAGCCTGCTTCCTCCTCTCTCTCTGCCTGCCTCTCTGCCTACTTGTGATCTCTTTCTGTCAAATAAATGAATAAAATCTTAAAAAAAAAAAAAAAAAGGAGTCAGATGCTTAACCGACTGAGCCACCCAGGTGCCCCTGAATATCTGTTTTAGATGGGAATAAGGGAATGGCTCTTTGAGGAAATTAACTTTGAGCTGAGACCTGAAGGCGATGGAGGGGCTATCTGAAGAGCCTGGGGAGCGGGGGGATGGGTTCTGGGCAGAAGAACTGACAAGTGCAAAGGCCCTGAGGCAGGAGCAAGTTGGAAATGCTAGAAGAACCGAAGAAGCAGAGGAAGCCAGGCGGGAGGTACAGTGCAGGGCGACGTGGGGTTGATGGAAGGGTGGAGGCCCTTCGTGATAGGATGTGGGTTTGGGTTTTAAAGAGATTCTTCTGGCCGCTGAGCAGGGAACGGACTTGGGATCGAGGCAGGGTGGAAGCCTGGAGGACAGGGAGGAGGCGGTTGTCCCGCAGGTGACAGGATGGGGGCAGAGGTGGCGGACAGCCCTCCCCAAGACCCTTCCCCCCAACTCCTGCCCCTCTGCAATCTGAGAATTCTATACTTTTTCTCTAATGTCTGTCACCCCTATGGGATTAGAACCCTCAGGAGGGCAGGGACTTTGTCTCTTCACTCTCCTGTCCCCAGTACGATGCCTGACATACAGCAGGTGCGCTCAATAAATTTGTCTGATGAATGACCGGTGTGTCCCAACGAAAATCTAGGTGAAAATAACAATGTGGAGGGTGAATCATAGCGATGACCAGATAATAATAGTAGCAAGCCTGTGCGGAAAGCGCTGCGCTAGGCTCCTGCCTTTCCCTCGGCCCTCCCCCTGCGCCTCCCTGGCTGGGCCTGACCCCAGGGAGTTTTGGCAGCTCCTGGAGGCCCTGTCGCCTGGCAGGCCATCAGCCAATCCCTGGCTGGTTCAGGTCGGGCTCACTTTCGGGAAAGGACTTCTCAGCCTGGGCGGGGCAGGCTCAGGTGAGGCCCCTTGACTGGGTAGGAGGGACTTGTGTGCAGTTGAAGACAGAGGTTCAGAGGACGAGCCCCAGTCTTCCCAGCCTGTGACCTCAGGCGGGTCCCGTCCCCTCCGTGAGCCTCAGTTTGTTTGCAGAGCCATGAGGGTGACCGATAACGACGCTGATGTCTATCTAACCCCCAGGATACCCCAGACCCTCTGGTAGCTCATAGAGTTCTCATGGTGGCTCCAGGAGGCGGGAACTCTTCTCCTTCCTGTTTTCCAGCTGAAGACACTGAGGTCCAGAGAGGCAAAGTCATGAGCCCCTGTGGCCACTCCAGAAGTGGGGCTTGAACCCACCCATAGCTTGTGCTTTGAGGATCTACCGTATCAAGTCCGTGTTTCCCAAGTTCTGGTCATTCTTGCATCACCTTGAGCATTGTTCCTAATTCTGTACCACCTGGACTGTTCCTCAGCTAACCTCCTTCTTGAACTTGACTCACTTTTTTAACAGCCGTTTTATCAAGACAGAATTCACGTACTATACGATCCATCCAGTTCAAGTGCCTGGCGGGCTCCATCAGTGGAGCACGTGACTCTGGATCTCAGGGTTGTAAGTTCGAGCCCCACGTTGGGTACAGAGATAACTTAAAAAGAAAATCTTAAAAAAAATAAAGTATACAAATTCAGATTACAGTTGAAAATAGAAGTATGGTACAAACTTCCAGTTATAAAATCAATCATGGAGTGAAAAGTACAGCCTAGGGAGCGTGGTTAATAAGACTGTAATAATGTCATTTTGTGACAGATGGTGACTACACTTATCACGATGAGCCCTGAGTAATGGAATTGTTGAATCATTATGTTGTACACCTGAAACTAACAATATTGTGTGTTAATTACATGTCAATAAAAAAAAAGGAGAAATACCATATGACCCAGCAATTCCACTTCTGGGTATTTATCTGAAGGGAACAAAAACACTGACTCAAAAAGATACAGGCACCCGTGATCACTGCAACATTATTTATAATAGGTAAGGTATGGAAGCAACTTAGGGGTCCATGGATAGGTGAGTGGATAAAGAAGATGTGGAATATTATTCAGCCATTAAAAAGGACACCATTTGTGATGCGGATGGACCTTCAGGGCATTATGCTCAATGAAATAAGAGAAAGATAAAGACCATATGATTCCACTTCTTCGTGGAATCTAAAAAAATCCCCTCCCCCAAACAAACAAACAAACAAAACAAACCAGGCTCATAGATGCAGAGAACAGATTGGTGATTGCCAGAGGTGGGGGCTGCAGGGGGGTAGGTAACGTGGGTGAAGGGGGTAAATACAAACTTCCAGCTGTAAAATCAATATGGGAATGCAATATAGCATGGGGACTCTAATTCATAATACCATATGGCATATTTGAAAGTTGCTAAGAGAACAGATCCTAAAAGTTCTCAATCACAAGAAGAAAAAAATTGTTGTAACTATGGTGATAGATGGTAGCTAGAGCTATGGTGATGATCATTTCACAATGTATACAAATATCAAATCACTGGGCTGCCTGGGTGGCTCAGTCGGTTGAGTGCCGGACTCTTAGGTTTGGCTCAGGTCGTGATCTCAGGGTCATGGGATCGAGCCCTGCGTCGAGCTCTGCTCTCAGCTCGGCATCTGCTTGAGATTCTCCCTCTCCCTCTGCCCCTCCCGCTTGTGTTCTCTCTCTCTCTCTCTAAAATAAATAAATTAACAAATATATACTGAATCATTATGTTGAGTCCCTGAAGTAATTATAATGTTTTATGTCAATTAGACTTCAGTAAAAAAATAAAAGTACATAAAAAGGAAAAAATTTTTGAAGATTTTATTTACCCATTTGAGAGAGAGCGAGAGAGAGAGAGAGAGAGTGTGTGTGTGTGCATGAGCAGGGAGGCCCAGAGGGGAGGGAGAGGGAGAGAGACTCTGAAGCAGACTCTGCTATGAGCACGGATGAGGAAAGCACACCCCGCTGTCACCAGTTTTGCCAACATTTGCCGTGCTCGGGCTGTACTATGCACCCGTCCGCATATTGGGTTGAAACGCCAACGTGCTGGTTTTGCAGGTCAGCGGGGGTGGAATACCGTAATTTCATAGGATACACCCTCCAGATGGCCCCACCAGGTGGGCAATAGCGAGCCCTTTTTCCAGATGAGAACACTGAGGGTCAGGGAGGGAGGTAGCTTAGCACGGGGCCCCACTGTCCCTGCTCATTTCCCTTGGCGTCCTTGGCCCCCCTTGACATGGGGCAGCGACACTGCTGACTCACCAGCGGGGGACGGGCGCTGTGGGTTACTGATTCCGCAGTGGGAATGGGTTTCCTTGCACCGTCTACGCCCCCCTCGCTGCAGCGTGGTGTCTGCGTGCCAGGAGGCGCACACTGGCCAGGCAGCTGCCTGGGTCTTAGTGACCTCTGACAGCCCGGTCCTCCCTCTCCCCGTCCTGCAGTCCCGGGGGGCAGTGCTGAGCCGGCGTGTCCCCCCGGGGGAGGATCGCGCCACATTTCGCAGTGCCCTGTTTGGGGAGCAAGGCGGCAGAATCTCCAGGGGTGGGCATTGGATCCAGGCCCTAACAAGGCTGTCTGGGTTTTCGTGCCTTCCCCTCTGGAAGTTTTCCTTTCTACGGGAGGGAACTGAAGGCTTGAGGAGGACGGTGAGTGTTTCGTTCAAGGTCACACGGCCAGCTAGGAGCTGAGCAGAGACAGGATGTCAGGATTCCTGCTTCCTAATTCATACTCTTTCCCTGGGACACCCTCCTCGTGCCCCCTTGCCCTTCCACGCCCCACCGTTGTTGGAGGGACCTGTCGGTGCCGCCCGCCTCTAGCAGGTGTGAGGGGCTCGAGGTGCTAAAGCCCCCAAGCTGTCTGGGGGGAGCCCGAACACTCACTGTCCGCCCACAAGCCTTGGGCACTCCCGTGGGTGATGCGGAGAGCTCACCAGGCAGATTGACAGAGACATGAAGGTGCTGTCAACACTCAGCACCTCGATGGGTAGGGGGATGGGTTTGATCCCCTTTCCCATCTGTTCCCGCATGCCAGGGTCCGCTCCAGCCCAGTCCATGGCCACCTGCCTCCGGCTGGGCCTGAGTCCCCTGGGCTTTGCAGGAGAAATGCCACCCACTGCGTTCCTTGCCCTGGGTGGACAGAACCTTGCGGGGACTCTGCCAGTCGCGGGGGCGGGGGGCAGCAGAAATGGGACGAGACCCTTGGGAGTCACAGCCCAATGAGGATGACCACCACTGCACAGAGAGACAGACTCGAGTTCCATTCTTGCCTCTGGACAAGTCATGTGTGACGTCGGTGCCTCCTTCAAAGGGCTGTTTAAGGATCGGGCCCGTAGTAGGAGCTCAACACATGGCCATGGCATTGGGGAGGAGGAAAGAGGAAAAGAGCAGACCAGGTGGGCTCTCGTCTCAGGCAAGCTTGGGTTCAAGGGCCTGTCTTCGCCGCTTGCCTTTTGTGTGACTCTGGGCAAGTCCGATCCTCGGCCTCAGTTTCCGTGTTTGTACAATGGGAATGATTATAGAATTGCCTCGTAGTGGGCTGTCGTCAGGATTAACGGACAGGCTGTCTGTGAAGTTCTCACACTCCTGGTGCTGGGCGTGTCTTTGGCCGCTGTTATTATTATTAGCGTAGTAGTAATAATAATAATAATAATTCCGCAGTATCAGCGTCAAACGTATCTGCATTTGTTGAATGACCTTGCAATATCAGAGTTGTGTTTCTTTGACAAAGGAGAGACCAACAGAGCTCCTCCTGTGGGGATTTGGAATAAAATGTTTGGCTGAGGCCGGGGACTCTGTGTCCTGCCTCTCTCGGCCCTTGATAAATGAAGCCGGTGGCCCGAGTGGGGCTAGCTCGTGTATGGGAGGCAGTCCCACCCCTAACTTTCTCCTGGGGAGCAGTTCCTAAGTCTGGCCTCTTGGAGCCTGTGGGTCAGGATAGAAAGGCCTGGACGTTTCAGAGATGCTCTAAGCCTGTGGCCACCTGGGGGCCTCCGCCGTCCCTCACCCCACCCCTGGGGTTCCGGCGGGGCCCCGGGGTCGGATGTGCTGAATGTTGGGACCAAGGGGTTGGCTTCTCACTCTCAGACTCACAGGAGGCTGGGACTGGAGGAGCAGGGGTCGCCGAAGCCCAGAGAGGGCAGGGCGCTGGCCTGTGTTGCCCAGCAAGCCGAGGGCAGGGGGCTCTGGGCAGTGACGTCTTCTTTTGTACCTTGTCCAGCTCTGTCCTCACTGAGTTTGATTTCTGCAGCTCCCACGTGTGCCGCATAGTCTGTTCCTACTCATTAGTGGCACCTGATGCTAAACAAACCACAAGGCCAACGATTCATCCCCTGGACCCACATATATTCTTCACGTGGGTATCTTCCAGAACCCCAGAGCTCCAGCAGGGTATGGAGGGGCCGGTAATATTCACAAGCACTGCGGTAATACTCCACGTGTGGAACACGTGCTGTGAAGTGGGCCCTCTGCCTCACTTCATCCTCCCGACGGCCCCGTGTTTTTATACCCATTTTACAGATGAGGAAATTGAGGCACAGAGAGCCGTGTTACCTCGCCTAAGCCGCCTGGCTAGCGCATGGTCGAACTGCGATAGGAACCCAGGTAGCCGGGTGCCAAGACAGGCCACGTCCTGTCTTGGTTTTTGTTTTTGGTTTTGTTTTTGTTTAGATTTTATTTATTTGTTTGACAGAGAGAGATCACAAGCAGGCAGAGAGGCAGGCAGAGAGAGAGGGGGAAGCAGGCTCCCTGCTGAGCAGAGAGCCCGATGCGCGGGGCTTGATCCCAGGACCCTGAGATCATGACCTGAGCCGAAGGCAGAGGCTTTAACTCACTGAGCCAAAGGCGCCCTGAGCACCAGGTTTTTTAAAAAAAATTTATTTTTAAATGGTGGTGAAAAATATGCATTATGTAAATCTACCATCTTCGCTGTTTTGAGGTGTAGGGTATGACGGCATTAAGTACATTCGCACCATTGGTCCGCCGTCCCACCATCCCTCTCCGGAACTCTGAAGCCTCCAGAATGGACACTGTGTGCCCTTTGAACCCTAAGTGTCCGTCCCCCGCCCCCATCCCCCCCCCCACCTGCTGGCTCCCAGCATTCCACCGTCTGTCTCCGTGAATCTGACTAGGTGAGGGGCCTCCTGTATGTGGCATTGTGCCGTGTTTGGGTTTTGTGACTGACTTATGTCACTCGGCATCCCATCCTCAAAGGTCACCCACCCTTGCTTTTTAAGGCTGGATAATATTGCATCGTGTGGATTGAGCACATTGCATTTGTCCCTTTGTCCATCAGCGGACACGGGAGTGGTTCCCAAGTCGTGGCTGTGGTGGATAATGCTGCTAGGAACATGGGTGTACGGGTATCTCTTCGAGACCCCGCTTTCAATTCTTCGGGGTCTATACCCAGACATGGGATTCCTGGACCCTACGGTAATGCTGTTTTTAATTCTCTGGGGAACCGCCATACTGTTGTCCACACAGCAGCGGCGCCATTTTGTGTTCCCGCCATTTCATGCACGCAGACTCCAGCGTCTCTACATCCCCACCAGCAATTGTGCTTTTCTGTGTTTTGAATACTGGCCCTCCTCATAGGCGTGGCTGGCCCCTGCTTTCTGTGAGAGAGTCTTAGGATCTGTTATTTGTGGGGCCTTGGTTCCTGGGAGAACGTCTGTTGCATCATGATGTGCTTTCTGGAAATATCTTGGCCTCCCTTACCCGACTGTGAACGTTCACAGGACGTACCCAATGCCCCACAAAGGGCTGGACTGGAAATAATAAAGAACCTGTTTTTCACAGACTCCGGGCATGCCCTGGCATGTGTCGTTTTGGGGAGAAATGCATTAGGCCCGGGTGTTAATTCTCCAGGATGCTCTCCAGGCACCGTGGACCCAGCTCCAGGCTCTCTGGGGAGGAAGCAGCAAGGAAGTGCCCGGAGCTCGGGCAGAAGCTGGAAACTCCCCAGAAAGCTTTAAAAAATCCAGGTGCTCCTGGGTCCGCCTTCTGGAGGCCCACACTCAGTAGGTCTGGGATGGAGCCTGAGCATCTGTAATAAGAAAGAAATCCAGGGGTGCCTGGGTGGCTCAGCGCTTAAGCATCTGCCTTCAACTCAGGTCATGATCCCGGGGTCCTGGGATCGAGTCCCGCATCAGGCTCCCTCCTTGGTGGGGAGTCTGCTTCCCCCTCTCCCTCTGCCTCTCGCCCTGCTTGTGCTCGCTCTCTCTCGCTCTCTTTATTTCAAATACATAAATAAAATCTTTCAAAAAAACCCACAAACACCAAAATAGAAAGAAATCTCCCCATGGTGCCCCACCCAGGTGGTTCTTACGGGTACCTGGTCCTATAACATATTATTTGACCCTGGCTACAGCTGAGGGGTTTATCCCAGAACTACCCAGGGTGTGCATGTGTGTCTGCATCTTTACTTGAGTGAGTAAAGGCATGGGTGGGTGGGCAAGTGAGTGCGTAAGAGGCCCATGGGCTCTGTCATTCACTCATCATCCCGATTTTGCCAGGTCTGTGTGCCTCTGTTATTATTATTATATAATATAATAAATAATAAAATAATATTATTTAATAGTACAAAATATTAATAATATTTTATATTATCATCACAATATATCAATTAATTGTATATAATATGTAAATATTAATAAGCATTTGGGTTGATAAAGTATATAATTAATAAATATATTAATGACCAACGATCCATATATTAATATTATAAAATATTATTGATATTTTGTATCATTATTCTACATCAAAAAAACCAGCACCTCTGGCCATCAGTAGTTTGCTTTAAGAATACAAACAAAGGAGGGGCGCCTGGGCGGCTCAATCAGTTACGCCTCTGACTCCTGGTTTCCGCTCAGGTCGCAACCTCAGGGTCGTGAGATCGAGCCCTGCATCGGGCTCTGTGCCAGCCTAGAGTCTGCTCGAGATTCTCTCTCTCTTTCCCTAAGCCCTTCCTGCTCCTGCAGGAAGCAGGAGCTCGCACGCTGTTCCCTCTCTCTAAAATAAATAAATCTAAAAAAAAAAAAAGAATACAAACAAAGGAGGCCAAACCGTGTCACGGTTCCAACTACATAAATATTGCCACCCCGATGGGTTTTGAGCGGGAGGCCTTGCGTTGAAAATGGCGATGGGTAAGTGTTGCACCAGCATTAAGTATGGCTGAGACCCAGTAGAGACTTTCTCCTGGCCGGACCTACTTTTCTTCCACGAGTCAGTGCTGTGTCGTGTCCAGCCCTGGGACTGTGCGCCTGTGTCATGCTTCATAGATGCAGAGTCAGGCAGTGAGAGTGTGAGGCAGGAGCCTGGGTGGGCCAGCGAGTGGGGGTCCCAGTGGGCGAGGCCCACTCTCTTGCCCGGCCATCACCAGCACTGTCCCGTGGGTGTCGACCAGACCTCGGAGTCCCTTGACGTCTGAGCTTCCCTTGGTGTGTCTGTCAAATGAATTCATTTGGGAAATACCACTGGATGGCTGCAGGGAGGCTGGCAGGCAGGATCCCTTCCCTGTAGGAGTTTATGGGGCAGGGGTGGGGGGAGAGGAGCAGGATGCTTTGAAAAAAGTCTGGTGGAGGTAGTTTCTCTGAGGAGTCGGCTCCGGCTTTTCCGAGTGTCGTGTCACAAGTCTTCTCAATCTGGGTGGCTTAGAACAAAGACATGGATTCTCTCACACTCTGAAGGCTACAAGTCCAAAATCAAGGTGTTGGCAGGGCTCTACTCCCTCCAAAGCTCCAGGGGAGGAGCCTTCTTTTTGCAGCTTCTGGTGGCTTCTAGTGGCTTCTAGCAATTCTTGGTGTTCCTTGGCTTCTATCTGTATATCTGTCTCTTCTTCAAAGGACACCAGTCATTGGATTATTCCCTCCTCCCAAATCCAGTGTGACCTCAGGAAGAACTAAGTTTATCTGCAAGGACCAAATAAGGTCATCTTCTAGGATTCCAGGAGGACGTGAATTTTGGGGGGACACTCACTATTCAACCTGCCACACCGAGGAAGGGCCATTAAGACTGAGACCTAAAGGTTGTGTGTTTGGCGGGAGTGAGGGGTGGGGAGAGCGTGTCCTTCCAGGCTGAGGGAACAGCATGTGCGAAGGCTTCCCCATGCAAGTACAGCAGAGGCCATTGTGACAGGAGCAGAATAGCAAGGGGAGTGTTGAGGGCTGAGGGCAGAGAGACTGGGGGGCCAGGCACAGAGCAATGGAAAGGGGATGAATTTAATTCTGAGCCCCTCCAAAGATCCAGGCAGGGGGCGCCATGTGATCGGATTCTCTTTTGGGAAAAGGCCGTCTAACTTCAGCCTGGGAAGGTGCATGGCAGTGACTGATGGTGTGTATTCCTTAAGGTTTACCCCCCGAGCATGTTTACCTCCTGGCAGGTAGCTAGGGCAGGACTAATACTCCCTGAGGAAACAGAGACTCAGAGAGGGCAAGCAGATTTTCCGGGGTCATACAGCTAGGACGAAGAGCCCGTGCCTTCTGTCTTTCGAGTGCTCACCACACCAGTGCAATGGTCCTTGGTCCTTGCAAGACAGCTGGGATTCCGGGGCAGGGGACACGCCTTGGAACAGGGAGCACTGATTTTATTTACACACTCCTGCCTGTGCTGAGTTATCTGCCCAGTCAAGAGAAGGTTCGGCCTGGGGATAAGGTGGCCTCAGCAACTTAGCGAATGCGGAATTCTCTTCTATCTGTGAGCTGCTCTGATCCTCCCCACTCAGAACAGGAAAGAGCAGGCCAAGAAGAGTAAACACTGACGTGTCAGCCCGAAGAGCTTTTGGGAGGGTTGTGATAAAACCTCGGGCCAACGCCCAAAGGGCATGGCAGGATAAACATGACCATTCCACAACCTTTAAACTGATGTTTCCCTGACTTTGGGGATGTATATTGGCATGGAGGAGAACTTTTTTTCTCTTGGGAAATAAAAATAATGTATCTGTTTCAGATGTAACATTCCATAGAGTGACCATGTCAATTTCACCCCACTGGGACATGAAACATAAATCAGGCGCTGTCTCCCAGGTACTGAGGATGCTAATAAGGATGCTTATTTGCTGGACCAGAAGTCCCCAGTGCGGGGCAAGGCCCTTACTTCCTGCTTAGTCTCTTGTTTTTCTTAGCTCCCCCTTTGTCTCAGGGCTGAGAGCAGGGAGGAGGGAGGAATTACTCTGGAATAGGATTTTTCTCCAACTGTGTTTTTTTTTTTTTCCTCCAACTGTTTTGAGAGAGCGGTGGGGTGCTCTTTCAGGGAGAAAGCTGAGTCAGTAATCACTGATGCCCCCCCCACCCCCCCCGGCTGCTGAGAGGGACCCCTTCCCCAGCAAGGTGGAGAGATGCTCCGTGTGTTTGCGTGTTTGGGGGTGGGGGGTGTGGAGCAGAGAAGTTAAATTTGGTTCCGGATCTGAGGGCTGGTTTCCTTCCTCTCCTGGTGAAAGGCTCTGTGGAATGAATCACGTCCTCTCTTTAGAGTTCTGGGCCCACAGAATGTCAAGGCCAGGCTGGTGCTGTTGGAGGGACGCCCGCCCAGGGGATGTCAGACGCTGGTTTGCAACTCCATGGAGGGACTTCGGGCCACAGGGATGATGCCTGTGGCTTCCCATTGAGGTGCATGTATTCATTTTATTCATTCATTCATTCATTCATTCATCCACTCATTGCAATCATAGGTGATGGTCAACTCCCTCCTGGGGGCGGGACCTTACGTTAATCATCCACGCCTTCATTGTGCACCTGCTTGAGCCTAGCCCTTTTCAGGCCCCAGGGACACATCCATGGGAATGATGGACAAGGCCCCCCACACCCTAGCGTAGGGGCCGACCAGCTTCTCCTGTAAAGGACCAGATAGTAAATGTTTTTGGCTTTTTGGACCATAAAAGCCCCATCACAACTGACCGCCATTTACTGCCGAAGCAGCCAGGGACAATATGTAACTGAGTGCGTGCTTTACTCACATTTTCTTTATGGACACTGAAATTTGATTTTTCAAAGAATTTTTTTTGTGTTGCAAAGTATTATTCTTTCAATTTTTTTTCTCAGTAATTTAAAAATCGTTCTGATTTTTTTTTTAAGATTTCATTTATTTGACAGAGAGAGACACAGCGAGAGAGGGAACATAAGCAGGGGGAGTGGCAGAGAGAGAGGCAGACTCCCCGCTGAGCGAGGAGCCCCATGTGGGGCTCGATCCCAGGACCCTTAAGGCAGCCAATTAACGACTGAGCCATCTAAGCACCCCAAAATCATTCCGATTTTTAAGCAGAGAACTGAAAGTGGAGGAGGAGCCAGCCCCTTCCTGCAGGCTGTGGGAACAGCAAGGGCAAAGGTCCTGAGGTAGGAAGTTTCCCGGGGAAGGCGGGTGGCGGCATGTACAAGGAATAGGAAAGTGTGTGTGGCTGAAGTCTGATCAGAGAAGGGGAGAGCGGTGAGGCCCTTTTAGGTTTTTATGAAGACTTCCCCTCTCTGAGCTCACTTTCCCTGTTTAAAAGTAAGAGAAGATAGTAATAGCACCTTCCTTTATTAACGAGAGGATGAGGTACTACGCAAGAGGTGTTTTGCCGAAGGCAGCGCCTGCCACGGGAGGGGGACCGGTGGGGGCGGCAGTGGGGGTGTGGGCGATCACCTTGACATCTTTCTCTCGTGCCACGGGCTTCTCCTGATGTTTTGTCTTGTGCGTGGACAACACCACCTGCTTGGCTGTGGGCTTCCCCAAAGCAGATGCAGACATAGGGATTCATTCCATTGCCTATGCTTTGCGTGGAGGTGGTCCCAGGAACGTCTGCCCAGGGATTGGGGAAGCCAGACAGGGCAGGGAAAGAGGCCACTGCTGGGTGTGTTCATCAGCAGGACGGGGGACCTCCGGGGACCGTGTTGGATGGGCGATCACCCTGGGGGGGGAAGCTGGGGAATGTATATACCAGCTCCTCTCCATCACTGGCTGAAGGCTGCTTCTGGGGGGTTAGCTCCTGGCCACTTCTGGTGTGTCTGGCACCCCGGCCCCCAGGGTAGGGGAAGCCCTGGGGCAGAGCCTTGAGAGCTTTTTGGAAGTGGTTAGAGCGTACGGGGTGGCGGATGGGGCCCTACTGCAGTGGGATTTTGTGTCCCCTTGAAGACTAGCCCAGATGTCTCCCCTTCAGACACATCCCTCCAGCAGCTTCTGGTCCTCCCTCCTCTGGTGTCCCGTAGCCCCCAGGTAGACCCCCCGCCCCCGGGGGGTCTAGTGCTTCAGGGCCTGCCCCTGTCCTGCCTCCTTGGTCTGTGTTGGGCCTGTGTCTTGTCCACTCCTGGATCCACGGGGCGTGGCATGTGGCATATGCCACGGCTGTTGCCTAGAGATGATGAGTGAAGGGCGACGAGCGAGACCCCTGGCCTCAAGTGCTCAGGGGCCTGGCGGGAGGCCCGTGAGTGACACGTGGGCACGGTTCCGGGAAGGAGCATGGGGAGCCTGCGTATGAGGTGGCCGTGACTTTGAGCCCTCCAGCTTCCAGACTCCCGCATCTCACCCCTGGATGAACTCTGACATCTCTCCGGGAGATCTTAAAATCTCCCCGCGTCTGGGCTCCACCTGCAGAAATCCTCATTCAGTCCAGCAGTGCGTCTGGCTCTAAATATTGATCCAGTCCTTCTGACTTGGCAAGTCGTGAGGGCCTCCGGGTTGATTTCCTGTGGCTCTTGTAACAAACCGCCAAGAACCGTGGCTCAATTCTGTCGTATTTCTGGAGGTCAGAAGTTCAAGGTCAGTTTCGCTGAGCAGAAATCGGCCACCTCCAGAGGCGCTGGGGGAGCCTCCATTTCCTCGCCTCTTCCAGCTTCTAAAAGCTGCCGCCTCCCGGGGCCTTCCTCCGTCTTCAGAGCCAACAGATCAGCTCCTCCCAGTGTCTCTCTGGTGAGGCTGTCATCTGGCCTTTCCTGGAGGCAGGTCTCCCTCTGCTTCCCTCTCACAAGGACACGCGTGATTGCATTTCGGGCCCACCCACATCACCCAGGCTCTTCCTCGCCTCTCGAGATCTTTCACGTAAGTCCACCCGCAAAGGTGCTTTTTCCACATCCGGGGTCAGGGATCCTGCTTCCGGGGATGAGCGTGTGGCTGTTTCCTGCAGCCGGCACCGAGGTCCTGAGAACGTGTGTCCCTCGCGCCCAGCCTGTGCAGGCATTCCCCGACAGCGGAGCTTCCACACTCCTGCAGGGCCGGGCTCCTTCTCTCTGCTTTACAAGTGGGGAAACTGAGGCACAGGGCAGGAGCACGATTTTTCTGAAGGTAAGCCTGGATCTGAGCCTGACCTTGCCGCCCCTCAACCCCCGAGTCATGTTCGTCTTTGCTTCGCTCGCCCAGGGCAGGAGGGGCCCGTGCACGGCTGGCCCTGCCCTGCCCAGCCCGGCTCTGTCTGCGGGTCCCAGGACAGTCGAGACCTCCGCCCCAGCTCCGGCCCCAGAGTTGGGAGCGTGCTTGTTATGTTTAGGGGATTTCTGTTCCAAACCCCCTCAGTGGGAAGGATTCCCATTTCTGCTTCGTGTGATCCTTTGGGAAGAAAGTCGCTGTTCACGAGAGTTCTTCAAAACTGGTCTTCAGGGCGCTTTAACTCAAGTGAGCATTGCGGGCCGGCATCAGACCCGAAGACAGGAGTAAAGGGGAGGGAAGCCGCTCGGCACTGCGGGACTGTGCTGGGGCCTCCCAGGTCCGGCTGGATTTGGCATCATTCTCCCCATTCCACAGGCCAGAAAACTGAGGCTCGGGGAGGGGAATGGACTTACAAGGCCATGGAACTAGTAAGTGTAGAGTTGGGATTTGAACCCAGATCTCTCTGACTCCCTGCGCTTTGGGCTGGTGTCGGATTAGTAGGTGCAGCATGCTCTCACCGCTTCTGCATGGGGCGGGGGGGTTCGAACTGATGTTTTTCTGGGGTCCCTTTGGCTCTCACTCCCCCTGGCTTCGCGTTGGGGGAGGTGGTTCCTGCTGTTCCTCTCTCGTATGTGGATGGTCTCAAGTCACACTGTCTTTCCTCTTTACCCCCCTGTCACCTACGGGGTCCAGAGCACCCCCATCTCCCACCCGGGAGGCGGCAGGCCGCTCCTCTTTGGTTCCCAGCCTCCACTCTTGACCTTCACAGTTTATTCTCCACTGGGTGCCCCAAGAGAGCTTCTAGAAGGGTCACTAAAGCCTTCTAGTCTCACGTAGGAGCAGACCCATGCTGCTTACTGGAGAGGCCCTGCCTCACTCAGCTCCCACTGCTTTTCAAAATGACCTTTCTTACCTGGCCCTGCCTCCTGGGCCTTCTTTCTGGAACACTTTTTCCCTGGCTGTTTGCATGGCAGGCTCATTTAGGTCTCAGCTCAGTTGTCACCTCCTCAGAGAGTCCTTCTTATTCCCCCCACCCTGCCCTGCCACCCCAGGCTAGAGTTGCTCCCCCAGCCCCTGAATCTTATCACATAACCCTGTGGCTATATCCCCAGTGGTTCGAGCCATGTCCAACACATAGTAGGTGCTTAATTAATGCGTATTTGTTAGATGACTGGTCTGGTGAGGAGGTCCAGCTTCCTGGATGTCCCTGGGCAACTCACGTCCCCTCTCAGAGCTCTCCTTGGAACTTGGACTGTGTGGTCTTTACGATGGAAGATTCTGGGCTTCCAGGCCCCAGGAATTCAGGGCTGGTCAGGGCTCTTGGGGGACGCACTGGCCCAAGGCAAGAGTGTGGGAGGAGGGCTGACCCTGAGCCACAGGAAAGGGAGGGTCCCTGGGTGGAGAAGAAATTATCTGGGACGAGTTCCCGAGGCTTAGAAAGGGTTCCTGAGCCCCCCTCCCCACGGGCCTCCCGTGAAAACCCTCGCTGTTGTCTTAGCTGCAGTGCTGGGGCTGGGCGGGGGTGCGGGGTGAATGACCACCCTCCAGGGCCCTCTGCCAAACGGGCTTTTGTTTATTGGAGATTGGAACAAAAAAAGGGCCGTCCTCAGAAAAACACAGCTCCAGAAACCTCACTGGGGTTTTGGGATCTGGGCAGGAGATGGCAGGGAACTTCTTCTCACTCTTGGCTAAACACTGAAAATTTTTTTTTGGATAGAACATTGTAAATGCCAAACAGCAGGGAGAAGAAATAACTTCCAGGAGCCCACCCCCATCGGACAAGCACCGTGAAATTTTGGCAGGGGGATTTTTGTATTTTTGAGGGCGCATTTGTTTCTCAGATAAATGGATAGTGCTGGTTATAATTACCACTATTACTGTTGTTATTACTTTTTTTTTTTTTTTTTTGCAAAACTCCAGATCTATACAGCTTTGCAGCTGTCTAGTTTTCACTTATCATCATGCCATGAACTGGTTTCTCCCATCACCAGTGTCTGTAAACTTCATTTGGGACAAGTGGGTAAAATTGCCAGAGAATACTGTAGTGTGTTTAACCAATCCCCAGTGCCTGGACATTGAGACTATTTCACATTCTTGGTCTCTCTCTAGAGGCTCATGCACCTGGTCCTCTTTGGCCTTGGGGTGCTGTGAGCTTCCGGTTCCCCCAAGGGCCTCCTACCTCAGGACCTTTGCATAGGCTGTTCCTGCTGTGGTGCTCTCTGTTGGACCTTCTTGATCAGTTTGTATTGACACCTGTCTTGGGTTTTTTCTCCCTGAGTTCTGCCCGTGTCCCCCCACCCCTGACCGGGAGCCACCTGCAGACAGGGGTGCTCCCGCCTGCCGTTCCTTGCTGCCTCTGGAGGAGCCGGTCGGGGGGATGGGGAGACTGCTAGTGTCATGCTTCCCAGATGTTCATTTTTGAGTTATAATCATGGGGCCTTGGCTGCTTCTTTGTGCTTCAGTTGGTTGAATTGGGGGTGAATAAATTCTATGATGGGGTAGGAAATACATTTTTATTTTGGCCCCCAGAGCATGAGGTAAAGATGGAGGTGAGCCCCACAGACACATGACACCCATCCCATCCTCCCTTGACATACTACGCACCTACGGACCCACATGATCGCGGTGGTTACCATGGAGACGCACAGACGTCATTGTCACCTTAGTCATAATGAGAGGTGCTCTTTTTTTTTTCTTAAAGATTTTATTTATTTATTTGACAGAGAGAGAGCAAGAGCACAAGCAGGCAGAGGCAGAGGGAGAAACAGACTCCCCACTGAGCAGGGAGCCCAATGCGGGGCTCGATCCCAGGACCCTGAGATCATGACCTGAGCCGAAGGCAGACGCTTAACCCACTGAGCCACCCAGGCGCCCAGGAGAGGTGCTCTTGATTGAACATTTAGTATGTGCCAGGCACGGTGCTCGTGATTTCAGGAAGAGACTCATTTCATCCTCAGAGGTGCTATTGCTATCCCTATATTTCAGATGAGGCCGCTAGGCTCAGAGAGGTATCGTAATTTGCCCAGGTCATACAGCATATAAACCCAGGCAGGATGGGTTCCAGAGTCCATGCTCTTAACTCCAGCCCTGCCCCGTCACATGACCACACACGCACGCACACACACACGCGCACACACGCACACACCCCTCTTGGGGCATACCAACACTCAGACCCACAGCTGCCTAGCTAGCTGGCAAGACCCCACAACCGTGCCTCCCCCACACGTTCCCTGTCCCTCAGTCACACGGCCACCTACTCCCTCCCTCCCCTGCACACCCATCACTACGCACAGCTCCCCACCTCCCCAGGCAGAGCTGACCCGCGAACCTTTATGCCGCTCCCTCTCGAAACGGCTTTGTCCCCAGGCGTCCCACACACAGCCCGGCTCGCCATCCAAATATACACGCGCATCTGGTACCCACCCAACCACCTGGAGACTTGGTCCTTGGACCTGAGCGGGCCGCGTGCCCACCCGTTCACGTGTGCGGAACAGGTGCGTGCACCCGCGGCGGGCCTGGAGGGGGGGCCGTGACCCTGGCCTTGCCCTTCTTGGAGGGGTGGAGTCCTGGTGGCCCTGCGGTGACTTGGCCTTGCTGGGGCAGCTTCAGATACGCCGGCCGCAGACGTCTGTGGTGGCCTGGATGCCGGGTCTTCCCTCCTCACCTGTGGGAAGGGCCCAGGGCTCCGGGGCTCTACTAGGCACTGTGCTGGGCCCTTTATTTGCCCAGGTGGGGAAACTGAGGCTCGGGACACACAGCTGAAGTCACAAGCCGGGACCACAGGCCTCCCCTTGGCCCCTCGGTCACACCGCCTTGCTGCATGCAGGGCTGGCCCAGGCAGGGCCCGTCTCTCAGACTGGCTTTGGGGACCCATCCCTCCGTGTTTTTCAGGACTGACCCCTCGCTTTCTTCCTGCCAGTGATTCAGCCTTTTGGCTTCTGGAATTTGGCAAGAGGCATGACCTTGGTTGGATAAGGCAGTTAATCCCTGTAAGCCTCAGTTTCCTGCTTTCTCAACGGTCACCCAGAGTCGCTGGGTAATGGTGAGGAGTCTAGGAGGTGACCTCTGTCCAGGGCTGACGTGAGAGCTGGGGACGAGCACAGGGAGCCTGGCGGTGGCGAGCATGGAGCGGTCGGGACCTAGGTCTGCCCCGCCCCCTCTTGCCCACTCCCATCTCCTCCCATCCCCTGCTCGGCCACATCGCATCAGTGCTTTCAGACACGGGTCTCGTGGGCCCTCCCCCTCTCCAGAGAGGCAGGACATGAGTCATGCCCGCGCTGGCAGACGCCAACCTTGGCACAGCTGACCGCGCCCGCCGCTAATCTCCCGAGAGGCCGTCTTTGGGGCTGAGGGATATTGCCAGTGGGGTGGGGGTAGGGGCCAGGCCTGGGGGGGCAATGCCCTAAAGAGTGGACTCGCTAAGGATGCCCATGCTTGGGTCTCTGCCGGGAGACAGGAGTCTTAGCCTGCAGGTTTGTGTCGTGGCTGGCTGTAGGCTCTGGGCTTTTAGCGGGGGACAGGGTCTCAGAGTGAGGGGCGCCCCTAACTGTGCGCTCAGAGAATCTTGTCTTGGGGAGCCCTGACTTGTGTCTCCGCTGCTGCGCCCAGGCCGCCCCGTCTTGTTCACAGCTGTGTCTTGGCTCCCAGTACGGTGCCTGGTGCATAGTGGGAGATTGGCCAACATGGGATCAGGGCACCATCGGTGCCGAGTGCTTCTGCACGTATGTTCTTAGCACGTCTCTCAGCCACTTTGGGAAGCGCATAGGATTATTAGCCCACGGGACCTGCGAGGAGACCACGTCTGAGGAGGACAAAAGCTGGGCCAAGTTCACAGAGGCGGGGTTTGAGTTCGAGCGTGTGTTCCGTGAGCTGCTCCGGGCAGCTCTCCCTCCAGCTCCGATGCCCCCTTGCCAGGCGCCGATCTCGAAGCGGCTGTCCCCGCCTCTCCCTGTCCCTGCCTTGAAGCCAGCCCTTCTCACCTGAACGCACAGGATGGAGGATGTGACACATGAGACTCCCTCCCCTGGGACTGGGGGACTTGGGGAGGCTCCTGGCTGGCGGGAGGTAACTCCACCCTCTCCCATTCGGGAAGGCAGATCAGAATGCAGGGGAGGCAGAGAGAGGAAGGTGATTCTGTGAGAGCCCCAGATGCACTCTCCTGGTGGCCTCAGAGCCTTCCAAGATCTGCCCACACCCCCTTCTCCAGACTCAGGCCGTGACACTTTCCTCCACTCCACCCCAGCCCTCCTAGCAGAAATTTCTGTTCCTGAGCTCTTTTCTGACCCTGGACCTCTTGGTCTTCCCTTGGCTGGCTCCCTCTGATTCTTTAGGTCATGCAGCTGAAATGTCACCTCCTCCAGGAAGCCTTCCTTGATCCACGGGACCCAACTATGATTGCCATCAGAGATCCCATTCCCATCACCTCCCTTGTCACCTGCTGCCATCTTTGTCCTGGGCTGTTGGCTTCTCCATCCCCTGTCCTTTTTACTTCCCAACCCCAGACTCTGTGTGAACAGTGATCCCGACTTTTTGAGTTCTTTGCTTTGGCCCTATCACCAAGCAGTGGGTCTGGCTCCTAGTGGGTCAATACATTTTTTTTTTTAAGAAATTGTGAAAAGAGCAACTTTTCAAAAGTCAGCCAGTGCGAACAGTGGACCCTCACATGGTCTTGGTAGGCAGTCAGGGGCTGTGGACCCATTTCACAATGGGGTATGTCTCACCCTCGTGTTAGGTGCCCTAGGGGAGAACGGGTGCTCTGAGCAGGTCCCATCTCTAATGAGTCAGATTCTAGGAATGTGGGGTGTGTTAAGTCAGGCTCCCCCAGAAGCAGAGCCTGAGTCAAGGGTGCAAGGGCAAGTGGTTTATTTGTTGTTGGTGGTATACCATTAGGATATGCTAATGAGCAGGTTACCCCCTGGGGCAGCTGGGAACCTTGGGGAGATGGACACGCCCCCAACGGGTCATGCCCCTGGTAGAAAGTTGTCCAACTGCACTGAGTGGATTTGGGTGAGGCTGCTGTGACGGGGTTAGGTTCTTCCTTTGGTGACTGACAGGCACGGCGTGGCCAGAGGGCGACCATGGCTCAGGGGAGGCTCAGCATGTGCTCAGAGGCTGTGACAGAGGCAGGAAGAGACCACCGGTTCCTGCTTCCGCCCTGGGTCTGGGGCTGTTTGCACAAAGTTGCCGCTTTGGGCATAAAAGGATCTTTGAACCCGAGAGGTCCTTTTCTTGGCTTTACCTCCTGCTTTCTAATAAGAGTGCCTGTCTACTGAGTGCCTGCTGTATACACTTTCCAGGTGTCTTCGCTTCCTTTTATTGTTCATGACGCTGCGCAAAGCCTGTCCCCCTCCTGCTTCCCGCTGCTTTCCTGCACCTGCGCGGAAGTCCAGGGGTCTAACTCCGCAGGCCCCCACCTCCTCCCCGTCTAAAGGAGTAATTATAATACCGTGGGTGAGGACAGTCATTGACACATGCGGTGACACAGAGAGTTGTGCTAAGTCCTTGGTACGTGTGATCTCAGTCCCCACAAAACCAGGCGGAGTACGTAGCCTTGGTGGCATTTTATGGATGAGGAAGCCAAGGCTCAGAGAGGTGGAGCGACTGGCCCAGGGTCACACAGCTGGTAGAGATTGAGATGCGATTGGACGCCGAGCTGGTTGACTCTGGGAAGTCCATGCTCTGAATGGTCACCCAGAAGGCCACCGACAGGGCGAGGAGACGGGGGAGCTCCTGGCCGCCAGTCCTGCGTGCTGTTCCCCAAACACGGCGTCCTCTGAGCTCTTAATAACTGGTGATTATGCTGGGCAAAGTAGGGTCTGGGAGAACTGAGAGCAGGTGGTGTTTATCCGAATTTAGGAGATTGTATGGTGTTTTCTGTAACCTGGCCTGGTAAGTTGCCTTCGGGGGATGGGCTCATAATGACTCATGGGGAGCCAAACCCCCCCCCTCCAGCTACCCCCCGCCTCCGGCCCAGGTGGCTGTTCTAGGAGCTAAAGTTTGGGCAGGCTATCTTGGTGGAGGGCACTCTGTAGACTTTTGGACATTGTAGAGCTTTGCTCTTGGTGGCTGGAAAGCAAGGATGTTGGTATGGGGTCCTTCTGTGCATCTTCTAGAGATTAAGAATAAAGGGCTTTGGGACCAGAGGGTAGAGCCTCCCTCACACTCTCACGCAGGCGCACACACACTCCTAACTTGTGGATGTCGCCGCTCTTTCTGGCTGAGCCCCCCGGCACGTCCGGAGGTCATCTCTGACATTGTCATTCATTGTAGACTTCCATTCTGGAGGCGGTGTCTCCTCCCGGACCCCTCCCGGACCCCAGGCAGAACCTTAGGTTCTGTCTCAGGAAGGGGTCCCAAGAAGCAGAGCCGGATATGCACATTGAGGAAGACATTGATGGGGCTGAGCCCTCGGAAGGGGGAGTGAGCGAAGCAGGAGGGGGCAGAGGAGGGGGTGTGATCTCAGCCTGGTTTGATTCCCCCTGGGGAGCTCTGGAACCCCAGAACAAATCCTGCCTGGAGGCAAAGGTAAGCAGCCTCGTGTGTCCCATCTAAGTCTGTCATTGGCTTGTGGATGTCCTGGTTTGTCGGGGGCTTACAGGCAGGGGTGGGGGTCGCGGGCCAGCCTGTTGGAGGATGGCAGTCTTGGACAAGAGTGTACCTGTGAACTGTTAGCAGACCACCTCATAGTAGGTGAGGGAAGGGCGCAGCACCAGGAGAGGGGATCTGTTAGCGGGAGGGTACAGCAGTGTCTCCCAGAGGTTCCATGCCGGCTTTGTCCCTAACTGTCTGTGTGACTTTACGTAAGCCGCTTACCCTCTCTGGGCCCAAATTTCACCTTCTGTACACCGAGGTGGTTGCCAGGACAACTATTTACTCCATTTCATTCTTATCCTCCCCTCAAATCACTCATTTTCTCATTCAAACATCCGTGGGTTTCAGCAAATGTTTATCGTGTACCCATTAGTGCCAGGCGCCTTGCTAGGCTCTGGCGATAAAACAGGGAGCACAGCAGAAGGGTCTCAGCCCTCGGGGGGCAAGACACACAAATAAACAGGCTTAAAACAGAGGCCTCAATGTCACAAAGATGCAGAGAGATGTGGGAATCCTACCTGGGGTGGGGTGGGAGGTCAGGGAGGGCTTCCTGGAGGAAGAGGCATGTATTCAGGGAGCTGTTGCTGTATTAGCGCCCATGGGTACTGACATCACTCAGGAAGAAGGGAAGGTGGTTGGTAAATCCCCGCAGGTCACTTTCCCTTCGGAGGGTGGCTTTCTTTCTAGATCCTGAGTCCCTCCGTGTCAAAGCAAACTATTTCTAGGATGAGTAAATTTGGAGCCAGGAGAGAAGGTGGGGAGGAGTTGGCAAGAGATGAGGCCCCCAGGGGTGGATAGGGGCAGATCACTCAGAGCCGCGGTGAGGGGTGTGGCTTTATTTGGCGGGCACCTGCAGGCCCCTGGAAGTTTTAGGCTATGTTTTCTTAAGCATAACTTACTATAAACTGGATACATGTTTACATATGTTTATAACTTGTAACCACCGCTCCCATCAAGATACAGAACTTTCTAGGCCCCCAGAACGCTCCCTTAGACCGGGTTTGCCTATTTCCTGAGCTTCATGTAAATGTACTTGGACACACATAACCTTTCGGCTTCTTCTTCTTTTGTTCACCATAATGTCTGGGATATTTACCCATGTTTTGCATGTCAAAGTAGTTTGCTTGTTTCACTGCTGTATTATATTCCGTCCTAGGAATATGCCGGAATTTATTTATCCAGTCTGCCGTGGATGGTCAGTTAGGTGGTTTCCAGGTTTGGGCTCTTATGAATGACGCAGCCATGAGCATCCGTGTATGCGTCCTCTGCGGACCGAGCGCTCATTTCTGTGGGGTGTGTGCCCAGCAGCGGGCTAGGTGCCGAGCAGCTTTGGTGGACTCTGCCGAACAAAGTGTTTGTGCCCTTTGAACATCGGTTCCACTTCTGCGTCCTTGAAAGCCCTTGCTAATATCGGTCTTTATAATAGTATTTCATTGTGGGTGTAGTTTTGCTTCCCCGATGACCAGTGAAGACGAGCATCTTCTCATGTGCTTATTGGTCGTTCGGAGACCTTGTTCTGTGTGTGCGTTCACGTATGTATTTGTGTATTATGAAGTGGTCATTCAAGCCTTAAAAACCATTCAACCAACCAGATTCCAGGTCCAAGTGGCTGATAGTTTCAGATCATGCCCCCTCTGTCATCCCATGGGCAGCTAACACAGGATTCCTGTAGCTGGGAGAAACTTCGTTTATGGAACGCTTGGGCCAAAGCAATTTCTGTGTCATATAAATAAGTATAGACTTGGATATTATATAGATGTGTATTACATAAAATATATAGTGCATATAAATACCTATAATGCATAGAATAACATATGTCACTGTTATATATAATATATACAAGCAATGCATAGTCATGTATAGTTTTATATATATAAATTTTTATACATACATAAAAATTACATTCTGAATCAGGAACCCCGGGTTCTGGTTGGAATTGTGACGGGCTTGTGTCCCACCTGTGGGTTAGGAAAATCATTCTCCTCTCTGGCACAGACACACCTTCCCCATTTTCCTGCGCCAAAAATCAAGCAGGGTCTCCTCATTTCTGGACTCCGTGCTCGGTGAGGTGCCGTGGTTTAATGATCCAGGAAGAAAATCACTTTGGAGTTTTTTTTCCCAAGCACCTAGGGAGCTGTTGGGAGTGCTTGGCAATCAGGTTGGGGTGGGGGTGCTGCTCCCGTTGCCATTGGTAACCACCAGGCAAGGCAGGGATGCCGAGCACCCTTGGGTGCTCCTGGGGTTGGGTTCCCTGCTGAGGCAGGGGTGTGAGCATGAGTGTGGCTCTTTGAGGGGGGTACCTGTGGAGATGAGTCAGGGAAGGCAAGGAGCCTCACATAGGGCATGAGATCAAGAGTACGGAACCTTGGAGTTTCCCCCCTAGAGAAGGGAGGGAGCTGGGGTATTGATACCTGTTCCCTCAGTCTTTGGTGGCGGGCCGTCCTTCGGGGCGGGGGGAGGGGAGGGCATTGACCATTGGCACTTCTGAGCTGTGCTGCCTGCTGGCCAAGTGAGCCCCCGTGACCAGAAACCCAGCCCCGAGCCAGAGAATTGCAGGCACTTTCCATCGGCAGCCCTCTGCATCCGGGGCTGTGTGTGGAAGCAGTCGAAGGTGAAGGTGTGTGCTGCACCCTCCCTGAGAAACTCGTGGGCCGTCTGACGTTCGTAGGGTCAGTCTTTCACTTTGTGCTTCCCGTTCCGCAGTGTTTCTCGCACTCGCCCATCTTCTCTTGCACGCACGCCGATTGTTCTCAGAAGGCAGCGCAGCCAAGGAAGCAAGAGAGTGGGCTTCCTCCTCGGCCGTCTTTGAGTCTCAGTTTGCCCATCTGTAAACGGGCGGGTGAAATGCTCCCTGCCGCGGAGGTTGCTGGGAGAAACGAGTGTCCGTCTCGAGAGTGTTTCCCAGGGACCCAGTCAGGCAGTCCGTAAACAGAAACTACTGTGTTGTTATTCTCATTGTGTGAAATGTAGAAATTGTAACTAAGTCAAGAGAGTTTCTCTGAGAGTCTTTGTAGCTGCCTTCAGCTGAAAGTGTGAAAGACTTGATTGTACTCCTTATAAGTTATTATGTGTGTCACTCAGTGACCCCTGGAGAATTCCTTGCAAGTGGCAGACGTTACCTTAGAAATGGAACCACAGTACCCTAATGTCTTTATCTTTATCTCCGTTGATGGAGATGTTTGTAGTGCCCCATATGCCTGCGCCAAAAGAGGATGGGTTTGGGGGCTTAAGGGGCCCATGGTCGATCATCCGAACATTTGGCATTTCTCAGTCTAAACCACAAATGCTCTGGGCCTGTGATGAGTCACTTCATTCCCTGGAGCCTCCATGAAGAAGAACCTTTGATTAACCGAGGCCTCCCCTCCACCCTCCTTGGGGCACACCCTGCGTTTAAGGCCATGGGACGAGGAGGTCAAAATAAACTGTTCTCAGCGATGCTAAAGGTTGCGACTTCTTAGAACGGGTGGGTGATTTGTGGTTCAGTTAAAAAAAGTTTGGGCCCGGGGCGGGGGCCGTCAGTCAGCCATTGCGACAAGCCCGAGGCTGAAGTTAGCTCTGGGGACTGAGTGCCAGCTTGCCCGTGGGACTCACCCTCTGCCAGCCTCAGCTGACACAACTGGATATCAGAATTGTATGGCGCTGTCCAGTAGAACTTTCCACAAGATCCACTAAGGTCCCTGGTCTCCCAAGCCTGTCAAGCACTTAAAACAGGCCTAGTGCAATTGAAGTGTTGAGTTCAAAATTGTATTTGATTTTAATTAATTGAAATGTCAATGTTAGTAGCCACATGGCAAGCATAGACCTCGGAACAACCCAAAGAACTTCATGGAGGCCTGAGCTTTGGGGTTATTCAGGCAGTTGCTCAGCTGCATGCTGCCTCCTCCAGGAAGCCCTCCCCTCCCTCTCTCCTCAGCCAAGTTGAGATCTGTATGAGTTTCCTGTGACCGCCGTAACAAATGGTCGCAGGTCAGTGGCTGCAACAAGTTTATTACCTTACGGCTCTGGAGGTCAGAAGTCTCATATGGGTCATCAGAGGTGCATTCCTTCTGGAGGCTCTTTCCTTGCCTTTTACGGCTTCCAGAAGCTGCTGCATGCTGGGCTTGTGATCCTGCATCATCTCGACCTGTTTTTTGTTATTGTTGTTTTTTATTTTTTTAAAGATTTTATTTATTTGAGAGAGAGCACGAGCAGGGGAGAAGGGCAGAAGGAGGGAGAAGCAGGCTTCCCGCTGAGCAGAGAGCCTGACATGGGGCTCGATCCCAAGACCCCGGGATCATGATCTGAGCCCAAGGCAGCCGCTTCACTGACTCAGCCACCCAGGCGCCCCGATCTATCTTTTTTCATCCCATTTTCTCTCTCTGACACTGACCTTCTTGCCGCCTTCTTACAGGGACCCTTGTGATGACACAGGATCCATCCAGATAATCCAGGGTGACCTTCCCCATCTCAAGAGCCTTCATTCAGTTGCACCTGCAAAGTCCCTCCTGCTGGTAAGGTAACAAATTCATTGGTTCTGGGGGTTAGGGCCTGGATGTCTTTGGGGAGCATTATTTTTTCTACTGTAAGCTCTTTGTCCCATGGGTCTCCGTCTCACCTCAACGTCTGTGGCCACGTCTGCTTCCCCCATTAGACTGCGCTTCAAGAACAAGTGTATTCTGCTCCCCAGCGTTGCCTCCCCAGCTCGGAGCCAGGCCAGCCCGGTGCCAGGCAGTAGGGATAAATGACCCATCTGCAGAGCCTACCACTCCGGAGACAGACAGCCTGACCACAGTCCCGGGTCTGCTCGCTTACTAAGCAGTTGACCTCAGCAAATCTCCTTGCCTCTGAAACCTCAGTTTCCTTACCTGTAAAATGGGGATAACACTAGTATCGACCCCAGGAGGTCTTTGAAGGGATTGACAAAAATTATGCATGGAGAGCCCTTGGCTCAGTGCCTGGCCCACGGGTGGCACCTAATAACACGGCAGCTGGTGACACTGCAGGGATTAACAGGGTAGGGTGGGGAGTGAGGCCGCCTGAGTTCAAATCCTGGCTCTACCCCTTGGGCAAATTGCTGATCCTCCCCAGGCCTTGTTGTCTTCATCTGTCAAAGGGGGCCTCGTCCCGCAGCCCACCTCAGAGGGTGGATTGAGTGGGGACATGCATTCACAGTGCCATCCGGCACCAAATCAATGCTCCGTTAGTGTTAGCGATTGGACGATGGTAATTATTACTACTAGGCTTTCCCAGGGCCCAGCTCTCAGGAGGCCGGAGGACCCAGCAACTGAATGAACTCGGAACAGCTCGCTGGGGTGTCTCCGTGGTGATCGGGCCACGTGTGTGTCTTCAGCTACACAGAGGCCCAGGTTCTGTGCCAGGAGTGGGGCCCGTGTGTTGTGCCCCGAGGCCAGCAGTGCCAGGCCCGGGCAGGTTTACGAGGGTGCTGGGAAGCCGGTCCAGGAGGAGAAGGAGGCGGTTGGTTGCCTGAAGGGCGTGGGAGGCACAGTTATCCTCCTGGGAAAACCAGGAGGGGACATGTCAGCTGTCCCTGCAGGTTTGCTGCCGTGGATGGCACAGGTGTGACAGGGACAGAGTGACTAGTGGGTGTGGGGTGGGGTGAGTGCCGTGCAGCAGCCAGAGAGACGGGCCTGAGACTCTTGGCATCGCTGGGACCCACGTTTGGTCCTGACAGTCCCTTCAGGCGTTCCTTGCCCCCTTTAGGTGGATGCCCTTTGGTGTTTATGTGGTTTTGACCCTTCCTCTGTTGTTAATAAGGCTTGGGTAGGTGCCAGGCCCGTGTGGGATGTGAGGCTGGCCTTGCAGACCGCATCTGTGTAGTCAGTTGCCCTTCCTTCCCCTCTCCCCAGCTGTGAAACCTGGGACAGTCTGAGAGTGGGCAAGGTAGAGTCCCCCGAATCACTGTCTCTCAAATCCCTGCAGTAGGGAACTATTCCTTTGCATCTTAAAGATTTCAGATTTCTCCTGCCGCTGGAAAAAAAAAGTCCCACCAACCCACAAATACCTCCAGCAGGCTTCATGTTCTGTTTGCCCATTTGCTTATTCGTTTATCATGCACGAACAGAAGCCTACTATGTGCCAAGTCTACCGACAGGTGGGCCATTTCCTTTAATCATCAGAATGCTTTGAGGTAGGTGTCATGGAACTTTATTTGCCCATGAAGACACTGCACTTTAGGAGGTGAAAGGCTTAGAAGACGCTTGTCCACTTAGCCAATTCGTGCCAAACTCCTTGTGTCCATGAGGAATGCTTTTGCTTAGGGGTAAAGAAATCCAAACTCAGGATGGCTTCAATAGTACATTATTATTCTTTACCTAACAACAAAAAAAATCCAGAGGGGGTGGCTCAGAGTTAGTACAGTGGCTCAGCTGTGTTAAGGTCTTTTCAATGCCCCTGTCCTTAAAGTAGTGCTTGTGATCTCCTGGTCTCAAGATGGTCGCCTTGGCTCCAGGCATCACATCTCTGTTCCAGGTAGGAAGAGGGAGAGGGAGCATCTAAGCTACATCTGCCTGGGTTTTTTTGTTTGTTTGTTTGTTTTGTTTTGTTGTTGTTTTTTTATCAGCAAAGCAAAAGCTTCCCTAGAAATCTAGCCATTTCCCCTTATGTCTGTTTGGTCAGAACTGGATCACATGACCATGCTTCTAGCTATAAAGACCAGGAAAGCTGTCTCTGACTTGTTAGCCTTAAGAAGGAAAGCTACCTGAGAGCTTGTACCTTCATGTTTTGACTTTGAGTCTATATTCTTTCCATTTTACTGATGATTTCCAGCCTCATGGGCTTTTGCCATATCCACACAATCCCTGCTATTGTTATTTTATTTGTCAACTTTATTCTTTTCTAAAGCTAAGTAAATTTTTAAAAGAACCTTTGTGAAAATCTCTATCGTAAATAGTCAACTAGCATCACTTGTCTTAAATAGAAGAAAACAGTAAAATTAAAGACAACAAAAATGAAATAATATTTAAAAATCTGCTGTAGTTAATGGTCTGAGCTTGGGGTGGCTTTTATTAAATTGGGATACTACCACATAATGGCAATGTCAGTGTTTAAGTCACAGTAGCATCAGGCACCGACGGTCTCAGGGACTTCTCGAGAAGTCACCCAGGAGAATCAGAAGGATACAGCTTTCACACGATGTCCTTCACCGCGGCTTCCTGTGGTGCCTGGACATCAAAGCACCCTGTGCCAGGCATCAGCTAGGTCTGGGGAAGGAGAACTCGGAATGGAAGGGTCTATCCCCTGGGTGGGGTAGGGTGGGGGTTCTAAATCTTGAAAGAGGAAGAATCAGCCTTATCTGATATAAGGCATTAGGGTCAGGTACATTGCCAGAGCTGGTTGGAAGTCACTTTGGCCCGGGAAATCAGCATGGGCTTCTTGGAGGAGGTGTCCCCTCAAGTGCTCTAAAAAGATGGGTGGGAGTTGGGCAAAGGGAAATTGTGCTGTGCGTAAAAAGCTGCCCGCGGAGAAGGAGTAAGTGAAAAAGACACTCAAGTCATGGGACCCTTTTGGGAATCTGGGAGTGGAGGCAGGGCCTGCACTATAGACCAAGTTAGTTATTTTTGGCGGGCCCTTGAATACCTTCCCCAAGGCAATGGATGGTGAGAGCCATTTATTTTAGAGCTGAGGAGAGACATGATCACACCTTCCTAGGGTTTGAGCTTTGCACATAAGGCAGCTCTTGGGCCAAAATAAGCTAATTCCTCCAGAAATCTATTTGTACTTGGCAGAGATTTTTTTTTTTTTAATTTTTCTGAAATGCAATATGCACTTCTCAGCCTCCCTAAAGAGAGAGCTTGTTGTGTGCACATCCTTGCGAGTCCAGCCAGTATCGTGCTGTGTGTCGTGTTAAATCGAGCTCTGGGGTTGAATTTCCTCTGCACCCGTCCCACGGCTGGGTGTTCCTTCCTGCTCCCTCTTCCACCACCGGGCTGGACGCGCCTCTGGGCTGGGCCCAGACTCACCTCCCTCTATGAGCTGTTCTAATGGCCCTCGCAAACCTCATTGTCAAGTCTGTGATCATCGGGCCATAAACGAGACCCAGGCAAGCTGCGAGTGAGGGCACAGCAAGCCTGGGGCCCTGGTTTATTGCTCATTAGACAGCTTTACTGGGTTTGCCCCTGGGGGAGACATTGAGAACCCTGACCTCCTAAGCTTTGAATTAAGTCAGCCTGGGATGTGTTTCCCTTAGGTGTGCAAGTCCATTCTGCATATATCAAAAGTTCTAAAAAAGGTATGCATCCTTTGAACCAGTCAGCCCACTTCTAGGCAGAATTTGTCTTGGGAAAAGAAGTGCGTGTGGGCGTTCGTTGCCGTTTTGGTTTTAATGGTCAACGGTTGGCGACAGCCTAAAGATCCTGGAGTGGGGGATGGATTATCTAATGATGAGATACCCACAAAATGGAATGCCGCACAAGCATTGGCAAGGGTTGTGTAAGTTGTATAGTTATTGATGTGAAAGGTGTTTATGATAGGTTTTGAAATTAAAAGAAAAAAAAAAAAGCATGTTCCTAAATTGCAGGTCTGATTCCATTTTAGTTTTGACCACAAGTTCCCATCTACGAGGGAAATGCCCAGAGTGATGTACATGGGAATGCTAATAGGTGGATGATAGGATTTTGGATTATGAAAAACATTTTTGCTCCCCTGTATTTGTGAAGTTTTCTATAATTATCATTATAGAGATCTAGCAGAGGGACAAATCGCAGCCAGCATAGTGTAAGAGTGAAGGGGGAATGTCACATCCTTGAGCGAGTCTAGTCTCCCGGGACTGAGTTCTTCACCATCTAGAGCAGAGCTCTGCAAACTCTTTCTGTAAAGGGCCACATAGTAAATATTTTAGGCTGTCTGGGCCATAGGGCCTTTGTGGCAACCCCTCAGCTCTGTGTTCATACCTTGGGAGAAGCTGTACATAATATATAAATACATGGGCAGGGGTGTGTTCCAATAAAACTTTATTTACAAAAACAGTGGGCCGGATGTGGCCTGCAGACTGCAGCTCGCCCGTCCCTGATCTAAAGACAAACAAAACAAACAAAAAAAGCAGCTTGATTAATGGCTTCAGTGAGTGCTTCAGCCAGTCCAGAAATAGCACAAATAGTAGGAAGGAACAGGCTAATGAGGATTGAAAAGGCGGATGTTTAAATAGAGGCGTAAAGATAAGTTGTACGGTTCTGTCTCCAGATCAGCATTTGCACCTGGCCGAGGGGTGTTGGGCCGAAGCAGTTTGGGTGATGCTTTGGGCGGGAAGGTGTCCTACCCAGATCTGGGAAGAGCCCCCTCCAACTGTTCCTCTGGATCCCAGCGTCTGGAGTGTCAGGTGCGCCGAACCGGACTCCACTGGAACTTGAAATTGACATCAAGGTCAAGCATGTGCTGATTAAGGCAGTTCTTCAGGAGATAGTGCACACTCGGTAGGAAACTTTGCTCTTCCTACTTCCCTCAGTAGGGGAGTAGGAATTTTATTTCGTTTTCAACAACCCTTTACTGAGCACCACTTGTTTACAAGGAATCATGGAGATTTAGAACACACAACTCGGGATCCAGAAATCTGACTCCATGGTGAACGATGAGCCAAGTGCAGAGAGAAGTGGGTAATGCAGCCCTGAAGAGTCTGGGGTTGAGCTGAGTCAGGGTGGCAGAGACTTTAAAATCCCAGAGAACTGAGGGGCCCCTCGTTCAGCCTCTTGTTTCTCAGCAGTGGGGAAACTGAGGCTCAGAGGGAGGCAGGGACTTGTCCAAGCTCTCATTGCAAGTCAGTGGAGGAACGAGGACCAAACCCAGGGTGAGGGGCGTACTGTGTGATTTCCGTTTTTGTGAAATACCCTGAAATGGCAAATCCATGGAGGCCGAAAGCGAGAGCGGTGGTTGCCAGAGGGTGGGGGGGAGGGGCAGTGGGGAGTGACCGCTTACGGGGTTCGGGGACTCCTTTAGGGGTGATGAAAATGTTCTCGAACTAGACAGAAGGGATGGTGGCACCATGTTGCAAACTTACCACGTGCCGCTGTGTTGTATGCTTTGAAATGAGGAATTTTATGTTACGTGATTTCTGCCACAATTAACCACAAAAAAGTAGGATGATGGAATAATTTATCTCCACACCTGGGCACTTGTAAGAGTGTGAAGGGTCTAGTCTGTTCCAGGTCAAGCAGACTGTGTAGAAAACCACCAGTTCTGACTCCCAGAACGATGTTTTGTATTCTCCAGTGTGATTCTTTTTTTTTCTTTTTTTTTTTTATTTGACAGAGAGAGACACAGCAAGAGAGGGAACACAAGCAGGGGGAGTGGGAGAGGGAGAAGCAGACTTCCCGCCGAGCAGGGAGCTCGATGCGGTGCTCGATCCCAGGACCCCAGGATCATGACCCGAGCTAAAGGCAGCCGCTTAACTAAGACTGAGCCACCCAGGCGCCAGTGTGATTCTGACTGAGGTTAACAAAACGCATGAGCTTTAGAAAATTGTGCCTCCCAGATTTTCCACCAAGATAGCCCCACGTTGCCCCAAGGAGGACCAACGAATAGGCTCACGCCATATAACTGTTTCTCTGGTAGCTTTGGGCCTGTGCACGTGCTGTCTCCTCGCTGGCTTTCTTTGTTTGGCTGATTCCTATTAGGTTCATGGAAATGTCACCTCTTCCAGGAAGACATCCTTGACTACTCCTTTGGGCTTCTGTAGCCTCACTTTCTGCCTCCATCAGGGCACCCTGCAAATTTTATGGTCTTTCCTCTCCCCCTCCTCCATGAGACCGTGTCTGTGACCCATTGTGATCAGGAGTGGGGTCTCCCTTGCTTCCCACAGCATTCCCAGAGTGAGGGGGCATAGCCCGGGGTGGACCTTTAATGAGGGTCTTTAATGCCTAAAGGACACAGGTCCCCATGAGCTAAGTCACATAGTCATGAGTTTAAGCAGTAGGTTTACTTTAATTTGTGTTTAGTTTCTTGCTTTTAAAAAAAAAATTGTAGTAAAACACGCACAGCATAAACTTATCATTTTAACTGTTTCTAAGTGTACAATTCAGTGGCATTAAGTACATTAACACTGTTGTGCAACCAGCCCCCCATCTGTCTCTAGAACTTTCTCATCAACTCATGCTGAAACTGTCCCCAAGAAACACTAGCTCCCCGTTCCCTTTTACCCCCGCGCCTGGCACCCACCATTCTACTTTCTGTCCCTATGAATTTGACGGCTCTAGGTGCCTCCCATAAGTGGAATCACACAGTATTTGTGTTTTTGCGACTGGCTTATTGCACTTTTCATAATGTCTTTAAGGCTCATCCACGTTGTGGCACGCGTCAGAATATCTTTTCTTTTTAAGATTGAGTAATATTCCATTGGGTTGGAGATACCACTTTTTGCTTATTCATCTATCGGTAGACATTTGGGTTGTTTCTGCCTTCGGGCTATTGTGAATAATGTTGCTCTGAACACTGGTGTACAAGTCTCTGTTCCAGGCCCTACTCTCAGACGCTATGAAGGCTTGGCCCTATAGTAATTCTGTATTCGGTTTTTGAGGCTCTGCCCTACTGTTTTCCACAGCCGCTGCACCATTTTATATTCCCATAGTGGTGCATACAGGTTCCAATTTTTCCACATCCTCACCAGCACTGCTTGTGTTCTGTTTTTGTTTGTTTGTTTGTTTTTTTGGTGTTTTATACTAGCTGTCCTAACGGGTGTGAAGTGTCCTTTACATCTAAACATCGTAAAAAGTGGTTATTCGAGGAGAGCCTGGGTAGCTCAGTTGGTTGTGTGTCTGACTCTTGCTTTCAGCTCAGGTTATGATCTCAGGGTCGTGAGATCCAGCCCCGCATCGGGCTTGACGCTTTGGGTGGAATCTGCTTGTTTCAATCCCTCTGCCCCTTTCTCTCTCATAAATAAATAAAATCTTTAAAAAAAAAAAAAAAGCACACCTGAAGTCCTTTAAAAAAAAAAAAAGCAGTTATTCTAGTTAAGCCCATGTGGACTTTGGAAGAAATCTGACAAGGAGGAGGGTGTGGTCAGCATGACTCCAGCCGCCCGTGGGCGGGTCACTTTGCTGCTCCGGCTGTGTCTTCCTCATCTGTAGCTGGGGTCACAGTGGGGCCTGCTTCTGCTGTGGGGCACGATTTTCCTGCCACTCATGATGTTCTGGGCTGGCTGGACACTGGAGGTCTGGTCCGCCTGCTGACGTTGCAACTTTTGTGACATTTCAAATGGCATACGAGTCCTGGGTTTTTTCAAAGAAGGACTTATCACCCTAGATTGAGGGGTGGTTATCGCTGGGCTTGCATATAGATTAACACTGTAATGGGCATCTTTCTGTAGGTGGCTTTCTCTTCCCTAGGATTCCTTCCGTAGGATAAGTCTTTAGAAGCTGGGTAGCTCAGTCGGTCGAGCAGACTAGCTCTTGATTTCGGCTCAGGTCACAATCTCGGGGTCGTGGGATCGAGCCCCGCATCGGGCTCCGCGCTCAGTGCAGAGTCTGCTTGCCCCTCTCCCTCCCCCACCCCCTCTGTCAAATAAATAAATAAATGGAATCTTTGGGGGGGAAAAAAGAAGCGGAGTTACTGAATTAAAAAGAAATGCGTTCTTTGGGGGTGAGTATAGTGGGGAAAAACACTCATTTACAGTCGACAGATTCCAACCCTAGCTCTGTCCCTCCTTAGCCTGTGATCTGGCTCATTTTTCAAAACCGTGTTTTCCTCGTCTCTAGAATGATGGTCATAATATGAGAAGCACAAGGTTGTTGAACGTATTAAATGGGAGGAGGCAGAAGGTACACGGAGTCATGGAGTCTGGTGCCTGACTCTTGATGGAGTCTCAGAAAATAGTAGTTGAGAGCGAATATCACTCTCAACTGCTGACCTCCGACAGATGCAATGTAACCGACATTGGCCCTGGGAGCAGATAAGCGTATCGGTTTCCCCACAGCCGTGCCTAATTGGACGCTATTATTTTCTTCTCTCAAGGATGCTCTCCCTTCAGATACTTTTTTGCACACTGGCTTTCTATCCCTTCTGCTGTCAGACCCTGAGGACCCAGCTGTGAACTGGACCCACGACCCAGGACCGCCCAGTCTAGTGGAGTATGAAATAGGCAGTCACTGCGTGTGATCAGCACTGGGCTAGGCGGAAACACTGAGACTTAGATGCCACAGCACAGAGGAGGCACCTGATTCCCTAGGGCATCAGGGAAGGCTTCCTGGAGGAGGTGGCATTTTGGATCTCAGGACGGAGGGATGACTAGGGATTAGTCAGGCAGCAGGTAATGGCAGTGGAGAGGCGTGGGGGGCGAGGAAGAGCGTAGCGTGTCTTGTGACCGGTCCGGGGGTTCATTGTGCCGAAGTAAGTGCATGAGTGCGTGTGAGAGACAGACAGATGGACAGGGAGGAGATGAAGGGGATCGGGAACCTGCTGGGTCTCAGGGAAGGCATTGGACACGCGTGGATGGGGCTTGCATGTCAGAGCCTCCCTCTGGTCCTGCTGGAGGAGATTGGAGGAGGCTCCAGCAGAGAGGGGAATGCCAGCGAGGGGGTGGATTTTCCGTGTCCCTTCTTCATGAAGTTTTTCCCTGGGGCCCCTCCCCTCTTTATTGTCACTTGTCTGACTTTCTATGTCTCTTGCTTATTTATGTACTTTACTCCTGTCTTCTTGACTGCCGGCTCTGTGGGGATGGGGCTCATAGCCACATGTTTGCTTCGCTCCCGTGTCCCCAGCGCCTGGCGGAGTCTGGTACCTGGTAGGTGTTCCATCATTGTGGATTGGAGTGAATGAACGGATGAATGAATGGTCGACAGAGCTAGGGCTGTTGCCATGGGGACGGGGAGGAGAGGACGCATTCACTCCAGTGCCATTAGCCATCGGCCCCTTCCCTCTGGGGCCCCGCCCTCCTGGGAGGCCACGGGCACGCACTCGGGCGCCTGGTGCGGTGCCCCCCGCTGGGTGGCTTTGCAGACTCGGGAGGCCCGGGTCACATTCCGGAAGACACCGGAAGGCGTGAGGACTGGCTCGCACCCCTCAGCAGATGGTGGCATTCCCAGGAAGCGGCGCCCAGAGACGGCTGAGTGAATGACTGGTGAGCTCCCAGATCGGATTTAAGGGTGTAATTACGAAAGATCTGCAGCAGCTGTTAGAACGAATCAACGCCTGTGAATCTGAGAGAAAAGCTGCCAAACCGTTTGGTTTTGAATGGAGGTGTTTCTCTTGCCTTCTCCCTGCGTGGTTCTGTCGGGAGGAGGAGGCTGTGAGCGACATGGCTGCCCCCCCCCCCCCCCCCCAGCACGGAGCCTGGTTTGCAGGAGAGTCAGAAGGAGGGATGGACGGACGGAGGCTCTGGAATGAGTCCCGCCGAATTTCAGCAACGGCGGGCTTTCGTGCCTCAGTTCCCAGGAAAATGGGCTTCTTTGCCTGAAATTGCAGGAAATGGGCATTTCAGACTTTGCAGAGACGCTTAGAGAGATCCGGCCTGTAGACGTGGTGTGGTCAGCCGCGGGGACGTACCCATTGCTGCCCCCGGTACTTGAGGTCTGACTGGCATCTTCTGCCCCTCGGGCCACGGAGGCCTCCTGACCTCCCAGATCAGCCCTGCTCCCCGTCTGTCCCTCCGTGGTGATTCCAGATTCGACCAGAGAGGTGGCTCGCACTCCGCGCCCCTTCCTTCTTCAGGGAGCTCCCGTTTGCTTAGCTTTGGCCGCGGTGCTCACACATTTACAAAGAGTGAACGAGGCCACACAAGGCATAGCAGCTGGCCTCTGTGCGAGCGAGCTTCCGAAGTGTTTTGGAAGAGAGCGGCATGTCTTAAATTAAGCATGACATATGCAATGCGTTTAAAGCAGGGTTTTAAAGCGCACGTTTCAATCCGTTGCGTTGTGTTTTTTTACAACAGGTTAAGTGAACCCCTGAGAGTCCCATGTTTCTAGGTTTGGGAGAGACTTCAAAATGTTCTTTAGCTGTTTATCACGGTGGGTCAAAAAAAAGAGGAAGAAACAACCCGTCTCTTTTCCCTCCTTTGTTCACTGATGTATCCATCAATTCGTGGATTCGTTGGTGCTGCCGTATTTACAAACCAGGTATTTGCCAGGCATTTTAAATGGGAACTCGAGAGGAAGCTCGAGATGGGAGGCAGATTCCAGATAATAGAGCCACTGTTCTGGTTAAGAGGGGTACGGACCAAGAGTCTTTTTTCCCCCTTTACTTCCCGGCGGGGTGGCTACTGAGCTGAACTCAGGGATCCCAGAGTAGGGCGACGCGCGTGCACCGTCCATCCTGATTTGCCAGCGGTTGCTCTGGACGACCGCCTTCCTGGGACGAGCTACAGACGAGCGTTCCTTCCAGGCTTGGGCAGAGGCGCTGGGGACAGGGCGGGACGGCGTGGGGTTCATGTGGTCACAGCAGGTGTCTGACGGGAGCCTGTGCAGGGCCGTAGAGCGCCTCCCTGTGGTTCAGAGAGACTAGGGGGAGTAGGGGTTGCTCTGGGTGAGGTAGGCAGGTTGAGCTCCCAACTGAGTTCTTCACAGCTCTTGGGTTCCGTGATCCGGTAGCAAGTGACCGATGGCTGCTACCCAGCCTGCCAGGACCAGAGTAAGTCCCCCTGTGTCCTCAGTTGCTTCGTGTCATGAAACTCGTGGCACCTGCCCTTATTCAGAATCGTAGGAGCCTGGGGAGCAGAAGAAGATCTCTTCGTTCACCTATTTCTTTATTCCACCAAGCATTATTTTATGTATATACTCAACAATGATATATGCAGAGCTGTGACAGGCCAGGCCGCCGTGCTGGCTTCTGGGGACTCAGGGTGCCCTCTGGGGGCTTGCCACTGGATGGCAAAGACTGAAGGCTTATGCAGCATTAAATACAACCGTGTGGCTGTGATGAGTCCTGCTGAGGATGTCTGGTGCTCCATGAACGTGTAAGACAAAGATTGTACCAGGTGTGTGTGTGTGTGTGTGTGTGTGTGTGTGTGTGTGTGTGTGTGTGTATGTGTGTTGGTAGGGGCAGAGATGTCGGAGCTGTGTCTGAGGGCCGGGCCTGTGTCTGTGTGTGAGAAGGGTATCCTGGAAAGCAGGCACAGCATGTGCAAAGGCCCTGGGGCAGCGTGTCAGGCCCTCCGACAGATGCAATATGCAAATACTTCTGAGCCAGGAGAAACAGCTCCCAAATTAGCCAGCACCGGAGTTCTCTGACGTCACCTCTCAGTCTAGGGAGTCTTCTGGGATCACCATGCCCAGTCCTAAGCAGTGACTACTATTCCTGTGTTCCCCCTTCCCCCTTTATATACCACGGTGTTTATTACCCAGAGTTGTGATTGCTTCTGTATGCATGCATGTGTATGTGTGTGTGTGTGTTTCCTACACAAGACTGTGAGTTCCCTGCATGCAGGGGACTTTTCTTGTTCATCTTGGTGCACATGGTAGGTGCCCAGTAAACACGTAGCAGAGGAATGGGGAAGATTCTTACTGAGCACCCAGCGTGGACTCAGCCCCCTTTCTTATTGAGAAGCCGCAAGGAGTGTGCGTTTTACAAGCTGGAGATGATGCCAACGGATGCAGTTGGAGCTCCAAAGCTTTTGTGCCGTCTGTGCACATACTTCCGGAACTCCAGAACTGAGGCTGTGGTCCTGTGTCTCCCAGACCTGCTAAAACTCAGCCCGGGGTGGGGGGGGGGACAAGCCTCCCTTCCCCCACCCGCTTCTGCCACAGGAGGGTGCAGCCAGCCCCGATCGCCATGAGACGTGACACGGTCGGCTCTGTCGGGCAGGCACGCGTCCCCAGCCAAGGCCTGCCAGCTCCGGTAAGTGGGGCTGGAGTGTCCAGGAGGCGGAGGGCGCCTGCGGGTTCCGCCAGGGAATTTTCTCTCTGTCTTTTGAATCCCGCTGTTGCTCTGTGTCTCATGTCCGGGCTGTGTGTGTGTGTGTGTGTGTGTGTGTGTCCCAGAGCACGGTTTCCAAGAGGTCATGGGGTCTGGCTGTAAAGGTGAACCGTCCTGATTGGGGCCAGGACCCGATGTGCCTGACGACCCTGCCGTTCTCCGATTCTCCGTATCTTTCCCTCTCTGCTGCCTCTAGTCTTGTCTAGACAGCGTTCTCCGGTTTGGGGAGAAGAAATCTGTTAGCACCATCGAGCGTGGAAGGAAGAGAAAATATCAAAATCTGTCTGCCTTTCTTTCCTGCAGGCTGCTGAGTGAGTCAGAGCCGGGGGCAGCAGACTGGAGCCCCAGGAAGGGAAGCAGGAGGCTCTCATTTAACTAAAATACCTTCTACTTTGAGTCCATCGAGATGGGGGCAGGCTGGGGGCAGCTTTTGCAGGGACAGAGAACAGGGACATAAAGGTGGGGGCAGGCTGGTGGTGGGGAGGGGGGTGGGAATCAAGAACAGCGACGTTTCTGGCACTTTTTCAGACCAGAAGGGAATACGACATGATGTTTAAGAAGGCCCGGTTGAATGGGGTGAGGACGTGAGGTCGAGCTCCGGCTGTGTGATGTCGCTAAGTCGAGTGACCTCTCTGGGCCCTTACTCTGTTCAACAGAAAAGAACCCAAAGGCAAAGCAAGAAAAAGAGCAAGTGGAGTGAAAAAAGAAATGGCTTTTTGTTTTAAGGCACCTGGAAAGATGTGTGGGGGAAGGTGGCGACGAGGGGCAGTCTGGTGGACCTGGGAACCACTAACCGACTTTGTGACCTCAGGGACTCCAGCTCTCGGTAGCTGTGTGCGCTGGGGCTGGGCCCCTACCCTCTCTGCGCTTGGTGCTCAGCATGGGGCCACGAGGAGGGTCAGCAGGGATGCCTGATGTGGGCAGGCTCTGAAATGGGAAATGACTTGGGCTAACAGGAATGAGGGGACGTGCAGGTGCTCTCACTGGGGCTTTTGCTGGGAGTGTGCGGTGTGCGTTTGGAGTCCCACCTGGGTTCGAATCCCGACTTTGCCCCTTGCTCTCTCAGCGACATCAGGCCAGTTCCTTGGCCTCTCTGGCCAAGCTGGTTTCCTCTTCTGTATGGCAGAGAGAATCCCTTTTTAACCTAAGAGCCGGCCTTGAGATTAGCTGAGCAGGGAAGGTCCTAGAGAATGTTGCCACCCTTTCCCCACCTTTGGGGCTGGAACAAACTTCCAACATGGCTGTCTGGTCCGCTCCCTTTGCCCGGAGTTCAGAGAGGTGGAGAGGCCAACCCGGGCTTCTCCGTGAGGTCGGTGGAGAGTGGTTCCAGCTTCCTGGGCCCATTCCCCCACAACGCTCCACTTGGACTCAGACACTGACATTTAAATGTATTTTTTTCCCCTCTCCTTGGCTTTTCGCTTTTAGTGGCTGCTTCCCTAGTTCGGATGCTCTTAATCCCCATGGAGCCACAACCGTAGCCATGGCGACGCGGGTGGAGGTCGGCGCCATAACTCCCCTGAGAGGAGTGCCAGGCCTCGGCGAGATCTCCAAGGACGAGACCCTGAAGCGGACCTACTTCTGCCAGGCCGGCGACGCCCCCGGGGCGCCCTCAGCGCTGCTCCTGGAAGGGAAAAGCCCCCTTAGGAGCCCGGCCCGCTTACTCCCGCTGCCCAGACTTGCCCCCAAGCCCTTCTGCAGGGAGAAGGCCCCAGATGTGAAGCCCCTTGTCCCATCCCTGGGGCCCAGCCCAACTAGCCCGGCTCCCCCCTGTGGGTGCCCCCAGGACGTGGTGGCAAAGGACCTGAGCGAGAAGATGCCCGGCTTGGTGGGGCAGGAGGCGGGGACCGGGGAGGGCCTGAGGAGAAGCTCGTCTCTGTTCAACAAGGCCACCTTCCTACGTCCCCGATCCAACACCATGATTGTCTTTGAAACCATCAAAGCCGGCCCCGCTCTGGGGAAGGGGCCCGGTGAGGGGGCTCGGGAGGCCACCACGGGTGTGTCTCAGGAGTCCGCTCTGGGCTCCCGGCCCGAGGGGGCCGCCAAGCCTGCTCTGCCCGCCCGAAAGCCTGGGACCCTTCCCCGACCGGCCTCCCTGCCCCAGGACATCAGGCCAGCTGCCCCCCGAGAGGAGACAGGCCCAGATGAGACTCCGTCAAAGGCCAGCAGTGCAGAGGACCCAGGGGACCCCGCTCTGGAGCCCAAGCCTCGCCTGAGGAGAAGGCCTGTGTCGGCCATCTTCATCGACTCCGTTCAGCCTCAGAAGCCAGGCCCTGGCGAGGCGGCCGCGGGGGGAAAAGTGCCCCCTACCCCACCTGAGAAGACGTGGGTGAGGAGGCCCAGGCCTCTGTCCATGGACCTCACAGCCCCATTCGAGAGCAGAGAGGCTTTGCTGAAGAAGGTGGCCGACGAGGCCACCGCCGGTTCCAATGCCCAGTGTCGGGGGCCGGAGAGGTCCGACCCGGAGCCCCAAGTGAATGCGGAGTGTTTGGTCAGGGCAAACCCTCGCCTTCGGGACCCGGACTCAGACTTCCTGGAGGTAGCCAAGAAGACTCGAGAACAGAAGGAGAAGGTGCTTTTCAAGCAGGCGGAGACGGGCAGCCTCAGGCCTGCGGGGGGCTCAGCCCGGGGCACCCGCACGGAGGACCAGCCTCCCGGGGAGGAGAAGGCTAAGCCGCTCAAGGAGCCGGAGAAGGTGCCCCAGTCCCCCTCGCCCAGGCCTGGGAAAGACCAAGAGTTTGCTGAGGTCAAGAGCAGAGCCGCTGACGGGGAAAGCCGGCCGGACGGAGGATGGACCCTCAGGGGCAGCGTCAAGAAGCGCATCAGCCTGTTTGGGGAGGAGAGCTCCTTGGCCTTGGCAGCAGACTCCGAACCCCCACCAGCCAGCCCTGAGCCCCCATCGGCTGCCCCAGGGCCCGAGAAGGTGGGTGTGAGCGTCCAGGAGCGGATCAAAGGCTGGGCAGTCGAGAGCCCCGAGGCAAAGCCAGAGATCAGGAGGAAGACGTTCCAGGCACGGCCGTTGTCAGCGGATCTGACCAAACCGTAAGTAGGAACGTTCCACGCTTCACTCGGCCCTGAGCTGCCTCAGACCGCCTACCAGAGGCCCCTCAGGAAAGGGAACCAGGTGTCAGGCTTCACTGGGCGCCTTACAGCCCCAGTCTCGATTTACCCACAGCCCCTGAGAGGAGATGGCCGTAGCTCCCATTTCTCAGATAAAGAGCTGAGGCACAGAGAGCTAGCACAGCTGCCCTCCAGGTTCGGTGCGCGCTGGCCGCTCCATTTCCTTGTCCTTTCTCCTCCTTACACTTCACCGTGGGAGATATCGTGCCCATTTCACAGATGCGGATAGGAGAGATGAACCACCATGAGGAAGTCCGGAGCCCCTATGTAACTCCAGCACGGCCTGGATCCCTGGCTAAGCTTGCCTTTCCAGAAGCCCGAGGACGTTACTCTATGACCCGAGCCTCCATGAATGGCCCCCAAGTAAAATCAAATGGGTCAAGATAGCTTGAGCAAGTCCCTTCCCGTTTTGAGCCTTGGTTTGTCTTTAAAACGGAAACCTTCCTTAAAGGATTAAGGGGAAGATTCCCAGATAACGCCGTGAATCACTCTGCCCACAGGAAACTATCGCTCCCTTGTAGCTCCGAAGGACGTGGCGAATCTTGTTAGTTGAGGATTTTCTAAGCCCAGCAGGCCTCGGCTATCTCTTGCTCCTTTGCTTTCCCACAAGTGACTTCCCAGCTACAACAGGGAGATGCCACTGGGCGTGGCCACCAGCTTTTTAATGACACGCATGCCACTGACATACCTTTGTCCGGTCGCAGTTTCCAGGGGCCACCCCTGGGCAGATCGCTGCCCTCCCAGCCCTGGGAACCAGGGCAGCCAGCCGGGGCAGGGTCAGACCTGTGACTCTCAGGCATTTAGAATCATCTGGAAAAAAAATCCCGAGGCCTGGGGCACTCCTCGACACCCCCAACCTCAAGATTCCGATTCCAGTGGTCTGGGGAGGGGGCTCCTATCTTGGTTGTTTGCAAAGGGTTCCCAAGTGATTATCACGTGCAGCCAGGCCCGCGTGACGATAACAGAGAAAGAGGCGCGCGTGCCAGGGACCTTTTCTCGTGTCCCCCCAGTGCCTTGGATTATTCTCATCTGACGGATGGGGAAACGGAGGCTTGAGTGTGGGAATAACTCATCCACAGCCTCATGCCTCCCGGGAGGCAGACCCTGGAGGATTGTAGAGTGGGAAGAGGTGCAGTGCTTTATTTCTCTCCCCTCCCTTGTCTCTGCAGCCCCCAGCCCCGATCTCATCTTTAGGCATCCACTCCACAGAGCTCTTCAGAGATGGGAACATTCTAGCACCAGAATACTCTTTCTTTCTCTTCCCCTTGACAAGTGGAGAAACTGAGGCCCCGAGAGGGACAATGGCTTGGCCGAGGTTACCCAGAGAGGCAGCGACAGACCCGTGCCCCCACACATTCCAAGACAGCCCACCACCCCCGAGTCCCGCGGCAGGTCTGTGGTGGGGCTGCTGTTTGTGCCCGGGGTTGCTAACAACAACCATTAATTATCCCTCCTGGGGCATCTTTACTCTTCCCTAAACGCCCTCACATAGCTATTAGGGCCTTGGGTAGCCTCTTATCTGCCCTACAAAAGACGATGGGAAGGTGTTAATTATCCCCATTTTATAGATGAAGAGACAGAGGCTCAGGTGAGGTCACAAGCACAGCCCCAGCACCCGCAGTGGGGAGAGAGTAGAGCCCGGGACTAGCACCCAGGTCTCTTCACCCAAGCCTGGGGCTCCTGCTACCCCAGCCATGCTGTGTTTAAGGTAAGCCGCCCCCCTCACCGGGCCCTTCTTGGTTTGGCGACTGGAAAAGATGCATCTTTTCTCGAAGCAGACCAGGCAGTGTTACTTTGTTGATCTCAGTGCTGATCTTACCCCTGGGTTCCCGAGCTAGTTACGGGGTGTGGGCTGGAGGGGGGGTCCCAGATTCAGGCCCCCAACAAGTAACGTGCATCTCTGTACAGATTTTCGAGTCCAGCGTCAAGCAATGACGTCAAGTACGAGAAGTTTTCTGAGCTAAGTGGCGAGCTTCCTAAGGAACCCGGAGAAAAGGTAAGGAACCCCCGTGTTTGGCACATCTGGTTTTTCAGCAGGTAGCTTCACTTACTGGAAAAAGAACCCAGGAAAGAATCTGAAGCCTCTCGTGAAGAATGAAACACATTTTTTTTTCTTTTAATGCTGGGACTTTTCAAGTCCCTGTTTGGTTTGTGATTCTGCACTCCTTAGTGTTAAATATTATTTACATTTATTTATTTTATTTTATTTTATTTTATTTATTTATTTTTTCCTGTGCAAAGAGCAAGAGGGACCTGGCTTTCCTACATATGAATGCCTGCTTTATTAAGAAATTAAAATTTAGGTTAAAAACTCTTAATAGAAACTCCCTCAGTTTCCCTCTTTAGGATCTCTGTTTCCTTCCCTAACTTGGCTCATCACCTAGTAGTAGCAGAAGGAGGGAACCTACCAGCAACTAAATTGCTGAAAAGTATTTTTATATAATCTATTTAATAAGGAGAAGCTCATAAAATAACTACTAGGTCTAACCCAGTTGTGGTTGATGCCTCATGCGGGATTTTAGGTGTTTTTTTAGTTTTACTTTTTTAGTTTTTTTTTTAGTTTTTTTTTTTTAACAGCTTTTTTTGAGGTATAATTGATGTACAGGAAACTGAGCCCATTTCGAGTGTGCATAGATGAGTTTTGACATATCCGTGTGCACACCTGTGAACGTGTATCAAGGTCAAGATACCAGACATCTCCAGCACCTGCAAGTGTCTTCTTTTGTAACCACTCCTGGCCCCTCCTCCTATCCCCAAATAGCCACCAATCTGCTTTCTGTTCCTATACAGATCAGTTTGCATTTTCTAGATTTTTTCTATATTTCTCTAAATGCAACCAGTGCTTTTTTTTTTTTAGTCTCTCCTTTCACTCAGAATAATTATTTTGAGATGTGTCATGTCGTGTGTATGTGTATCAATAATTTATTCCTTCTTGTAGCTGAGTAGCATTCCATTGCGTGGGTAGACCATGATTTGTTTATCTCTTGTCCCTGTTGATGGATGTTTGGGCTGTTTCCCATTTTGGAGCTATTGCATGTAAAAGAGCTCTGAACGTTTGTAGGCAAGGCTTTGTAGGGGTATCTGTTGTCTTTTCTCTCGGGTAAATGCCTTGGAATGGCTGGATGGGATGGTAGGTGTCCATTTCACTTTTTGGGACACTTAGGCGGACTTTTAGACACCAGAGCTTGGTGCAAGCGCATTTGTACCCCAGGAGCTGGATCCGAAGGGCGGTGCCCACCACTCCTGGGGGCGTATCTGCCCTGCGTTTTACCCTTGGATGTTCTGAACCAATTCTTTGAAAACGGTTGAGAGAGGGTCCGGTTGAAGTAAAGCCTCTGATATTCGCATTAAAATGGTGTAGTGGTAAGAACAAGAACAAAAAGGACCCTGTGAAGCAAGTGGGACAGAATGCTGGTTGTCATTGAATCTAGGGGATGGGTTGAGGTGAATTTATTATTTTCTCTGTAATTTTGGGTGTGTGAGAAAACTTCCAAGAGATGAAAGTTAATAAGGGAAGCCTTGCTTTATTTAATACAGAGATTTGACCTCTGTGAATAGATTTTTCTATTGGTAATTTTTTTATTGTAGTAAAAGACGCATAACATAAAATATACAATTTTCATTTTTTTAAGAACAATGAATATATTTTTAAATTTAAAAACAATCTTTCTCTATATGCGTATACACACACATATGTAAAAATACATACATACACACAATACTAGGAGAAAGTTCTGGAAAGTTCTTCAAGGATTACACCCCTCGCTGTCGATAACAGCTGTTATTCAGGAAGGGTGCTGGTATTTGAATATCCAAAATCTCAAAAAGGACTTCAGCTTTGTATTTAGAGAATTCATATATTATTTATGTGAATTTTATGTAATAAAATATAAACAAAAACTTTAAATGAAAATATTTTTAAAATTCTTTAATGGCATTCCATCATCTGCAGTAGAGGTTAGCAAACTATGGCTCTGTGTATATCTTAACCATTTTATTTTTATTTTTATTTTTTTAAGATTTAGTTATTTATTTGAGAGAGAGAGAGCATGAGGCAGGGAAGGGGCAGAGGGAAAGGGAGACAAGCAGACTCCCCACTGAGTGGGGAGCCCGATGTGGGGCTTGATCCCAGGACCCTGAGACCCTGACCCGAGCCGAAATCAAGAGTCGGACGCTCAACTGACCGAGCCACCCAGGCGCCCCCGTCCTAACCATTTTAAAGTGAATAATTCAGGAGCATTTAGTGTATTCTCATTGTTGTACAACCACCACCACCATCTAGTTCCAGAATTTATTTATTTTTATTTTTTTCAATTTAAGTAATCTCTGCACCCAGCTTGGGGCTCAAACTCACGCCCTGGAGATCAAGAGTCGCACACTCTGCTGACCGAGCCAGCCAGGCACCCACAGAATTTTTTAATCACTCCAAATGGAAACCCTTAGCTAGTCATTCACTTCCCATCTCCCACTTGTGGCCTCGGGCAACCACCAATCTACATTCCGTCCCCGTAGACTTGCCTATTCTGGACATTCCCCATAAATGGAATCACAAAACACATATCCCTTCGTGTCTGGCTTCTTTCAATTGGCATAATGCTTTGAAGGTTCATCTGTGTTGGATCATAAATCAGTACTTCATTCCTTTTTACAGCTGAATACTATCCCATTGTACGGATAGACCACAATTTGTGTATCCGTTCTTCTTCTGGTGGACATTTGGCTGATTTCCACCTTTTGGTGATTGTGAATCGTGCTTTAGTAGATATAGATGTGCAAGTCTTTGAACCCGTTTTCCCTTCTTTTGGGTATCTCCCCAGGGATGAGATTACTTAGTTAGATGGTTAATTCTTTAACTTGTTGAAGTAGACTTCTTTCTAGATCAAGAAGAAATGACTAAGTAATATGTGTATATTATAAAATCGAGCGGAACTGAGTGCGGAAGAGGAAAAACGTTCTCCTCATTCCTTCCTCCTCCTCTCACTCCCTTACAGTTTGATTTCTATCTTTTCTCCACTGTTTATCTATATGTGTATACACGTACACACAGTTGTTGAGAAACGGTATTGTTTTGTAAATACACTGTTCCGCAGTCTGCTTTTCTCCCGCCCACACCGCAGTGTTTTGTGCGTTGTTAGATGTGAAATTGGGAGCCACCCCCCTTCTGTGGACCCAGGCGCCCTGTGATATTCCGTTGCCTGGATTATATCGGAGCTCATTTAGCCCACGCCCTACAGGTGGACATTTGGGTTCGTTTCTGTGTTGTTTGCTTTCTCTCTCTGCAGTGCTCCCCGAGCACTCCTGTTTACCCAGACTTGGGCATCGGAGCCAAGAAAGAGTCTTGGGGAGGAAATTGGCCAGATTAAAAGGAAATGAGTATTTTAAGATCATGACGCGTTTACCGAACCGTCCAAAAGTCGTACCCATTTATGTGTTGCCAACATTATCCAAGAGTGTCCATTTTCCCACATCCTCACCCACACTGGGTGTGTTCAGTCTTTGGAATTTTATGGTATCTCACGGTTGTGATTTTAAAAGCAGCCATTCCGATCATCTCACCACTTCCTTTCTCTCTCAAGTCCCTAAACTTAAGTTGGATTGCTTCTTTTTTTTTTTTTTTCCAGCAAAAGGAAGGGCATGGCGTGGATGGAGCACCCGTCCCAAGAAGCCCCTGGAAGCCTGGTTCACTCCGGGAGAAGTCTAGGCAGACAGAGCGGAAAGACAGTTCTAACCAAGTCCCCGGCACCTGTCGGGGTGAAGGCTCGGTGGGGGCTCTGAGCCCTCCTGACGGCACTCCAGAAGATGATGGAAGTTTCCAGACTGTGTGGGCCACAGTGTTTGAGCATCACGTGGAGAGACACACAGTGGCTGACCAGTCGCGACACTGTTCCTCAGCCACGCCCCCCAGAGATGGGGCCGCTGCCCGTGTCTCGGAAGTCAGACCCAGGCACGAGAGAAGCTCTTGGCTGGGGAAGGACGCACTGGAAAAGACAAACCTCGTGAAACAGAACTCCAGATGGGTTGAAAATCCCAATACGGAGAAACGGGGACAGACCACCCTTCTGAACGGTGAACCCAAACCGTTTCACGCGCCCCTCCCTGAAGAACACCCTGCGGATGAGAAACGCAATAAAAACCCCTTCCTCCAACGCTCCGAAAATCCTCCCCCATCCCAGAGGGTCGAGCCCAAGTATGACATTGTGCACACAGTCGGCAAGCGTGCGCACAGTGAGGCCGTCTCCGCGGCGTCGGAGGAAAAAGCCATGACCCTGCGAAGCGGCCGGTCTCGGCTCTCACCGAAGGGGAGGCAGCGGTCCCACGAGGTCACCCCTGCTGACCTGGAGTGCAGGTCGGAAGGTCAGGCGGGGTCTGTCCAAAGGGCCAGTTTGATTTGGGAAGCTCGAGGGACTCACGATGTCAGTGGGCCGAAGCCCGACTTCCGAGAGCCGAGGGACATGTTTGGGGGCAGTTGCCTGTCACCCAAATGGACAGGTGGGGTGACCGTGAACTGGCATAAAGCCACCGTGGTGGTCAGTGAAGAGAAAGGCTCAGAACTGAGCCCCGAGGTCAAGAGCGAGCGCCCAGCCAGGCCCTGCGGCCCCGAAGCCGGCTCTGGGAGGGCCGGCCAGGCTGCCGTCAGGGAGGCCCTGCAGGAGGGGCCCGATGGGGCCAGGAACAAGTCAGGAGGCTGCAGCTCCGCGGGAGAAAGGGGCGCCCTCCGGGACCTTCCAACCAGGGGTAAGGACGAGCCGTCTGACGTGCGGGCACGGCCGCAACCAGAGGCGCGGGGACCGAAGGGACCCCTCGCTGCGGCTGCCGGTGATGGTGAGCCACGGCCGGCCCAGGCGCCAGAGCCCGAGGCCAAGATGCGGAAGGCGGGTTCCCCAGACCAGAGGTTCGAGAGGTGGCGGCGGCGGACGTTGCCCCACGACGTGAAGTTTGACGAATTCAGCTTCCTGGCCCCAGAAAACTCCTGGAAGGCGGAGCAGAGACGAACAGAGCATGGGAACCCCACCACCAGTGCCTTAAGAAAACCTGAGCTATCCCCCCGCAGGGCGGAGACCCGGGAGGTGAGCCCACGTGCTTCCCAGGACCCGACTCGGCCAGCGGTGAAGCAGGGGTCCTCTTTGGAACCCAGGGCGACATTTTTTGCAGTGACATATCAGATTCCCGATACTCAGAAAGCAAAGAGCGTTGTTAAGTCAGGGCCTGAAAACTTGATGGAACATTCTAGAAAAACAGTCCTGCCTCCTTCTCCTCTTCCTCTAACATCCACCTTGGTTTCTCTCAACCACGAAGAGCCACTGGAGGCCAAGGGCAGTAACCACTGGGCTAAGGGCAAAGAACACCACAGCACAAGCTCTTCAAAACCTCCAAAGCCAGCAGACCGCCCATCCCCTCTTGGGGACAGGACTCTGGATCCTTCTAGGGAAAGAATCCTGGATGCTGATGCTTTATGGATCCGTCGGGGGCCAGAGGATGGCACCGGTTTTCAGAACAATTGGAAGGATAGTGGGAACAGAGCACCCCCCAGAAATGCCCCCAAAACGCCCCCAGCTTCCAGAAGCCACCTGGAAGCGAGTGATCTCCTCATCAGAAGGGACCCTGAGGTGGGCAGTGCGAGGGTCCCAGGGAGAATCAAAGATGGCTACAGATCCAGCGTTCTCGACATCGACGCCCTGATGGCGGAATACAAGAAGCAGGAGGGTCAGGAGCTGGTGGAAGGTACACCCACATCGCCCAGCGGCTTGACTCCGGAGAGGCCGGGCCAGCAAGGCAGGATGGACCCAAGAAGGAGGAGCTGGAAGGAGAGTTCTGAAGCTGAGGGTCTCCGCAAACAAGCCAGTTTTGCCGAAGCAAACCACGGTTCCGCTCCTGGCACGGGCAAGCAGCCGGCAGAAGCCTTGTGGGCATCCATGAACACCAAACTCAGCCCCCCTCTGTGGGCTCTGCCACTCTCGGCTCCTCATGAGAAATATCCAGAGGCCTCTTCGGGCCCCGCGGGTCCCCCGAGAAAAGTTCTGGGAATCCTTGAGTATGACAGAAAGGACTTTGTTAGTACCCATCAGAGTGCAAAGTATCAGAATTCCCCAGCTGAATCAAAGCCCACTCCCTGGGAGGACCTGGGCAGTGGGGCCTGTGTGTTGGCCAGATCCTCTCCCACTGACCAGAAGAAAGGGACCCCAAGGAAATCCATCGGGAGGGGAGAGGAGGGCAGTGTGGTCCAGTGGGGTGAGCACCCATGCGACTGGGGCAGGTCGCCGCTCAATGTCAAGAGGGCCTATTCGGAGAAGGGCCCCCCTGCCAAAGTCCGGGAGGGCCTGTCTGTCATGCAGGAAGCCAGAGAGAGGAGGCAAGAGCAGCCCCAAGGGAGGTCCAGCCTCCATGGAGACAGTTCCGAGGCCAAGGAGACCAAAATGGGACCCTGCCGGCGAGAGTCAGGGACTCGAGACATTCAAAAGGTGAGTAGGAAGGCGGTTTCAGTTTTGTAAAATGTTGGTTAGTTAGACACATAGGCCAGGGGTCTCAAACTCCCATCCCACGTGTGGGCCAGGTAGGAATGGAAATGAATGCAGTCCGGCTGGGTGTGGGACTTTAGGGAGTGGTGGGGATTGTGGCAAATAGAGAGCTCATTCCCTAGGGGGAGGGGGGCAGCTGCTGCTCAGGTCTGGCTGGTTCTGGACATGGGCTGGCTCCATTTAGTCCATGGGCCACCAGTTTGAAACCTCTGGCCCAGAAGGATGATAATCACTTATTGAGCACCCGCTGTCCTTTCCTGTATGTTGTATCAAGTTCATTATCCTATCCCTAATATTCAGCATCATGCGTGACATTCTGCGAACAGGCAAGGGATACTTGTGGAATGAGGGAATGAGCAGTCTTATGTAAGTCTCATGGCAATCCCTCTTTTGTGGGATTGTGGTAGTTTGGGTTTCCATAGAAGCGGACCCTTGCAAGCAGTAGTTTTATTTTTATTTTTTAAGATTTTATTTATTTATATGAGAGAGAGAGAGAGAGAGAGAATGAGCTGGGGGAGGAGCAGAAGGAGAGGGACAGACTCCCTGCTGAGCACAGAGCCGACACGGGGCTCGATCTCACAACCCCACAATCATGACCTGAGCCGAAATCAAGAGTCAGGTGCTTAACCAACTGAGCCACCCAGGCGCCCCGCCAGTAGTTATTTTAGAAGGTGATCCCTGGCAGGATCCCAGTGGAGAAGTGAGGCAGGGAAGGGGGGGGCCGATGATAGTGGTGCCCCTGTGGGCCTCTGAGGCTCGTTCTCACTGCAGACCTCTGGGAAGTGGCATAGATGACCCCGGACTTGTCCTGTCTCAGGGACAAGGAGCCTGGACTATTTACTTTCCAGTTCCCTTCTGCCCTTGCCTGAAGCTATTTCTGGGGCTAGCAACATCCAGACTCTTCCATCCTGGCTGGTGCCACGCTCCGTGGTGGAGAGAAATCTCCTCCCCTAGCAGGACACCATTGCCATTGGCACGTACTTGAGCGTTGGGCAGGGCGCCCACAATGTCAGCGACAGATGTGATCATCTTGTACAGGTGGAAAAAACCCAGGCTCAGAGAAGTTAAGTAACTTGTCTTGGATCACACAGCACCAAATGGCAACCTGGGGTTTGAACCCATGTCTGGCTTGATACCCAAGCTTTTAAGTAAGCTCCTCGGTGGTGAACGAGGAACCTTAAATTTGGGGACGAAATCTGAGCATCAGTCCCCTTGTCCCTCTCTCACCCATGCTCAGCGTCCCTCCCATCTCGTGACCACTCAGGTTCTTTTCTGGTCCAAATTCATACAGCGTTTCTCTCCGAAAGTACAAGCAAACACGAACACAAATTCTTCTTTTTGCCTCTCTTTTCCATCAAAGCGCACATTTTCTAACAGGGGGTTGAAACTTTGGTTGCATGTGGATGGAACCCACCTCAGCTTCTTAGACTGAGGGAAGGGCAAACCCTTTCCCTGAGGGCCTGTGCCTCGGTTTCCTCATCTGTGAAAAGAAAGTAGAGGGTCCAGCCTGGACAAGGACGTCACAGAAATGAAACAGGGGGCTGATGCCAACACAGATTGTGACGCAGAGGGTCACCTAAGGCTTTCCAGGTACCGCGTTCAGACCCCACTCTGCTGCTCACCAGCTGTGTGTGAGGCAGTGACTTTGCCTCCATGGGTCTCAGATCCCTCACCAAAGACTCACAGAAGTTTCTGCCCGGCAGCTGTGTTGGCAGGCTGAATGGAGACACAGCGTGGCCCGGGCCCCCTGTGGGCGCGAGCGCAGGGCCGGTCCGTGGGTTCTGCCGAGACGCCGCCCGAGGGGGGATCCCACAAGTCTGTTACCATGGGCACAGCGGGAGACAGGGGAGGACAAGGAAATGTGACACCTAATCCATTTGCCAGCGCCTTGCTCAGGGGCCTGCTGGCAGCGGGAGAGTGAGAGTGGCGTGGAAGGGGCCCCTGGCCCGGCTTTGGATGCTCGCCCGGGATGCCCAGGCCCCAGGAGTGCTCGTTGTCAGGGATCTGTTTTCTCGCCCAGGGATTGGGAAGCCTCGGACCCTGTTTCCCTTCTCTCCTGCCCAACCAGCTTTGGTTCCTGATCTTGAAAAAAAAAATAAATGAAAGCCACACAGCAGTCCAAAATGTTGGTTGTTAAAAATCCAGGGGCACCTGGGCAGCTCAGTGGGTTAAAGCCTCTGCCTTCGGCTCAGGTCATGATCTCAGGGTCCTGGGATCGAGCCCCACATCGGGCTCCCTGCTCAGCGGGGAGCCTGCTTCCCCCTCTCTCTCTGCCTACTTGTGATCTCTCTCTCTCTGTCAAATAAATAAATAAAATCTTAAAAAAAAAAAAAAAGAAAATCCAGACCGTATGAGAGTGTATAAGAAAGTGAACCCCTAGACCCCTTTCCCTTCCCTGCTGCCCCACCGATGCAGCCACTGTTCGTCTTCGAGATCTCTGGGGCTTTCCTGCACTACAGAGTTGCTTGTCCCTCACCGTACATCTTTATTTGTAACTGTATTTTCCTTCCTGCAAAAGCAGTAGAGGCTTGTGCGAGGTTGAATGTGTTATGGTAAGCTATGGTTTAGAATGAGAAGCTCCCCTAAATGATGAGTCTGGGGTGCAGCCTTCCAGGCCCATCTGAGACTCCTCCCGCCCCTGTTGCCCCTAGCTCTCCGGGTAAGGAAGCCCAACCAGGTACAAAAAACATGTGAAATCACCTCTTGTCTTATGGAAACATGGCAATCTCCCACAATCTTACATCTTGCTTTTTTTTAACTTAACAATAAAAAAAAACCCAAAAAACAAGACAAAACAAAAAAACCAGTGTGTAGATAATTATCTTATTATTTTCAGGGGCTGCCAAGTATTTTATTAAGTGACTAAGCCCAAACTTTTTTTTATCCGGACACTTGTTGATGGACACTTGGGTTGGTTGGAATTTTTGTGTCAAAAACGGGGCTTCAGGGAGCATCTTGGTGCAAGCGTTCGCTCCCCTGGGTGAGGCTTTCTTGATTCACAGCCAGTGCTGCCCACGGACCCCGTGTGGGGTGTGATTGGATCCCTCCCTCCCTCCCTCCTCTCTCTCTTTTTCTTTTTCACTTAAGAAACATTTATCAAAACTGTTCCAGGCCCGATTGCAGTATTCTATTTAATTAACTGATTTATTTGAATTTCAAAAGAGGGAACATTTTCAAGAGGCTTCAAAAATACTTAAAGGCGTGGAGTACCAACCTCCTTGTCTCCCTCTCGCCCATCCTTAGCCTTCCTTGCATTCCGCGACCACTTAGCTTCTTTTCTAGTCCATATTCATAGAGAGTTTATTTCTGAAAATACCAGCAAATATGAACACAAATTCTTTTTTTTTTTTTAATCGTATTTATTTATTTGAGGCAGAGAGCACAAGCAGGGGGAGAAGCAGAGAGGGAGGGAGAAGCAGGCTCTCTGCTGAGCAGGGAGCCGGATGTGAGACTTGATCGGGGGACTCCGGGATCATGCCCTGAGCCGAAGGCAGACGCTTAACCCACTGAGCCACCGGGGCTCCCACCTATATATGTGTCTTTGAGAGCTTTGGGGTTCAGCCCACAAGGCATTCTCATTCTTTTTGATTGGCGTATGGTAGAGATGGGGGAGATTCCTGATCTTTTGCTAATTACCACCCACATTCAGACGTCATTTGCACGTGCGCAGATTTGCCGTGGGCTTAGGCTGGCGAGTGTCTACGGGGAGCGCAGTTGTAATTTTGCAGGAATCGGGGGCTGTACCTGATCCTCACCCACAATGACAGGGCCCCATGTCCCCTCTGCCCGAGCAACCTGGTGCATTCCCAGACTTCGAATGTCATGCCCCTGATGAGCGTCCCTCCTCTTGTCACCTGTGTGAGGCTCTGTTTTTCCTTCCCGTCACCCGCTTGCTTACGTTCCGCCCACTGTTCTTTGGGAACCCAGTCCTCGGTCCTTTTCTCCTTGAGTTACTGGAGTTCTTTATTAGGAAGGCGAACCATTTGTACTCTTATGATTTGATTTCTCCCTGGAAGCAGTCCTGGACTGCCTATCAGGCAGACCTGGGATCGGGCCCTAGCTTTGTGACTTCCTAGCTGTGTGACTCCGGGTATCTTGCCAGACCTCTCTGAGCCTAAATTTCTCCATCCGTGGAATGGGAATCCTGCCTCTTCACGAGTTATTGGAGATTTATCGTGAAGAAATGTGTGGTCGAGCTGCTGGCCGAGGGCCTGATGTGAAGGAGGTTGGAGGGAATCAGAGAGCACCTCGAGACCTCTGCTCATTTACTACATTTAATAATGGGCTAACCCTGTGCCAGGCCCTGTTGTAGGCACCTGGACGGCTGGGAGGGATGGCCCTCGTATCAGGCCGTGGCATGCCATAAGGCAGCCACCAGCCACATGTGGCTCTTTAAATGCAAATTAAAGTTAAACAAGATTAAAAATTCAATTCCTCGGTCCGACGAGCCACATGCAAGTGCTCAACAGCCACAGGTGGCTCATGGCAACTGTGTGGTGTAGCCCAGATAGAGAACATGTCCATAATTGACAGAGTGTGCCAGTGGAGGGCTCTGGTCCTGGGGGCAAAGAGACCTCAAGTGAGTGAAACTAGTAAGTCCTGGGGAGATAGAAGAAGAGGCGATGGAGAGATGACTCTAAGAGGGTAGACAGGGGAAGGTCTTCTTGGTCCCGTGGATGCTGGAAGGGCGCCAGTGGGCCAGGGGGCCGTGGCCAGAGCATAAGGGAGCCACGGATTTCCAAGGCAATTGCACCATCGTACGTTCCACCAGCAGTGGGTGAGGGCTGATTTCTCTACATCCTTTGCCAACACTTATCTGTCTTTTTTATTCTAACCATCTTCCTGGGTATGAAGGTATCTCATTGTGGTTTTGACTTGCCTTTTCGATGGCCCATCTTTTCATGTGCCTGTTTGACCATGTGTGTCCCTTCTTTGTTCAGATCCTTTGTCCATTCTAAATTGGGTTATTGTTCTTTTTATTGTTGAGTTGTAATTACTCTTTATATATTCTGGATCCAAGTGCCTTAGCAGACATAGGATTTGCAGAAGTTTCCTCCCACTCTGTGGGTTGTATTGTTCACTTTCTCGATGGTGCCCTTTGAAGCACAAAAGTTTTTCATTTTGATGAACTCCAGTTTATTTTTCTTTGGTCACTTGCGCTTTTGATGCCATATCTGAGAAACCACTGCCTAATCCAAGGTCACGAACATTTACACCTGGGGTATTTTCTTCTGAGGGTTTTCTAGCTTTTGCTCTGGCCTTGAGGGCTTTGATCTATTTTGAGTTGATTTTGGTTTATGATGTGAGGTTTGCAAGCATGTTTCAAAGGCAGAGTCTCAGCTTTGTTGATGAGGTGGAGAGAAGCAGAAGAATGGAGGGCGACCCGAGGATCTTGGCCGGCACAGCTGGGTGAGGGGCAGGGCTGGGGAGGGGCAGTTTGGGAGGGAAGGAGGCCCATGAAAGCCGAGATGAGTGTGTGTAGTACGGGGAGATGTGGAGTGGGTGGTGGGATCTGCAAGTCAGGGGTCCCAACATGGACAGACAAAATCGAGAGTTGTCTGTGCATCGATGGGATTTATTTAAAGCAGAGGGGTGTTATGAGAGAAACCCGGGGGAGTGATGGAGCAGGAAAAGAGAAAGTTCTAGGGCTAGCCCTGGAGGAGTAGACATCCCTCTGAGATGCGGGGAGGCTGAGCAGAAACAGCCAGGGAGGAAGGAGGACACACAGAGGGTCTCATAAGGCATCAAACAAAGAGTCTGTGAGGCAAGGGATCCAGAATCCAGCCTTGCTCTTTCCTCGTGCTGTGTATTCTTCAGCAGATGCCTTCCCTCTCTGGGCCTTCCTTTCCTTATCTGTGCAGGGAGAATGTGAGACATGTGAACTACAAATTCTGGAGTGCCGTATTTACTGGCCTGTGAGTGTGTCCTGTGAGTGTGTAGGACTGGCTGGAACAAAACCACAGGATCCAGATGAGGGTGTCCAATACTTCCTTGTTCATATATCATTTCTCTCTGTATTTGTGCTTCTGTGCATGTGTGTTTGGAGGCATGGAGAGGTGTCTGACATGAGGTCACCAAAAGTTACCAGTGACGGTAATGAGGAGGGCTCCCCAAGTACAAGGCACCAAGGGGAGGATCCTGAAGCAAGGCAGGTGCCCAGGACTCGTGCATGGCGCCCCCTGGTGGCAGCACTGTGTCACGCACTTTCCACGCGCTGCTCCTCACTTGGTTCTCCTCTGAGCCTAGAAGCTGAGTACTGTTATTAGGGGCCTTTCCCCACATGGTCAAGGCTCAGAGAGGTTAAGGCACTAACCTGAGGCCACACAGTGATTAAGTGAGGCTGGCCTGAA